>CM066049.1:37469033-38082572 GCA_033557465.1 Ichthyophis bannanicus | reverse complement strand
CATCGCGTGGGCTCCATCGGTTGCCAACGTCAGCCCAATATGTGAGGACTAATTGCCTGCTGTCCCTGGAGACACCTGTTACAGGTGAGGAACTACGCTTTTTCTTTCGAGGCAATGGAGGTGTTAAGTGACTTGCCCAAAACTACAAGGAGTTCCTGTGAGAATTGAACCCTGGTTTTCTAGTTACCAAGCCAGTGCCTCTAACCAATAAATTACTCCTCCCACTTGATGGTAGCAGTAAGGGTGCTTAAAAGTGGACGTTTTCTTGTGCTTAAAGGGCCGCACTAGTTTTGTGCATGGGCCTGATTGGTTGTCCAAACCAAAATTTGTACTAATTCAAACAGACAATCAGATAGCCATGTTGATACATTCCAACAAAACAGGGGAGTGATTATGGCGTTGCCTCCCCCCCGGATAACCTCCTATGCTGGGACCCCACACAGTCAGGTTGTGGAATTTGCTGATGTCTCAGGGGATGGAGTACTGGACCTTCCCCCCCGAGCTACTTTTTTGCCCAGCAGAACCACCAATGTCACGACACAAGCTGAATTGAATCCTTCAAACTAACAAAATGGACCTGGAAAAAGGATGTTGTAGGGGAGGCACATCTTTACAAGAGTGGGGCCAGTAGCACTTTATGTAACTACTCAGAATGCCCAAAGTGGAATCAAGTTGTTGCTGTAGAGTAGGGAGTCATACCGCAAACTAGCCTTGGATGCTTATCTCCTTGATTGGGGGGAGGGTGTCTTTTGTATCCATATCCTCCAATACCTCTCGTTGCCAAAGGACCCTCTTGAACCTTAAAACAGACAGGTTACAGTTATCAGTCATTGCTCCCGTATTGGGCCATCCAGGCATGGGTTCCTCTCTTTCTGGAACTTTCGATGCGAGCACTCATTTGACTAGGGCATATAACAGATTGGGTATTGCAGGAGGACAGAACGCAATGTTGCATGTCCAACAAGTTCCTGGGCCTCAGAGCTGGGGATGTTGAGAGAGGCCAACTGTATCTGCTCTCAACTGCTGGCTGGTGTCACGGAATATTATTTGGCCTCCAGGAGGGGATCTCATTGAGAAAGTGTCGGTCAAATTTCTACAAATGGACGAGGTATGGGTATGCTGTTGGTGTGAGGGAATGCTTCCTAGATCATTTTGACTGTCTCACACAAAGGACCGACGTATCTCTGACAACCTCTCAGAGGCTGGCTCAAATCAAACTCAAAACCCATAAGGGTTCAACTCAATGCAATTAGAGCAAATCTATCTCTGTACAGCCCTTATTTGTTTCAGGGTTTACTTCGACTCAAACACTCCATATAAGGGCATCTGCAGTTGTCTTGGGACCTCATGGTTCGTGTGCTGCTGATGAAAGCTCCTTTAGAGCCACTCAATACCGTTCGTCTGAAATTCTTGACCTCGGAAGTTTTTAGTGTTGATGGTGGTCCAATTCAATGCACAGAGTGAGCGAACTTCAGGCATAGTATTCTTCATCCCAAATTCCTTCCAAAGGGGTATCAGAGTTGCATATTAATTAGTCAGTTGTTCTGCCAAAAAATCTCATGCTCACAAAGAGAAAGAAAGATGTGCTTGCAACATGCTGGACTGCCAAAACGGGCCCTAGATTTTTATTGCAGTGGATCGAAAGCCCACAGAAAGTTCATACATCTTTTTTGACCCCAACAAACTGGAGTTTGCTGATCTCCAAATACTCATTATCAATTTGGCTAGGCAGAACTCATCTATTTCATTTATGCCCAGGCAGGCCTAAGCCTTGATGGTCATGGCACACCATAAAGTCAGGGCCATCAATGACTTCGGGGGACCTACTTGCACGCGGTTTGCAATGAAGAGATGTGCAAGGCTGACAACCCCATGGGCTTCTGTCCACATATTGACATCTCACTTCTGTCTGGAGAAGGTTTCCTGATGTGACAGCAGTTTTGGCCAATCCATACGTCGGAATCGGTTAAGTGAGTTGGAATCCATTCCCATCCCCCCGCTTAGGACATTTCTTTTCAGTTCTGGGTACCTTTACAAAAAAAAAAACCTAAATCTTCAAAAGACCTGTTGTCAACAAAAGAAGTTTGAATGTTGCCCTGGTTGGGCTCTATTTTATCCCCTCTTTTTGTTTCAAGGGTAGCCTATAGCTAGGAAGGCCCATATGTGAGGACTTTTTCCCTGCTTCTTTTTTTTACCGTCAGATCACCTTTCTTTTGAGAGAAAGGGGTTAGTCACTTGTAGCAGGTGTTCTCGATGGACATCAGGAGAAGTTCCTTGTAACCTACCAACTCCTTTCCTTGGAGCAATATTTTCCCTCACTAGTGTATTGAACTTGAGCATAAGATGGCACTGCGGTGGTAGGTAGTAAGACACATGAATACGCAGTGGAGCTTCTAAGGAATGGGAATAATACTATGTGGGTCTTAGTCGTATGGACATCACAAATGCGCGTGAGGACTTTTTCCTGCTGTCCATGGAGTACACCTGCTACAGGTAAGTACCTTTTTTTTTTTCTGAGTATGCATGGTTTCAGACGGCTGCCTAGTGTGAGGAACTTACACAATCTTGACGATGCATAGATTCATATGATTCTTGCAAGGTATTGTGGGTAATGGAGTGCAAATCACTCCCAAAACACAGCTGAAGACAATAATTGAGTGTGATGAAACCAGTGTGGTTAAGGCCAATAAAATACTTCTTTTATTGATGGGGTTTAATTCACCCAGCACAAATATGCTGGTTCGGTAGAAATATAAATGAGGGTACTTGCTTGCCAGTGTGTAAATGGATAACATAAAGTCACAAAGCAAATCCGAAAACAACCTTCAGCTTGTCAGGCAATTAGCTAATGTTTTCTTAGCAAAATAATTACCAAATAAAAAGGCACAAAGAAATGAAGGTAAACTTTGGCTTTGTTAGTTTAACTTCTGCTTATTTTCCACGCAGATCCCAGGCAGTGATTATCCCTTGCTCACACCCACAATCAGGTGCAGCTTTAATTACTTATCAATTGACCAGCTGACAGACTTTAGCTGGCTGCCTGCTAATGTAGTGAACCCAACATCCTGCTTTAAGAGCTGTTTGCCAAGTGGAAATAAAGAACAAAGTTAGGTTTTCTTTGTGATGGCTGATGTGTTTGCTCACAACACCTAGCAATAGGCTTTAGATAGAGAACAGTCCATGTAATGAATAGTTTTCATCTGCTGTATCTCCCCCTTCATCAATCAGCATAGGGTCACTATCATACATTGGCACAGACGAGTCTTGCCAATAAGGCACTATCATGAGGGATGCTTATTCCCTTGCTGCCAGCACTATTATAGAATAGGGTCTGGATCAGTGTTCATTCCTGAGCCTCTCCTGATATCATAATTTACTCTCTGTATAGACTGGCCAGTATGTAATCCAGTTCTGATGTCCAGCCCTGCCAATCTTCGATCCCTGGACACTGGATCTTTCCTCACATACCTTCTGGCATAGGTCTGAAACAGTCCTTTCCACGTGCAGTCTTCTCTCTGCAGGTAGCCCAATGGTGATTCCTATCTCGGCAATTCCATTCCTCTGGCTGACTACAGTCCAATGGACTCTGCTGGCATGTTGGAATACCTCCCAGTATTGGTCACTGCCTTGGGACTCTCCCAAACCTGCGCACTGGCTTTTCTTCTCTTTCTTCCAGAGAGTTTCCTTCTCTCTCTATCCTCTTGGCTTGGCTTCTGTTTCTTCAAGGTGATGCTGGTGCTTGAGCGTGGAGCTGTTGCTGTCTCCTTTCCTGAAGCTGCTTTTATGTAGATATTATCTGTAGCATAAGCTCTATTCTTATTCTGTCCTAATGTGTGCTCCTCCCTACCACAGCGGCAGACTGTGTTGAATCAGGGCCCTGCCCTTTGAGATGAGTGCCTTAGGGAATTACCTCATAGCGCTATGATTGCACACACAGTTTCTCACTTCAGCCCCTCTCATGGCTGCTGGACAAACATGAGGGCATTCTGGGACTGGTAGTCTTGTATGTGAAAACTCTGTTTTCTTGCTTCTACCAGAACTGACAGGTTGCTTGTTCAGAGTCACATCATCTTTTCTATAGCTCATACCTGAGCTATGATAAGCTTTTCCTTACTCACAATGGGACTTCATATAACTACCTCATAAGTTTCGTCAGTCTGCTTATTTCCGTGCTGCAGCCTTAGTGGATATACCACTGAAGGGAGATGTTTATTCTCATTTTTTCCCTCTTTATTTTTCCCCTCATCCTTGCTTCACTGCTTCTTTTCTTTTTTTTCCAAGATCGACGTCACCTTCGTGAGCACCTCATCATGCCAGAAGTCATCAGACACTGCTCCTGCAAATGGAAAGATGTCCATCTCGACACCCACTAACAATGCTAGCTTTATCTGGGGCCAAATCACAATGTATTGAACTGCCTTTAAAGTGGCAAAATTTCACCACGGGCAAAAAAATATAGCAACTTGAAGATAAAGGACCTACAATCCTTCGTCACATTCTGCTACATTTCTGAAAGAGGGAAAAAAAGAGGTGAGATGTCAAAAGTCCAAGCCTCTTTCAAGGATAACACCATTAGACTCCATGTGGTAGGCCCTCATCAAATGACGTAGAGGAGGAGGCATTATTCAGAGGTGTGGTAGCTCCACTAAGAGGAGAAGACTAGATTGTCTTGCCACAGGGATTGTAAACCCTGATAGCCATGGAACAGTAAAAGTTGCCATTTGCAGAAGGCAGTGCTGTCAGTGCCGCTACTTAATGACCCAACTCAGAAATCTCACTCTGTATGTAGAGAAACTACACTGCGCTGGGAATGTAAAAGGGTATTTAATGAGCCAAGAATATAAGATATGCCATACTGGGTCAGACCAAGGGCCCATCAAGCCTAATATCCTGTTTTCAGTAGTGGCTAATAGCAGGTCACAGGTTCCTGTCAGATTCGCAAAAGGTACAGAAAACTCAGCACAGGAACAATTATGAGCAACGATATGCTCTGCACAGGAGAAAGCATACTTAGCGCAGAAGAGATGGCACTTGACACAGGATGTGACTTGCTAGGTAAAAGAGAATCCATGCACTGTGCAGGATTTCAGTGCAACACTCTATACAGGGAGCACTCTATGCAGATATCTGTGTTGAGTCCAGCAGTGGATGATGACTCACTTAGTAAACCTTCAGATGATATAGCTCCATAGAGAGGTTTGACATGAAGTACCCACTTAGGGTTGACTGTGGATGCTTGGAGGGTTTTGCAAAGAAGTGTTCGGGCTCATCTGGGGTTGTGCTCCTACAGTGTGTAATCCACCCACCTGCTGGATTCCCATTTATCTTCTGGGCAAGCTATGCTCTGGTGGTTTTGATGAGTGATAGGAGCTTCACAAAACCAATTGGTCACAGAATTCCTAGAAATGTATTTTCAGACTAAATACAAAAAATTGCTGGCATCACTGAACAATCATAGAGACAGTATTAACTAGACAAACATCAACCTACCAATAGGGAATAGAAACTGGGGATGGTACAATAAACACTGCCTAATTAAGATTTTCTTTGCTAACCATTGCCCTGAGAAAGCTCCAGTAAAGCGGTCCACAGAGTATTCTTCAGAAGTGGAACAGGGTCTTGACAGAGATCTGGTCGACTATGTTCTCAGTCAGCACTGGAGGCTTTTAGTAGGTTCAGGACTATTCCTTTCTAGGGCTGGTGCCAAGTGATAGTGATAGTCCAGGGAACTGGTTTTGTTGGCTAATTGCATTAAAAAACAAACAACCTGAAAGCTTTACAGCTCCTGGAGGATACTGGAAATATGCTGTCCAGGCCTCATTCTGAATTTGTTTTTGAGCACAGAGGTACGGCATTTGCTATACCAAGTAATCTTGACCAGAGGCCTTCTCAGTATCTTAGAGATTGTGCCTGCCTCGAAGGACCCAAGATGAAGCAACGGAGACCCCTTAGGTGGAGGATGATGGCCTTTTCCTATCTCGCCTGCAACGTTGACAGCAGCCATTATCAAGGAGGAGTTTAACAGGAAAATTGATGAGTTTGCAGTGGATCACTCGGTTAATGCAGTTCCTCTGCTTTGATGTCTTCGTTGACACAGAGGATTATGCAGCCAATCCTCAAGACCCATGTCTCCCTGGAGGTGATTCATCAACCAAGACCTTGAAGGGCCTCTGAAATGAGGTCCATCATACCAGTATCTATCTCCAGTGCATCAGAGGAGGATACTTCTCCAAGGCACAGGCATCTAGATATCCTCAGTCAATGTTCATACCCAGACTTCTTTCTTGGAGTAGTTCTCTGGTTCTGAATGAGAGTTTTCTTGGGATTTATAGTATGAGCTTATCATTGGGTCTTACTCCTCCCCTTGAAAAGACCTCTTTGGAAGATCTGTCTATTGATTTTAGTAAGGAAATAGATGATGCCATTCCATTTAAGTTAGAGTTGCAGGAGAAATCCAGAGCAAAACAATTGGATCCTAAAATTCCTCGGCCCTTGTATCCTTAGAAGGCTGGGACACTGCCTATTCGCAGTATCCTAAAGGATGTACAGACCAAAAATGAGCTCTTCATGAAAGTAAGTTTTCCAGTGCCAGAATTGAAAGAATTCTGTATGGGAGAATGAACCAAAATTCCTCAAGAGCAAAGTGAGACAGATCAACAGTTACAGGAAATGCTGAGTTGAAGCTATTGCTTCTCATGGTACCACTGAATGGATGATTGACATTTGAACTAATTGTCCTATTGAGAATAGACAGCATAGCAATTCTACTCAGCTGCTTCAGTCATTTGTTTTGATAGTGAAGATAATCTTGTCCAGCAAGTTGCTATTCCTGAGGAATATGGCACAGAAAATTTTAAAATTCTGTGCACGCTATTTTAAGAGTCTACATTCTATATTTAGCAAACTAATAGGTATTACCATTGCCTTTAAGTTTTTCAAAACAGGAGCTCATATTCAAAAACACATTTACTTTAGCAATTTTGCTGAGGTCTAAGTTGCAGGCAGTGCCATTTCTTGTAGCCATCAATACTTAGGAACATGGTGGTAGTTGTGGTCATTGCCTCAAATCTTGGCAGTTGAAAGAATTTTCTGCATTTTGCGGTTTCACAAAATTGCCGCAGAATTATGCCTTTTAATAGCAAAGGATGAATAGAAATTGAAGGAAAGGCACCAAGGATATCACCTTATTTTTTCTCAGATTATCTCATTTCTGCTTTCTCTTCTTGCTTTATCAGGAAAATTTAGTTTAATCATTTGATATAATGCCTTTTGGGGAACAATTTTATAATGTAGTTGAACTTGACAGATGGTAATGATAAGGAGAAATTACAATTTTATTCAAAAGAATAAAAGAAAGGAACATAGTACTTTATTTTAAAATATTTTTATGCTGCAAACCATAGCATTTCTATACAACCTACACTAGAACATAATACATTCACATAAATAAAACATACAAATATCTAATTAAATGATTTATTAATCATCTCTGGCATTACCTGTTTTGGCTTGGGTCTTCTATGGAAGTATATTGTTTTAATACCAGAGACGATTAATACATCATTTAATTAGAGATCAACAAAAACCTAAAAAGTCTTTAAACATCTGAAATTTCAGAAAAACAGTATCCTTAAATATCAGTAGGAAGCTTATTCCATAATCAAGGCCCAGCACACATAAAAGATCCAGTCCTGTATTCTGCTTTATGTAAAAAAAAATACACAGTAGGTGCCACTAAATGAATCTGACCCTGAGACTATAAGATCTTACAAGCATATATTTCACATTACTCTGAAACTATGCAGGTTTGGGTCATTGAAAGTTTTAAAGGGGGAGCTAATGCAGCTGAGCTTTTAAAAGAGTAATATGTTCAGGTTTTTGTTCTCAAAAAATCAACCAAGCTGCAGTTTTCTGTATACTCGTGCAGAGCAATTCCCCAGCTTTCAAAGAAAGCCTTTGGGATTGCATCGCGCATGCGTGCTCCCCTTCCCGCCCAAGGGTGCCATCTTGCTCAGTCTCCCTTTTTCCACGGAGCCCAATGGATGATGTCCCTAATTCCTCGTGGAAAAAGTGTGTCATAACTAAAGAAGAATTTCTCTCTTCAACCGGTTCTACGCCGGTTCCCCTTCCCGCCTACGGCTCGGTACACCGGTATCAAGTCCGGTCAATTTTTTACGTTTTTGTCCTTAGTGACTAGTGTTCATGCTCTTTTTGATTTTTCACTGGCAGCCTGGTCCTTCGACCTTGCAGGGGCCCTTTTTCCCCCAATGGCTGCCAGCGGGTTTAAAAAGTGTGATCAGTGTAAGAAGTTAATGTCCCTCACCGACACACATGACTACTGTCTCCAATGCCTCGTGCCCGACCATGACCCGAAGGTCTGTGGCCCGTGTGGGGAAAATGTCCTCTAAGGCACTTCGAAGTAGGCAGCAGCAGCACGAAAGGATTTTCTCGGAGTCCAGATCCCCCCGGATCCAGACCTCATCAGAAGCCTTGATGTCTCGGGAGCTGTCTGAACCCGAGCACCGACGGGGGGTCTTCTGAGCGGTTGTCTCCCTCCCAGGAACACCGGAGGAAGAAGAAAACTTGTGAGGGCGACGTCGGTGGATGCCTCCAATTGCCCTGGGCCCTCGAAGGCCAGGTCGCGGAGTCCTGACCGCCGCCCCGGGTCCTCTGAGTTGGAGCGGCCTGCAAAGATACCTTGCATGGAGCCAGAGATGCCGACAAGGGTAGGTGTTGCTGTTCTCATGGATTCCGCTCCAGGGAGCCGGCATCAGTGCCCTGGAGTGCAGAATGTCTGCCTTCATGGAGCAGCAACGGGCGCTGATAGCCGGTCTCACCGGTCCATCCGCCCTGACCACTGGGACCTCTCGATGTCCAAGTCTACCCCAGAGGCCAAGCCGATCCTCGAGACTCTTTGGACTCGAGTCGATCCTTGGCCAAGGTCTCCCTCGACCTCCCGGTTGGGGCCGGAGCAGCTCGATTCCTCCTCGGAGGGATTGGCATGGCAGTCGGAAGCTGAAGAGTCCCCAGACACCCATCGGACCCAGTATATCCCATCGGACTCACCAGGTTCGGGGCCTCGGAGATGGTCCCCTCTGGAGGATACCCCATTCTCGGATTTCGTCAGGGAAATTGCCAAGGCTTTGGCATTCCCGGCGGATATCGAGGAGGAGCCTCGAGCTGAAGAGCTCGAGGCCCTCCAGTATGACTTTCCCCTGAGGGGAAGCCCTTACTGTGCTGGTTCCTCCCACACTGGAACGGCTGATGCTCCGCATGTTGGAGTTGCCGGCCTCGATGCCGGTGCTCAGCAAGCGGGTTGATTCCATCTATTGAGTCCGCAAGAGCCCTGGGTTCCAAAAGGCACAGCTGCCGCACAACTCCATGGTTGTGGAATCGGCCATGCAGAGGCTCAAGAGCCAAAAAACACACGCCTCGGTGCCTCCTGGCCGGGAGGCCCGGAACCTGGACGCCCTCGGCAGAAGATGCTTCCAGGGCTCAATGCTGTCATGGCGTGTCCAAACCTACCAGCTGTATATGGGCATGTACTTGAGGGACCTGGCAAAGGAGATTGCCGTGTTCTCAGCTTCCCTCTCCGAGGCACCCTTGCAGCACTTCAATGCCTTGTCCACCAGGATTCGGGAGTGCTCGAAGTTCATATCTTGAGCGGCCTATGATGGCTAAGAGGCTTTGGTCCGAGTAGCCGTGGCTGGCATAGGTGTATGCCGCCAGGCCTGGCTAATGTCGTCAGATCTGGAGCCATGGGTTCAGGACAAGTTTGTCAATGTCTCTTGCCGAGGTGACAACCTCTTTGGCAAACCCATGACTGAGAGGGCTGCTGAGCTCGAGTCAGAGTACTTGACCTGGACAAGACTCTCAAAGAAGGCTTCTGCCCCTTCTAAGAAGAAGGGTAAAAAGCCCTTTTTCTCGAGGAAGGATACTGCTTACCGCAACTACCCCACTTACCAGGCCACCCCAGCTCCCCAACAGGGGCAGCAATCCAAGGGACAGGGGCATGGCCCGCGTAAGCAGAAGACCCCCAAGCCCCAGGCCCCGGCTCCTACCCAGCCAGGAGGTGGTTTTTGACTCCCAATGCATAGTCTCTGTTCCGCCAGTAGTAAGGACTTGCACAGGAGGCAGCCTAACCCTGTATGCCGACAGGTGGCCAGCCATCACCTCGGTATCTGGGTCCTGCAAATAGTCCAAAGGGGCTATTTGCTTCACTTCAGCCAGCTACCACCCTCGTCTTTCCATAAGAGCCTCTCAGAACCCCTCTTCACAGGGACCTCCTCTTGCAGGAGTTGGCAGGTCTTCTAGAGGATCAGGCGGTGGAACCAGCGCTGCACCACCTGCAGGGCAAGGGCTTTCTACTCCAGGTATTTTCTCATACCAAAGAGAACAGTAGGCTTCAAACCCATCCTCGACCTAAGAAACGTAAACTAGTTCCTGGTGAGGGAAAAGTTCAAGATGCTTTCCCTTGGAGTGTTGCTGCCTTACCTCCACCAGGTAGATTGGCTATGCTCCTTAGTCCTGAAGGATGCCTATACGCACATCCTCATACATCTAGACCACAGACAATATCTGAGATTTGTAGTGGGAGGAAAACATTTCCAATACAGAGTGTTTACAAAATGCCTGGCTGTGGTGACGGCCTTCCTCAGAAGTCAAGGAATTTTTGTCTTCCCTTACCTGGACGACTGGCTCATCATGAGCCAGTCGCCTCAGGAGGCCCAACAGGCCACTTCTCACACTATCAACATGTTGCAACGTCTAGGCTTTGTCATAAACCACGCAAAGTCTACTTTGCTCCCCACTCAAAACTTAGAGTTCATAGGAGCAAGATTGGACACCCTTCAGGCGAAGGCTTACCTGCCGGAGGACAGGGCACAGAGGCTGCTAGCACTGGCACAATAGTTCAGGCACAGGTCTCAGGTCTCAGCGAGACACTTCTTATGCCTCCTGTGCCACATGGCCTCCACAGTGCATGTGACCCCAAATGCCCGTCTCCACGTGAGAACCGCTCAGTGGTGCCTCAGAGATCAGTGGCCCCAAGCCACCGGCAGCCTCAGAGACAGGATAACAGTATCCAAGCGACTGGTGAAATCGTTGCAGTGGTGGTGTCAGCCATCCAACCTGCTCGAGGGAGTGACTTTTCAGACTCCCTCGCGCACAAGAGTGCTAACGACAGATGCCTCCTTGCTGGGCTGGGGAACCCATTGCCAAGGATCATGCACTCAGGGGTTATGGTCTCCTCAGGAGTCTGCACACCAAATCAACCTTTTAGAACTGGGTGATTCGCCTAGCTCTTCAAGCCTTTTGTCATGTCCTCTCACATCAGTCTGTATTGATACAGACGGACAATCAGGTAGCAATGTTCTGCGTGAACAAGCAGGGAGGTACAGGGTCTCATATCCTATGTCAGGAGACACTGGACCTCTGCTCCTTTGCCATCAGGCAGGGTATGTCTCTCAAAGCAGTGTACCTGCCTGGTCAGGAGAAGTGCCTAGCGGACAAACTAAGCAGGATTCTCCAACCTCACGAATGGCAACTGGATCCGGTGATGTCCCAGCGGATTTTCCACCGCTGGGGACATTCGTCCATAGATTTATTTGCCAGTCCGCAAAATCACCAGCTGCCCATATTTTGCTCCAGCCAGCCACATCCTCTGAGGGTGGCTGCAGATGCTTTCCTGATCATCTGGTCAGGGGGCCTCATGTATGTGTTTCCTCCAACGCCTCTGGTGGCCTGGACACTTGTTCATAATGCTTCGGGACAAGGCCTCTGTCATTCTGGTAGCCCCCAGATGGCCAAGACAGCCTTGGTTTCTGCTTCTCCTCCAGCTGGCAGTGGAAACCGAACTCCCACTGGAGACGCAACCCGACTTCTTGTCACAGGAGCAGGGCTCTCTCTTGAACCCCAACCTCAGGTCCCTCAACCTGATGGCATGGCTGCTGAAAGGGTAGTGCTGGCTCATCTCCTTCTACCCTCGGAATGTAGAAGAAGTAACATAGTGAATGACGGCAGATAAAGACCAGTATGGTCCATCTAGTCTGCCCAGTATGATGGCAAAAGTAAGTGCACCTGCCGCTATGTAGAGGCAACCCCTCCCCATGTCTCTGCTCAGTGGGTGAACCCACCACTCCATGGAGGACACCCCTATTTGTTGAGAAATTAGATGGTTCGGTTTATTTGGATTCTCCAGGACCAATCAGGAAGTCAGTCCTCACATATGGGTGACGTCGATGGAGCCTCCATGCAGAGCATTTCCCCAGCTTTCAAAGAAAGCCTTTGGGAATGCAGGCACGCATGCGCGGTCCCCTTCCTGCCCAAAGGTGCCATCTTGCTCAATCTGCTTTTTTCCGCGGAGCCCTATGGATGCCTGTGCTTGTCACCCATGAAAAAAGTTGATTTTTCCTGCGTTGGGTCGAGTTTTTTCATCGGTTGGCCGTCAGTTCCTTTCCCGCCTGGACTCGGTACACCGGTGCCGAGCCCGGATATCTCTTTTTCGGTTTTTGTCCTTACAGGCTGCGTTCGCGCCTTTTTCTTTTCCCTGGCAGCCCAATTTTTTGATCTTGCAGGGGCCCTTTTTCCCCCGATGGCTGCCAGTGGCTTTAAGAAGTGTGATCGGTGCAAGAAACTAATGTCTCTCACCGACACACGCGACTGCTGCCTCCGGTGCCTGTGTCCAGACCACGATTCTACGGTCTGCAGTCCCTGTGGCAAAATGTCTTCCAAGACATTGCGGAGCTGTCAGCACCAGCGTGAGAGGATCTTCTCCGAGTCTGCCTCTGGACGGGTCCGGACTTCATCAGAGGCCTCGACGTCTCGCGAGTCTGACCCCGAGCATCGTCGGAGCTCCTCTGAAAGGGAGTCCCCCTCGAGGGAGCACCGAAGGAAGAAGAAACCCGCGAGGGCGGCATCGGTGGACGCTCTTGGCTCCTCGAGGGCCAGGTCGCATAGCCCCGATCGCCGTCCCAGGTCTTCGGAGTGGGAGAGGCCTGGCAAGCATCCTCGTGTAGAGTCGGAGGCCCTGAGTCACGTCAGTACTGTAGTCCTCGTGGACTCTCCTCCGGGGGAGCCGACGTCGGCGCCCAAGTTGGAGGCTGCTGGGTCTCCTGAGCTCGGACTCAGGTTGACGGCCTTGGAGAGCAGATTGTCTGCCTTCATGGAACAGCAGCGGGTGCTGAATGCCGGTCTCACCGGCACATCTGCCCCGACCACCGGGACATCGACGTCCAAGTTGACCCCGGAGGCCGAGCCGCTCCTTGAGACCATGCGAACTCGAGTCGATCCTCGGCCTCCCGTTCGGGACCAAGGTCGTCGACGCCGGTTCCCTCGGTGTCGGGGCGAATGGTGTCGGTACCCGCCCACTCGGAGCCGCTCGATTCCTCCTCAGAGGAATCGGCGTGGGAGATGGAGGAGGAGGAGTCCCCTGACACCTTCCGGACTCGTTGTATCCCTTCGTACTCACCAGGCTATTGGGATTGTGGCCATCCATGGAGCCTCAGACAAGGTCCCCCCCCCCCTGAGGATACTAGGTTCTCGGATTTCATATGGGACATGGCCAAGGCACTGGCATTCCTTGCAGACCCCGAGGAAGAGCCTCGAGCTGAGGAGCTCGAGTCTCTGCAGTATGACTCTCCTCCCAAGGAGTCCTTTACTGTCCCGGTTCCTCTGATGCTTGAGCGTTTGCTCTTCCGCATGTGGGAGGCGCCGCCCTCGGTGCCGGTTCTAAGCAAGCGGGTCGATTCCATCTATCGAGTCTGCAAGAGCCCCGGGTTTCAGAAGGGGCAGCTACCGCACCATTCCATGGTGGTGGAATCGGCCATGCATCGCCTGAAGAGTCAGAAGATGCACTCCTCGGTGCATCCGGCAGGGAAGACCGGAACCTGGATGCCCTCGGTAGAAAGTGCTTCCATGGCTCTATGCTTGCTTGCTGCGTCCAGACCTACCAGCTGTACATGGGCATGTACCTTCGAGACCTGGCAAAGGAGATTGCCGGGTTCTCTGCTGGTCTGTCCGAGGAACCTTTGCAGAGGTTCCAGGCCTTGTCTTCTGGTATTCGAGAGTGCTCAAAGTTTATCTCTCGAGCAGCCTACGATGGATTTGAGGCTTTGGCCCGAGTAGCTGGGGCCGGCATCGGTGCATGCCGTCAGGCCTGGCTACAGTCCTTGGACCTCGAGCCGTGGGGAACCAACAATCCAAACACGATTCCACGTGCAACGAACACCCAGTAAGAAAACGTGGAATGCAACGAAAGGACGTGTAGAAATTAAAAACTTTTATTGCTTTATTCCACTTCAGCCACTGGCCCAACACTGGCCGTGTTTCGTAAAACCTTCCTCGGGCAATATTGGCTAAAATACATAAAATACACATTTAAAATCAAAATTACTATAAACAAATAATTAAAAAGGAATTGTTAAAAAATAATAAAAAGAATAAACAGAGAATGAACCAAGACAAATAAATGAAACATGCTGTTATAAAACATAAAAACAAATTAAGTACAACCAATATACGAAGCAAAACAAAAATGGACATTAGTAGTAAAAAGATGAATACCAATAAAACAGTTATTTAGATATCAGACAAAATGAAGTAATGGTTTCAAAACAACAACTTAACAAAACTTAATAAAAAATATATAAATAAGTATATAAATATAAAAATACAAACCAATTACTTTTTACAAATGAATTAAAAATATAACCCATTGTAAAACCATGAATTATGAAACAATAATATAATGAATCATAACTTAACATATAAATAAATAAATATGTAAGTATAACAAAACTATGACAAATGAATAAAAAGCTAAAACACAACATATATAATAAATATGTAAAATAATGTTTTGATACATAAACAGTGAAAAAATGAAAAACTGCTCTTCAAAGGATGTGACCAATAACAAACACAAAGAAAAGAACCACCATACCTGTGTGTTGTGTGCTTCTACTACTGAATTGGCTCCTACCTTAATACCATAAGAGAGCCTGAAGATGTTAAAAAATAAACAATATCATTAACAAACAGAAAAACCAAAGGAAAACGGATAACAGATCAGATGCTGAGGGATGAGGACGAGACACTGACCCTAAAAAATATTTATCAATATGGGGAAACCAACTCCCAGGGTTTATGACCCAAAAAAACATAAAAGCCTTTTGCTAAAAAATGTTAGTTTACAATGTTTTCAAAAATCTAAAACTAAATAATAAAGAAAATAAAGAAATACCTGAATGAGAGAGTCTTTTAACCTCACAAGTTTTTTCCTATAATGCCATAGTATTAATCCTATAAATAATATTTTAAAAAAACTAATATTAGTATATGTATAATAGGATGCATTGTGTAAACCATTCATAAGCAAAACTAAAACATATAAAAGAAAAGAAACCACGCATTGTTAACTTGCATGTTCATAGAAAAGATAAGAAATCCATTTTAAACCGAAGAAAACGACGTATGGTGTCAGACTCTCATATTACCAATTAACATTTTATTAAACATGAACCCACTAAACTACTCAAAACAGTCATGTCTTTAAAATTAAAAAAACGTGTGTAGCTAGAAAAGAGTATTTTTGTAAAAACAAACCATTAAAAAGGAGCTCTCACCATACTCAACAAATGCATTAGAGATAGCCCCCTACATGCGTAGTAAATACCATCATCTCAGTGTAGCAACATTTAAAAAAATAAAGTTTAAAAAACCTCAGACTACAACAATGTGTTTCATTACTGGCCCAACCTTATACCAACGACAAAACCGAAAGCAAAAAAATATGTAATAGATAAACTTAAACAATGAAAAGTTATGTGGTAACCATGAGCCTTATATTTAACTTTAGGGCTTTGTTTAATTTTGATTTAATAGTCGTATGTAACACAGGCTCGTGTCCAATGGTTACCACATAACTTGTTTAAGCCAGTAATGAAACACATTGTTGTAGTCTGAGGTTTTTTAAACTTTATTATTTTTTTAAATGTTGCTACACTGAGATGATGGTATTTTTTACTACGCATGTAGGGGGCTATCTCTAATGCATTTGTTGAGTATGGTGAGAGCTCCTTTTTAATGGTTTGTTTTTACACAAATACTCTGGTGTCCCGCTTTCTAAGAGGCCTGCTTCTGCTTAAGCCTCCTATTCGTCCACCTGCTCCTGAGTGGGATCTCAGTGTGGTCTTGCAGCAACTGACTCGTCCACCTTTTGAGCCGATGGCATCCTGCCATTTACGTTTCCTCTCCTGGAAGGTATTGTTCCTTGTGCCACTCACCTCAGCTACGCGGGTGAGTGAGCTTCAGGCTCTTGTCTCGGATAGGCCATATACCAGGTTCTATAGGAACAGGGTAGTCTCATCCTAAATTCCTTGCAAAGGTGGTGTCCTTCTACCTCAACCAGGAGGTGGTACTTCCAATGTTCTTTCCCAGGCCGCACGCCAGTAGAGCAGAGACTGTCTTGCATACCCTGGATTGTAGAAGGACATTGTCCTTTTATCTTGAACGTACGCAGGGGCATAGAAAGGCTTCTCAGCTCTTCATTTCCTTTAACCCTAATAAATTGGGGTTGCCTGTCACTAAGCATACGTTGTCCATCTGGGTGGCAGACTGTATCATCTGGGCGTACGGGTCAGCCGGCCTCTCCCTGGAGGGTCGAGTCACGGCCCACCGAGTTCGTGTGAAGGCCGCATTAGTAGCTCACTTCCGCTCTGTTCCGTTGGCAGACATCTGCCGGGCCGCTACTTGGTCTTCATGCCAAACTTTTGCGGACCACTACTGCCTCGAGAGGGAGTCCCGTAGGGACAGTGCTTTCGGGCAAGCAGTACTCCGTAATCTCTTTCAGGTTTAGGCAACTCCTACCCCTCTGGCCCTGGTGTTGGGCTACCGTTCAGGTGTGGTCTCAGAGAAGATTCTCTCACCGTTGCTGGGGCTCTAGAGGGAGCTCTCTTTTTCAGCCTGGGTTCCTGGTAGCCCAGAGCTAGGGAGTCACCCATATGTGAGGACTGACTTCCTGCTTGGTCCTGGAGAAAGAGTAGTTACTCACCTCTAACAGGTGTTCTCCAGGAGCAGCAGGAATCAGTCCTCACGACCCTCCCTCCTCCCCTTGGAGTTGCAGTTGTATATAGTTCATTTTCTTTTTTGTGCTGTCTTTTAGCTATGTCATTTGACTGAGCAAGATGGCTCCTTTGGGCGGGAAGGGGACCGCGCATGCATGCCTGCATTCCCAAAGGCTTTCTTTGAAAGCAGGGGAAATGCTCCACATGGGGGCTCCGTCGACGTCACCCATATGTGAGGACTGATTCCTGCTGCTCCTGGAGAACACCTGTTACAGGTGCGTAGCTACTCTTTTTATTCTGTTGCTTTAAAGCTGGGGTCACCAACCTCCAGAGGGCCGCGGGCCGCACAGCCGACTACCGGGAGCCTCGCGGGCCGCACCCCCCTTCTCCCCGCCCCGCCCCCGCGAAAAAAACAACAAATGCAACGGTCTGCTTCTTCTGAAACCCCCAATTCGTCCTCCGGCTTTTGAGTGGGATTTGAATGTGGTCCTACAGCAGCTTACTCGCCCACCTTTTGAGCCGATGTCCTCTTGCCATCTGCTCTGCCTCTCCTGGAAGGTGCTCTTCTTGGTGGCACTCACATCAGCCAAACGTGTGAGTGAGCTGCAAGCTCTCATAACTGATAAACCATACACAAGGTTTTATAGTAATAGGGTGGTCTTCCGCACCCACCCGAAGTTCCTTCCAAAGGTGGTCTCTTCTTTCCACCTCATCCAAGAAGTGATTCTTCCAACCTTTTTTCCCAGGCTTCATTCCAGCTGGGCAGTCCTGCGTACCCTGGATTGTAAGAGTGCGTTGTCCTACCTGGATCGTACAAAGGAACATCGAAGGTCTATTCAGCTCTTCATCTCTTATGACCCCAGTAAGCTGGGGTTACAAGTGCATGCTATGCACCTGGGTGGCAGACTGCATTGCCTGGGCGTACAGGGCAGCCATCCTCCCTTTGCAGGGTCGAGTCAGGGCTAAGGCCGCATCAGTGGCTTACTTCTGCTCTGTTCCTCTGGCAGACATCTGCCGGGCCACAACTTGGTCTTCGAACCAGACTTTTGCGGCCCATTACTGCCTGGCTAGGGAGTCCCGACGGGACAGTGCTTTCGGCCAGACGGTACTCCTTAACCTATTTGAGGTTTAGGCAACTCCAACCCTCCGACCCTTTGGTGTCAGGCTACCGGGGGGGTGTTGCGTTCTCGGCTGAATTCCTATTGCAGCTGCTGTGGCTCTTCTAGAGGGAGAGATTTTCAGCTATGTATTCTCGGTAGCCTATAGCTAGGGAGTCCCATATGTGAGGACTGACTTCCTGCTTGTTCCTGGAGAAAGCGTAGTTACTCACCTGTAACAGGTGTTCTCCAGGGACCGCAGGAATCAGTCCTCACAACCCTCCCTCCTCCCCTGGAGTTGCAGTCCTGTTATTAATTTTTCTATTCCTGCCGTCTTTTTAGCTATGTCATTTGACTGAGCAAGATGGCACCTTTGGGTGGGAAGGGGACCTTGCATGCGCGATGCAATCCCAAAGGCTTTCTTTGAAAGCTGGGGAATTGCTTTGCACGAGGGCTCCGTCGGCGCCGACATCACCCATATGTGAGGACTGATTCCTGCTGTCCCTGGAGATCACCTGTTACAGGTGAGTAACTACGTTAAAGTGGTCCCAAATAGATTTATTTATTTATTTTATTTAACATTTTTTATATATATACTGACTTTTCATTTAATCTAGGCGGTTTACAATAACTTAACCTTTACAAAGAACTTTTAAATTTAAACAATAACAGAGAACTTTAAACATTTGAACGTTAACTTTTACAAGGAACTTTTACATTTAACGATAACAGAGAACTTGCAATTTTAAGCACTATTATCGTGACTTTGATAACTTAAACAGTCTCTTTTAGCATTGATTCTACTTTTCTTAGTAAGTGTCATAGGAAGGTTGACTGGTGTAGATGACATTGCTAGTGTAAATCGGCTTGTGTTGTGATTAGTGTGATTGGGGGTCTTCATTGAATTGTTCAATGAATAGAATGGTTTTGAGCAATTTCCTGAAATCTTTTAAGTCTGTTGTTGATCATAGTTTTTCTGGAAGGACATTTCAAATTGCAGGGGCAGCAAGAGAGAAGGCTCGCATGGATGTTGATTTATTGGTTCTTGTGAAGAGAGTGGGGGTTGGTATTGTGTTTATGGTGCTGTTTCTTTCCGGTCTTTTGCTTTCTTTGGGTCTGATGGGTTATTGTAGTATTCCTGCTGATATGTTGTTTTTAATTTTGAAGATGGTGAGTGCTGATTTATATTTCGCCCGTGAAGAGATTAGCAGCCAGTGCAGGTCAGGAGTGGAGGAGTAGCCTAGTGGCTGGGGCAAGGTACTTCAGGCCAAAAGGTCGGGGGTTCAAATCCCACTAGAGGACAGCAACCTTGGGCCGGAAGGACTGGGGTTTCTAGTCCCACAGGTGCTCCTTGTGGCCTTGGGCAAGCCACTTAACCCTCCATAACCCATGTTCCCTGTAAAATAGTTATCTCCAAGTTATAATACCCCGTTCAATGTAATTTCAGTTTGTTCAATGTAAACCGCACTGATGCAGAATAGCGCAGTATATAAGAGAATGTAAATAAATAAATCTCCAGTAACAAGCTGGAATGTAGTCTTCACATATGGCTATCGTCGGTACCAACGGAGCCTGCGCGGGAACGCTTCCCAGCGTCCAATTAGAAAGCTTTTGGGAGCATCCCACAGCCCCTGCGTGCTGCCTTCCCGCCTTTCCCAACTGCTTCTCTCCAGTTCTTCGTTTTCCGCAGAGCCAGCAGGTTATCGTTCCTGTCACCGCAGAAAATGTTTTCTTTTTTTTTGGTCACGTCTGCCTTCCCTTGACGCTATACCGGCACCGCCGGTTCTTTCTTTTAAAAAAAAAATATATATTTTTTTTTCCAAACCTTTCTTCAGGTGCATGCGCCTTTTGGGCCTTAGGCCCAAAAACTTTCCTTTACTATGAAAAAACCCGCTTCGTGTTTCAAGACGTGCACCAAGTGTGGCGGTACCATCTCCGTCACCGACACCCATGAGTGGTGCCTTAAATGTTTAGGTCTTGACCACTCCATCTCGGAGTGTATGGCCTGTGCCATGATGTCCAAGAGAGGTTGACAAAACCGAGCTGCTAAGTTCAGCACCCTTCTTCCCTCTGATGCAGCCTCTGTGGCATCGACGTCTTCCAGGGCTTCGTCTTCCTCCCGTGGATCTCAGGTAACTAAACATAAGTCCAGCCGGTCTTCAAAGGGTAGATCTCCTTCCAAGCATCGAGATGCCTCTGGCGTTGCCCTTGAGGGTTCTGTACTGGCGAAATTGCCCTGGCGGGAGGCTTTGGCTTCCAAAGCATTATTGGGGCTCCAGGATGTTCTCGAGGCCTCAACCTCGGCAGAGCTACTGGTGCCATGCTCTGGGATACCGGCCATTATTTCTGGTACTGATACCCAGGCATCGCAGCGTCGATAGACCAGAGGTTCCTGGCTATTGAACGCAGTCTGGAAGCTCTCCTTGCGGCATCGACACCCTCGGAACTGAGTCAGACAGTTCATCCGGTACCGGCACCGAGAACGGTATTGGTACCGGCAGCATCGACATCGGTGTCTGTATTGCCGGCACCCAGTCATGCTATGCCTTCCGGTACCGATACACCGGTACCGATTCCCCTCGGCACCGACTTCGGTCGGTACGGTATCGTGCTCTACAAGAGCATCCGGACAGAAGGTACTTTGAATCCTCGGAGGACTCTGAGGATTCTGGCAGCTCCATTGGAACCGGAATACTTCTCCCGGAGGAGCCTTCCTCTCCTAAACGTAGGATGTCTCCTCCAGAAGATACCTCCTTTCAGGATTTTATCAGGGAGGTGGCTCGAGGTCTTTCCATTACTGTGGCTCCTGAAACAGAGCCCAGGGCAAAGGAGTTGGAGATTCTACAATATCCCAAGGCTCCTAAGGAGGCATCTACTTTGCCTATCCATGAGATCTTACATGATCTCATGTTAAGAATGTGGAAAACACCTCTTACCTCCTCTCCTCACTCTCGTCGACTGGATACCATGTATCGAGTACCTCCGTGTCCTGGCTTCTAGAAGACTCAGCTTCCTCACCACTCTATTGTAGTGGAATCAGCTACGAGAAGGATAAGAAGTGCGAAGAGGCATGCCTCTAATCCTCCAGGACGTAAGTGTCGAACTTTGGATGCCTTTGGGCGTCGTACTTTCCAGGCTTCCATGCTTTCTGCCAGGATCAGTTCCTATGTTTTATATATGGGAATGTTCCTTAAGGAAGTCACTGGATATTTAGAGGTTTTGAACCCTCTTCTTCCTGAAGATAAGAGGCAGGATTTTCTCAAACTGGTTAAACATGCCCAGGATGTTTCTAAGTTTGTCAGTCGTGCAGCTTTTGACTGTTTTGAATGCATAAGCAGAACCTCTGCCATTGTCATAGGTGCACGTAGAATTGCTTGGCTTAAGGCATCCAATTTGGAGCTCTGGGTGCAGGACAAACTGGGCAATATCCCTTGTACAGGTGAGAATCTATTCGGTCAAAAATTGGCAAGAGAAAGTCAATGAGTTTGATGCTGGCAACTCCACTTTGGATAGATTATCCAAAGCCACAGCTAATCCTGCAAGGAAGAAATCTTTCAAGAAACCATTCTTCTCCACGAAGAAGAGGTTTTATCCCTCTTATTCTCAGCAGGGACGTTCTGCAGGTCAACCTGCCCGAAAGAGTCAGTAACCACCTAAACAAAGGAAAGCAAAGACTGCTAAGCCTCAACTGTCTCAGCAGTCTCAACCTCCACAAGGCCTTTGACTTCCATCTACAGAACTTAGTCTTCCTGGCCCTCAACGGACCAGAACCTTCCACCATTCCAGGAAGGTTGTGTCACTTTGCCCCCAGATGGGGGCAGATAACAGCAGAACATTTAATTTGCCACCAGTTCTATTTGTTTTGATGTTTAAGAGTTAAATATTAAAAATGTTCTACAATTGTTCTCTGTAAAATAATAGTCTTCTATTATTAACATTTTTGTTACCTGTAAACCGCCACTGATCTCTGGAAGAGGCGGTATAGAAAAAAATGTATAAATAAATAAAATAAATAACATTGGATTCTCTCCATTATAAAAGAGGGGTACAAGCTTCATTTTCTCTTCATGCCCCCTCCCACAATGGTAAGACAGTTCAATTCTCAGACCTCTCTCATCAACCTGTTAGATCAAGAGGTCACTATGCTTCTTGCCCAAGCGGCAATAGAAGAAGTATCCATCCCTCAACAGGGTACAGGGTTTTACTCCTCCTATTTCCTTATCCCAAAGAAAACAGGGTTACACATACCTATTTTAGACCTCAGAGAATTGAACAAATTTCTGTTCAAAGAGAAATTCAAGATGATTTCTCTGGGAACTCTGCTGCCATACCATCAGAGTCAAGATTGGCTTTGTTCTCTGGATCTCAAGGATGCGTACACTCATGTTCTTATCCATCCATCTCACAGAAAGTTCCTTCAGTTCCTTTTTCAAGGAAAGCACTACCAATACAGGGTGCTTCATTTTGGCCTGGCCTCAGCACCAAGGGTGTTTACGAAATGCATGGCTGTGGTAGCAGCATATCTCCAGGAACAAGCAGGAATGAGTCCTCACATATGGGTACGTCGGTACCGACGGAGCCTGCGCAGGAACGCACCCCAGCTTCCCAAAAAGGAAAGCTTTTGGGAGCATCCCACAGTGCCTGCGCGCTGCCTTCCCGCCTTTCCTAACCAACTCTCCTCAGTTCTTCTTTTCCGCGGAGCCAGCAGGTCGTGTTCCTGTCGCCGCTGAAGAAGTTCTTTATCTTAATTTATTTCTTTGGTCGCGTGTCTGCCTTCCCCGACGCCGGACCGGTACCGCCGGTCTTTTCTTTCTTTCTAAAAAAAAAATATATATATATATTTTCTCCTCACTTGGTGTATTTTCTTTTTAGGCCTCCAGGCTCAAAAGAAACTTTTCCCTCATGGAAAAACCAGCCTCCGGGTTCAAAAAATGCACTAAGTGTAGCGGTACAATTTTTGTTACAGATACCCATGAATGGTGTCTTAAATGTTTGGGTCCTGAACACTCCATTCCTGATTGCCAGTCCTGCTCTTCAATGTCTAAACGAGGGTTACAGAACCGAGCAGCCAAGCTCCATGTGCTGTTTCCCACGGATGCACCGGCGGTGGCATCGACATCTTCCAGGTCTTCCTCTCCTGATGGGTCTCAGGTAACCAAACATAAACCTAGCAGGTCCTTGAAGGGCAAATCTCCCTCTCAGCATCGAGATGCCTCCGGGCTTGCCCTCGAGGATCCTGCCCCAGCCAAACAACCCCGGCGGGAAGCTCCGGCTTCCAAAGCTCCTCCTATGGGGTTACAGGTTGACATCGATGGCACGGCCTCGACTGATCCCTGTTAGACTGCTCTGGGGTACCAGCACAATCTCCCGGTACCGACATCCAGGCAGTCGTGGCGTCCATGGATCACACTTTCAATCCATGCAGCAGGCTATAATGGCTTTTATTAAATCTGCGACGCCGACGGTACCGCAACGAGTTCCGTTGTCGGTTCCGGCGCCGGTACCGGTACCAACACCGATACCGGTACCGACTGCATCGACATCGGCCAGGATACCGACTCAGGTTCCTTGTCCAGGGCTATTTCTCGGTACCGATCCGGTACCGTGGACGCCCGATGTCGGTACCGATCGATACGCGTATCGATCATTGGAAGGGGACAGACGATACTTCGATTCCTCTGATGATTCTGATTCATCAGATGAGTCTCCCGAAGTATCCATTACCCTTCCTGAGGAGCCTACTTCTCCAAAAAGGAGAGTGTCTCCTCCAGAGGATTTGTCCTTTCAAGACTTCATAATAGAAGTGGCTAAAGGACTCTCTATTTCAGTAACCTCTGAAGCAGAGCCTAGAGCAAAAAAATTAGATATTTTAGGATACTCTAAGGCTCCCAGAGAGGCAGTCACCTTGCCAATTCATGGAATTCTTCATGAACATATGATTTATTTATTTATTTATTTATCAACAGTTTCTTTTATACCGCGCTATTCGTCATCAGTGCAGTTTACAATGAACATAAAAACTACACGTCTCAAATAATTGATCTGTGCTTACAATGAACAGGACAATAAACTTGGTATACATTAAACAGGTTTCATGAACAGTGAAACAGAGAACGTGAGAACTATGTACAAAGCAACTAAATGCAGCTATATGTAGAGCTACATGAATCTAGGTAAAATTTTCTTAGTGAGAGGAGGTGCAAAGTGAGATTGCGGTTCTACGGATTAAGACTGTGGAGTGCATGGGTTTAATGTGTTGGCCTGGGGTGTGGAGGTGGGTTGGTATGGGAGGGTGTCCGAAACATCGTAGTGCTGCAGGAACAGGTGATGCTTCAGTGCCTTCCTGAACTGGGAGAGGTCACTGATGGTTCTGATGCCTGATGGTAGGGCGTTCCAACATGATGGTGCAAAGTAAGAGAAGGCTCTGGATCTAGTGACTTGAGAGCATTTCGGGATTGCCTTGGGTAGTACAAGAGAGTTGGAGGCAGTCGATCTCCTTGCTCGATTAGGGGGTGTAATTGATATCAGGTCAGTGATAGTAGATGCGGAGTAGTTATTGATCGCCTTGTGAGACATAGTTAGGATCTTGAAAGAGATCCTAGATTGTATAGGCAGCCAATGTAACTGTTTCAGTATTGGAGTGATGTGGGTTCTCTTGGAGGCTCCATAAAGGATTCTTGCAGCTGAGTTCATTGCCAATTGTAAGGGGTTAATCGTGCTCTTTGGTAGGCCATGTAGGATCGCATTGGCGTAGTCTAGGTGAGGCATTATTAAGGCCTGAAAGACTGATCGAAAGTCGTCCGGTTCTAGCAGCTGACGCAGATAACGAAGGATTCGGATTTTATGATAGACAGATTTCGCTACGTTGCTGATATGAGCCTTCATATTGAGTTGTTGATCGAGCGTAACCCCTAGGTATCTCACTGTAGTCTTGCAAAGGAGTTCTGCGTCACGCGCTTTGATGGACGTTGGTGAGGCAAATGCAGGGTTTCTGGTCACGAAGAGGACTTCAGTCTTTTTGAAGTTTATCTTAAGCATTTGTGCATTTAGCCAGTCTGTGACCGCGTCAAAGCACTTGATTAGTGGGGAGAGGTCCGGGAGTTCTGTCGAGAATGGCATATACATCAGGACGTCATCAGCATAGACCAGGCAGTTGATGTTAAAAGAGTGGATGAGGTCACAGATAGGTTGCATATAAACGTTGAACAGTAAGGCGGAAAGGGAGGAGCCTTGTGGCACACCTTTAGTTTGAGGGAAGGGGTCAGAGGTTGAAGATCCAGAGCGGACATGTTGCCAACGGTCTCTGAGGTATGAAGAGCACCAAGACAGAGCTGATCCATGAACTCCCTTCTCTCTAAGACGTGACAGGAGTACTTCATGATCGACAGTGTCAAACGCAGCGGCAATGTCCATGAAGATTAAAGCAAAACCTTGTCTGATGTTGTCTAGGCCTATGGTTAGAGCATTAAACAGGGATGTCAGTAGTGTTTCCACACCATGTGATTCACGAAATCCGTGCTGACATGGATGCAAGGGTGCATTGGTATCTAAATAATCTTGTAGTTGACGTTGGGTAATCTTTTCGATGATTTTCGAAAGGAGAGGAATGCTGGAGATGGGTCTGTAGGATTCCATCAAGGAGGGGTCCAACCTACTGTTTTTTAGGAGAGGTCTGATGGAGGTCTGCTTCAGAGTGTGAGGGAAGGTCCCAGTAGAGAACGATACATCTATCATTTTAGCTAGAAATGGGCTGAGATCCGCCCGTAGTGACTTTATCCAGGAAGCTGGACAGGGGTCGGAAGGTGATGTTGTGGTGTTTATTTTTAAGATGGTGTCTTGAATGACTCTGTCAGTTGGGGTGGAGAAGGATGAAAGAGTGTGTTGAGTCTCACATGAGAATTGGCTAGGTGAGGGTAGAGGGACAGTGTAGGGAGTGTTAGCTGGAGTAAGGGGCTTAGAGCTTAGAGCGAGCTGGTTACTTTTGCTTCGTAAGTAGTTGGCATATTCCTGAGGGTCTAGGTGGGGCAGGGCACCCTGAGAAGGTCCCTTTGCTAAGGTTTTCACAATGTGGAAGAGCTCGTGAGGTTTGTTGAGGGAGCGCTGTAGTCTGCTTGCGTAATATTGTTTCATACTGGAAGATACGGATGAGCGATGTCTTGTTAATTGTGTTTTGAATGCATCATGATTTTTGGCTGTTCTTGATCGTCGCCACCGTCTTTCTAGTTGTCTAAGGAGGAGGAGTGATTTCCGTAGTTCTGGGGAGTACCATGGTGCATTCTTTTTCTTATGAAGTGCCTTGATTGAGGTAGGAGAGTGGATCACAGCATCTAGGCAGGAGTTCCAAGAATCGACCATGTCATCAAGGCTTTTTTCAGGAGGGCAAAGTAGGTTCTGAGTCCTCTTTAGGATGTCCTCTCTGTTAAAAGGGTGAAAGCGTCTAAAGTGTGCATCTACTGGTAATGTCTTGGAAATGCTAGAACATATTGGCATCTGGAATAGGATCAGGAGATGATCAGACCATGGTACTGAGATTGAATTTAGGTAAGAGTTGTGCCAATGAGTAAGAGCTGATTGTGGTGCAAAGATAAGATCCAGTGTGTTACCTTTTGTATGAGTAGGGGTGTCGACCAACTGAACATAGCCTAATTCACTGAGAGCATCAATAAAGGCATTGGTGTGGCTGTCTTGAATGGTAGGGAGGTTAAGGTCACCTAATACCCAGTTTGAGGTGTGCGGGCTCGTAGAGTTGCAGGCAAGATCAATGATTGTGGCTAAATTGTCTGGAGAAGAGGATGGTGCTCTATAAAGTAAAATGATTGACTTATGGGAGACTCCCCTCACCCTTTCTCCTCATTCTCGCAGATTGGACACTATGTACCGTGTCCCTCCTTGTCCTGGATTTCAGAAAACTCAGCTTCCTCACCACTCCATTGTGGTGCAGTCAGCTATGAAAAGGATAAAGAGTACCAAAAGACACTCTTCTGCTCCTCCAGGAAGAGAATGCAGGACCTTGGATGCTTTTGGTAGGAAAATCTTCCAAGCCAGCATGCTTATTGCCAGAATCAACTCATATAGCCTTTATATGGGTATGTTTCTAAAGGAAGTTGCACAAAAGCTGCACAACTTTCTCCCTTTTATTCCAGAGGATAGAAGGGATGAGTTCCTCCTTTGGCTTAAGCATACTCAAGACATTTCAAAGTTTTCCAACAGGGCAGCCTTTGACTCCTTTGAAGGTGCCAGCAGAGCCTCAGGCATTGCCATAGCTGCTCGCATCCCTACATTCTATATTTAGCAAACTAATAGGTATTACCATTGCCTTTAAGTTTTTCAAAACAGGAGCTCATATTCAAAAACACATTTACTTTAGCAATTTGCTGAGGTCTTAAGTTGCAGGCAGTGCCATTTCTTGTAGCCATCAATACTTAGGAACATGGTGGTAGTTGTGGTCATTGCCTCAAATCTTGGCAGTTGAAAGAATTTTCTGCATTTTGCGGTTTCACAAAATTGCCGCAGAATTATGCCTTTTAATAGCAAAGGATGAATAGAAATTGAAGGAAAGGCACCAAGGATATCACCTTATTTTCTCTCAGATTATCTCATTTCTGCTTTCTCTTCTTGCTTTATCAGGAAAATTTAGTTTAATCATTTGATATAATGCCTTTTGGGGAACAATTTTATAATGTAGTTGAACTTGACAGATGGTAATGATAAGGAGAAATTACAATTTTATTCAAAAGAATAAAAGAAAGGAACATAGTACTTTATTTTAAAATATTTTTATGCTGCAAACCATAGCATTTCTATACAACCTACACTAGAACATAATACATTCACATAAATAAAACATACAAATATCTAATTAAATGATTTATTAATCATCTCTGGCATTACCTGTTTTGGCTTGGGTCTTCTATGGAAGTATATTGTTTTAATACCAGAGACGATTAATACATCATTCTGGAAGCTTAACCATCTTTTTAGCTAGGGACTGAGGACTTCCAAAGAAAGGCCCGGGAGCTATTTCCATTATTCCTTCTCCCTCCTTCTTTCCTAGCCCTTCCACTAGACCCTGCTTAAATCTTGGACAGTCCTTTCCTAGAACCAAATCAAAGGGTAGCCTAGGCACCACTGCTAACAGGACTTCCTCTTGTTCCCCCAGGCACTTAACCTTTATCCTATAGGTGGGATATGATGTTGCAGCACCATGAATGCATCTGATGTGAACTTGGCTTTCAGGGGTTCTAGGCACAAATCCTTCTTGGGCCTCTATCCTCTTCCAAAGCCTTTTGACATCATACTCTGGTCTACCCCAGAGTCTAACAAAGCATTTGTGGTAATTCCTTGCACATCAACCATCAAAAGAAATCCTTCTTTGGGCTGTTTTAAATCCACACCCATTAAGCTAGTGTGTGTCTGGCATCCCTTTTCTAAATGTCCCCATTTTCCACACTTAAAACATTTCTTTCTACTCCACTGTGTCATCTGGTTTGGCACAGTACATTTATTTTCAGAAACACTTTTAAGCATTTTCTTTTCTGATACAGCACAGCTTGCCTCAGCACCAATCTTCAGAGGGCCACCCATTCTATGGCAAGCCTGCGTGGCTTCCAAGAATCTCTCTGCCAGCATGGTTGCCTCTCCAAGATTTTGGCAATTTTGCTGTATAAGGAAAGTGTGCAAATCTTTAGGCACAGCAGACATAAATTGTTCAAGCATAATAATGTCTAATAACATTTCTACCGTCTTTTGCTCAGGCTCCAACCATTTTACAGCTAATCCTCTGATTCTCTGACTCACAGCCCTGGGTGTTTCACCCACTCTTAATGTAGTAGCTCTAAACATTCGCCTATACTCTGAAATAGACAACCCTAGGCGATCTTTAATAGCAGCCTTTACATCCTTATAATTCAAAGCCTGGGCTGCTGGCATTGCTCTGTAAGCTGCAAGCGCCTCTCCAGTTAATGAGGCTGCCAGCCTTACTGCTCACTGGGTCTCTGGCCATGCTAAAGCTTGTGCCACTCTTTCAAAAGACTCTAGAAAATCATCAACATTATCATCTGGAGTTAGCTTCCCAAAACTAAATGCCCCAATTCCCTGATTGAGTCCCACACTGTCCACATGTGGTGTACCAGCATTTACTGCTGGTCTTGCATCTTGCCCACTTTGGTTCTGCAGTTTAACTAGGGCTTGCACCAGATCAAGCACTGGCCTCTGCTGGTCCATTAAGGCTTTCATAGCAGTGTCCTGAGCTTGCTGCAATAGCTCCTGTTGCCTGCTAAACTGGGCTGCCATCCAGCTAGCCATCTCCCTCGGATCCATTTTGATCCCTGCAAGAAAACACAAAGAAAAAAACACAGTGCACCACCTTCCAAACAGGTGTTTTTTTCTACTTTTTTTTTTTCAATTACCCCTGTGCCTTACTCCCATCCACCACTAGACATGCCCAGGTACTTGTTACCTTATGCCAGTGATGAATCCAGCTCTGCACATGGTCTTTTCCTCCTGGAACAGCTACCTGGAACAGCCACCTCTCCTCCAAAGTGCAGTTGAGGGAAAATCTTTTCTTTCAGCTTTTAAGCTTGAACTGTCTTTTCCTTCAGATTTGAGTTGTAATCCTTAGCAAGTAAATCCCTTTGCGCAAAAGCAATCCGAAAAACTACGCCATTTGTCAGACGGGTGCCTGGGTGAGAATGTTCACAGTCTTGGCAAAGGCATATATTAATATGATTTGCAAGGGATTGTGGGAAATGTAGTCCATTCACACCAGACACAGCCGTTCACAATAATTAGTTGTGCTTGAGTGTAAAGCCAATAAGATATTTATTTATGGGGTTATTTCTCCCAACACAGATATGCTTGGTAGCACATAAAACAGGATACTTGCTTTCAGTGTTAAACTTAGAAAAACAAAATCAGGAAAACAACAGCTGAACTTGTCAGGCAATCAAATCAAAAGAATAAAGATCATGATGGTAACAGAATGGTCTTTTCTGTAGGCTCTAGCTAATATTTTCTTAGCAGTGTTTCAAACAACAAGCAAAACCCACAAAGAAGGGAAAAACTGTTCTTTTCAGGTTATCTTCTTATATCTTCACACATAGACTCAGAAGTGATTCCCTCAGAGCTCACAAGCATTTAGGTAAGGCTCAATTGCTAGCAGTTATCCAGCTGAAACCCCTTAGCTGGCTTACTTTCTACTGCCTGGCTCAAATCCTACTCAGGAGCTTTTCTGAGTAGATTTAAAGAACAAGTTTGTATTTCTTTGTGATGGTTGTTGTACTTTGTAACAGCAAATTACCAAAGGAGTTTAGACAGAGAGCAATCCATGTATTCACAGCCTGGATCTATAACCTCTCCCCCTTCTTCAACAATCATGGGTTCAATATCATGGATTGGCACAGAGGAATTTCTCAATGGAGCACTCTCAGGAGAATACTTGTTTCCCTGCTGTTTTTCAAGGGTATAGCTAGGGCATAGATCAGTGTTCATACCTGAGCTTCCATTGCTGTTAGAGTTCCTCTCTAAATAGCCTGGCCAGTATGTGGTCCAGTTCTTATGTCCAGCCTTCCAATCCAGATCCCTGGACACTGGATCTCTCTTCACATACCTTCTGGCACGGGTCTTAGGGTCCCTTCCACGTGCAGCCGTCTCCCTCACAGGTACCGTCTGGAGATTCCTAGCTCTGCAGCACCATTCCTCTGGCTTTCCCCAGTCCAATGGTGTAAGCTTGCCTTTTGAATGCCTTCCAGTATACATACTGCTCTGGACTCCTTTAGACCTCCCAAAAGCTTTTCTCTTCTTTCTTCCAAAGGGTTTCTTGCCCTCTCTGTCCGTCCGCTCTGGCTTCTGCTTCTGATGATCCTCCAGATGATGAAGCTGTCCAAGATCATGAAGATGATTCTCTGTAGAATAAACTCTACCTTTATTCTGCCTAGATGAGTGCTCCACCCTAGCACAGCGCAGCTGTGCTGAATCAGGCCCTGCTCTGAGTGCTTAGGGGATTACCTCATAGCCCTCCTGATTGAACACACGTTTCCCCACTTCAGCTCCTCTAATGGCTGTTGGAAACCTGGTGCATTCTGGGACTGGTAGTCTTTTATGGAAAAATTCTGTTTTCTTATTTCTACCAGAACTGACAGGTTGCTTGTTCAGAGTCACTTCACCTTTACTATAGCTCCTTCCTGAGCTATGATAAGCTTCCTTATCACAAGCTGTAGTTAAGGGACTAGAGAAGGTACTGATGACGGTTGGAGATCCAAAGTTACAAGTGCATTGTCAGCATGATGTTTTTCAGATATTGAAGTTACCCACTGTAGGTTTTTCCATTCAGACACTATCCAAATATCTAGTGGTAATTCAACAGCCAATGCAGTTCTGTTAACCCCAACAAGACATATGCCTTATACCTTGGATGTACCACTTCTTGAAATTGATCATGCTCATGATAATGTTTTGAATGCCCTAGAATTATGTGAGGATAGGTGTGTTCCAGATTCAAAGATAGTGTTTGTGGATGGTTCTGCAACGGGTCCACAAGAAAGTCCTCGGAGGGTTGGATATGCTGTAGTAACATATGAGGAATTTGGCTACATCACTATGATAGCAGGTGAATTGTCTCCACAGAGGTTTTCGGCTCAATCAGCATAATTAGTGGCAGTGGTAATGACATTGATTCTTTTTTTCTGCACAGTCTATGGCCATCTATTCAGATACTAACTAATACCCAGAAGTGGAAAAGGAGAGGGCTGATTACATACAGAGGTAAGCCATTGATGCATGCTCCTATAATGATGACACTGATACAGTTGTTGATTCGCCGTATGGAAGAAGGTATTCAGACTGCCATTGTCAAATGTGCCGCACATGCAACAGAAGGTTCATTTGTTTCAGAAGGGAATTACAAAGCAGATTTAGCAGTTCATGGTCACGAAGTAGTAAACCCGAAGACCGTGCAGATGGTCTTAACCAAAGCAACCCTCTCTCCAGGAGAGATGGTTGAGGTGCTTCAGTCAGCTCAGGTAAGTGCTACTGCAGAAGAACAAGAGGAATGAGAACATGTTGGAGCATATTTCTCCAAAGGTTTGTGGTATCACCCTTCAGGAAAGAAATGTTTGTCAGATTTTGCTTTACATTGTTGTTGCCTGTGGTACATCTGCCTGAGTATAAGTCGCTCCCATGCATGATGGAACTTCTGGGAGAACTGGTATGGAGATTGCCTTCCTGCTGCCTAATCAGTGTTGCTGTGCTGCCTGCTGTGCCTTATTGTGCCTCTCTGATCCCGTGTGTTCTTGTGCTTCCCTCCAGGTATCCGTGTGCTGCCTTCCCTCTGGACTCCTCTTCCCCGTCGCACCAGAAGTGACACAGCTGCGCTACGCGCAACCGTACCTCCCTTTTGGGCCACCAAACCTGCATAAAATCTCCTGGTGCGGCATATTGTGCCGCAGGGGCGTGCCCAAGGAGTAGGACCTGCTCCTTGGTTGAGCTCCTTGGGGCGAGTCCGGGGGTGAGTACCCAGAGCCTGTGCGACTTTCACCAGTAACATCTCTTCATCAGACCATCACACAGCCCTATCCCCTCACTCTTGGTGCCTCTGGTTCCCTGGCATCCCTCCTCAGCTTCAATGGTAAGTTGCTTTTTCGGACTACGTCTCTACCCTTACTATCCCTGGTGTTTTTCACATTCCTCTCCATGGCCTCCATACCAGTTCACTGGGGATGGCGGCCTGTTTCTTTCCCCATCCCACCTCTGTCTGTAGGACATTTAGCACGTAATCCTTCTAATCTTATTCACTGTCCTATTCATTCTTCTCCTTCCTCTTCTTCCTCTCATTCTCTTCTACTTCTTCAACTTGCTCTCTTAAATTGCCGCTCTATCCGCTCAAAAACTACCCTGGTCCACGATTTCATTTCTCAACACTCCCTCGATATGTTTTTCCTGACAGAGATGTGGCTGAGGGACGGTGAGCAACCCCTCCTCAACTGCTGCCTGCCCCCAGGCTTTTCCACTCCTACCCACTTACTACTCGCCGGGGTAGGAGCGGGGAGGGGGGTGGTGTTGCGGTTCTTTACCGTTCTTCCCTCTCTCTTCAGGAAATGCCTTCTTCTGCCCTACACTACGCTGAGTCCTTACTTCTCTGTTTACGTACCTCTCCCCCTCTTCATTTTCTTCTTATCTATGCTCCCCCTTCCTTATCCTCCCAACTCTGGCATTGTCTTCTGTCTACTATTACTGAGGCTTCTCTTCTTTACTCTCACCTCCTGATTCTAGGAGATTTCAATATTCACATGGACTCCCCCTCCACCTCCCGTGATCTAGCCTTTCAAACTCATTTGTCCGATCTTTCCCTTCATCAATTAATTTCCTTCCCCACTCACTCCACTGGACATTCATTAGACCTCATCATTTCCCATACCTCCTCTTCCTTCATCCCCTCCTCTCTCTCTCCCTTATCTCTCCCATGGACTGATCATTTTTGCATCTTCTTCTCACTCCCAATCCCCTCTTCTCTCCTGTCTTCTTCCTCCAATTCTGGTGCTGCTCCCCCCCACACCCGTCGACTTAATGCCAACACCCTTCTTCAATTTCCATCTTCAGACTCCTTCTTTCCCCCTGATTTTCATCTTCTTTCAGTTGATTCACAACTGCTTACTTGGAACACATCTCTTTCCTCCGCACTTGACACTCTCGCCCCCCTTCGTCCCCATCTTACTTCTCTCACTCGCTCTCATCACCCCTGGTTTCACTCTGGCCTCCTTCTCCATCGGAGATACCTTCGTCGAGCAGAACGTCTCTGGCGAAAACACCCCTGTCCCACCAATCTGTCTCATTTACGACAATGTCACCGCCATTACCGCTCTTTCCTTCACCCTGCTAAATGGGACTGTTCTAAACTCATTTCTTCCTCTGCTAATTCTTCCCGCACACTGTATTCTATCCTTTGGTCCCTTTCCACCCCACATTCCTCTTCTGCTTCCTCCTCTTCCCCCCCCCCCCCCCGATCCTTCCACTCTAGCGTCATATTTCTCCTCTAAAGTTGTTTCTCTCCGTCTTTGTTTTCCCTCCTGCCTCCCCTTATCCCCCCAATACCCCCTCCCTCCTCTTCTTCCTCTCCCTCCCCTTCCTTTTCTCCTACTCCCCAATCCCTTTCTCACCACTGGTCTACTTTCGAGCCAATCACTACTTCCTCCCTTTCCAAAGTCTACATCTCCTCTCGGAAAACTACTTGTCCCATCGACCCTATTCCTCCTTTATGGCTATTGGAATCTTCCCTTGCCCTTTCCCCATTTATCCTCTCTATTTTCAACACTAGTCTGGTCACCGGTATCTTTCCCTCTTCTTGGAAGCACGCTTTGGTTCGTCCCATTCTAAAGAAAGCTTCTCTGGATCCCTCTTCACCCTCTAACTGGCGTCCTATCTCTAACCTTCCTTCTCTCTCTAAACTCTTAGAAAAACTGGTCTTTCTTCAACTTTCCTCTCACCTCGAGGCTTCTCTTACCCTTCATCCCCGGCAATCTGGTTTTCGCCCCGGTCACAGCACGGAATCTATTCTTCTCTCACTCCTTAATTAATTACACACTGCTCACGATCATGGTTCTCTCTCTATTCCTGTTTCCTTGGATCTTTCAGCTGCTTTTGATCTGGTGGACCATCACACTCTTTTGGATCGTCTTCAGGACGCCGGCCTCTCCAGTTCGGTCTTGCACTGGTTTTGATCTTTTCTTTCCTCTTGTTCTTTCTCAGTTCTATCTGGTTCTGCTTCCTCTCCCCCACTCCTCTCCCCTGTGGTGTTCCTCAAGGCTCTGTCCGCGCCCCTCTTCTCTTCAATGTCTTTCTGGCCCCTCTCACGCTTCTTATCCAACAGCACGGTGTTTCTGCCTACTACTATGCCAATGATATTTTCCTTCTTCATCACACTGATTCCTCCAACCCAGACATCACCCCTCTCAATGACGGTCTCTCTTCTGTTGCCTCTTGGATTTCTTCTTTCTTCACATTAGTCTTACCAAAACCTCAGCAATCTGGTTCACCTTCGTACATCCTCCCCCTCCCCTCATACCCCTTCTTTCTTCTACACCTATCTCTATGGTTTCTTCTCTCAGATATTTGGGTGTCACTCTTAATTCTGCTCTTTCTTTCAAAGGTCACATTTCCTCTATTGTCCAACGCTCCTTTTTCACCCTAAAACAACTTTGGGCTGTTCGTCCTTTTCTCTCATCTTTTTCTATGACTACCTTACTTCTCTTTCTGGTACTCTCACGTCTTGATTACTGTAATGTATCTTTGGCCAGTCTTCCCCAATCTCAGCTCTCCCGTATTCAATGCATCCAGAACACCGCCATCCGCATACTCACTCACACATCCCATTTCGATCATGTCACTCCCCTTCTTCTACAACAGCACTGGCTCCCCATCACATATCGAATACAGTTCAAAATCCTCATTTTTGTCCATAGAACCATTCACACCGGTATCCCCCTCTATCTTTCTGATCAAGTCTGTCTTCACACCACTCACCGTTTTCTCCGATCCATCCACATAAACAGTATGTTCCATCTCAGGTTCACCTAGAATCCACCCGGTCCTCATCTTTTTACTTTCTTGGCCCAAGACTCTGGAACTCGCTCCCCCCTTCTCTTCGATTGGACCCATCCCTCAAATCATTCAAAACTCAATTGAAGACTCACCTCTTTTGTGCAGCTTTTGACCTTCCCCCCCTCCTTCCTCAAATAGTCAAGGTAAAATACTGATACAATAACATTTCTTCAGCTCACCCCCCCCCCTCCGTACTCCCTCCCTATTGCCGGCCCTGTCCTGTCATTACCCACCTACTGTTTCACTCTGTTTCCCCACTGACCACTGTCTCTGTCTCTCTCCTTTCCTCTTAGAGGTTTTATTGGCGTTCCTCCTTCCTTTCCGCACCCTCCTTTTTTAAACGTTTGTATTTTATTTTGATTGTAAACCACCCTGGTACTTACTGTAATGGGCGGTATATAAAGCTTTTTAATAAACATAAACATGCATAGTTTTGTTTCATGTTGTCAGGAGTGTGCCAAGAATAACACAGGTACACTAAAAAAAATTTTTTTTAAACTGCCTCTAATGTTTCGATTGATTTTTACGTTTTTTGGTGCGCTGAATCCAAATCTGGTAACCAATTTGCTCCATCACGTACAGATTTTTTGCTACATTGGGTTAGCAGTTTGAGGTGAACGTTTCAGATTGAGTGCGATCGAGATAAACGTTTCTTGGATGAATTCTTTATACTAATTGTTTAGTAGTTATTCAAATAAGAATAAAGAAAATTGTAACAAGGCAGCACATAAGAATAGAGTAATGTCAACAAAACACACTGTGATGGTAGCAAAATTGTCTGCACTTAAAACAGCCACATACATGTGCACAAACATTGAGCATATAAGAGCGAGGTTAGACACAAAGCAAAGCAAAGAAATGTGCAAAAAATGTTGTACAGGTATGTATGTAAGAATAGAAAACGCAAACCGCATCATTGCAATACATGAAGACAAACACCCGATGGTGTGAAAATAAAATTCTAATAAATGAGATCCGACACTGTGGTAATAACTAGCAAATTTTTATTTCAAAGTTTAGTAAAAACACGATATTTGTCAACACAGTTTAGATTTTAAAGTCATTCTTGGGTCAATCAATCTCCTGGTGGGCCCGTTTCTTCTTCCCCCGAATGCTTCTCTTGGTGCGCTGCTTGGCGTATTTTTCATCTGGGGTTTCCCGCAGCAGCAACCAGCAGAAATCAGCCATCATAGTGGTGTTCCATCTTCCTTGGTACCTTCTCTCTGCGTCCTTGATGTCCTGGTGAAACCTTTCACCTTGTTCTTCACTGTACGCCCCCAAGTTTTCGGGAAAGTAGTTCACATGGGAGTGCAAGAAATGGACTTTCAGGCTCATGTTACAGCCTTGTTCTTTGAAGGCATTGAGCATCCTGGCAACAATATCCTTATAGTTCTCATCCCGCCTGTTCCCCAAGAATTTGAGAACAACATCCTTGAAGGAATCCCAGGCTTCTTTTTCCTTCTCAGACATCGTTTCAGCGAATGCTTCATCTGAAATGAGTTTCCTTATATCAGGGCCAACGAACACTCCTTCCTTTAGCTTTGCTTCAGAAAGTCGGGGGAACTTTGAGCAAAGGTACCGAAAGCACTCACCATCTTTTGGAAGGGACTTGATGAATTGCTTAATGAGACCCAACTTAATGTGGAGAGGTGGTAATAGAATTTTATCACGAGGTACCAAGCTCTCATGAAGAACATTTTTCTCACCGGGTCTCAAATACTCCCGAATTGGCCAGTCTTTTTTCCCCCAGTGTAGGTCGCGGGCCCGGCTATCCCACAAGCAAAGGAAGCAGGGATATTTGGTGAAACCGGATTGCTGCCCTAATAGCATGGATAGAATTTTAAAGTCTCCACAAATCATCCACTTATGCTCATCATAACGAATCTTCTGAAGAATCAGGGCCAAATTCTCGTATTTTTCTTGGAGAATAACAGAGTGAGCAATAGGAACTGAAGCGAATGTGTTGCCATTATGAAGAAGAACACCTTTTATGCTGTCTTTTGACGAATCAATGAACAGCCGCCATTCAGCAGGATCATACTTGAGTTTAAACTTTTCCATCACTCCGTATATATCGTTGCAAAATACCAAATCTTCCTCTTTGCTGAAATACTTCAAAAATTGTGTCTCGCGGTTGCGGTACCAATAAAAAGTTGTTCCTGGTGACAATAGATTTTTCTGTTTAAGCCGAGAACCTAGCAGTTGGGCAGCATCTTTTGGGAGTCCTAAATCCTGGACTAAATCATTCAATTCAGCTTGAGAGAAAAGTTCAGGTTTCGGATCTGGTTCAGTTTCAAACTCGGAAGTACTGGACTCATCGGGAAAAGCCATCTGATGAGTCTCATCATGATCAGAACCGTCCACAAATATGATCCAAAGATTTTGGTGGTTCAGGCACAGGTACTTCGTTGCTATGAGGCATAGGCCTAATTGCTGAGGGAAGGTTGGGGTAACTTATTATGTTCTTATTTTTTAAGTTGTATCCCTTCACAATGCAAGAGCAAAAATAGCAGTCACTGCTGTGGTCTCTTTGTTCACGCCACATCATAGGTATTCCGAAACGAAATGCTTGTTTTTTACCTTTCATCCATAAGCGTAGATCTTCCTCACATGTCTTGCACACTTTGTGAGGAGCCCACGGTTTGTCTTGATCGCCTAACTTCAAACTGAAATAGGCGAAATATACTTTTTTAATAAATGCAGAAATGTTCCTCTGCCGCTTTTTCACGGTATATTCCCCACAAATAAAACAAAAACTGTCCGGAGAGTTGACGCAACCTCTGGCTCTGTGAGCCATCACAAATACATAGCACTGCAAACTACAACTGTAGTGAACCACTTCGGAATAAAGCTGGATTACGACTGAGCAAACAAAAGGTAATAATGAACTTGCAAGAAACTGAAATTTGACAGGAACGTTCATGTCGCAACCACCGTGTTTGAGCGAGCGAACGAGGCGAGGCGAACAGGAAAGAACATGCGCCAACGCGAGTACTGGATTTAGCCCCCCGCCTCCCAATTGTCCTGTTAATGTATAAAATGAATACAAAACACTCTAAAATATCATGAGGGAGTGTTTCTAGTTAGTTAACCATTACAACCTCTATTTTGGGCCAAGAAAATAAACTGCAGTCGGCTAAAAAGAAATTATGTGAACATTCCTTATATGGGTAAGAAATCTAATTTTGCAAGAAAACGTGACGTGATGGAACATTTTGGCTATTTTTCCTGGATTCAGCACCCTAAAATCTATAGGAATCAGTTGCAAAACTGGAGGCAGTTTTTTGGTAGTGTACCTGTGTAATCCTTTAGGAACTGCAACTCCTAAAGTTGGGGTGCTTCTTCCTAGAGCAAGAGGCCCCTTTCTAGCTGTTCATATGGATTTTACAGATATGCAAATACCAGTCCAAGGTAAATGTTACCTGTTGGAAGCAGTATGTCCCATGATACAATGGGTAGAAGCTTTGCCCAATAAATGAGAAATTGCCACAGCTGTAGTGAAATTTCTGTGTTCAGAGATCATTCCCCAACATGGATGCCCAAGAACAATATATACAGACAATGGGTCACATTTTAGAAATTTGTTGATGCAGGACTTGGCAAATTGTGAGAATATGCATTAAAAATGGAATCGCGGCTCAGTATAAAAAGCCGCTATTCTGTTTTTAATGCATATTCTCACAATTTTTTATTTGTAATCCTTAAGGTTTCATTTTTTCTTCTAAGCTTTAAGATCGCATTATTGTTTTTTGTCCACATTTTGTGTAGTTTTTCCCTTCCAAATGCCAAGTACATACGTTGTTTAATCTTTTTTCTCTTAATCTCTTGCACGGCGTCTTTCACCTCTGACAGCTTTTGCAGGTATACTTTCTGTAATATTTTTTGCGGCACAATATCGATATTTTTGTTGTGTGTTCTCAATATAATATTTATTCTGTTTGTTCATTACGTTTTTGACTCAACGCAACATTCATTGTGTCAGTTTATTATTTTGAATCAATGCAATGCATACATTTCTTTGTTTTTATATGTTGTTTAAGCTATTTTTTTTAATCTTGCTGGATATGTAATGCTTTTTAGATTTATCTTTTATACTGTAATGTATCCTGAACAATTTTAGATATTTTAATGTTTGTAATTTTTTACTCATCTTAGATTGGGAAGAGTGTTTTTTTTCCACCCCATAGACGTGTTCCATACTCTTTCTAGGTACGTTTCTGGTAATGTACCTTTACCTTTTTATAAATTACATTTTCTTGTTGTGATATTGCACATGTATTATGTTTAATTTATATGTTTCTTTTTAGACCCCTGATGAAGGCCCCTGGCCGAAACTTTTAAAGTTGGGTCTTCAAAAAAGTTGGTTTGATTAATCAATGTTTGGTTGGCCGTGGTCTCTGCCCTCCGCTGTACTTTGAACACTTTTCTTACAGCATTGTATATCTCCTTGCAGCTAATTGATCAAATTGTCAGTAGGCCAAACTCTAGGACAACATTGCATGTTCCACTAATAATAAAGTACAAAGCAGGAGATTTGGTGTACAAGACAGTTAAACCTCGGACTGGTTGAACACAGCCCTATTTTGAAGGACCATTTTCAATGCACACATTTACCCCCACTGCAGTGCAGATATCCAAGGGAGGAGTATGGATCCATATTTCAGACATCTGGCCTGCTACATGTGTCAGCTAGGACTGATTTGTTTTTGGGAGTCCTTTACACTGATTTATTCAAGAATCCTGAGTCATGATACTTCTTTGATAGACTTTAACAATTCTCTGAATGTTGTTCCACCAAATTTACTGTTAACATATGTATGGTATTCTTTGATGAGCCAGACAGCAGACTGTTTGGGTACTAAGGATTGTGAGATATGTTCAAACAAATTTGTAGCTGCAGTTTTTTTCTATTTCTGTGCCTAATATTACTGTACAACAATGCTTGGGATCAACATCACTAGTTAATGTTTTTAATTGCACTCAAGGACCCTTAATATATAAAGCATCCCCTTTACAGATAAGAATGTACAACAGCTCTACTGAAGCTGTAGTTTCGTCCACAAAGTTCACATCTCTACGTAGTTATATTCCTGATAAAGCTTGTGTTGCATTGCTAAATGATATTATCATATAAAGTAAGGCAATATATGGCAAATGTAAGCCATATGGAAATGCTGGATATGGACTTTTTTGATTTATGCTACAGATCCCTTAATGGTATGTTGGAGGTGAAAGACAATCCCCACTTTAAAACAATTGTGACTCTGCCTGCAAATAGTTTTTCTATAGTTTTCTATGATTACAGTTACCAGTGTGGTTACAGATTATATCCTTGCTTGCAATCAGGCTGGAGAGGTACATGTGCTAATGTACAAACATTTTTGCCAGTAGCATCTATTCCTTTGCAGGATTTTTCAGGATTTCTAAAGGCATTAGCTAAATATAGCCCCCATTATAGACAAAAGAGATCTTCCTCATATTTTCCTGAAAATGATCTACTTTATGAACTTTGTTTGTTTTCAGAAACTGAAGATATGTTTGCCTCAATCCTTACACCAGGATTACAGGCTGCTACTAATGTTAAATGGATATAGAAAGTGTGTTTTGATTTATTTATTTATTTAACATTTCTTATATACCGCCTTTCATGATATCAAGGCGGTTTACATTGAACAAACTGAAATTACATTGAACAGGGCATTATAACTTGGAAATAACTATTTTACAGGGAACATGGGCAATGGAGGGTTAAGTGGCTTGCCCAAGAATGAAGTTGCTTAATTTAACAGAACAAGGTTTTTGTATATTGAGCACAGCACTTGATGCTAACACACATATGACTTTACAGAACAGGTTAGTGTTAGATTATCTTTTAGTGGCAGAAGGTGTTTCTGCAGTCAAGGGAGGTACAGTACCTCTTGTACTTATATCCCTACAGTAGCTGGAAAGGATGGAAATCTATTCATTGTTATACAACACCTGAGGGATCTAAGTGTGCACATGCAAACACAGGCAGGGGTAGATCCTAAAATAGATTTGTGGTTTTCTTCCCTCACTTCATGGTTTGGAGGTCTTTCCTCCTGGCTCCAAAATTTGCTATTTGGTCTAGTGCTACTTATTATGATAACTTGCATTTTGATCCATTCTATAAATTGTATCATGTCACAGTGTTATTCTCATGTTACCAAGGTTATGGTACAATTGTTAACTGTACATCCTGTACCTGCACACCAGCATTTGGTGTCATACATGTAGGCCACTAGTTGCACTTATGACCCCTGGGTCTGTGGTGAGCTCATACATTAGCCACCCCGGAGGGGATGGGGGAGATGTTATAGTAAACAGGTTGGTAGGCCCTTACATCAGCATAAGGGTTAATAGAGAAACTGTGTGAATAAGCTCAGCACAGTTGTCTTTGATCTTCAAGGCCTATAAAGGAAGTAGGAGAAGAACTGTAGAAGAGAGTTAGTGGGAACAGATCAAGAAGGTGGGCTGTACCGACCTCTCTCTTTCTTATTAGGTAAGCTTATGCTATCTGCTTGCTAGGTGCAATTAGATCTTATACTCATGTTTCTATAATAAAGATTTCTTGTTTAAGCAATAATTGGTTTTGCATGCTTATTAACATGTGTATATGTGCCTGAGGGGGAAGGAGAGGGTATAGCAAGGGAAGCTATCCCGGGTAATTCCCCAACACTTCGGAGTCACTAGGTGAGTGTCCAAAGGAGTGTTGCCTCCATACCTGAGTGGAAGGTAACCACTAACTGAATATATAGCACTAAACGAGTGGAGGAGTAGCCTAGTGGTTAAAGCAACTGACTAATACCCAGTAAATCAAGGGTTTAATTCCCACTGGCAATTCTTGTGACCACTGAAGTCACTCTCCATTGCCTGGAAGAAAAGGCCTGGTAACCTACTTCCAGAGATACATAGCCACAAAAACCCAAAAGCAACTGGGTTGCCAAGAGTCAGCCTTGACTTGATGGCACAAAAAAGAGAAGTTAGATATGACTGGTATCTTAGAGAGATGATGGAAAGAGAACAACCAGTGTGACACTGTAATACCTGGGTACAAATTATGTTGCAATGATAGAGTAGATCAAATTGGTGGAGCGGATGCACACTATGTTAGAGAGGGCATTCAGTCACACGGATTAAAGTTTTGCAGGAAACAAAATACATTGTAGAAACTCTATGGATTGAAATTCCACGTGAAATTCATCTATTAAGAAGCTCATCTATTATGTTCATTATTCCTGTTTAATATACTCTTGTTCACTGTAAACTGCCTAGCACAGTATGAGTTGTGTTCCCTGTAAGCTGCCTTGATTAATTGATAAAGCGGTATATAAATCAAATAAATAAATAGGGAGATGGCATGGGGGTATACTATCGAACACCTGGCCAGAATGAACAAATAGATGATGAAATGCTCAAAGAAATCAGAGGCACTAACAATATTTACAGCATTGTAATAATAATGGGAGATTTCAATTATCCCGGTATCAACTGGGTCAGTGTCATGGCAGGACATGCTAGGGAAATAAAGTTTCTAGATGAAATAAATGACTGCTTCTTGGAGCAGCTGGTTCATGAACTGACAAGAGGGGAAGCCATCTTAGACTTAGTGCTTAGTAGAACACAAGATCTGGTGCAAGAGATAAGTGTGTCGGGGCCACTTGATGTGATCACAGCAGCTGCAAAGGTTAATGATTTACTGTCTTGGAAGCCCAGACCAGCTGTATTCCACACTTTAACAAAAGTAGAAGGAAGTCCAAAAAACTGCCAGCATGGTTGAAAGGTGAGGTCAGAGAGGCTGTTGTAAGCCAAAAAGCATCTTTCAGGAAACAGAAAAGGATCGAAATGACGAAAACAGGAAACAATATAAGCACTGGCAAGTAAGATGCAAGGCATTGATAAGGCAGGCAAAGAGAGAATTTGAAATAAAGTTTGCTGTGAAAGCAAAAACGCATAATAAGAATTCTTTCAAGTACATTCATAGCAAAAAGCCTGTGAGAGAGTCAGTTGGACCATTGGATGATAGAGGGGTAAAAGGGGCACTAAGAGGGGACAAGGCCATAGTGGAGAGACTGAATGAATTTTTTGCTTTGGTCTTTACTGAAGAAGATATAAAGACATTATCCATGACTGAAATGGTATTTAAAGCTGATGCAGCAGAACTGAAAGAAATATTGATAAACCGGGAAGATATATTAAAAGTATTTGATAAACTGATGAATAGCAAATAACCTGGACTGGATGGTATACATCCAAGGGTGTTGAAAGAACTGAAATATGAGATTGTAGACCTACTATTACTAATCTGTGAACTATCTTTAAAATCATCAGTAATACCTGAAGATTGGAGGATGGCCAATTTAACGACAATTTTTAAAAAGGGTTCCAGGGGTGATGTGGGAGATTACAGACTGGTGAGCCTGACGTCAGTCCCAGCAAAAATGGTAGAAGCCATTATTAGGAACAAAATTTCTGAACATGTAGATAGTCATGGTTTAATGGGAGACAGCCAACATAGCTGTTATATTTTTTCGAAAGTGTCATTCAACAGCTAGACAAAGGTGAGCTGGTTGTTATAGTGTATCTGGATTTTCAAAAAGCCTTTGACAAGGTCCCTCATACATACATAAATACATACATAGTAACATAGGTTCCAATTTTCGAAGGCATTTACACGGATAATTGCCCGAGTTACTCATGTAAATGCCTTATCCGTGATTTTCGAAAGGCACCTACATGGGTAGTGTCACCAGTAACATCCCCAGAGCCTGGGGCATGTAGGGTTGGTCAGCCTAGGTATCCTAACTTAGAAAGTATGGCAGAGCATTTGTTCCTGCACTGCCTTATGGGAGTTGTAGTTCCTCTTACTCTCCAAGAAAGAAGTAATTGTAGTCGAGTGGTTTCAGGCAAAATGACAAGGTTTTTATTTCCCCTACTGGGCGGATTAAATACATGTGAAAACTTAGGACAAAATAGCCATATGCAACTGGCATAAAGAAAACATATCAGGAAATTAGGACAAAACAGCTTCTTTAGCTTCAAGCTTCAAAATATGCAGTGCTTAACACGAACTCAAAAGTAACAGTCACTTCTTATACAAAAAGAAACACTTTGCTTTTCTTCTGCTGTTTAGACAGCCTTCTCAACAGCCTGGTCAGCAAAGTGATATAATATGATCAGCTAGTGATAACGTGCAGTCCATTTGCTCATCTGTTATATCCTCAATAACAGGCCCTGTCTGCATTTCCTCTGAATCAGTATCAGCTGGGTAAGTTTGCACACTGCTATACGGCGTTTCAAAGTACACTCCCCCTCTGTCTTCCCGAGGCTTCTCTTCATAGCACTCTAATGAGTAGGGTTGTGAAGTACCGTATATATTGGAGTTAGTATAAGGAGAGTCCAATACTTCTGGGCAAGCACAAGGAAAACTTTTATAGCTAGTTTCACCTCTGTATAATTTGTGCAGCCTACCTTTTGGCTTTAGAAAGGAAGAACTTCTCAGCACTGCTGGGCCAGCAAGGGTTCCAAACACTGGATGTGTTTTCCTGCCTTTTAGCTTCTCAGCCTTTTCCTCAGACATACAAATATCCTCTGGCCAGCACCTCTCTCTCTCTGGAGTTTCTGAGTGCTCCCAAACTAGCCTCTCAGGCAGTCTCTCCCTCCGTCTGCCTTCAAGGTATGGCACCGGTCCTGGGCTGCTCCCACCTGGCTTCTGGGCACGGGCTCTCTGAGTCCTTCTTACTCTGGCTTCCTGTGCTGTGTCTCCCGTTGCTCTCTTCACTTCCTCTGTTGCTCTCCCCTCGGTTGCTCTCTCCTCCCTTGCTCTACTGGTCAAATCTAGTGAGCACTTTTTATATCCCTGCTTCTTAGGGCTCAGCTCTGCCACTCCCCCAACCAGGTGTTTTCCCTTAACTCCTGAGCTTGGGGATACGTTGCAGCATGGGCGTGTTTGCTCCTCTCGTGACTCACTCTGTTTACGTTTCCCTTGGAAACCCTGAGCCATGTGCTCTGCCTGCCTGTCAGTTTCTGAAGTAAATCTCTCTGTTTCACTTAGCTCCATAGGCTCAGAAGGGTCTTCTACATGACAGAAGTCCCCTAATGGTTTAAATATGGAGAAAGATTTGTCTGTATTTCTGTGAGGTCACCTCCTTTTGCCTCTATTTCTTGGTATACAGCTTTTGGATGCTTTATGGTTTGGCTTGAGCCATTTGTTCTTTTCTTTTCTTTTGGTTTATTAATAAATGAAAGTAGATATTTGATTCATACGGATAGGGATAGCCTGTTGCATACAATGTGATGTGCAGCTATACCGTGTCTTAGTAAACAATTAAGTCTAAAGGTTTGACGCATAAGTATTGGTATTATTATATTATGATAAGGGGTAAGGATTAGCTTTTGGTGGTTCCTTTATACGTTGAGGCATATTTTTTAGTTTTAGAACTGCAAGGTTTATTCTGGCAATGGTGCAATGCAAGGGCTTTTAATCCAGAAATATTTAAAGATTATGTTAGTAAATATAAGTATGGATACGGTTGTCTAATTGGCTGGGCAGCTTCGGTCAACGTTACATGATATAAGTTATACCTATATGTTAGAAACATAGAAACATGATGACAGAAAAAGACCACATGGCCTATCTAATCTGTCCTTCCATAACAACAACTACAACAGTCCACTTTTTACCTTTAGAGATCCTCTGTGTTGGTCCCATGCTTTTTTGAATTCAGTTACTGTCCTCATCTCTACCACCTCCACTGGGAGACTATTCCACGGATCCACTACTCTTTCTGTAAAGAAATATTTCTGCATATCACTCCTGAATCTATCTCCCTTCACCCTCATCCCATGTCCCCTCGTAGCAGAACTTGCTTTCAATTGAAAGAGGCTCTCTCCCTGAACATTTATGCCACGGAGGTATTTAAACATCTCAATCATATCACCTCTATCCCGCCTTTCCTCTAAGGTGTACATATTAAGATCCTTAAGTCTGTCCTCATATGCTTTATAATGAAGCCCATTAATCATTTTAGTAGCAACCCTCTGCACCGACTCCATCCTGTTCACATCCTTTTGAAGGTGTGGTCTCCAAAATTGCACACCATACTCCAAATGAGGTCGTACCAAAGACTTATACAGAGGCATTATCACCTCCTTTTTTCTGCTAGCCATTCCTCTCCGTATGCACCCAAGCATCCTTCTAGCTTTTGCCGTCGCCTTTTCTACCTGTTTAGCTACTTTAAGATCATCAGACACAACCACGCCTAGGTCCCGCTCTTCTTTAGTGGACAAAAGTACTTCACCTCCTATACTGTATTGCTCCCTTGGATTGCTGCAGCCCAAATGCATGACCTTACATTTTTTAACATTAAATCCCAGCTGCCAAATTCTAGACCATTCTTCAAGCTTAGCTAGATCCCTCCTCATGTTATCTATACCTTCCTCGGTGTCTACTCTATTGCAGATTTTGGTATCATCTGCAAAGAGGCAAACCTTACCCAACAGCCCTTCCGCTATATCACTAACAAAGATGTTAAAAAGAATCGGACCAAGGACAGATCCCTGGGGCACACCACTGGTAACATCCTTCTCCTCAGAGTGAGCTCCATTTACTTGTACTCTTTGTCGCCTCCCACCCAACCAATTTCTAACCCAAGCAGTAACTTTAGGGTCCATCCCTAGGGTGCTCAGTTTGTTAATAGTTATAACTAAGGTAATCCCTTGAATGGTTTATTTCCTGTCCTCTCACTGCAACTTTACACCTCTGATGTTTGTGTTGTAAAGAATAAATGAGCGTTGCAATGATCCTTCCATCCCTTGCAACGTCATCCCATTTACATACCGCGGGTAATATCTTTATCCAGTACGTAGACGCCGGCATTTTTACCTTTGCAACTGCACAATCGGCAGGGATCTGTTAGACTGAGGTTTTGAATTGAGAAGCGGCTGATAAGTGAGTTGTTCTTAAATAGTTTTTAATAGGAATACGGGGTATATACCAGATTTTGAAAACTGAGGTTTACAATTGTACTGTGAAATTCTCTAAGAACACGGGATTGTAACACAAATTGGATTACAGTCTAGGGGTGAAATAGTTAAGTGCAATGGTGAAGTCCCGTCTTTACCTTTAATTTTGGGTCACTGCCGACCGTTGTAGATAGTGGTCAGGATGAAAATTGTCGAGCTTACAGGTAAATATTTAAAAGTCATATCCATACGTTAATAGTTATAACTAAGGCAATCCCCTGATTGTTTATATCTTGTCCTCTCGCTGCATCTTTACATATAATGATGTTTGCATTGTAAGGTAAAGAACAAATGTGCGGTGAAATGATCCTCCATCCCACTCATATGTCATCTCCTTTACATACCGCGGGTAATATTTCTATCCACTATGCAGATGCCGGCGTTTTAACTCTTGTAACTGCACAACCGGCAGAGATCTGTTAGATTGCGGGTTTTAAATGAAAAGTGGCTAACAAGTGAGTTGTTCTTGAATAGTTTTCAATAGAAATACGGGGTACATACCAGGTTTGGAAACTGAGGTTTATATTCGAAATGCAAAAAATTTTTTTTAAGAATACGGGTTCGTAATAAGAATTGGATTACATTTTGCAATGATGAAGCCCCGTTTCTCCTCTCTTTTTAGTTTTGGGTCACTGCCGACTTTTGTAGATATCGTTCAGAACGGAAATCGTTGTGCTCACAGGTAAAGTTTTAGATACGTATTTGGATCCCACTGTTTTTGGTCTGAGTACCTGTTATAGTAAATAATTGTAATTGCTTAAATTTACACGATGATACACTTATCCATATGGATTTTCTCTTTCTCCCCGATAGTGAGTAGAGCACCATGGATGCATAAACAGTTTATAAAGGTATGTCATGGATTATCAGTGTTTGGTTCATCTTTTATTATTATTTTTTTATATGTTTGAACACTGTATCATGTTGTCATACTGACTGTGATGCTGATCTGACTCAAAAGAGTTTTTAATAATTCAGTCAATTATTTATTTATTTGTTTCTTTAAACTTATCACTGTTGGGTTCTATTAATGTTTTCTTCATGATTTATAAGATATGTTTTTTACCATCAAATTGTGCTGTGCTGATCTTTTATCTTATTAATTATTTATTTAATTATTATTTTTTGGTTATTAATGTTTTATATGTAATTCATATTGTTTTTATAGGTATTTATTTATTTATTATATTACGTTTTTACAATCATCCTTAGGTTTAACACACTATTTATGATTGTTTACATGGTTGTAGTAAACTTACATAAGAACATAAGATATGCCATACTGGGTCAGACCAAGGTCCATCAAGCCCAGTATTCTGTTTCCAACAGTGGCCAATCTAGGTCATATGTACCTAGCAGTTTCCCCAAGAGACACAAGTTCCACAATGCTTGTACTGGGTCAAGCATTGATATCTTCGGTCACTTCTTAATAATGGTTTATGGACCTTTCCTCCAGGAACTTGTCCAAACCTTTTTTAAACCCAGCTACACTAACAGCCTTTACTACATCCTCCGGTAACAAATTCCAGAGTTTGATTACACGTTGAGTGAAAAAATATTTTCTTTTATTAGTCTTAAATAGTTTACCCTGTAGCTTCATTGCATGTCCCCTAGTCTTTCTATATTCTGATAATGTAAACAATCGATCTACGTTTACCCCTTCCACTCCGTTCATTAATTTATAGACTTCTATCATATCTCCCCTCAGCCGTCTCTTTTCCAGGTTAAAGAGCCCTAACATTTCTAGCCTTTCTTCATAGGAGTATCCTTCCATCCCCTTTACCATTTTGGTGGCTCTTCTCTGAACCTTTTCTAAAATTGCTATATCCTTTTTAAGATACGGCGACCAGAATTGCACACAATATTCAAGGTGCGGTCTCACCATGGAACGATATAGAGGCATTATAATATCTTTTGTTTTATTTTCCATTCCTTTTCTTATCATACCTAGCATTCTATTTGCTCTCTTGGCCGCCGCTGCACACTGGGCCGAGGGTTTTAACATGGTATCCACAATGACGCCTAACTCCTTTTCCTGGGTGGTGGTTCCTAATGTGGAACCTTGCATCGTGTAACCATAGTTTGGGTTGTTCTTCCCTAGGTGCATAACCTTGCACTTGTCCACATTAAATTTCATCTGCCATTTTGATGGCCAGTCTTCCAATTTATCAAGATCCTCTTGCAATTTTTCACAATCCTCTTGGGTTTTAACAACTTTAAATAGTTTTGTGTCATCTGCAAATTTGATAACCTCACTCGTTATTCCACTTTCCAGGTCATTTATGAATATGTCAAAAAGCAGCGGACCCAGCACAGATCCCTGGGGTACACCACTATTCACCTTTCTCCATTGGGAAAATTGGCCATTTAGCCCTACCCTCTGCTTTCTATCTTTTAACCAGTTCCTGATCCACAATAGTACACTGCCTCCTATCCCATGACTCTTTAGTTTTGCCAAAAGTCTCTGATGAGGGACCTTGTCAAAGGCTTTCTGAAAGTCCAGATACACAATATCAACCGACTCACCTTTGTCCACCTGTTTAGTAAGAGAGGATCTTCCTTGTCTAAAGCCATGTTGGCTGTCTCCCATTAGGTTGTGACTATCTACATGCTGAGTAATTTTATTCTTTATGATGGTTTCTACCATTTTTCCTGGTACTGACGTCAGGCTCACCGGTCTGTAGTTTCCCGGATCACCCCTGGAACCCTTTTTAAAAATTGGTGTTACATTGGCGATCCTCCAATCTTCAGGTATTAGAGATGATTTTAATGATAGTTCACAGATTACTGATAGCAGGTCTGCAATCTCATATTTCAGTTCTTTCAACACCCTTGGATGTATACCATCCGGCCCAGGTGATTTGTTACTCTTCAGTTTATCTAATAGTTGTAAGACATCTTCCTGATGTATCGATATTTCCTTCAATTCTTCCGCACCTTTAAATACCACTTCAGTCATGGGTAACATCCCTACGTCTTCCTCAGTAAAGACCGAAGCAAAGAATTCATTCAGTCTCTCCGCTATCGCCTTGTCGCCTCTTAGTGCTCCTTTAACCCCTTTATCATCTAATGGACCAACTGACTCTCTCAGAGGTTTTTTGCTATGAATGTACTTGAAAAGGTCTTTATTTCGCGTTTTTGCTTCCGCAGCAAGCTTCTTCTCAAATTCTCTCTTTGCCTGCCTAATCAATGCCTTGCATTTGATTTGCCAGTGCTTGTGCTGTTTCCAGGTTTCGTCGTTTGGCTCTTTTTTCCATTTCCTGAAAGATGCTTTTTTGGCAACAACAGCCTCTCTGACCTCACCTTTAAACCATGCTGGCAGTTTTTTGGATTTCCTTCCACTTTTCTTAAAGCGTGGAATACAACTGGTCTGGGCTTCCAAGATAGTATTTTTCAACAACAGCCAAGCTTGATGTACGTCTTTAACCTTTGCAACTGCTCCTTTTAGTTTTTTCTTAACTGTTTTCCTCATTTTATCATAGTCTCCCTTTTGAAAGTTAAAAGGTAGTACTGTGGATTTCCTTACTATCCCTCCTCCACTAATTAAATCAAAGGCGATCATGCTATGATCACTATTGCCAAGTGGCCCCAACACCCTTATCTCTTGTATTAGATCTGGTGTTCCACTAAGGACTAGGTCTAATATGGCTTCCCCTCTGGTCGATTCATGAACCAGTTGCTCCAAGAAGCAGTCATTTATTTCATCTAGGAACTTTATCTCCCTAGCATGTCCTGAAGTGACACTGACCCAGTCGATACCGGGGTAATTGAAATCACCCATTATTATTACTGCGCTGTAACTTTTGTTAGCTTCCTTGATTTCTTTGAGCATTTCATCATCCATTTGGTCATTCTGGCCAGGTGCTCGATAGTACATCCCCACTGCCATTGCCTTCCCCCTTTTATATGGAATTTCAATCCATATAGATTCTACAGCAGATTTTGTTTCCTGCAAAACTTTAATCCTTTCTGAGGCAATGCCCTCTCTAACATTGAGCGCAACCCCTCCACCAATTTGATCAGCTCTATCATTACGATATAGTTTGTACCCAGATATCACAGTGTCCCACTGGTTGTCCTCCTTCCACCATGTCTCTGATATTCCAATCATATCTAACCTTTCCTTTAGTGCTATATATTCTAACTCTCCCATCTTATTCTTTAGACTTCTAGCATTTGCATACAAGCATTTTAGAGAATGTATTTTATTTATGTTAATTTGGCTATTGTTAGACATGGGTAAATTGGGATCTTTAAGCTCTGTCTGCTCCATACTTGAGGGCATTTGGGCTACTTTACTCTTTTGTGGAACCTCTCTGCTTTTGGTAGTATCCTTCAAGGATACATTCTTCCGAACCATCTGCTCTTGGGCGACTGTCGGCTTTCCCCTAATATCTAGTTTAAAAGCTGCTCTATCTCCTTCTTAATAATGGTTTATGGACCTTTCCTCCAGGAACTTGTCCAAACCTTTTTTAAACCCAGCTACACTAACAGCCTTTACTACATCCTCCGGTAACAAATTCCAGAGTTTGATTACACGCTGAATGAAATAATATTTTCTTTTATTAGTCTTAAATAGTTTACCTTGTAGCTTCATTGCATGTTCCCTAGTCTTTCTATATTCTGATAACGTAAACAATCGATCTACGTTTACCCGTTCCACTCAGTTCATTAATTTATAGACTTCTATCATATCTCCCCTCAGCCATCTCTTTTCCAGGTTAAAGAGCCCCAACCTTTTTAGCCTTTCTTCATAGGAGTATCCTTCCATCCCCTTTACCATTTTGGTGGCTCTTCTCTGAACCTTTTCTAATAATGCTATATCTTTTTTAAGATACTGCGACCAGAATTGCACACAATATTCAAGGTGTGGTCTCACCATGGAACGATATAGAGGCATTATAATATCTTTTGTTTTATTTTCCATTCCTTTCCTTATCATACCTAGCATTCTATTTGCTCTCTTGGCTGCCGCTGCACACTGGGCTGAGGGTTTTAACATGTTATCCAAAATGACACCTAAATCTTTTTCCTGGGTGGTGGTTCCTAATGTGGAACCTTGCATCGTATAACCATAGTTTTGGTTGTTCTTCCCTAGGTGCTTAACTTTGCACTTGTCCACATTAAATTTCATCTGCCATTTTGATGCCCAGTCTTCCAATTTATCAAGATCCTCTTGCAATTTTCCACAATCCTCTTGGGTTTTAGCAATTTTAAATAGTTTTGTGTCATCTGCAAATTTGATAACCTCACTTGTTATTCCCTTTTCCAGGTTATTTATGAATATGTCAAAAAGCAGCGGAAAATAACAAATAACCTAGCTAGAAACAGATCCTCTGCAGTTCAAAGGGACTTCCTGACTCTGGGAGAGAAACTCAAGCCCATTGTTAACACTATAGCATTCTCAGACGTTCTACCTGTTCTTAGTAAAGGGGCAGTAAGGCTGCATCGCATAAACAACTTTAATACATGGCTCCAAACCTGGTGCAAACAAGATGGATTTAGATATATAGACGACTGGGGAAACAGATGGATCAACAAGAGTTTATACTGTGCTGATGGACTACATCTTTCCGTTGTAGGGAAAAGGATCCTAAGTGAAAAATTCAGGCAGTATGTGGACAGGCATTTAAATTAGGGAAAGGAGGTGAGGGATGGAGAAGGACAAGTTCAGGACATCACTCCCAGCAAAAGCATAATAACATTGGAAACAGCCACACTTTTAAACCACACATCAATGGCAAGTGGGAAGAGGCGTGTAGAACAAAATCCATGCAAAATACAGGCAAGCCAGACAATAAATACTGGAAATCAATGAGCACAAATGCTTGAAGCCTAGCCAGCAAAGTTCCTGACCTGGAAGCCCTAATGGTGGAAATGGAGTTGGACCTTGTGGCCATGACAGAGACATTGTTAAAGGAGTTGCATGAATGGGATAGAGCCATAGCTGGCTATAATTTATTTATTTATTTTATTTATTTAGTCGGATTTAATATACCGCTTTATCATTAAATCAAAGCGGTTAGCACATCAAACAATCAGGAGGGGGGGTTATAGTGTGAAAACATGCAGTGGAAACATCGTCAAGAGTGGGGTGGGAGAGATTCATTTGAGCTATATACAAGTGAGCTATGTACAGTTCTATATACAGTTCATATTGTTGCAGGGTTGGCTAGGGCAGAGTCTGGTTCAGGTGATGTCCTTGTAGTGTTCCATGAAGAGTTTTGTTTTGAGCATCTTTCTGAAATCTTTGAGGTCCGTGGCTGATCTCAGATCGTCAGGGAGAGAGTTCCACAGGGTGGGTGCCGCCAGGGACAGTGCTCTTCTTGAAGTGTCCTGTCTTGATTTGGCGAATTCTCTTGGGGTGGTGATGGTGTCTGTGGTTCCCTTTCTTCTGGGTCTGATGTATAGGTCAGCTTTGATGAGAGGTTGCAGGCTGTCAGCTGAGATGTTTTGTCTTATTTTGAATATGTTTAGGATAACTTTGTATTGGATACGGGAGCTGATTGGGAGCCAATGGAGGTGGAACAGGATGGGTGTAATGTGGTCGTGACCTGAGCAGCCTGTTATTATGCAGGTGGCAGTGTTCTGTGCCAGCTGCAGTGGTCGGAGGGCCTGTTTTGATAGCCCGAGGTAGATGGGATTGCAGTAGTCTAGTGTGGGAGTGATGAGAGCTTGACAGACTGTACGGAAGTGGTCCTGTGTGAGAATGGGTTTGAGGCGCTTGATGGTTCTCATTTTGAGGTAGGCGTTTCTTGTGGTTCTGGCAATGTGGGCTTGTAGGTTCAGGTACTTGTCGAGAGTCACTCCGAGGTATCTCACTTCAGGCTTTACTGTTATGGTGATGTCGTCCAGTTTGATGGTAGGTGTAATTGAGAAGGTGGGGTTTCTTGAGATGAATAGTGCTTCTGTTTTGTTGTGGTTTATGGATAGATTGTTTTCTAAGAGCCAGGTTGTCATTTGCTGGAGACAATTGACTAGTTTGGAGTAATCTGGGGTGTCCAAGTTGATTGGGGTGAATATCATGATGTCGTTGGTGTATATGGTGTACTGAATCTTGTGGTTCTTGATAATGGAGCAGATTGGTTGTAAGTATAGATTGAATAGCAGGGCGGAGAGGGATGAGCCTTTAGGAGAGAGAGAGAGGGCAGAAAAGGAGGAGAAGTAGCCATATATGTCAAAAGCAATATTAAAGCTGCTGAAATGCAGGGGATGTGGGGAAAAGAAGAAGCGCTATGGATTGTGTTGGAAAGAGGAGATGGCACTATCATCCATACTAGTATAGTCTACAGGCCTCCAACTCAGACCAAAGAAATGGATAGAGACTTGATTATTGATATTGCAAAGGTAACCATGAAGGAGGAAGAGATCATATTGGGTGACTTCAATCTACCCAATGTAGTTTGGGGTATTCTTTCTGCAAATCTGGAAAGAAGTAAAACGAGTTTGGCTGCCTTCCAAGATGCATTGCTTAGACAAATGGTGATGGAACCGACCAGGGAATGTTCGATGCTGGATTTAGTACTCACCAACAGAGAAAATGTGTTGAATGTCCATGTGGGTGCCCATTTGAGCAGCAGCAATCGTCACATGGTGTGGTTTGAGATAACAGCCAAGGCAGAGTCCCCTCACAGCAAGCTCAAAGTCCGAGACTTCAAAAACGCTGACTTCAGGAAGATGGCCAAGTGCCTGAAGGAGGAGTTGGCAGGGTAGGAGGAGGTAAGGAAAGTGGAATTGTAGTGGACTAAACTAAAGAAAACAATAAAAGGAGCAATAGATACATATGTAAGGAAAGTAAATAAAAACAAGAGGAAAAGGAAACCTATTTGGTTTTCAAAAGGAGTGGCTGCACAAATAAAGGCAAAAACCACAGCTTCACAAAATTCAGAAGTTCGCAAACAGAGGAACACAGAAAAGAATACAGGATAAATCTAAAAGAGACACAAAGAGAAATAAGGATAGCAAAATCAAAGGCAGAAGTAAAGATGGCTAAAGATCTGAAGTGTGGCGTCAAAACATTTTTCAGGTATATTCGGGAGAAGAGGAAGATCAGAGGTAAAATTGCAAGACTCAAAAGTGCTGAGAAGAGATTCATGGAAAGTGACGTTGAAAAAGCAAAAATGCTAAACAAATACTTCTGTTCTGTTTTTACTAAAGAAAACTGTGGAGAAGGACCACCTGTGATTGACAAATATACACATGGAAATGGAGTAGATACTACACCATTCACAGAAGATGACATGTTTGAACAGCTTACAAAATTGAAAGTGGATATAGCCATCGGACCAAATGGGATACATTCCAGGATACTGAAAGAGCTCAGAGAGGTTCTTGCAGGGCCTTTAAAAGATGTTTTTAATAGATCCTTGGAGACAGGACAAGTTTCGCAGGACCAGGAAAAGGCCAATGTGGTACCTCTTCACAAAAGTGGTAGTAGGGAAGAAGTGGCAAACTACAGACCAGTAAGCCTTACCTCGATGGTGGGAAACGTAATGGAGGTGCTCCTGAAAGAGAGAATAGTGGACTTTCTCGAAACCAATAGGTTGCATGATCTGAGGTAATATGGTTTTACCAAAGGACGATCATGCCAAACAAATCTGATTGAGTTCTTTGACTGGACGAACAGAGCACTAGATCAAGGACATTCGATGGATGAGATCAACCTGGATTTCAGCAAAGCCTTTGATATTGTTCTCCATTGGAGGCTTATCAATGACCAGCCTGGGGAAGGGTCCCAAGATGGAAAATTGGATCAGAAATTGGTTGACTGACAGACAACAGAAGGTGACGGTAAACGGAACTCACTCGGATGAAAGGAAGGTGATTAGCAGTATGCCCCAGGGATCAGTCCTGGGGCCGGTACTGTTCAATGTATTTGTGAATGATATTCCTGAAGGACTGAATGGAAAAGTCTATCTTTTTGCAGATGACATGAAAATTTGCAATAGGGTGGACACCCCTGAGAGAGTGGATACTATGAGGAAAAATTTTAAAAGCTGGAAGAATGGTCTAATGCTTGGCAGTTCAGATTTAATGTGAAGAAGTGCAATGTCATGCACTTGGGAAGTAGAAATCCAAGGGAATTGTATAAGATAGGGGGCAATAGATTAGTGTACATGGACCAGGAGAAGGACCTTGGAGTCACTGTTTCTGAGGATCTCAAAGTGGTGAAACAGTGTGACAAGGCAGAGGTCAAAGCCAGAAGGATGCTGGGTTGCATACAGAGAGGAATTACCAGCAGAAAGGAGGAGGTACTAATGCTACTGTACAAGTCGCTGGTGAGACCACACTTGGAATATTGTGTTCAGCTTTGGAGACCATATCTCGCAAAGAATATAAAAAGACTGGAAACAGTTCAGAGGAAGGCAACCAAAATAATTTGGAGCCTGCGCCAGAAGACGTATGACAAGAGACTCCAAGACCTAAATATGTATACTCCAGAGGAGAGGCGGGACAGGGGAGATATGATACAGACTTTTAAATACTTAAGGAGTATGAATGAACAAACAAACCTTTTTCAAAGATGGGAATACTAGAGGGCATAACATGAAGCTGAAAGGGGGTAAACTGAAAGGCAATGTCAGGAAATCTTTTTCACTGAAAGGGTGGTGGATGTTTGGAATGCCCTCTCGATGGAAGTGGTTGGGGGCAAATACAGTGACAGAATTCAAAAGGGCATAGGACAGACACAGTAGATCCCTTTATAGAAACAAGATAAAATCAAAATAAACATAACTGACTCGGATATCTTAACAAATCGAGGTGACCTGCATGGAGTGATGGGTACACCCATAAACAGAGTCATGGGGAGGGGTAACCTGCACGGAGTGGGAGGCACACCTACTCTTGCCACCTTGCTGGGCAGACTAGATGGACCATGCTGGTCTTTATCTGCCATCATATACTATGTTACTATGACCAAAGCAAAGAATTTATTCATTCTCTCCGCTAAGGCCTTGTTCTCCCTTAGAGCACCTTTTTTCCCTCTATTATCTAATGGTCCAACTGACTCTCTCACAGAGTTTTTGCTTCAAATGTATTAGAAAAAGATTTTATTATGGGTTTTTGCTTCCACAGCAAGCTTATTTTCAAATTTTATCTTTGCCCCCTTATTAATGCCTTGAATCTAACTTGCCATTGCTTATGTTGTTTCCTGATTTCATCATTTGGCTCCTTTTTCCATTTTCTAAAAGATTATTTTTTTTTGCTAAAGCAGTCTCTTTTGACCTCACCTTTAAACCATGCCAGCAGCCATGGTCTTCTTTCTTCAAACGTGGATTACATTTTATCTGGGCTCTCAAGATAATATTTTTTCAACAACACCCATGCTTGATGTAAATCTTTAATCTTATCAGCTGCTCCTTTTATTTATTTTATTTTATTTATTTCTCTTCTATACCGCGCTATTCAGCATCAGCGCGGTTTACATGGAACAAAAACTCTCAAAACATGATAACAGGTCTGAGTTTACAATTAACAGGACAGCGAACTTGGATAACAATGGGGTAACTATTTACACACAGGTGTCTTAGGATAAAATATACAAAGTGGGTAACTATTTACATACGGGTAACATGAATAATATGTGACATAGGTCTCAGTAATCAAGGATATCTTGATAAGAGTGTTAGTCTGGCTGACTAGGTATGCTGGTGTAGATACATTCGATTGAGTGACTTGATTCCTTGTTATCAGAGAAGTATTTGAGGAAGAGGTGGTGTTTGAGGGCCTTCCTAAACTGGGTTAGGTTAGTGATGGCCCGGATGTTTGGTGGTAAAGCGTTCCAGCATCTTGGAGTGTAGAGACTGAAGGCCCTGTTTGCTGTTGTCGAGGTGCATTTTGTTAATGCCTTCGGGACTATTAGCATTTTTTTGTTTTTTTCTTAACCATTTTCCTCATTTTATCATAATCTCCCTTTTAAAAGTTAAATGTTGGTGTCACGGCTTTCCTTGCTGTCTTCCCTCAATGTTATTTTTTTTTTTTTTTAGTGCCATCAAGTCAGTGTTGACTCATAGCGACCCAGCTACCTCTGGGTTTTCTTGGCAATGTATCACCGGAAGTAGATTGCCAGCCTTTTCTTCCGAGGCAGTGGAGGGTAAAGTGACTTGCCCAGAATCACAAGGGGTGCCAGTGGGAATTGAACCCTTGATCTTCTGGGTACTAGGCTCTAACCACTAGGCTACTCCGCCACTCCCTCAATTTATTAAATCAAATATGATCATGTTATGATCACTATTGTCAAGTGACCCCAACACCGTTATCTCTCGCACTGGATCTTGCATTCCACTGAGGACTAGGTCTTAAGTAGCATCCCCTCATGTCGGTTCCTGAGCCAGTTGCTGAATGAAGCAGTTAATTTTTTCATCTAGAAACTTTATCTCCCTAAGATGTCCTAATGTGACATTCACCAAGTCATTACCAGGGTAATTGAAATCTCCCATTATTACTATGTTGCAAATTTTGCTAGCTTCCCTAATTTCTGTTAGCATTTCATCATCTATCTGTTCATTCTGGCCAGTAAGATGGTAGTACACCCCCACTGCCATCCTCTTCCCCTTTTTACATGGGATTTCTAGCCATAGAGATTCTTCAGTGTATTTTGTTTCCTGCAAAACCTTTATCCTGTTTGACTCAATGCCCGCTTTAACATATTGGACTACCAAAAAGGACTACTACAGCTGGAAATAGATCTGCACTTGTAAGTATTTATCTTCTGGAATATACTATAAATCTTAGGGAAAGGGGAATTCTTTGGGTTAAAGCTGATAAATCTGTACATTTTAGAATTCAGTGTTTTTGCTGAGTCGGTCAGGTCTTAATGCCACCAGAGAGCTTTTCATTTAAATCAAATCAGAGTATAGCTTAGCATAGAAAGTAAAATAGAGTAAATAGTCTCTGAAATAAATTTGTTTCTAGAAAGCTGTTTTAATTAAATCAAAGTGGAGTATAACTTAGCATACAAGTCAAATAAATAGTCTCTGAGTAGAAAGAAATAAACTTGTTTCTAGTGACCTTTACAAAGAGGCCTTCCATCTGTGAAGTTGTCTTAAATAGGTGTTAAAGGCAAGTGACAAGTCAAAGGGGCAGTTTGAAAGGCCTCCTCTATCAAACCAAGGGCTGTGTGAATCACCCAGAAAATTGGTAAGACAATACCTTAGAAGCACAGGTCAGGGCAGTAAGCAGGCAACCAGCTTTTATTAAGTCTTCTTTCCCTCCCACCTTCTCCAGGGCTAATCTTAGCTTTATAGGCTCTTAAACCCATTAGAGTAAAGGAGGTGCCCATATTCACTTTCAGGTATGGCTGATTATCCTCATCAGAATACATTAATTAAGGACCTGAAATTAATTTTGAGGTGAGCAAAGTCCATTAAATGTATTGGGCCCGATTCCGACATTGACGTGTCGGACCTCTATGTGCCCGGTCGGAACCGGACGAACAGAGGGAGCCACAATTCTGATCCCACGGGACACATCTAGCCCTGTGGGATCAGAATCGCGACTAGGCCTGTACGTGCAGGCCGGGACCCCGATTCAGTCTGGCCTGCACGTACAGGCCTTGGCTACTAGCTCAGTCAGGGCTTTCCAATGGAGCAGCGGCGCCATGGTGCCCGGTTGCCATGGCACCATGGCTCCATTGAAGAGCCGCAATCCCCGGCCGCCGTCTCCAAAGCTGCTTTTTCCACAGCCCAATCCCCGATCTGGCCTCCTAAGGCCAGGGTCGGGCTGTGGGGAATGGACTTCCCCCCGCCCTTAACGCACCCTTAGCGAGCAACCGACAAAGGGAACTAATTCCACCTCCGAGGTGGAATAAGTTCCCCATTCAAGCCGCCAGCCCCGGACGTACAGGGCTGACATTGGAATCGGCCCTGTTCATCCGGGGCCGATGACCGCCCACTGCCTGACTTAACACCGTCCCTGATCTGCCCCTTTCACGTCCTGTCTACCTTCCCCGTACAACGCACGGGGAAGGTAGACGGGATTGGGAAAGGGTCAGAATAGCAGGGATGGGCATCCCAATGGGACGTCCATCCCTGCTATTCGTGCCTCGGAATGATCCCCATTAGGTATAGTTGTATTCGTATAAGTATTCCCAGCAAACCTCAGTAAGTAGACAACTTAAATACCTTAAAATTGAAATGCAGACAGCAGTCCAGCAGCGAGATGGGGGCTTTCCAGTCGTTTGCATTGAGTGTCACATTTATGATTTTCTCCCAGTTGGTGAGGGGTCTTACGTGTGCACTAGATGCAAGGAGCTCTGTAGGTCTCATCTATATACCTTATGTCCTCCAAGTCTGCTATTCTAGCTCTCTGGAGGCTAGAGTAGCAGACTTGGAGGACATAAGGTATATAGATGAGACCTACAGGGATGTAGTACTGAAGTTCTAGAACATAAGAACATAAGATATGCCATACTGGATCAGACTGAGGCCCATCAAGCCCAGTATCCTGTTTCCAACAGTGGCCAATCTAGGTCATACGTACCTAGCAGTATCCCCAAAAGACGCAGGTTCCACAATGCTTGTACTGGGTCAAGCATTGATTATCCTGGGTCCCTTTTTAATAATGGTTTATGGACCTTTCCTCCAGGAACTTGTCCAAACCTTTTTTAAACCCAGCTACACTAACAGCTCTTACTACATCCCCCGGTAACAAATTCCAGAGTTTGATTACACGTTGAGTGAAAAAATATTTTCTCTTATTTGTCTTAAATAGTTTACCCTGTAGCTTCATTACATGTCCCCTAGTCTTTCTATATTCTGATAACGTAAACAATCGATCTACATTTACCCGTTCCACTCCATTCATTAATTTATAGACCTCTATCATATCTCCCCTCAGCCATCTCTTTTCCAGGTTGAAGAGCCCTAACCTTTGTAGCCTCTCTTCATAGGAGTAGCCTTCCATCCCCTTTACCATTTTGGTGGCTCTTCTCTGTACTTTTTCTAATAACGCTATATCCTTTTTAAGATACGGCGACCAGAATTGCACACAATATTAAGGTGCGGTCATACCATGGAACGATACACAGGCATTATAATATCCTTTGTTTTGTTCTCCATTCCTTTCCTTATGATACCTAGCATTCTATTTGCTTTCTTGGCTGCTGCTGCACACTGGGCGGAGGGTTTTAACATGTTATCCACGATGACTCCTAAATCTTTTTCCTGGGTGGTGGTTCCCAATGTGGAACCTTGCATCGTGTAACCATAGTGTGGGTTGTTCTTTCCTAGGTGCATAACTTTGCACTTGTCCACATTAAATTTCATCTGCCATTTGGATGCCCAGTCTTCCAGTTTATCCAGATCCTCTTGCAGTTTTCCACAGTCCTCTTGGGTTTTAACAACTTTAAACAGTTTTGTATCGTCTACAAATTTGATAACCTCACTAGTTAATCCCATTTCTGGGTCATTTATGAATATGTCAAAAAGTAGCGGACCCAGTACATATCCCTGGGGTACTCCACTATTCACCTTTTTCCATTGGCAATATTGGCCATTTAGCCCTACCCTCTGCTTTTTATCTTTTAACCAGTTCCCGATCCACAATAGTACACTGCCTCCTATCCCATGACTTTTTAGTTTTGCCAAAAGACTCTGATGAGGGACCTTGTCAAAGGCTTTCTGAAAGTCCAGATACACTATATCTTGGTCTTGGTTTTGGGCAAGACACTTAACCCTCCATAGCCCATGTTCCCTGTAAAATAGCTATCTCCAAGTTATAATGCCCTGTTCAATGCAATTTCAGTTTGTTCAATGTAAACCGCACTGATTCAGAATAGCGCGATATATAAGAGAATGTAAATAAATAAATATATCAACCGACTCACCTTTGTCTACCTGTTTATTCACACCTTCAAAAAAACATATCAGATTAGTAAGACAAGATCTTTCTTGTCTAAAGCCATGTTGGCTGTCTCCCATTAGGCCATGACTATCTACATGCTCTGTAATTTTGTTCTTTATGATGGTTTCTACCATTTTCCCCGGTACTGACGTCAGGCTCACCGGTCTGTAATTTCCCGGATCATCCCTGGAACCCTTTTTAAGAATTGGCGTTACATTGGCGACCCTCCAATCTTCAGGTATTACAGATGATTTTAATGAAAATTCACAGATTACCAATAGCAGGTCTACAATCTCATATTTCAGTTCTTTCAACACTCTTGGATGTATACCATCCGGTCCAGGTGATTCGCTACTATTCAGTTTATCAAATAGTTGTAATACATCTTCCCGGTGTAGTGATATTTCTCTCAATTCCTCTGCAGTATCACCTTTAAATACCACTTCAGTCTTGGGTAACATCCCTATATCTTCCTCAGTAAAGACCGAAGCAAAGAATTCATTCAGTCTCTCCGCTATAGCCTTGTCTCCTCTTACTGCCCCTTTTACCCCTCTATCATCTAACGGTCCAATTGACTCTCTCACAGACCTTTTGCTACGAATGTACTTGAAAAAGTCTTTATCTCGTGTTTTTGCTTCCGTAGCAAGTTCCTTCTCAAATTCTCGCTTTGCCTTCCTTATCAATGCTTTGCATTTAACTTGCCAGTGCTTGTGCTGTTTCCAGTTTTCGTCGTTTGGCTCTTTTTTCCATTTCCTGAAAGATGCTGGCAGTTTTTTGGACTTTCTTCCACTTTTCTTAATGCGTGGAATACAGCTGGTCTGGGCTTCAAGGATAGTATTTTTAAATAACACCCAAGCTTGCTGTAAGTCTTTAACCTTTGCAACCGCTCCTTTTAGTTTTTTCTTAACTATATTCCTCATTTTATCATAGTCTCCCTTTCGCAAGTTAAAAGGTAGTACTGTGGAATTCTTTACTATCCCTCCTGCACTAATTAAATCAAACACAATCATGCTATGATCACTATTGCCAAGTGGTCCCAACACCCTTATTTCTTGTACCAGATCTGGTGTTCCACTAAGGACTAGATCCAGTATGGTTTCCCCTCTGGTCGGTTCATGAACCAGCTGCTCCAAGAAGCAGTCATTTATTTCATCTAGAAACTTTATCTCCCTAGCATGTCCTGCCGTGATACTGACCCAGTCGATACCGGGGTAATTGAAATCACCCATTATTACTACTCTGCTGTGACTTTTGTTAGCTTCCTTGATTTCTTTCAGCATTTCACCATCCATTTGTTCATTCTGGCCAGGCGGTCAATAGTACACCCCCACTGCCATCACCTTCCCCTTCATACATGGAATTTCAATCCATAGAGATTCTACAGCAAATTTTGTTTCTTGCAAAACTTTAATCCTTTCTGACTCAATGTCCTCTCTAACATAGAGCACAACACCTTCACCAATTTGATCAGTTCTATCATTACGATATAGTTTGTATCCAGGTATCACAGTGTCCCACTGGTTATCCTCCTTCCACCATGTCTCTGAGGTTGCAATCATATCTAACCTCTCATTTAGTGCTATATATTCTAACTCTCCCATCTTATTGTTTAGACTTCTAGCATTTGCATACAAGCATTTTAGAGACTGTATTTTATTAATATTAATCTGGCTATTGGTAGGCATGGATAATTTGGAATCCTTACGCTCTGTCTGCACCGTACTCAAGGGATTTGGGCTACTATACTCTTTTTTGGAACCTCACTGCTTTTGGTAGTATCCTTCAAGGATACCTTCTTCCGAACCATCCGCTCTTGGGCGACTGTCGGCTTTCCCCTATTTTCTAGTTTAAAAGCTTCTCTATCTCCTTTTTAAAGGTTAATTTATTTATTTATTTACATTCTCTTATATACCGCGCTATTCTGCATCAGTGCGGTTTACATTGAACAAACTGAAATTACATTGAAAAGGGTATTATAACTTGGAGATAACTATTTTACAGGGAACATGGCCTATGGAGGGTTAAGTGGCTTGCCCAAGACCACAAGGAGCACCTGTGGGACTAGAAACCCCAGTCCTTCCAGCCCAAGGTTGCTGTCCTCTAGTGGGATTTGAACCCCCGACCTTCCGGCCTGAAGTACCTTGCCCCAACCACTAGGCTACTCCTCCACTCCAGCAGTCTGGTTCCATCCTGATTAAGGTGAAGCCCATCCCTTCGGAAGAGCCCCTCCTTTCCCCAGAATTTTCCCCAGTTCCTAACAAATCCAAAACCCTCATCCTTGCACCATCGTCTCATCCACGAATTGAGACTCCCGAGCTCTGCCTGCCTTTTGGGTCCTGCACGTGGAACAGGAAGCATTTCGGAGAATGCTATCCTGGAAGTTCTGGATTTCAACTTCCTACCTAAAAGCTTAAATTTAGCCTCCAGAACTTCCCTCTCACATTTTCCTATGTCATTGGTACCGACATGTACCAAGACAGCAGACTCCTCCCCAGCACTATCTATGATCCTATCTAGGCGGTGCGTGAGATCCGCTACCTTCGCACCAGGCAGGTATGTTACCAGGCGATCCTCATGTCCACCAGCCACCCAGCTATCTACATGCCTAATGATTGAATCACCAACTATAACAGCTGTCCTGACACTCCCCTCATGGGCACATGGCCCTGGAGAAACGTCCTCGGTGCGAGAGGATTTTACATCACCTGGGGGACAGGTCCTAGTTACAGGATCACTTCCTGCCACACCAGGGTGATGCTCTCCTGCCATGTGACCTCTCTCCTCCATGGCAACAGGGATGCTGCCAGACTGGAGGTGGGACTTCAGGACTATATCCCTGTAGGTCTCGTCCATGTACTTCTCTGTCTTTCTTATGTCTTCCAGGTCTGCTACTCTAGCCTCTAGAGAATGGACTCGTTCCCTGAGAGCAAAGAGCTCCTTGCACTTAGTGCATATGTAAGATCTCTCACCAACTGGGAGAAATTCATACATGTGACACTCAATGCAAAAGACTGGAAAGCCCCATCTCGCTGCTGGACTTTTGTCTGCATTTTAGTTTAAAGCTTGTGTTTAGGTCTTTAAATTCTGTATTTACTAAGGGTTGGTGTTGATGCTTATACTAATAAAAGTGTATCTAATACCTCTAATATACCTTGTTCACCTGAAGCTTAATTAATCTCAGGTCCTCAATGTATGACTGATTTGGATAAAGAGCTGCACCTGAGAGCAGCCCCTTTCCTCTAAGACGTTTAAGTACTTATAAAGCTACAATTACCCCAGGGGTGGGTGGGTGTTGGGAAGGGAGGGAAATAAGACCTATTAAATGGAGGGCTGTTACAAGGTACCCTGTCCTGTACCCTCAGCAGGGGGGGAGGGGGGTAGTCCCTCAGGTAGGCTAGAGCAGGAAAAAAAGTTTAAAACACAGCAGGTTCTGGGGACAGAGCAGGGAGAGATATTTAATTTAAAGTAACAGTTAACCTGGCTACCACACAAAGCCCAGTTAGTTGAGAGAGGCAAGGTAAGTTATACAGCTGAGAAAGCTGAAGTGCAAAACTAAAGGGAACAGGGAGGTGAAGTAGCACACCAATAAAGACAAACAATAAATAATTAAATAAACAGCTAGAACTCTCAGCAAATAACTAAATAAACAGCTAGAACTCCAGTCTGCAGCCTCCTTGTTGCCATGGAGATGAGAGATCACATAACAGGAAAGCATCACCCTGGTGTGGCAGGAAATGATCCTGTAACTATGACCTGTCCTCCAGTAATGTAAAACCCTCTCCCACTGAGGAGGTATCTCCATGGCCATGTGCCCATGAGGGAAGGGTTGTTGTTGTTGTTAAGTGCCATCGAGTCGATGTCAACTCCTGGCGACCTTCTGGATAGTTGACCTAAACTTTGTTCAGTCTTCAGCCAAGCAGCTCATTGTTGATAGAGTGGTGTCTATAACTGCTGTTATTGTAACGATCCATCTCATTGCCGGCCTTCCCTTTTACGGTGATCTTCTACCTTGCCAAGCATTATGTCTTTCTCCAATGATCTCTCTCTTCGCATGATATGTCCAAAGTATGAAACTCAAAGTCTTGTCATCTGAGCTTCTAAGGGAAGCTTAGGTTTGAACTCCTCTAATACTGACTAGTTTGTTCTTTGGGCAGTCCACAATATTCGTTGCCAGCACCATAATTCAAAGACATCAACTTTCTTCCTGTCTATCTTTTTCACTGTCCAACTTTCACATCCATATGATGTTATTTAAAATACCATGGCTTGGACAAGTCAAATCTTTGTATAGAGAGAGACATTTCTGCTCTTGAGGATCTTGTCTAGGTCTTTCATAGCCATTCTACCAAGAGCAATATGTTGTCGGATTTCTTGACTGCTAGTCCTTACTTGGATCAACAATCAATAAAGAAAGTTAAAGCTGTCAACCTTTTCAATTTCTTCTCCAACAATGATGAACTTATTGATTTTTCCAGTTGTCAGTCTCTTTGTCTTCTTAACGTTAAGATGCAGACCCATTTTAAGACTATATTCCATGATTTTGAGAAGCAACTGTTTCAAATTATCTTCACTTTCAACCAGTAATGTGGTATCATCAGCATAGCGAAGGTTATTGATGAGTCTTTCACCAATCTTCACACCTCGGTTGTCTTCATACAGTCCTGCTTCTCTGATGATTTGTTCTCCATATAAATTAGAGGTAGGGGGAAAGAATGCAGCCTTGTCATACACCTTTGCTGATTTTAAAACATTCTGTTTCTCCTAGTTCCGTTCGAACTGTTGCTTCTTGATCAATATAAAGGTTGTGCAAGAGAACGTTCAGTGTTCTGGTATACCCATGCTTTTTAATATGGCCCAGAGTTTGTCTTAGTTTACACAGTCAAAACCCTTGCTGTAGTCAATAAAATACATAAGGATATCCTTTTGTTATTCTTTTGTCTTTTCAAGGATCCATCTCACATCCGCAATAATGTCTCTGGTTGCTCGCCCTTTCCTGAACCCTGCTTGCACTTCAGGCAATTCTCCTTCTAGGTATGGTTGTAGTCTCTGCTAAATGATCTTGAGTAGAATCTTGCTGGCATGTGTGATCAGAGCGATTGTGCGATAATTTTCACAGTCAGAGGGAAGGTTAGGACAGCTGTTTTAGCTAGTGATTCAATCATTTAGCTGGGTGGCTGGTGGATGTAAGGATCACCTGGTAACATGCCTCTCTGGTGCAAAGGTAGCAGACTTCACGCCCCACCTAGACAAGGTTTTAGATAGCGTTGGGGAGGAGTCTTCAGTCTTGGTACATGTTGGTACCAATAACATAGGAAAGTGTGATAGGGAGGTTCTGGAAGCTAAATTTAGGCTTTTAGGTAGGAAATTGAAATCCAGAACTTCCAGGGTAGCATTCTCAGAAATGCTTCCTGTTCCACAAGCCAGATCCAAACGTTAGGCAGATCTCTGGAGTCTCAATGCATGGATGAGATGATGGTGCCAGGAAGAGGGTTTTGGATTTGTTAGGAACTGGACAACATTCTAGGGAAAGAAAGGACTTTTCCGAAGGGATGGGCTCCGTCTTAACTGGGATGGAATCAGGCTGCAGGCATTAACCTTTAAAAAGGAGATAGAGTAGCTTTTAAACTAGATAATAGGGAAAAACCAAAGTCACCCAAGAGCACATAGTTCAGAAGGATGTATGCTTGAAGGATACTAGCAAAAGATTGAAGTTAGGGCATATCGACAAAAAGGTTCCAATAAAGACGCAAGTAACCCAAATGCCCTTAAGTACAGAACAGAATGAATGTACAGATTCCAAATTAGATCTGCCTACCAATAACCAGATTAATATGAATAAAATACAAGCTCTAAAATGCCTGTATGCAAATGCTAGAACTCTAAAAAATAAGATGGGAGAGTTAGAATTTATAGCACTAAATGAGAGGTTAGATATGATTGGTATCTCAGACCTAGTGGACGGAAGACAACCACTGAGACATTGTGATACCTGGATACAAATTATATCGCAATGACAGAGTAGATCAAATTAGTGGAGGGGTTGAACTCTTAGAAAGGGTAGGAAACAAAATGCACTGTAGAATCTCTAGGAATTGAAATTCCATATGAAAAGGGGAAGGTGATAGCAGTGGGGGTGTACTACGGACTGTCTGGCCAGAATGAACAAATGGATGATGAAATGCTCAAATAAACCAGGGAAACTAACAGAGTAATAATAATGGATGATTTCAATTACCCCAATATTGATTGGGTCAGTTTAACAGCAGGACATGCTAGGGAGATAAAGTTTCTAGATGAAATAAATGACTGCTTCTTGGAGCAGCTGGTTCATGAACCGACAAAAGGGGGAGCCATTTTAGACCTAGTGCTCACTGGACAAAAGATCTGGTGCAAGAGATATGGGTGTTGGGGCCATTTGGTAATAGTGATCATAGCAGCAGCATGGGTGTTCTTAAAAATATTATCTTGGAAGCTCAGACCAGCTGTATTCCACACTTTAAGAAGGAAGGAAGGAAGTCCAAAAAACTGCCAGCATGGTTTAAAGGTGAGGTCAGAGAGGCTGTTGTTTCAAAAAAAAGCATCTTTCAGGAAATTGAAAAAGGAGCCAAATGACGAAAACTGGAAACAACATAAGCACTGGCAAGTTATATGCAAGGCATTGATAAGGCAGGCAAAGACAGAATTAGAAAAAAAGCTTGCTGTGGAAGCAAAAAACACATAATAAATATGTTTCCAAATACATTCATAGCAAAAAACCTGTGAGAGTCAGTTGGACCATTAGAAGATAGAGGGGTGAAAGGTGCACTAAGAGGAGATAAGGCCATAGCAGAGAGAATAAATGAATTCTTTGCTTCGGTCTTTACTGAAGAAGATGTAGGGAAGTTAATGTCACCCTTACACCCGCTCCCTAACCTTGAGGGTTAAGGAGGGATGGGCCTTGTGTAGTTGTGGGGGCCAATTAAAGTCGGGAACAAGAAAATTTATATTCACCAGGATTTTATTTTCCCCGCTCCTTGATGGTCAGGAACAGGTGAGAAGGTTAAGCAATCAGGAATTATACAAAACAGAGGCTTTCAATGCTGTGCTTCAGCTTATTCTTCTCTGAGGAAAACACATTACCTCATGTGTCTTCTCTGTGCTGTATTTACAAAAATGCTTTGGTAAGAAATAATATTGTTTTCTTTTGCAATTAGGATACAGTCCAGCTTATTTCAAAGCTTCAATAAGCTTCCCTTTCAATTGCTCAAAACAGTATTTCTTTCATATGCTTTTCACATATCCTGGGTTAGCCTTACCAGAATGAACTGTCAGGTATAATCATTCAAGCTTTGCACTTATCAGTTTTCTCAATTAACCCAATCGAGCAGTCCATCGGCTGGTTAATTTCAATCATGGGACGTGGAGCCGGTGTGGGAATTCCTATTCCAGGATTACTCCCTGCTTGAATGCTAGCCTCTTCTGAAACAGCTCTTTTATTTAAGAATTGTCTAAATTCATTCAGGAGTTGTTCTGCCTGTCTCCTAGCAGGACTATTGGGTAAATCTTCTCCTTGCTTAAGCAGGTAATTATCTGCTCCTGGTAAGCAAACACTGCTCTCCCTCTTTAGACACTCTGTGCCCGTGGTGGAGTTACCCCTCCCCCACTTATCTCCGTTAGTGAGTGGTGTAATCACAGGTTCCTTTGCACAAGCTCTGCTCTTAAGAAAAGCTTCAAAGGTAGGACCTTCAGTATCAATATAGCCTAAACCTTTTGTAAACAGTTTGGCTGAGTTCTTCTCGTCAGCTTGCTTGTTAAAAGCAGGAACTACTGGCTGAGAAAAGCTTGGCTTATTTAGAGAGCTTTTAGGCTGTAACCAACGTCTCTCACGTTGCCTAAAACTACCCTGTACTTTAAAATCAGGACTCTCTCTTTCTGGCTGGTAAAACTTATTAAAGTAATTAAGAGCAGCAGGTACCTTAGAATGAGACCGGTCAGAAAATGCCTTGCCAGCGTGCCTTTCTCTCCAAGGGTAAAAACTGTTTCCCCACAATGTAGGCTTTACTCCTGGTTCTGAATCAGTTTTCCTTCTGTTGCAGCTGGGCAGTGTTTCTGTAGCAGGGTCAAAGGGTTCTGCAATCAAAAGAGCTTCTTGCCTTCCCAATGCCTTTTGCCTTCTCTCTTGTGCATTCAAACCACCTTTACTTCTCAATTCATTTGTAGTGCTCACTTCTCCATTCCTTCTCATTCTGAGGTAGCTGTAGGTAGCCCTTCCCCCAAGCCATGCTGAGCCATGAGGCCCTGATCAGCCTGACCCTTCCCCCAAGCCATGCTGCAAGCCATGAGGCCCTGATCAGCCTGACCCTTCCCCCAAGCCATGCTGCAAGCCATGAGGCCCTGATCAGCCTGACCCTTCCCCTGCAAGCCATGAGGTAATCAGCCTGCTATTTCTTTAGACACCCTTCCCCCACTCCAGGTCTGAGCACAGTATCCCCTAGCCCAGAAACCAAAAGACCAGAGCACACCGGTTTGGACAGGTCACCCAGGTACCTTCCCCAGGGGCTGCTGATTGGTGGACAAGAAATACCTGTGGCAAATGGGATTACAGAATGAGTTTGAAATTATACTGTATTTAAGGCATTGAAGGACGTCCCTCGGGGTTCAGACCCTTGTGGAGGTTGCTGGTATCTCTGTCTGATCCTGTGTGCACATTAAAGATCCTGATTGCATTCCAGCCTGTCTGAGAGTTTTCCTTCTGTGGGTGAGTGATAGAATAAGAGCTTTTCAAAGCGCTTGCCATTACAATTCCACTCGTCCTCCTCACTCTCCTTCTCCATCTATCTGTGTCTTCCCTCTCTCTACTTAACAAGGGGTCCCTGCTCTGGGAAGCCCGCCTCCTACTAGGGCGTGCCCAATCCACAGCTCTGCTTCTCTCCTCCCCTGAGGTGAGCTGATTGGTTGCCTGTAGGTTGTGCTGAGAATGGAAAACTCTGTCTTTTCTTGCAGTACCTGTACCTACCAGAGGGTCAGTATCAGTTTCCATGGCTTCTGCATTTGCCACTGCGTCACAGTTAATCATGACTGAAATGGTATTTAAAGTGTGTCAGACGGCTGCCTGGGTGAGAATGTTCACAGACTTGGCAAGTGCATATATCAATATGATTTGCAAGGGATTGTGGGAAATGCAGTCCATTCACACCAGACACAGCTGCTCACAATAATTAGTTGTGCTTGAGTGTAAAGCCAATAAGATATTTATTTATGGGGTTATTTCTCCCAACACAGATATGCTTGGTAGCACATAAAACAGGATACTTGCTTTCAGTGTTAAACTTAGAAAAACAAAATCAGGAAAACAACAGTTGAACTTGTCAGGCAATCAAAGCAAAAGAATAAAGACCTGGTTGGTAACAAACTGGTCTTTTCTGTAAGCTTTAGCTAATATTTTCTTAGCAGTATTTCAAACAACAAGCAAAACCCACAAAGAAGGGAAAAACTGTTCTTTTCAGGTTAACTTCTTATATCTTCACACATAGATTCAGAAGTGATTCCCTCAGAGCTCACAAGCAATTAGGTAAGGCTCAATTGCTAGCAGTTATCCAGCTGAAACCCCTTAGCTGGCTTAATTTCTACTGCATGGCTCAAAATCCTACGCAGGAGCTTTTCTGAGTAGATTAAAGAACAAGTTTGTATTTCTTTGTGATGGTCGTTGTACTTTGTAACAGTAAATTACCAAAGGAGTTTAGACAGAGAGCAATCCATATATTCACAGCCTTTATCTAAGACCGCTCCCCCTTCTTCAACAATCATGGGTTCAATATCATGGATTGGCACAGAGAAATTTCTCAATGTAGCACTCTCAGGAGAATACTGGTTTCCCTGCTGTCTTTCAAGGTTATAGCTAGGGCATAGATCAGTGTTCATACCTGAGCTTCCATTGCTGTTAGAGTTCCTCTCTAAATAGCCTGGCCAGTATGTAGTCCAGTTCTTATGTCCAGCCTTCCAATCCAGATCCCTGGACACTGGATCTCTCTTCACATACCTTCTGGCACGGGTCTTAGGGTCCCTTCCAAGTGCAGCCGTCTCCCTCACAGGTACCGTCTGGAGATTCCTAGCTCTGCAGCACCACTCCTCTGGTTTTCCCCAGTCCAATGGTGTATGCTGGCCTTTTGAATGTCTCCCAGTATACGTACTGCTCTGGACTCCTTTAGACCTCCCAAATGTTTTTCTCTTCTTTCTTCCAAAGGGTTTCTTGCCCTCGCTGTTCGTCTGCTCTGGCTTCTGCTTCTGATGATCCTCCCGATGATGAAGCTGTCCAAGATGATGAGGATCTCCCAGATGAAACTGAGGATGAGGATCTCCAAGCTGATCCTGAGAATGAGGATAATTCTCTGTAGAATAAACTCTACCTTTATTCTGCTTTGATGAGTGCTCCACCCTAGCACAGCGCAGCTGTGCTGAATCAGGCCCTGCCCTTCGAGATGAGTGCTTGGGGATTACCTCATAGCCCTCCTGATTGAACACACGTTTCCCCACTTCAGCTCCTCTAATGGCTGTTGGAAACCTGGTGCATTCTGGGACTGGTAGTCTTTTATAGAAAAATTCTGTTTTCTTATTTCTACCAGAACTGACAGGTTGCTTGTTCAGAGTCACTTCACCTTTACTATAGCTCCTTCCTGAGCTATGATAAGCTTCCTTATCACAAGTGATACATTGGAAGAACTGAAATAAATATCTATAAACCATGAAGATGTATTACAACTATTTGATAAACTAAAGAGTAGCAAATCACCTGGACTGGATGGCATACATCCGAGGGTGTTGAAAGAACTGATATATGAGGTTGCAGACCTACTATTAGTAATCTCTGAACTATCATTAAAATCATCTGTAATACCTGAAGACTAGAAAATAGCCAATGTAAGGAATGGAAAAGAAAACAAAAGATATTATAATGATTCTGTATCGTTCCATGGTGCGACCACACCTTGAATATTGTGTGCAATTCTGGTCGCCGTATCTTACGCCGAAAAGACTACAAAACGACGAGAACATGCACCCTGGTTCTCCACGGACCTACGAACATCTCTACACCATCTACGCAAACTCGAGAGACAATGGCGCCGAACCCACTCCCCTGAAGCACACACTGCATACAACTCATACTTGCTGACCCACCGTGCGAAGATAACGCAGAAAAAGAAACTCTATCACACTGATATATTAAAACGCTCCATCAACAAACCACATGCCTTATTCGATATAGTAAAGTCCATAACAGGAGAGCCAGTCTCAGTCCACCCCCCAATGCCTCAACCACAGGACTATGCAGACTATTTACAATCAAAGATGGTCAAGACCAACGCAAATATAAGCACTAATAATCCCGCCACACCATCCAATACATTTCAAGCAACTCCACTATGCAACTTCACCACAGTATCCACTAAAGAGGTTGCGGACATCGCTGCTTCTGTTAACCCCAGCACAGCACCTAATGACCCCTGCCCAGCCAGCTGGATCAAAGAGCTTCGCCATGACATAAGCAACATCCTGGCCAAAATACTGAACCAGTCCTTTATCACAGGATCATTCCCGCAGAGCCTCAAAAACACCTCTATCAAGCCCTTACTAAAAAACAGCAGACTAGACCCATCTAAAGTAGAATCCTTCAGATCAATATCGAGCATCCCCCAGCTTGCCAAGATCATCGAAAAAGCCGCTCAACAACAAATCCAACAACATATCGACACCGAAGCACCGCTGGATCCAGCCCAACACGGATTCAGAGAAGCACAAGAAGTAGACACTGTCCTCACAACCCTGTTCAACGATCTGATCACAGGAATCAACAGCATCCAACAAGGCTTTGTCCTTATTTTCCTGGACATCTCTGCCGCCTTTGACTCGGTGAGTCATGACATACTTCTACAACGCTTGAAAGAAAAGGGGATCCAAAATACAGCTCTAAAATGGTGTGAATCCTACCTATCCAATAGGTGGCAACAAGTCAAGGCTGGCCACTCATCCTCCGAACCATTTCTGCAAACACAGGGAGTTCCCCAAGGATCGTCCTTATCATCACTGATGTTCAACATTTATATGCAGCCGATATGTGACCTAATCCGATCCTTCAACGTAAAATGCCTTGCATATGCTGATGACATCCTCCTTTACATGCCATTCTTGATAGACCAGCCAGTGCTTTCCCCAATAATTAATTGCTTCGAAGCAGTAGCCGATTGGCTATTATCACAAAACTTATGGATCAATCACGGCAAAACAGATGTCCTATTTGTCACGAGGAACCTCAAATTCACACCTCCCTCATCACTACGTGTCAACAATGTAGAGTTGAAGTCCAAATCCACAATCCGTTACCTCGGCATCACCCTGGACCAGCACCTGAACATGACAACGCATATAAAAAACATCACAAAGGCAATATACCATAAGATCAGAACTCTATGTCACCTCCGACACCTACTGGACTTCACAGACTACCGAACGACCTTCCAGGCACTAGTCCTTCCACATGTCGATTTCGTGAACATCATCCTTCATGGCCTCCCACAATCGACCTTAAACCTGCTCCGCTTAGCCTTGAATGCAGCCGCAAGAGTCCTCTCCGGATCGTCAAGATCCGACCACATAACGCCCATCATGAAGGGTTTGCATTGGCTACCTCTACATGCCAGGCTCCAGTACAAATCATTGGTCCTCACTTTCAAAGCCCTAAATAACTACCCCCTACGCCAATCAGCAAGCTAATCCATAGCACTCTAGAAAATAGAAGCAGAAGATCTACTGCACGGAACACATTAGCAGTCCCCAAGCTAATGACTAAGTGCACAAAGGCTACCTCCAACAGAGCCTTCTCCTTATTCGCCCCTTTAAGCTGGAATGCACTCCCCCATGAAATCCGTGGAATAAAAAGCCTCATCCTATTCAGAAAAGCCTTAAAACTCCACCTGTTCACAAAATGTTACTCAGAAACCTCCAGCGATAGAAGCACAACCAACAACCTGCAAACTTTCCCCATACACCAGTCGCCCCTGCACGTCAACACCACAGACAATAGGTAGTCCCCCCTCAAACCCTATCAACCTCACAAAACCAATGCAACACCCATTTACATTAGAGTATTGTACATAGTTCGAGTTAATATGTATTTAGTTTCCCTGGTTTCGCTCCCATGTTCAATTCCCTGTTCTTTGTAAACTCAATGTTGTTTGTATACATTGCAGTATTCTTGTTCGATGTACACCGCGCTGATTTTAATAGCGCGGTATAGAAGAAATGTTAAATAAATAAAATAAAATAAATAAATATAGCGTTTTTGAAAAGGTACAGAGAAGAGCCACCAAAATATTAATGGGGATGGAAGGATACTCCTATGAAGAGAGGCTAAAAAGGTTGCGGCTCTTCTACCTGGAAAAAAAACGGCTGAGGGGAGATATGATAGAAGTCTATAAATTAATGAATAGAATGGAATGGGTAAACGTAGATCAATTGTTTACTTTATCAGAATATAAAAGGATTAGGGGACAGGCAATGAAGCTAAAGGGTAACCTATTTAAGACTAATAAGAGAAAATATTTTTTCACTCAACGTGTAATCAAACTCTGGAATTTGTTACCGGAGGATGTAATAAAAGCTGTTAGTGTAGCTGGGTTTAAAAATGTTTGGACAAGTTCCTGGAGGAAAAGTCCATAAACCATTATTAAAAAGGACCCAGAATATCACTGCTTGAACCGATACAAGCATTGAGGAACCTATGTCTTTTGGGGAAACTGCTAGGTACTTATAACCTAGATTGGCCATTGTTGGAAACAGGATACTGGGTTTGATGGACCTTGGTCTGACCTAGTATGGCATATCTTATGTTCTTATGTTCAATTTTTAAAAAGGGTTCCAGGAGTGATCCAGGAAATTATAGACTGGTGAGCTTGATGTCAGTACCAGGCAAAATGGTAGAAACAATTATAAAGCACAAAATTACTGAACATGCAGATAGTCATGGTTTAATGGGAGAAAGCCAACATGGTTTTAGCCAAGGGTCTTGTCTTACTAATCTGTTATATTATTTTGAAGGTGTGAATAAACAGTTAGACAAAGTTGAGTTGGTTGATATAGTGTATCTGGACTTTCAGAAAGCCTTTGGCAAGGTCCCTCATAAGACTTTTGACAAAATTAAAAAGTCATAGGATAGGAGGCAGTGTACTATTGTGGATCAGGAACTGGTTAAAAGATAGAAAGCAGAGGGTAGGGCTAAATGGCCAATTTTCCCAATGGAGAAAGGTGAATAGTGGAGTACCCCAGGGATCTGTGTTGGGACCGCTACTCTTTAACATATTCATAAATGACCTGGAAATGGGAATAATAATCGTGGATAAGAGATTGAAACCCTCTGCCCAGTACGCAGTAGTGGCCAAGAAGGCAAATCAAATGCTAGGAATCATAAGGAAAGGAATGGACCATAAAAATGCCACACCTTGAATATTGTTTACAATTCTGGTCGCCGTATTTAAAAAAGGATATAGCGGAATTAGAAAATGTACAGAGATGAGCCACCAAAATTTTAAAGAGGATGGAAGGATACCCCTATGAGGAGAGGCTTAAAAGGTTAGAGCTCTGCATCCTGGAAAAGAGACGGCTGGTAGGAGATATGATAGACGTCTATAATAATGAAAGGAGTGGAATGGATAAACGTAGATCAATTGTTTACGCCATCAAAAAGTAGAAAGACTGGGGGACATGCAATGAAGCTACAGTGTAACCCATTTAAGAGTAATAAGATAAAAAGGGCCCGATTTTCAACTGGGCAGGCTGTGTGCCGCTACAGTGCATAGCCTTACCTGCAGTCCCTAAAACCCAGATATTCAATGCTGTGGCCATTGAATATCCCCTTCTAGGCTGTAAACCATAAAAATGACCTTCAAATATCGGGCCCAATATTTTATCACTCAATGTGTAATCAAAGCCTGAAATTCATTACCAGAGGATGTAGTAAAGGTTGTTAGTGTGGTTGGGTTTAAAAAAGGTTTGGCAAGTTCCTGGAGGAAAGCTCCATAAATCATTATTAAAGAGGACCCGGGAAATCCACTGCTTGACGCGATACAAGTATTGTGGAACCTGTGTGTCTTTTTAGGAAACTGCCAGGTACTTGTGACCTGGATTGGCCACTATTGGAAACAGGATACTGGGCTTGATGGACTTTGGTCTGACCTATTATGGCATTTCTTATGTTCTTATGTCCACCCCTCCACCAATGCGATCCACCCTATTATTGCGATATAGTTTGGAGCCTGGTATCACAATGACTGGATTGGGCCGGATGGGGACGAGCCACATGACCCAGCCACCAGCATGGGAGGGCTTGAACCTGGGAAACAGGAAAGGGGGTGGGGCAAGAGCCGGGATAAAAAGAAGAGCCTGAGGAGACATCTTCCTTTCCCCCAGGCTGAGAAAGGTGATTGTGTTTATCTGTGTCCGCAAGCTGTGGCCCAAAAGACAAACAAATAAAGCTGTTTAGAAAACAAAACAAGGGTCCAGCCTTATTTGCGGGTAAAGAGAAAAGTGGTGGGGGGGGGGAAGGGAATGGTCACTGGGCCCGAAGTCAGTCCAGTGTGCCGGGGGTCATGTCTCATTATTTAAGAACATAAGATATGCCATACTGGTTCAGATCAAGGTCCATCAAGCCCAGTATTCTGTTTTCAACAGTAGCCAATCTAGGTCATAAGTACCTAGCAGTTTCCCCAAAAGACACAGGTTCCACAATGCTTGTATTGGGTCAGGCAGTGATATCCCGAGTCCCTTTTAATAATGCTTTATGGACCTTTCCTCCAGGAACTTGTCCAAACCTTTTATAATCCCAGCTACACTAACAGCTTTTACTACATCCTCCGGTAACAAATTCCAGAGTTTGATTACGCGTGGAGTGAAAAAATATTTTTTCTTATTAGTCTTAAATATGTCACGCTGTAGCTTCATTGCATGTCCCCTAGTCTTTCTATATTCTGATGACATAAACAATCGATCTACGTTTACCCATTCCACTCCATTCATTAATTTATAGACCTCTATCATATCTCCCTTCAGCCATCTCTTTTTCAGGTTGAAGAGCCCTAACCTTTATAGCCTCTCTTCATAGGGGTATCCTTTGTCACCCGTGAAGGTCCCCAGAGGCTAAAAGTGTGGGTATTTTATCGGGGCGTTCTCTTAAGTAGCAAGGGGAGTGGTACAAAAGGCGTTGCAATCCCCTCTGGGAGTTGTAGTCCCACAAGCTAACGAAAGAATTAAGTTGTAGTCGAGTAGCAAGGCTTAAGACAGGACTTTTTATTTCCCCTTCCCGGGCGGATTTTCAAAGCAATGGATATAAGAACAAAATGACCATACGGTTGGTACAAAATAAAAGGAACAACCGGAACAAAAATACTGCTTATTGTCAGTTTAACAGTGGAACAGAAAAAGGTAGTTTAAACAGTCCTTTTCACTCAAGGTAAGTTTCCTCACTTCCTTTCCTTAGCAAAACTTCCAGAAACCTCTTCAGCATAAAGAAGTGATTTCATCAGACAAAGTAAATGTACAATCCATACAATTCTCAGAAGCAGGCTCCTCATATAAATCACATTGCATTTCTTCACACTCCTCTTCTGAATAAAGTCCTTTTGGATTGCAACTCACGTTATTCTTAAACAGTCTCTCTGTACGGCTGAGAGTGTTCCCCTCCTCCTCACAGCTAGAGTAGAATGGGAAATTACCGCATTCTCTGGAGTTTCTATTTTGAGAGCCACATAACTCTTGGTAAGTGCAGGGAAATTCTTCACTTTCTATGTCTCTTCTATCAGAAGCAATAAGCCTACCTTTACACTCTCTCTGCTGGGAGTTTTTCGGTACAGCAGAGCCCTGCCAAGACGAAAGCGTTTTACTGCTTTTCTCTCTCTGTTTTCCCTTGGGCCTGAAACTCCCTTCAGGGTAGAAGCTCTCTCCCTCCTTGTACCTGTTACTTGGTAGGTTGGCTTTCCTAAGCGTGGGTCCAGGAATATCTCCTCTGCCCTCTTCCTGGCAAAGTTCACTGGGCTTTTGCTTAGCTGTGCCCTGCTCTCTGAAGCAGTTCCTCGGGGCTTCTTCAGCTGCTCTGGTTCTACCGGGTTTCCAAGTTCCTCCCGTCCTCCAGTTACCAGCTGTTCTCTCCCAGCTACCAACAGTGCTGTATTTCCCTCGTGGTCTCTCCTGTGGTCTCTCCCGTGGTCTCTCCCCACTAACCTCCGGTAAGTGAATTTTATCTGCTTGTGACTTGGTGTTTGCTTGGGCTCCGCCCCCTCCCAGCTGCCCCTCATTATCTAATGAGCTGTGAGCTAGCTTGCTATTTGGGCGTGCTCTCACACCTTGTGATGCCGTTTGTGTATGTTGCCTATAGCAACTCTGGGCCATGTGCTGCACTGAGCTGTCAGTGTCAGATCTGTTTTGCTCAGCTTTACCTATCTCCATAGACTCTGACTGATCTACCCCATGACAGATCCCCCCCCCTTAAAATATTACGGGCTGCTGAACCTTTCAGACAGCATGTAATCTCATCATGGGTACGGTAGTGCTGCTCTATACTGACCAGACTGGCAGTGGCTGACCTATCCTTCCATGGCTTTAGGACATTTAGGTGATAAACCTGTTGGCGCCCATTTTCGTTCTCTACCCGAAATGAGACCGGCCCCACTTTCTTCACCACTGTGCAAGGCCCTTTCCAATGGGATTCAAACTTAGGTCCCGGGTCTGCTACTTGGATAAGTACCCTGTCCCCTACAGCCAACTGCCTAGGTCTCGTGCCCCTGTCGTAATAGCGCTTTTGCTTCTGTTGACTGGCCTGTAAATTCTCTATTGAGGTCTTTGACGTCCTCTCTAAACGTTCCCTCAAGTCTTTTAAAAACTGAGGTAAGCCAACCTCTTGTGTGTTTGGCTCAACCCACTGTTCATGTAAAATATCTAAAATTCCCCTAGGGGTTTGTCCAAACAGAAGTTCGTAGGGGGATGCCCCCACGGACGCTTGTATGCGTTCCCTACACGCATACAATACGAATGGGAGTAGTGTCCCATTCAGACATCTCTCCCTTTTTTAAATCCCTTCTCAGCATTTGTTTTATGGACTGATTCATCCTTTCCACGAGTCCATTGGACTGCGGATGATACACTGCAGTCCATATATGCATTATGCCGAACGCCTCCCACACCATAGCCAAGTGCTTGGATAGAAAATTACTCCCTTGATCCGTAAGTACTTCTCTAGGGAAACCTACCTCACAAAATAATTTCACAAGCTCCAGGGCTATTATCCTCGCAGAGGTGTTCCTTAATGGGATAGCCCAAGGGAATCGTGTAGCGTGGTCTACTATTACCAGAATGTACTGGAAACCCCTCGGTGTTCTGATCAGAGGCCCTACGATGTCCATTCCTATACGGTTTATGGGCACTGATATAGTGGGTATGGGCACCATAGGTACTGCCTTAGGTTTTTGGGCTGTAACCCTCTGACAGGTGGGACTGGATTCGCAATACTGTTTTGTCTCTTTGAAGACCCCCGGCCAATAAAACTGGGTCAATATTTGGTCCAGGGTGCTTTGGATTCCCTTGTGGCTTCCCACCGGGTGGTCATGTGCCAAACGTAAAACTATAGCTTTAAAGGTCGTTGGCACTACCAACTGTTTTCGTACGGCATCGGTATGTGGGTCAATGCTCTCCCTATACAGGATTTCTTTTTCCAAGAAAAACCTGGGAAGTGTAGGTCGGGTTTCCTGGGCCCATTCAAAAGCTCTCTTAAGAGCCGGGTCAGCCTGCTGTTCCGCTGGGAACGATGGGAACTTTTGAACCAGTTCTGCAGGCACCCAGGGCAATCCTGCTCCGGCCTCTAATTCGGCCCTCCCTCGGGTCCTATAACACCTCTCCTGACGTTTTTTGGCCTTCTCCTTTTTACCCTCCTTAGCTGGGGCGTGGATTAAATCTTCGTGTACAGGAAGTGTGCCCATCTCTCCCTCGTCTAATTCTTCCCCTTGGGATTCTTCCCCCCCCTTCAGGGTTCTCCGTGCTCTCAGATGACATCCTTCCCACCCCTGAAGTTCCGGCTTGTGACCGGGTGGAAACTAGGCCTGTTCTGGCGCTCAAATCTTTCACCAGCCCCTTACAAAAAGGGAGGCCAGTCCCTACCTAGGATGATGTCTCTAGGCAATTTCGGGACTACGGCTACCTGTACTTCTTTTTCCGTGCCCAACCCGCGCACCGACAGTCTATGCAAGGGATAGTGTGAAAATGCGCCGTGCACGCACCTGTCCCTCTGCTTGACTCGGGGCTGACTGACGGCGCTCCTCAATGGCTTCCCAGAGCTTGCGTGAAATCATGCTCTGGTCAGCCCCCGAGTCAAGTAGTGCCAGTGCTTCTACACCCTCTACCTGAACTTGTAGAAGGAATCCTTCTTGGATGGGCTTCTCAGCTCCAGACACGAGGACTGTCCGTTCTGTGCAGTTCCTCCGGAAATGTCCAGCTTTTTCACATGCATAACATTTCCCTTTACATGCAAACAAAACATTGTCATTAACACTCTTATCAACAGTATTATACATTTTACTCTTGGGATACTTTCCCCTTTTACTAAACTCGGATATACCAACTGCCTTTAACACACCAACCCCTGAGGTGTCAGCCATTTCCGCCTCAAAATATCTTTCCGCCAGATTGGCTGCCTCGTCAGTGGTTTGGCAGTTTTGCAGGGTAAGGAAAGTTTTTACCTCTGTAGGCACAGCCTGCATAAACTGCTCCAATACGACTGTGTCTACTACTGACTCTAGGGTTTTTCTTTCGGGAGTCAGCCATTTCCAGGCTAGACTTTTTAGCCTTTGCGACAAAGCTTTGGGAGTCTCCCGAGGCTTTATTTTGGCTTCCCTAAACATTCTTCTGTAATGTAATGGGGTCAAACCTAATCGGTCCTTAACCGCCCTCTTTATTTCACTATAGTCAGAGGCAAGGACGGCAGGCATAGCTTTATAGGCGGATAGAGCTTCACCCGTGAGCGACATCGCGAAGCGGGTTGCCCACTGCTCTATTGGCCATTTTAAAGCTTCCGCTATACGCTCAAAGGCGTCTATGAAGTCGTCCAAATTGTCATAGGGATTCAATTGTCCCAAAGTAAATGCATTACAAGTGTTCAGTCCTACCCCCGGAATCACAGAGGGGTTAGCAGCTCCTAGCTCCATCGGCTTCTTTAGGAGTGCTTCCATGGTCTCCAGGAGCGGCTTCTGCTGCTCCCTCATGGCGATGGCACTCTGCTCCTGGATGTGGCGGACCAGCTCGACCTGCTTGTCCCATTGGAGCTGCATCCAGTGCATCACATCTCTCGCCTCCATCCTTGGTGTCTGCGTCCCTGTGGAGAAAAGAAAAGAAAAAGGCCCACAAAGTGCGGCACTTATGGTTCTTTTACACCGTCTATCTCTCTGCGTGCACAGTAGTGCCCCCTTTCTCACCCGTGTCCTTCCACACTTATGCCCTAGGTAAGCTTTACCTTAGCCTTCGTGTAGACTCAGGCCTGTAAGAAAGGTCACTGTGCTCAGCTCCACCTGGCTGATCTGCCAGCGAATTTGCTTCCTACGGTTCTCCCAGTACAGCAGCAGTTTCCTCCAGTAGACTGTAGCGTTCCTTTTAATATTGTCCTTTAATTCTCAAGGAAAAAGTCCGTAAAACTACGCCAGCCTGTCACCCGTGAAGGTCCCCAGAGGCTAAAAGTGTGGGTATTTCATCGGGGCGTTCTCTTAAGTAGCAAGGGGAGTGGTACAAAAGGTGTTGCAATCCCCTCTGGGAGTTGTAGTCCCACAAGCTAACGAAAGAATTAAGTTGTAGTCGAGTAGCAAGGCTTAAGACAGGACTTTTTATTTCCCCTTCCCGGGCGGATTTTCAAAGCAATGGATATAAGAACAAAATGACCATACGGTTGGTACAAAATGAAAGGAACAACTGGAACAAAAATACTGCTTATTGTCAGCTTAACAGTGGAACAGAAAAAGGTAGTTTAAACAGTCCTTTTCACTCAAGGTAAGTTTCCTCACTTCCTTTCCTTAGCAAAACTTCCAGAAACCTCTTCAGCATAAAGAAGTGATTTCATCAGACAAAGTAAATGTACAATCCATACAATTCTCAGAAGCAGGCTCCTCATATAAATCACATTGCATTTCTTCACACTCCTCTTCTGAATAAAGTCCTTTTGGATTGCAACTCACGTTATTCTTAAACAGTCTCTCTGTACGGCTGAGAGTGTTCCCCTCCTCCTCACAGCTAGAGTAGAATGGGAAATTACCGCATTCTCTGGAGTTTCTATTTTGAGAGCCACATAACTCTTGGTAAGTGCAGGGAAATTCTTCACTTTCTATGTCTCTTCTATCAGAAGCAATAAGCCTACCTTTACACTCTCTCTGCTGGGAGTTTTTCGGTACAGCAGAGCCCTGCCAAGACGAAAGTGTTTTACTGCTTTTCTCTCTCTGTTTTCCCTTGGGCCTGAAACTCCCTTCAGGGTAGAAGCTCTCTCCCTCCTTGTACCTGTTACTTGGTAGGTTGGCTTTCCTAAGCGTGGGTCCAGGAATATCTCCTCTGCCCTCTTCCTGGCAAAGTTCACTGGGCTTTTGCTTAGCTGTGCCCTGCTCTCTGAAGCAGTTCCTCTGGGCTTCTTCAGCTGCTCTGGTTCTACCGGGTTTCCAAGTTCCTCCCGTCCTCCAGTTACCAGCTGTTCTCTCCCAGCTACCAACGGTGCTGTATTTCCCTTGTGGTCTCTCCTGTGGTCTCTCCCGTGGTCTCTCCCCACTAACCTCCAGTAAGTGAATTTTATCTGCGTGTGACTTGGTGTTTGCTTGGGCTCCGCCCCCTCCCAGCTGCCCCTCATTATCTAATGAGCTGTGAGCTAGCTTGCTATTTGGGCGTGCTCTCACACCTTGTGATGCCGTTTGTGTATGTTGCCTATAGCAACTCTGGGCCATGTGCTGCACTGAGCTGTCAGTGTCAGATCTGTTTTGCTCAGCTTTTCCTATCTCCATAGGCTCTGACTGATCTACCCCATGACACCTTTCATCCCCTTACCATTTTGGTGGCTCTTCTCTGTACCTTTTCTAATAACGCTATCTCCTTTTTAAGATACGGCAACCAGAATTGCACACAATTTTCAAGATGCGGTTATTCTCCTTCCACCAGGACTCTGAGATGCCAATTATATCTATGTTTATGTTTACGTTTATTAAGATTTTCTTGACCGCCCTTCATGTGAGCAGCAGGGCGGTGTACAATTTAAAAACAATTTTAAAAAGGAAACAGAAAAAGAACTCCATAAAATCATAGGAAAGTAAAATTCATTCAAGAAGATAGAAAAGCATATAAGTAGTATAATGGGTACACTACTCGTCAAACTGATTGACAGGTAAGATAAGGATGACAGGAGCCAATCAACGTTCACTTCAGGTGTATGTCCCGCCTTAGGCCATGCCCCCTCCCATAGAAGTGAATGGTGATCTAGCCCTGCCCACTCCTGCCCCCCAGGCATGGCCACAACCCCCACCTTGACACGCCCCACCCCCAAAGATGACATCATCCAATCAGCGCCCACTTCTGGGTTTGTGCCACAGCCACGCCCCACCCCACAATGTTGGCATTAGCCAATTGGCACCCACTTCCGGGTTTGTGCCACACCCACAGCCTCCCGCCCTCAACCACGACCCTGCCTACATCACCGGAAATGACGTCACCGGAAACAGGGTGTCATCAGAAATGGACTGTCGCTTTTTGCTGACATCACCAGAAACAAAGTGTCATCAGAAATGGACTGTCACTTTTTGCTGACATCACCAGAAATAGGGTGTCATCAGAAAAGGGCTGTGTCGCTTTTCTGATGACATCAGCGGAAGCAGAGTGACTGACTCCGGAAATGCGTTTTGCTTCTGGTTAATGTTTACATCTGCAAAAAGCAGGAACCCTGAAAAACAAAACAAAAAATGCTTTCTCTCTCCCACTGCCCCAGTTCTTTTTTCTCACAAAAACTGATTCTTAGCACAGGGGTATACAGGCTTTTCACAGAGGCATAGACAGGGTAGAAGCTTTTCTTTACAAATGTTAAACCTCAATTAACACATCTTTTGTTAGAGAAACCAGTGCTGTCCATGTGATAGAATTTTGCTTTTAAGACCACATGGTTAGAGAGACGTATTCTGGCAAACACAGTGTAGTTCAGACTGAAATACAGAGAGAGAGAGAGCTGAGTTCAAATCCTACTACTACTAATACAGCTATTTCTTTTTTTGGGGAGAGAGAGAGAGAGCTGTGTTCAAATCCCACTACGACAGCTATATTTTAGTGGCTTTGAAAAAAACAACACAGAGTGTCAGACGGCTGCCTGGGTGAGAATGTTCACAGTCTTGGCAAGTGCATATATCAATATGATTTGCAAGGGATTGTGGGAAATGCAGTCCATTCACACCAGACACAGCTGCTCACAATAATTAGTTGTGCTTCAGTGTAAAGCCAATAAGATATTTATTTATGGGGTTATTTCTCCCAACACAGATATGCTTGGTAGCACATAAAACAGGATACTTGCTTTCAGTGTTAAACTTAGAAAAACAAAATCAGGAAAACAACAGTTGAACTTGTCAGGCAATCAAATGAAAAGAATAAAGACCTGGTTGGTAACAAACTGGTCTTTTCTGTAGGCTTTAGCTAATATTTTCTTAGCAGTGTATCAAACAACAAACAAAATCCACAAAGAAGGGAAAAACTGTTCTTTTCAGGTTAACTTCTTATATCTTCCCACATAGACTCAGAAGTGATTCCCTCAGAGCTCACAAGCAATTAGGTAAGGCTCAATTGCTAGCAGTTACCCAGCTGAAACCCCTTAGCTGGCTTGCTTTCTACTGCATGGCTCAAATCCTACTTCAGGAGCTTTTCTGAGTAGATTAAAGAACAAGTTTGTATTTCTTTGTGATGGTTGCTGTACTTTGTAACAGAAAATTACCAAAGGAGTTTAGACAGAGAGCAATCCATATATTCACAGCCTGTATCTAAGACCGCTCCCCCTTCTTCAACAATCATGGGTTCAATATCATGGATTGGCACAGAGGAATTTCTCAATGTAGCACTCTTAGGAGAATACTTGTTTCCCTGCTGTCTTTCAAGGTTATAGCTAGGGCATAGATCAGTGTTCATACCTGAGCTTCCATTGCTGTTAGAGTTCCTCTCTAAATAGCCTGGCCAGTATGTATTCCAGTTCTTATGTCCAGCCTTCCAATCCAGATCCCTGGACACTGGATCTCTCTTCACATACCTTCTGGCACGGGTCCTAGGGTCCCTTCCAAGTGCAGCCGTCTCCCTCACAGGTACCCTCTGGAGATTCCTAGCTCTGCAGCACCATTCCTCTGTCTTTCCCCAGTCCAATGGTGTATGCTGGCCCTTGGAATACCTTCCAGTATACGTACTGCTCTGGACTCCTTTAGACCTCCCAAATGCGTTTCTCTTCTTTCTTCCAAAGGGTTTCTTGCCCTCTCTGTCCGTCCGGTCTGGCTTCTGTTCCTGATGATCCTCCAGATGATGAAGACGTCCAAGCTGAGGATGATGATCTCCCAGATGAAACTGAGGATGAGGATAATTCTCTGTAGAATAAACTCTACCTTTATTCTGCTTTGATGAGTGCTCCACCCTAGCACAGCGCAGCTGTGCTGAATCAGGCCCTGCCCTTTCAGATGAGTGCTTAGGGATTACCTCATAGCCCTCCTGATTGAACACACGTTTCCTCACTTCAGCTCCTCTAATGGCTGTTGGAAACCTGGTGCATTCTGGGACTGGTAGTCTTTTATGGCAAAATTCTGTTTTCTTATTTCTACCAGAACTGACAGGTTGCTTGTTCAGAGTCACTTCACCTTTTCTATAGCTCCTTCCTGAGCTATGATAAGCTTCCTTATCACAAGAGAGACAAGTCTGAACATGCCTCTCTAGGGTGTGGTAACATGTGTTTGGTTGAAACAAGAGGCCTGTTCTGAGCATGCTCCTGGTGTAAGGCTGTGTGTCCTGTGTAGGTGAACATTTTAACACAGAGATTCAAAAAGAAAAAAATGTCTCTTTTTGGAACACCAAGCAGAATTTCCAGCAGGGCACACAACATTAATTACTTTCTTAAGGATCATGATGCCGCAGCAGAGGGGTACCAAACAAAACAAGGAGCACCGCTCTTGCAGAAAACCACAGGAACACAATAAGCAAGAGTCTAAGACCGTAAGGATAAATTTGAAGGTCTTTATTTGAAGTGATCCCCAAAGCGTTTCGGCATAAATTGCCTTCCTCAGGGGGTAACAGAGTAGACCAATGCTAAATGTCCTATTATATCATAAGCAAATGAAGAAGTCAAACTTAGGAGAGCAGGAAACACTGTCTGTCTGTCAAAGCAAAACGACAGACAGTGTTTCCTGCTCTCCTAAGTTTGACTTCTTCATTTGCTTATGATATAATAGGACATTTAGCATTGGTCTATTCTGTTACCCCCTGAGGAAGGCAATTTATGTCGAAACGTGTTGGGGATCACTTCAAATAAAGACCTTCGGATTTATCCTTACGGTCTTAGACTCTTGCAGCAGAGGGGTATCCACCGATTGAAAATCCATTTGAACTACAGGAGAGTCCTGCAGAGCCTGAACAAGAAATAGCAGAGATTGTAGATTTACCAGATGGTCAGATATTATTCGATTCTCAAGAACCCTGCGATTCTGACACCGAAATTAACTTAACAACTGACAACACAATGGATCCAGAGGATATAGTATTATATTATGCTGCTGTAGATGTGGAAACAAACTGTTTTTGGAAGAACTAGGATCAGCAGAGGTAAGAGAAGGGTTTTTTTTATTTAGAAAAGTGTTATAGAAGAGGTGGTTCACAATTTCACACTGACATTGTTTTGTTTTTTATAGGGAAGTAACAAATCTCCGTTCCTACAAGAGCTAGAGGACATACAGGCAACCAATCTACGCTGTTTGTGCTTTCTCTGTACATATCAAAGGGAGACATTTGATGTCATAGCCAGCCAAATGAACTACACAAAACCTGATGAAATAAACACATTTAAATCTGTTATACAAACTACGGTGGGCTGTATTATCGAGAAATGCTGGCAGGGCGTTATGCATAGAGACTGTGCAGCTTGTGTAATACATGCTCCAGGGCAAAGACATCACGATTGCCTAAGGTAGGGACACAAGGAAATACAGCAGAAAATCCATAAAACTTGTAACAGGTTGTGTCTAGGACCTATTGTAAATGTTGCCATGATTGTTGGTCATAAAATGAAAGCAACTGCCCTAGTTTATGAAAATTTGAATTTTTTGTTTGAACTCATCAGAGATTTTAATACCAGTAGAAATTCAGGACAACTGCTCAATATTTTGCTTAGATCTGTGGCAGACTGTGATATGGAGCTAGTGGAAGGTTTAATCTGTGACAGAGATTATAGATCGTTCTTTAAAAAACACCAAGTTCTGTAAAAATGGACTTTTTATGAAAAAGTATGTATTTCCAGAATCTATTAGCCGAACATACAGATGAACAAAAAATTATATGTATGCCTTTATATTTTTTTAAAAACTTGTAATGCTCAAATGAATCATTTCACAAGATGAAAACATTTTATTTGAAATTATGTTTATGTTTATGTTTATTGATTTGACTGACTACCCTTCAAAATAGCAGAGCGGTTTACAATGATAATAAAATATTACAGTAACAGCAAGACACAAGGCCGGAAAAGTAGAAAGAAAGTTACAATTACTTTGTAGAGAGAAAATGGGAGAGCAGGTTGATATCAAAGGTTATAGGAAAAAAGGTTAGGGGTGAGAGGAGGGAGGGCCAAAGGCAAGGGAGAAAAGGTGAGTCTTTAGATCGAGCTTGAAGGTAGGGTGATGATGTTCCAGGCGGAGGGCGGTGGGAAGGGAGTTCCAGAGGGCAGGGCCTAGAAAAAAAAAAGCTGAGGAACGGGTAGAGTGCAGGTGGGCTAGGGAGGGAGGGGGTAGTGTGAGACGGTTGAGATGAAAGGAACGGGGAGTGTGTCTGGGAGTGTGAAAGTGGATGAGGTCAGCCAGGTATTGAGGAGTGGAGGTGTGAAGTGCTTTATGAACAAGGGTGAGTAGTTTGAACTGAATGCGGAAGGAAATTGGTAACCAGTGAAGGCGGAAAAGAAGGGGGGTGACGTGGTCTCTGGGGGAGGAGTGGGACACGAGTCGAGCGGCTGTATTTTGGATTCGTTGAAGACGTGACAGTTGGAGCTTGGTGAGACCAGTGAAAATGGAATTGGTGAAGTCAATGCGAGAAATAACCAGTGATAGAAGCAGAGTAGTAAGAGCAGAGGGAGAAAGAAAAGGATGAATTGCCCGGATCTGACGGAGGTAGTAGAAAGAGGTTTTGGAGATATGGGAAATGTGGGCTGAAAAGGAAAGGTCAGAATCAAAAAGTACACCAAGATAACGAAAAGTAGGAACAAGAGAGATAGGTGAACCAGAGAAAGAGGGGGCCAGAGAGGGGGGCTGATGACCGTGGGAAAACCAAATAGCAGTTTTGGAGGTGTTGAGATGGAGGCAGTTATTAGTTAACCAGTCGGAGACAGCAGTTAGACACAGGTTTAGGGGGGCAAGAACAGGACAAACAGGGGAGGTGTGATAGAGAAGAAGAATGTCATCTGCATAAAAGAAGGCCGTGATCCCAAACTGTTGTATCAACAAGGTGAGAGGAGTCAGAAAGAGGTTGAAGAGCAAGGGTGCGAGAACGGAGCCCTGTGGGACTCCGCAGGGAAGGGGAAAAGGGTCTGAGGGGGGAACGGATGGAGAGGAGGAAAGGACTGCAGCATTTTGAACCTACAGCTTTGTGTGGTGTGTTTTAGGATTGCCTAGTTAATTAAACCTACAATGGGGCGTCTGTAAAAATGGGACCTTGTGATTTATCTAGGTGTGTCCCACACAATAGGACATATGATAAGAATGTGAAGAGCAGAGCTCTATTGTAGAACTAAAATCCACTTAAGGCGTCTGGGAATGGGGGAATGTGTATTAGCCATATAGGTCCACATACACAATATATAGCATCTATTACAATGTACTGTCTGCGAAAAAAAAGGCAGTGTGAATTAGCCAGGTCGTATGATAAGATTATGAGATCCAGAGATGTTTCAGTTAAAGAGTCTGGGGGCTGTAAACCCCATCAAAGAATTTCATTTAAAAAGGTGCAGTACATTTCAGCTGCCAGAAAAGACCACAGTCTCTATAGCTTGTAACATCTGCAACTCTCTTCAGACATGGTGAGTAGATATGAGTCTTATTTTTAAAAATATTGGCTATGTAATGTTTCTGTCTCTCATGGTTGTCTTTAAAAATAGGAGCAGAAATCGCGGGGTACAAATAAACTCTCTCTTACAAGAAGACAGCAAAGAAAGTTAAAAGGTATGACGTTTTTAATTTTCCAACAGCTATTCTCTTTTATAATTACCATCAAACATCAGGGCAATCACTAACCTAACCCAGTTTAGGAAGGCCCTTAAACACTTCCTTTTCCTCAAATACTTACCAGAGAGCAGTGAATCTCATCCCCATTCAAATACGTACAACTGTGCCATCACACCCTATCAGCCAGGTGACCACACCATGCAAAGAGTCCCTGACCATTAAATCACCCTCTTGCTATGTCTTTATATGACACCGTTGTGTAAATAGTTACTTTTGTTATCCAAGTTGGTTCCCCTGTTAATTGTAAACTCAGACTTATGTACCCTGTCTGATTGTTATGTTCTATGTAAACCGCGCTGATGCTAAATAGTGCGGTATAGAAGAAATTGTAAATAAATAAATAAATGTGTCTTATGGTTTTTTTTTAAAATATTAAAGACCAAGAAGCTGCTACAAAACAAGGTGACCAGCCTAATCAACAGACGGCACCTTACAGAAAGCCAAAAGACAAGCAGAATAGTGAGTATTCTGGTTTTATCCAGCACCTAGATTTTAAGGCCGCTGTAAAAGAAAAAAGTATTAGCCTCTACGTTTTCTTTTTCAGATCGAGAAAATGTTAGAAAACCAGAAACTATGGGAGAGAAGTCTAACAGGAAAAGATCACACAGCGAAGGTTTTTCTGACGGTGAATCTACACATGCCGGTACAGAATACGGCGAGCATGGTGAAAGCCATGTCTCTGATCACAGTGTTTCAGAGGACAGAGCAAATAATCTTGCATTAGGCCCCGCTGAAGAATCAGAACCAGTTAGCTATGTTCAGTTTGTGAAAAGGTGGGATCGTAAATTGGACAAGTTTAATGGTGTAATTTATTCAGAGGAATTTCGGTTTATTAATTTAGACAGGGTAACATCATTATCTGAGGCTCAATTCTAATATAAATTAGATTACTCTGAATATTCATATGAAAGTAGACTGTATCTCTGAACTTGCTTAAGTGATCTCATAACATATATTGTGACGCTCGTGCCCCTACCAGGCGGTTGCCTAGTAGGGACGGCTGGCCATCTGATATCCCTTCTAGGATTTTTGTTGTTGTGTATGAAAAGAAGAGCCAAGTGGTTAATAAAGCGCACAGGAAATTTTATTCGGTTTCCATGCTGGTAAGTGGTGAACATAAAATTCTTCAAGCATAACTTTTGTTTCTCCAGACAAAAAGAAAATACAGGATAATTTCTCCCAGAAATCAAAATGTCCAAAACAGTGTAACCTTGAACAAACTTATACCAGCTCCTGTTCCTTACTGCAACTGCTTAACCTTAGCATCAGAAGAAAAAGGCATTTTAAAACTCTTCACATAGTGAGTGAGGTATCAGCTTCAATCCTGCTGTTGCCACACACAAACAGTTTCAGCTGTTTGAACTTCCACTGAGCTCCTGCAGTTTCAGCTTCTTAGGAGAGATTCTTAATCCTTTACATTCAGGCTTTCCCCTCTCTTCCAGCTTCTGAAACTGTCTTTAGGCTAGAACAGCCCCCTTTTTATGTTCCACTGTTTCTAGCTCACACTAATACCTTAGTGCACAGCTCGCATTCCATTTCAGAGACATCAGAATTAACAACACTCTCCTCAGGGCCTACCTCCATGCTCTCTATTGAGCTACAGCTGGGTGCTCCTTGAAAGTGTTCTGGGCTCTTTTCCTTAAGAGTCTTCACCAGATTAAACAGCCTCTCCCAGTGCCTGGCCTTGCCTTCTCCAGGTCGGTCTCTTGGGGGTCTCTCCTGTTTAACTTCCCTAGTGAGATATTTCTTTCTGTGCTGAGCCTTCTGGGGTATGACAGTCTCCTCTGAGTCAGAGCAAGAACTATCCTGCTGGCAATGCTTGGTCCCTGCGTACCTTTCTTGGCTGCCTCTATAGTGGCTCCTCCTTCTGCTGCTCTCCTTGGCTGCAAAGCTTCTCTTCAGTTTGGCCACAGAACTTTCCGGTCTGTGCCTTCTGAGAACTGGGCTAGAACCTGGGCTAGGCCTGGACCTGCAACTGCCGCTTGTGCTTGCTCTTGAATTCCCCCTGGACCTTCTTCTCAAAGCCCCTTCCAAACTCCAACTGGCTCTCCCTCTTGTGTTTGTTTTCTGCCTGTTAACTGCTGAGCAGGGCAACTCCCTTCCTGGCTCCGCCCACTTGGACCTCCTACTCCTATGCAGGGTTGTCCTGTGGACTGGGATTGGTTTACCCTTAGCTCTTCCCCCTAGGTTCCTTTCAGGGCTTTTAGTATGGAGTATGTGATTTTGTGCACCCATCCCCCGTAAAAAAGAGAAATTCTTCTTTTTTTCAATTTTCCCTAGCTGGGCTGCACCCTACTTACCACATATCCCCCCCTTAGACTATTTCGGGCTGTCGCCTTATCCCGCGAACAGCACGAAATACGTGATAAGGCGTCTGCATTTGTATGAAGCTTCCCGGCCCTGTGCTCTATCTTAAAATCGAATTCCTGCAGGGCCATGTACCATCTCGTTAAACGAGCGTTACTGTCTTTCATTTTATTAAGCCATTTAAGTGGGGAGTGATCAGTCACCAGTAAAAACCTCCGGCCGGTTAAATAAAATCGCAGTGCATTAACGGCCCACCTTATAGCAAGGCACTCACGCTCTATGGTTGAGTATTTTTTTTCCGGCGGAGTTAACTTACGACTTAAAAACATTATCGGGTGCTCAGAGCCTTCCTGCTTCTGAGACATCACAGCCCCTAGGCCTGTTTCCGATGCATCGGTTTGGACGATAAAGGGTAGAGTAAAATCCACCCCACGTAATATAGGTGCTTCACACAATTTCTCTTTTAACCTCACAAAGGCCTGTCCCGCCTCCTGATCCCAGAGTAAGTTATTAGGGGCATTCTTTCTAAGCCTCTCGGTTAATTCGGCTGCTTCGGTTGCAAAGTGTGGGATAAACCGCCTATAATACCCCACTAACCCAAGAAACCCCTAAGATCCTTTTTGGTCACAGGTCTCGGGAATTTTTTTACACTCTCCACTTTATCAAAGAGAGGTTTTACCATACCCTGTCCAACCAGGTGACCTAGGTATTTTACCTCAGATGCCCCAAACATACATTTAGTGGGATTTACAGTAAGGCCGGCTTGCTTCAATGCCTGCAACACTGCCCTAACCTGGGTCAAATGTTCATCCCACCGTGAACTATGAACAACGATGTCGTCCATATAGGCGGCCGCGTATCGCTGGTGGGGGCGGAGGACCATGTCAACTAACCGTTGACAGGTTGCGTCTGCTCCATGGAGCCCGAAGGGCATCCGACGAAATTGAAAAAGCCCTATTGGGGAACTAAATGCTGTTTTTGGCCTAGACTCCCTGGTGAGGGGAATTTGCCAATACCCCTTTGTTAAATCCAACGTAGTCAGATACTTGGCTTGCCCTAGCCTATCTAAGATCTCCTCTATCCGAGGCATAGGGTAGGTGTCAAAACGTGAGATGTCATTCACTCTACGGAAATCTATGCAAAAACGCTTAGATCCGTCCGGCTTAGGGACCAAAACTACGGGATTATTCCAAGGGCTCTTGGAAACTTCAATCACACCCATCTTTAACATTTCCTTTATTTGGGACACTATCTCCCTCTGCTTTGCCTCTGGGAGTCTGTATGGTCGCTGGCGCACTATTTCACCGGGTGGAGTCACAATTTCATGCGCGACCAGCCCGGTTTCCCCTGGTACTGGTGTAAGGACGTTCGAGAGGTCCTTTAGCATTCTGGACAACTCCTTTTGCTGTGTCCAGGAGAGCTTTTCTCCAATCATATAAACAGGATCCGTATTGCCGCTCGCTAGTTGGGGTCCTAGTTCGTCCTCTTCCTTATCAATACAACAGGCAGTTAACCCCTCTATCTCACCTAGGCCTGTAAATCCGAACCCCTTGGAGTCCCTGGTGGTAGATGAAAGCTCGTCTACTTCTTCTACGGGCGGAAAGCCCACCCTCTCGCAAACTAATTGGGCCACTCTGTCTCCGGGGTTCACCTTAAAATTCTCTTGGGAGAAGTTAAATAAGAGAACCTTTAATTCTCCCCTGTAGTCGGGATCTACGACTCCTGCGCCTACATCTATGAAATTTTTAAGGGCAAGGCCTGACCTGGGTGCGATCCGTCCGTAACACCCGGGTGGTATTTCTACCCTTAGTCCGGAGTTCACTATGGCCTTCCCTTGTTTGGGTACCACTACCTCAACTGCGCTACATAGATCTAGCCCAGTCGCTTGTTCAGTGGCCCGGTTGGGAATCCTAGCCTCAGGGTTAACCCTACAGAACCTGATGACAAACTTTGGTTTGGGTGCCTGTACTTCTTTCTTAGTGGCTATTGACCTCCCCGGGTCTATTCTTCTCCCAAACAGGGGAGCAGGTATCATTCCCCCCGTAGCAGCTCTGGGGCGGACAGCTTTCTCCCCTTTTCCTTCTCCTGAAGGTTTTACCTCTGTGCTTGTGGTTATTAGGTCGTCATGAAAGCAGGTCCCTGGTATGGGCTCCTCCTGGGAATCTACCCCCTCCTCTGAGGGCCTAGAGCGTGCCCGTGTAGTAACCAGGCCTATTTTCCCTTGCAGCTCTTTCTCCACCCCCTTTCTAAACTGGGACCAATCTCGGCCCAGTATGATGTCATGAGGGAGTCTCGGTATCACTGCCACTGCTACCTCCCTTCCACTGCCTAAGCCCTTTATCTTAACAGTTTGGAGCGGGTAGGTAGAGGCAGCCCCATGTACACATTTAATTTTAACCTGCCCCCTTGAGGACTCTTGGGCGCACTGTTTCTGGGCCTCTATCACTTTCCATAATTTCTTAGAAATCATGGACTGGCTAGCTCCTGAATCTAAAAGTGCTTCTGTTGTTATTCCTTCCACCTCTACCGACAGGAGGAATCCTTCCCCTATCTCCTCAGGGTGTGTTATAACAAAGGCCTTCTTTGTTTTACAATTTTTCTTGAGGTGACCTGGCTCACCACAGGAAAAACATTTTCTTTGCAGGCTAAACTTTTCCATGGGTTTATCTCTATCTGTCCTATACTTACTAAAGGCTGCATTCTTTTCCTGCACACCTGTACCCTGGAAAACGCCCCCTTTCTTTAGGCTCAATTTCCGGGCCTCCAGAAAGCAGTCTGCCAAGACTATGGCTTCCCGGGTGTTTTTACAGTTTTGCTTTATCAAGAAGCTTTGCATATCTACAGGAACAGCTTCAATAAACTGTTCTAGTATTACTGTATCAATAATGGAATCTATATCCTTCTTTCCAGGCAGTAGCCATTTAAAGACTAAGCTCTTTATTCTATAATACAGAGCTTGTGGTGTTTCACCTTCTCTTAACACAGATGCCCTTAGAAGTCTTCTATAGGCGGAGGGACTTAAGCCCATCCGATCCCTTATGGCTTCTTTAACATGCTCATAGTTATGAATTAAATCAACTGGCATTTCCCTGTAGGCGGCTAATGCCTCACCGCTTAGGGTAGTGGCAAACCTTACAGCCAACTGCTCTTTCGGCCACTGAGCCAGACCAGCTATTCTTTCAAAAGCCTCTATGTGGACGTCAAGGTTGTCCTCCTTGGTTAAGCGACCACATGAGAAAGGTCCAAAGGCTAATCCTTCCCCACCTGTACCAACAGGCTGTGTCTTTGGGACAGTCTGTGCTTGTTTTGTTGCCTCTTCCTGGGTCCGGATCCACTTGGACATCATCTCCAACAGGGGTTGCTGTTGGGCCCGCAGCATGGAGCTCGCCTGCTCCTGGCTCAACGCTGCCATCTCCCTCTGCTTAGCGAATTGGTCCGCTACCCAAGCCAATACGTCCGATGCCTCCATCCCGGATTGCGATCTCTGCAACACAAACACACAGAACACACCCAAAGTGCAGCACACTTTTCTTTTTTTTTTTCCACACCCACTTCTCCTAGTGAGCAGCTGGTGGCCCCCTTACACCAGAATCCAGGCCTACCCCTTCTAGTCTACGGGTTACCTGATTCTGATGCAGGTCTCAGCATTTGCCACCAGTCACAGCGCTTCCGATCCGAATCCGCTCCGGTTTTTCTTCCGTTGCCTCGATCCGGTCACCGCCCTTCCTGGATTTCCCCGTCCAGAGGTATGGCTCAAAGACGCTCCCCTTAACCACTGGAACACCGCATCCAAGAACTACGCCACCTGTGACGCTCGCGCCCCTACCAGGCGGTTGCCTAATAGGGACGGCTGGCCATCTGATATCCCTTCTAGGATTTTTGTAGTTGTGTACGAAAAGAAGAGCCAAGTGGTTAATAAAGCGCACAGGAAATTGTATTCGGTTTCCATGCTGGTAAGTGGTGAACATAAAATTCTTCAAGCATAATTTTTGTTTCTCCAGACAAAAAGAAAATACAGGATAATTTCTCCCAGAAATCAAAATGTCCAAAACAGTGTAACCTTGAACAAACTTATACCAGCTCCTGTTCCTTACTGCAACTGCTTAACCTTAGCATCAGAAGAAAAAGGCATTTTAAAACTCTTCACATAGTGAGTGAGGTATCAGCTTCAATCCTGCTGTTGCCACACACAAACAGTTTCAGCTGTTTGAACCTCCACTGAGCTCCTGCAGTTTCAGCTTCTTAGGAGAGATTCTTAATCCTTTACATTCAGGCTTTCCCCTCTCTTCCAGCTTCTGAAATTGTCTTTAGGCTAGAACAGCCCCCTTTTTATGTTCCACTGTTTCTAGCTCACACTAATACCTTAGTGCACAGCTCGCATTCCATTTCAGAGACATCAGAATTAACAACACTCTCCTCAGGGCCTACCTCCATGCTCTCTATTGAGCTACAGCTGGGTGCTCCTTGAAAGTGTTCCGGGCTCTTTTCCTTAAGAGTCTTCACCAGATTAAACAGCCTCTCCCAGTGCCTGGCCTTGCCTTCTCCAGGCCGGTCTCTTGGGGGTCTCTCCTGTTTAACTTCCCTAGTGAGATATTTCTTTCTGTGCTGAGCCTTCTGGGGTATGACAGTCTCCTCTGAGTCAGAGCAAGAACTATCCTGCTGGCAATGCTTGGTCCCTGCGTACCTTTCTTGGCTGCCTCTATAGTGGTTCCTCCTTCTGCTGCTCTCCTTGGCTGCAAAGCTTCTCTTCAGTTTGGCCACAGAACTTTCCGGTCTGTGCCTTCTGAGAACTGGGCTAGAACCTGGGCTAGGCCTGGAACTGCAACTGCCGCTTGTGCTTGCTCTTGAATTCCCCCTGGACCTTCTTCTCAAAGCCCCTTCCAAACTCCAACTGGCTCTCCCTCTTGTGTTTGTTTTCTCCCTGTTAACTGCTGAGCAGGGCAACTCCCTTCCTGGCTCCGCCCACTTGGACCTCCTACTCCTATGCAGGGTTGTCCTGTAGACTGGGATTGGTTTACCCTTAGCTCTGCCCCCTAGGTTCATTTCAGGGCTTTTAGTATGGAGTATGTGATTTTGTGCATCCATCCCCCGTAAAAAAAGAGAAATTCTTCTTTTTTTCAATTTTCCCTAGCTGGGCTGCACCCTCCTTACCACAATATGTAGTGACTATAAGGGTCTCAGACTCTGGGCACCCAAAATCTATCCAAAGAATATAGTTGGGATAATGCCCTTATTGCATCAATGACCCATATAAATATAGTCGCATAAATAAATAACTATACAATCGGTATGTAAACAGTGCTTAGCTTTCGACGTTGTCTCCAACACTATCTGCCGCGCTTCTTCTGCGTTTCACCTATTTCGTTTCATCAGGGGGTAACTTTGAAAGCACTGGAATATAAACCATACTCAAGTTTAGTACGTACATACTTTCTAAAGATTACTTTAGAGTTCAAATAACTCCAACTAGCAATGAAAAACAACGCACAGATGGAACGTACCCTAAAGGTGGCAGTTGTTTTACTCCCATGTTAGGATGTCAGCTGAAGCCACTGTTCGGACCCATCAGTAGGTTAGACGTCGCGCATGCGGACTGAGTTTTTATACTCATTGTAAATCTAGACCTCCCCTACTGGTTGTTGTTGTTGTTAAGTGCCGTTGAGTCGGATTCGACTCACGGCGACCCTCTGGATAGCTATCCTAAATTGTGTTCGGTCTCTCTTGAGTCAGGCGGCTCACTGTTGACAGACTAGTACCCATAGCTGGTGTTATTGTATCGATCCATCTCATTGCTGGCCTTCCTCTTTTGCGCTGACCTTCTATCTTGCCAAGCATGATGTCTTTCTCTAATGATCTCTGTCTTCGCATGATGTGTCCAAAGTATGAAAGTCGAAGTCTTGTCATCTGAGCTTTTAAAGAAAGCTTAGGTTTGATCTCCTCTAGTACCGACTGGTTTGTTCTTTGGGCAGTCCATGGTATACACAGTATTCGCCGCCAGCACCATAATTCAAAGGCATCAATTTTCTTCCTGTCTATCTTTTTCACTGTCCAGCTTTCACATCCATATGATATTTTATTTATTTATTTATTTAACATTTCTTCTATACCGCGCTATTATAATCAGCGCGGTGTACATCAAACAAAAACATACTATAATGCATACAGGCAACATTGAGTTTACAATGAACAGGAAAATAAAACAGGGGATAACCGGGAGAACTATGTACAGGTTAACTTGATACTATATACAATACTCTAAACTCGTTTGGATATTGCATGTGCTTTTCGTGTGGATGGTACAGGTATGATGGTTAGCAGGTGGGCTAGTGTGTAGGCTAACCATTTTCTGGTTGTATTAAGGTGCTAAGGCGTCTGGGGCATGTGGGAAGCTTGCCAGTTGTGTGATTGTCTGGGATGGCTTCTGGGTAGCATTTTGTGAACAGATGGTGTTTCAAAGCTTTTCTGAATAGGATTAAGCTTTTGATGCCACGGATTTCATGGGGAAGGGCATTCCAGTTTAAAGGAGCGAATATAGAGAAGGCCCTGTTGGAAGTAGCCTTAGTACATGACATCATCATCTTGGGGACTATTAAGGTGTTCATTGCGGTAGGCCTCCTGTTTCTATTTTCCAGGGACATCTCTGCTCTTGAGAATCTTATCTAGGTCTTTCATAGCCATTCTGCCAAGAGCAATGCGTCGTATGATTTCTTGACTGCTTGTTGCTTCTTTATTGATAGTTGATCCAACTAGGTTAAAGTTGTTCACGATTTCAATTTCTTCTCCTTCAACGATGAACCTGTTCATTATTCCATTTGTCATGATCTTTGTCTTCTTTACATTAAGGTGCAGGCCCATTTTGAGACTATGTTCTTTGATTGTGAGAAGCAAATGTTTCAGATCATCTTTACTTTCAGCCAGTAATTTGGTATCATCAGCATAGCGAAGGTTGTTGATGAGTCTTCCACCAATCTTCACACCTCTGTTGTCTTCATACAATCCTGCACCTCTGATGATTTGTTCTGCATATAAATTAAACAGGTAGGGGGAAGTATGCAACCTTGTCTTACACCATTGCTTATTTTAAACCATTCTGTTTCTCCTTGTTCCGTTCGAACTGCTGCTTCTTAATCAATGTACAGATTGTGCAAGAGTACGATCAGGTGTTCTGGTATACCCATGCTTCTTAATGTGGCCCAGAGTTTTTCATGGTTTACACAGTCAAAAGCCTTGCTATAGTCGATAAAGCACAAATAGATATCCTTTTGGTATTCTTTAGTCTTTTCAAGGATCCATCTCACATCCGCAATGATGTCTCTCGTTCCTCGCCCTTTCCTGAACCCTGCTTGCACTTCAGGTAGTTCTTGTTCCAGGTATGGTTTGTGATAAGGAAGCTTATCATAGCTCAGGTAGGAGCTATAGAAAAGATGATGTGACTCTGAACAAGCAACCTGTCAGTTCTGGTAGAAGCAAGAAAACAGAGTTTTCACATAAAAGACTACCAGTCCCAGAATGCACCAGGTTTCCAGCAGCCATGAGAGGGGCTGAAGTGAGAGAATGTGTGTGCAATCAAGAGAGCTATGAGGTAATCCCTAAGCACTCATCTCAAAGGGCAGGGCCTGATTCAACACAGCTGTGCTGTGTTAGGGAGCAGCACACATTAGGACAGAATAAGAATAGAGCTTATTCTTCAGATAACAGTTACTACAAGCTCCAGCCCAGCTTCAGGGAGAACTTCAAGAACAGCTACAGAGGGAGGAAGAGATACAGAGACAGCAACGGCTACAAGCACCAGTATCACCTGGAGAAACAGAAGCCAAGCCAAGCAGATAGAGAGAGAAGGAAACTCTCTGGAAGGAAGAGAAGAAAGGCCATTGGAAGGTCTGGGAGATTCCAAGGCAGTACTCATACTGGGAGGTATTCCAAAAGCCAGCAGAGTCCATTGGACTGGATTCAGCCAGAGGAATGGAGTGGCAGAGATAGGAATCACCAGTGGCTACCTGGAAGAGAGAAGACTGCATGTGGAAGGGACTTTCAGACCAAGGCCAGAAGGTATGTGAGAGAAGATCCAGTGTCCAGGGATCAAGATTGGAAGGCTGGACATCAGAATTGGATTACATATTGGCCAGGCTATACAGAGAGGAATAATGATAGCAGGAGAGGCTCAGGTATGAACACTGATCCAGACCCTATCTATAATAGAGAATGGCAGCAAGGGAATAAGCATTCTCATGATAGTGCCTTAATGAAAGACTCATCTGTGCCAATGTATGATATTGACCCTATGATTGTTGATGCAGGGGGAAATACAGCAGATGAAACTATTTACATGGACTGTTCTTTATCTAAATGCTATTGCTAGTTTTCTATGAGCAAACACATCAGCCATCACAAAGAAACCTAACTTTGTTCTTTATTTCCACTGAAAACAGCTCTTAAAGCAGGATTTGGGCTCACACAGTAGCAGCCAGCCAGCTAAAGGCTTTCAGCTGGTTCATTGATAGTAATTAGGGCTGCACCTGATTGTGTGTGTGAGCAAGGGAGAATCACTGCTGAGATCGGCGTGGAAAATAAGCAGAAGTTAACCTAACCAGCAAAGTTTATTCTTTACTTTGTGCCTTTGTATTTGGTAATTATTTGCTAAGAAAACATTAGCTAATTGCCTGACAAGCTGAAGGTTGTTTTCTGGTTTACTTTGTGACTTTTTGTTATCCATTTTAAACACTGCAAGCAAGTAACCTCATTTATAGTGCTATCAAGCATACATGTGCTGGGTGAATTAAACCCCATCAATAAAAGAAGTATTTTATTGATCTTACCACTTGGTTTCACAACTCAAATTATTGTCCTCAGCTGTGTTTGGGAGTGAATGAACTACAATACCCACAATACCTTGCAAGAATCATATGAATATATGCATCGTCAAGATTGTGTAAGTTCTCACCCTAGGCAGCCGTCTGACAGGTTGTAGTCTCTTTTGAATAATCTTCAGTAGAATCTTGCTGGCATGTGGGATCAGAGCGATTGTGCGATAATTTCCACAGTCAGTTGGATCACCTTTCTTTAGTATTGGCATAAACACAGATCTTTTCCAGTCAGTTGGCCATGATGTTGTCTTCCATATTTCTTCGCAGAGCCTTGTAAGTATGGTAACAGCTGCATCAGATTGCTGCAATACCTCTATGGGAATGTTATCAATGCCTGGTGCTTTGTTCTTTGATAAGGCTTTCAATGCTGCTTTCACTTCTTCTTTCATCACCAATGGTTCCAGATCATAAGGTACAGGTTGAAACGGCTGTTGGTCCACTTGATCTTTATCATATAAAAACTCTATATTCCTTCCACCTTTTCTTGATCTTCTCAGCATCATTCAACATAGAACCTTGAGCATCTTGTAACATTCCAATTTGAGGCTGGAACTTTTTCTTTAACTCTCGTAGTTTTAGGAAAGCCGATCTTGTTCTTCCTCTAATAGTTTCTGCTTCTATTTCCTTGCATGTGTCATTGTAGTATTTTTCTTTGTCCTGTCTTGCTGCACGTTGGAAATCTCTGTTGAGTTCTGTTATTGTCTTTCTTTCTCCTCTGGCTTTAGCTTCTCTGCATTTCTGGGCAATTTTCAGAGTTTCCTCCGTCATCCATTTTGGCCGTTTTTGCTTTGGTATCACGTGGTAGATCCCATTGAAGTGAATCAAACACACACTTCCCATTCGACTCTGACATTCAATCCCTTTGGGGCTATTGTATCTAATCTGTGAATCCATCTTTGTTCGTACCATGGCGAATTGAGCCTCAGATAATGATGTTACCCTGTCTATATTAATAAACCGAAATTCGCCATTCGGCAAGGTATTCAACATATTCTGGATGAGGTTAGCAGCAGGGTTTCACCTGGTGATTATGTACAGGTGCATCTACACTCATCTCTTTTTCACAATTCCTTGTATTCTGGAAAGTTAAACCCAGAAGCATTAGACGCTGACGATTTCTTAAATCAGATTGCTAAACTCCTTCAGAGTCACAGAGAAATCCAGGTTTGTGATATATTCCGTGTTGTTGTACTTGTCATAAGAAATCAGGGTGGAGGAGCTCGTAGGGTCTTAAAGACTATACCATTTAGCCATATTATTCATAAGTAAAGAATGTATTTGATAGACTTGAATAACACTGATAATAACCTGTGTTTTGCAGGTAGCCTCACAGCCCTCATGTCACAGGTAAAAATGACAGATGTCGAATTGTTAGAAGGTGCTAAAAAACTACATAATGAATTGTGGTGGCCGGTACATAGAAAAGTCATGCTCGATGATGTAGCAATATTTGAACAGCATTTAAAGATAAACATACGCGTTGTGCTTTACACAAATTCATGGGTTTGTTTTAAGACATCAGACAGACCTGTGTTCCCTAAGACTGTGTTCTTGTTGCTATACGATGACCATTTCTATGGTATAACCGATGTCAAAAAATTCTATGGGGAGCGCAACTTCTGTAGTTACTGTCAGAAACCGTACAGCCACGATCATAATTACACATTGTGGTGCCGTCTTTGTTTGACACTAACGTGTGCGAATAATGTTGGTGTACAACAGAGATGCCCTAATTGCAAACTCTTTTGTCGTTCTAAAGAGTGTTTAGCTAGACACACGTATTTGTCTCTGAAAAAAGAAGTGGCGTGTTTATCTAAGATACTGTGCCAGAAATGTGAGTCTTATGTGGACAAGAAACATAAGTGCAAGGGCCGGCATTGTAAACTATGTCATGAACCCCTAACCGGGGATGGCGTCCACTTATGTTTTATGACCCCTATTGGTAAAACTGAAACATCTGAAAAGTATATTTTTTATGATTGTGAATGTATGCAAGAAACAGGCTGGCATGTCCCTAATTACATATATGCGACGGACTTAAATGATGAAAGAAACTGGGAATTCAAGGGTCTCAAATGTATTCCTGCCTTTATACAGATTTTTTGTGACAAAAAATTTAAAGGTTATACCTTCATAGCCCATAATTCCAAAGGTTATGACGGGTATTTTGTTCTTAAACAAATGCTTAAGGAAAAGATGAACACAGGGTTGCTGGTTCAAGGTGCTAAACTTTTACAAATTACCGTTGAACCTTTAGCTATCCGTTTTATAGACTCTCTAAATTTCCTGCCTATGAAACTTAGCAAACTTCCACAAGCCATGGGTTTTACAGGCAGCAAGGGGTACTTTCCGCACTTTTTTAATACTCTGGAAAATCAAAATTATGTGGGCCCCATGCCAGGTGTTGAACATTACGGTGTGGGTAACATGTTGCCTGAAGAAAAATAGGAATTTTTACAATGGTACAAGGACAATCAGCATAAAACTTTTAATTTGCAAAAAGAGTTGGTTTATTACTGCCAGCAGGATGTATCTATTTTGCGGTAGGCCTGTGTTCTCTACCGAGCTGAAATCATGAAAATGACAGAGAAAGAAGTGTTTGTAGAGCAGGGTGACATCTCAGAAATTCTAACAAGGTGTTTAGACCCTTTCCAATATATAACCCTTGCATCTGTATGTATGGCTATGTTCAGATTAATGTTTTTAGAACCCAAGACTGTGGCACTCATTCCACCAGATAACTATCACCAGCAGACAAAGAGATATTTATCCCCCTCTATTCAATGGCTGTTGTATGTAGAGGCCAAAGAAAATATACAGATCACACATGCTCTGAAAGGTGGCGAAAAAAAGGTGGGGTCTTATTTTCTTGATGGCTATGCCGTGATCGATGGGGTAGAAACAGCTTTTGAATTTAATGGTTGTTTTCATCATGGCTGTCCAAGTTATTATAACGATAAAGACCAGAATCCTGTAGCAGCCACGAGACCTATGGTTTTCTTTATTACAAAACACAGCTAAAAGCTGCATTCCTGGAAAGCCGGGGATTCAAGGTCATAAGTCTATGGGAGCACAAGTGGAAGCAGATGGTAAAAGAAAATGACGGGGGCTGTGCAGATTTCCTGGCTGACTCCGCATTACCGCAACCTCTGATTCCAAGAGATGCCCTTTTTGGGGGTAGAACAAATGCCATTTGTCTGTACCACAAAACAAGAAGTGGGGAAAAAATACAATACTATGATTTTACCAGCCTATACCCTTTTGTCAATAAAACAAAGGAATATCCAATAGGCCATCCACAAATCATTTATGACAAATTTGGTCCCCCTACAAAGCACTTTGGTTTTATAAAAGCAAAAGTATATCCACCACGAAAGCTCTTTTTCCTGGTGTTACCCATACGGTCGGGCGGCAAGCTTATGTTTCCACTGTGTCATACGTGTGCTGACACACGGCAACAGGAAATGTGTGCCCACATGGATGAGGAGACAGCTTTTGTGGGGACTTGGTGTACGGTGGAGATGAATTTAGCCATTGCAAAAGGGTATGTGGTTGTTGAAATCTATGAAATCTGGCATTTTGAGCAAAAATCTGATAATCTCTTTTCCGAATACATCAAAATGCACCTCCGTCAAAAACAAGAGGCTTCTGGCTACCCTCGATGGTGCAATGATACTGAAAAACAAAATGTGTACATAGCTGATTTCTTTAGAAAAGAGGGGGTGTGTTTACATGCAGACCAGATTAATGTAAACCCTGCTAAGCATCAAACAGCAAAACTTTTCTTAAATTCCCTGTGGGGTAAATTTGGTCAAAGAACAACCTGCCTACCACAAGCATTGTGAGAGAACCTGATGATCTCTTTAAATATCTGTTTTCTCCTGAATTCGAGGTTTCATCATGCAATTTTATTGATGATGTGAAACAGCCTGTGTGTCTTGGAGGCACTCAAAAGACCGCAGTATATTGTCGGGTAGCACCAACGTTTTCATTGCCTGTTTCACAACGGCTTATGCACGCCTGGAGTTGTACAATCTTCTAGATAGTTTGCAAGAGCGCTGTCTGTACCATGATACAGATTCTGTGATATTTCTAAGTCGAGAGGGTGATTGGAACCCATCTTTGGGTGATTATTTAGGTGAGCTCTGTGATAAGGAAGCTTATCATAGCTCAGGAAGGAGCTATAGTAAAGGTGAAGTGACTCTGAACAAGCAACCTGTCAGTTCTGGTAGAAATAAGAAAACAGAATTTTTCCATAAAAGACTACCAGTCCCAGAATGCACCAGGTTTCCAACAGCCATTAGAGGAGCTGAAGTGGGGAAACGTGTGTTCAATCAGGAGGGCTATGAGGTAATCCCCAAGCACTCATCTCAAAGGGCAGGGCCTGATTCAGCACAGCTGTGCTGTGCGAAGGTGGAGCACTCATCTAGGCAGAATAAAGGTAGAGTTTATTCTACAGAGAATCATCCTCAGTTTCATCTGGGAGATCCTCAGTTTCTTCATGATCTTGGACAGCTTCATCATCTGGAGGATCATCAGAAGCAGAAGCCAGAGCGGATGGACAGAGAGGGCAAGAAACCCTTTGGAAGAAAGAAGAGAAAAGCATTTGGGAGGTCTAAAGGAGTCCAGAGCAGTACGTATACTGGGAGACATTCAAAAGGCTAGCATACACCATTGGACTGGGGAAAACCAGAGGAGTGGTGCTGCAGGGCTAGGAATCTCCAGACGGTACCTGTGAGGGAGACGGCTGCACTTGGAAGGGACCCTAAGACCCGTGCCAGAAGGTATGTGAAGAGAGACCCAGTGTCCAGGGATCTGGATTGGAAGGCTGGACATAAGAACTGGACTACATACTGGCCAGGCTATTTAGAGAGGAACTCTAACAGCAATGGAAGCTCAGGTATGAACACTGATCTATGCCCTAGCTATACCCTTGAAAGACAGCAGGGAAACAAGTATTCTCCTGAGAGTGCTCCATTGAGAAATTCCTCTGTGCCAATCCATGATATTGAACCCATGATTGTTGAAGAAGGGGGAGAGGTTATAGATACAGGTTGTGAATACATGGATTGCTCTCTGTCTAAACTCCTTTGGTAATTTGCTGTTACAAAGTACAACAACCATCACAAAGAAATACAAACTTGTTCTTTAATCTACTCAGAAAAGCTCCTGAGTAGGATTTGAGCCATGCAGTAGAAAGTAAGCCAGCTAAGGGGTTTCAGCTGGATAACTGCTAGCAATTGAGCCTTACCTAATTGCTTGTGAGCTCTGAGGGAATCACTTTTGAGTCTATATGTGAAGATATAAGAAGTTAACCTGAAAAGAACAGTTTTTCCCTACTTTGTGGGTTTTGTTTGTTGATTAAAGCACTGCTAAGAAAATATTAGCTAGAGCCTACAGAAAAGACCAGTTTGTTACCAACCAGGTCTTTATTCTTTTGCTTTGATTGCCTGACAAGTTCAACTGTTGTTTTCCTGATTTTGTTTTTCTAAGTTTAACACTGAAAGCAAGTATCCTGTTTTATGTGCTACCAAGCATATCTGTGTTGGGAGAAATAACCCCATAAATAAATATCTAATTGGCTTTACACTCAAGCACAACTAATTATTGTGAACGGCTGTGTCTGGTATGAATGGACTACATTTCCCACAATCCCTTGCAAATCATATTAGTATATGCCTTTGCCAAGACTGTGAACATTCTCACCCAGGCACCCATCTGACAGCTCACAAGTGAGATACCCTCAGATGAACATATCACAGAGTTTGTATCAGCGGGGCCTAAAGCATATGGTTACAAGTTGTCAAGCGGGAAGACCTGTATGAAAGTGAAAGGGATTACGTTAAACATTGAAAACTGCCAGAAAATCAATTTCACTAGTTTGAAAGATCTAGTTTTGGACTACAAGCCTGGGACAGCAGATTTATCCCAGAAAAAGATAGGAGTACAGCAACCTGGTATTATAAGAAACAAAAAGGGTTGGACAATAGAGACTGGTGTGATTAAAAAACACAAAAGGTTGTGTATGACAAAAGGGTGAAGTTGGAGGATGGCTTTAGCACATTACCCTATGGATACTAGCATGGTGGATGTGCGCTGGTCACATCCTTTTTCTTGTATTTTTGCGGGGCCATCCAATTCAGGCAAGAGCTTCTTTGTTAAAAAGATGTTAGAACACGCTGGTCGTATATTGACTGTCATGCCTAACAATATTGTGTGGTGTTACAGTTGCTGGCATCCTTTGTATAAAGAAATGTTAAATAAATATCCTTTTATTACATTTATGGACACTTTGCCTGATACTTTAATGATGAACAAAAGTTTCCAACCAATAAATTAAACTTGGTTATTGTTGATGATCTAATGGATTCTGCCTGTAAAAGTGATGAAATAGAGAAAGCCTTTACCAAGTATGTGCATCACAGAAAACTGAGCATCATATATATTGTTCAAAATGTTTTCTGCCAAGGCAAAGCAAGCCGAACTATAACTTTAAATAACAAATATATGGTGCTCTTTAAGAATCCTAGAGATAAGTTACAGATTGCCATTCTAGCCAGGCAGATGTACCCTGGAAAATCAAAATTCTTTTTAGAAGTCTTCGAGGATGCCACCAGAAAGCCGTTTGGTTATCTCGTTGTGGATTTAAATAACACAACGCCTGAGGCTTACAGACTGAAGACGGATATCTTCCCGCCAGATTGGACTACGGTATACTGTGGAAAAACCACAAATCTCACAGAAAAAGAAACGAATATGTAACTGGCCCTTCATACATGCTTGTGTGTCTCAGACAACATGTCTCAACATATAAAGAGAAACCTGCCCCTTTTAAAACTTTTGGTTCAAGCCTCTCTGCAGCACAGAGGAGCCATCCTGAATACAGCTTCTAATGATTTGGTAGCCGCTATAGTTGAAATCGCTCTCAACACCCTAAAAGGAAACATTCCTCTTTCACAACAACAGATAAAGGTTTTAAAAGGAAAGCGTCACGCCATAAAGAGTCTGTGCGATAAAAGACTACCCATTAAAAAAAAAAAAAGAAGCAATTGGTGAGACAGTCGGATGGATTTATCGGGCCCCTGTTAAGTTTTGCATTACCGTTGATAATGGGGCTTCCGACAAACCGCTAATGCAGCACGCTGAAAAAATGTACATAGTCCCTAGTCAACAACTCGAGCGCTTGAGAAACCCGCCAGATCGGGATGAAAATATTAGAACCACGACCATTCATAAGTTAGATGAAGAAATGAAAAACATCCTGCAAAGCGTTGGTATGTCTGAACATGAAAAGGCTAAATGTTACTCAGAAGTGTTACAGCGCTATCTCGTGCTTAACAGATAAAGGGATATAGAAAAAGAAAAAAATAAACTTGTATCGACAGGCACCAGATGAGACATCAACGGCAGCATCTCTAGAAAATATTATACCTCCAGACCCTGTAATGCAAGAAGTGTTAAACAGCATCAATATGCGCTATAGGAAAAATGTTGAGTTGCTGCTTAACAAACTGTTAAAAAACAAGGATGTGGCATCCTGGGAGGGAAATGGAACATTTGTATACCGGGGAAACCCTGTCAATGGCTCTAACCTACTTGACCTCGTTCGTGGGGCTACGCAGCCCCAAGCTCTTTCACAACGAAGAATACCCAGGGGCTGGGAGGAGCTCATGCAAACCCTAGCTGAATTAAATATGCCCTCTACGGTGATGGGTAATGCAGCCAACAGAGATGTACTGGCACGCCTCAAAGAGAACCCGTCTGTGAAGGCTACAAAAATGTACACACATCCGATAAAGAGCAAAGAGCTACTCCCTCACAAAAAACGTAAATTATCCCACAGATACCGGTGGTTGAGTGTGTAAAAATGTATTTTCAATAAAATGTTTAAAAACAAAAATAAAAGACTAGACAGTGGTTTCTTTTCAAGAAGCAGCAAAACATTCACGATAGGAAACACACACTTGCTGGTTATGAAACGGATTTCTAAAAGATCTACACAAAGTTTAAATAAAATTACTCAGCATGTAGATAGTCATGGCCTAATGGGAGACAGTGAACATGGCTTTAGACAAGGAAGATCTTGTCTTACTAATATGTTATGTTTTTTTGAAAGTGTGAATAAACAGGTGGACAAAGGTGAGTCGGTTGATATAGTGTATCTGGACTTTCAGAAAGCCTTTGACAAGGTCCCTCATCAGAGACTTTTGGCAAAACTAAAGAGTCAAGGGATAGGAGGCAGTGTACTACTGTGGATCAAGAACTGGTTAAAAGATAGAAAGCAGAGGGTTGGGCTAAATGGCCAATTTTCCGAATGGAGAAAGGTGAATAGTGGTGTACCCCAGGGATCTATGATGGGTCCGCTGCTTTTTGACATATTCATAAATGACCTGGAAAGTGGAATAACGAGTGAGGTTATCAAATTTGCAGACGACACAAAACTATTTAAAGTTGTTAAAACCCAAGAGAATTGTGGAAAATTGCAAGAGGATCCCGATAAATTAGAAGACTGGGCATCAAAATGGCAGATAAAATTTATGTGGACAAGTGCAAAGTTATGCACCTAGGGAAGAACAACCCAAACTATGGTTACACAATGCAAGGTTCCACATTAGGAACCACCACCCAGGAAAAAAGATTTAGGCGTCATTGTGGATAACATGTTAAAACCCTCGGCCCAGTGTGCAGCGGCGGCCAAGAGAGCAAATAGAATGCTAAAAAGGTTAGGGCTCTTTAACCTGGAAAAGAGACGGCTGGGAGATATGATAGAAGTCTATAAATTAATGAACGGAGTGGAACGGTTGAACGTAGATCGATTGTTTACGTTAACAGAATATAGAAAGACTAGGGGACATGCAATGAAGCTACAGGGTAAACTATTTAAGACTAATAAAAGAAAATATTTTTTCACTCAATGTGTAATCAAACTCTGGAATTTGTTACCGGAGGATGTAGTAAAGGCTGTTAGTGCAGCTGGGTTTAAAAAAAGGTTTGGACAAGTTCCTGGAGAAAAGGTCCATAAACCATTATTAAGAAGGGACCCAGGATATCATTGCTTGACCCAGTACAAGCATTGCGGAACCTGTGTCTTTAGGGGAAACTGCTAGGTACGTATGACCTAGATTGGCCACTGTTGGAAACAGGATACTGGGCTTGATGGACCTTGGTCTGACCCAGTATGGCATATCTTATGTTCTTATGTTCGTTTGTTGCGTTTTACAAAATGTAACACCATATCATCATTTTGCATTAAATCTTCAGAATACATTTCTAAAATATTTTCAAAAGGCACCCCTTTACAGCGGTGGTGCAAGAAAAATACACAGTGATAGCCACAAGTCGTAGACATTGGGTGCTGTAATTGTCTGTTGTGGTATAAAACAGCTTTACAATGCTTGTTGAAAAAGCTCATATTGCTGGCAGGAAAGAATAAGCTATCAGGGGGTTGTCCATAAGAATCAAAAAATTCCCCTATTCCATCTCCACATATATAGATGGCTAGCCAGTGTTCTCCAGGTAGGTTATGAGGGTGTGTATTTACCACCAAACACAAGGGTTTCCTTGATATTTGTACATCCGCTAACCAGTCGCTGGGTAGCACATCTAAAAAGAAATCTGCAACACAGGGGTCCTTCTTTAAAATACGGAAGATCTGCAGGGTGTTCATTTTCACGAATGATCAAAAAGAACATTCCTTCTATGATTAATTTCTATCACATTGTCAAAAACCCCATAAACAATCATGTTAACTGTATGGGGTAAGGCGCTGGCAAAACGTATTTCAGCCCGCAGGTTACCAGTTTTAATCAGTGAGTAATGGTCTGCACACTCCTGATCCGGTGAAAGGTCAAACGCCAACAGGGTATAACCTTTGTAAAACTCCTGACGGTCAATCAGCAACGCTGTGTCTTTCAGATGCTTGTTACTTGCTTGTACCAGTTGCATATATTCTCTTACACAACATCTATTTTGAAAGTCAGGTTGAAGAGGTTTCCCGGGTACTTGTTCACCATCCACATATAGAGCGGCAAAATTAATATCATAATGTTTAAAATTGAAGGGTTTTTTAGCATAATTACCACTGAAAGCATCATTATCCACAAATCTCAGCACAATGAGTTTTGGTAGCTGCCCCAAAAAGAGATTTTCCTGGTTAGTCACACGGGCTCCGGCTGGTATGCTAAACACCTTCAGCCCCACACGGTCAATAGCATACTTGACATTAGCTGTCAGCAGAGCTTCCACATGCCCCAGGCGCACTCCGGGGGAAACTTTAACTCTCTTTACAAAGAGCGCAGCATTTAGGATAAGGATTTTATAACTTTCTTCGGCATCACCGCTCATTAAACAGAAAGAGTTTTTGTTGCGGGTCAATTTAATTTTGAGATCCACACCATTAATCAATAGCTTTTCTTGAAAAAATAGATTGCTATGTAAATGCCCCAATAGCTCTACCTTGTGGCTAGAGACCGTAAAATTGGGCCCTTTCAGTAAAGCCGACGTTGCGAGATCCTATCTCTCTCACTTCATGCTGCCCGGCTGTGTCTTTATAAAAAAGTCTGCTTGTAAACTGTGATTTGAGGGATCCTTCGCCATAATTGAGAAGCAGCTCTATGAGGGCTCTGTAGGGGTAGCAGTTGTTGCTCTGGCTAATGAGTTGGTCTCCCAGGGTAACATCCAGCTGGCTAAACAGAGCTGCGATTGGGTAGTTCACCAGCGCTACTTTGGCTGCCGGATCGATGTTCGAGCCATCTTCTGCCACAATTTTACAGGTGAGGTGCAAAAGTGTACTATTTAAATCAATGTAGTCTTCATCATGACCTGCAATATAGAAGTCCAAAGGGGCTGTTTCTGACAAAGCTGATAATGGCGGAATTTCCACATAAATACTTTTTTCGATACTTGTTTGGGTCGGTGCTAGTTGAAACAGGTCCAGTTCCGATTTAACACATTCTTTAGAGCCGTGGTGTACAAAAGCCATAGTGCTTTTTAGAATATATCTCGTTGTCTAGAGCTAGTGCCTCTCCTCTTAGGCCGGCGGTTAAGCTTCTGAGACCTGTCACCAACGGGTTTCTTTCTTTTAAAAGGCTTGGGCGGTCCTTGCGGTAACTCCTGAGACTCGGTTCTCTTTCTTTTAACAGCTCTTCTAATCACAGCCAGTCCTGATCCTGCCTGTTCTGTAGACTGGTTCATTTTATTTAGAACAGCCGTTGTGACATGACTCATGACATCATTGGCTATGTTTTTTGCGGCGCCTTTCACATGTGGTTTAATAATTTCAAAACCCCTTTTCAAAAACGGCATAGCTTTTCTAAAGAGGCTGCGAAAAACACCGCCTACACCGGCCCCGTACATGACCAGTTCTCCATGATATCCTGAAAACCCATAGCCGGCTTGTGTTGTATAATAATGCCTGTATGCTTTGGGGTCTCCGTAGTCTTTAGCCACAACCATTTTAAAAAACAGTCACCCTCCGGGGGCGCAGATGAAGCTTAAGGATCACCTTCCCGTAACGAAATGAGACGTGCCTGTCCTGATCCGTCTGTATTTCAAATGTGATGGTATCAATATGCTGTTTGTTCACAAGGACATAGTGCAGCTTATCTTAAGTTAATGTGATGAACTCATACCCAACCCCCTTAGTTGGAACACAGCGCAGCAGTGGCACAAAATGGTCACCTACTAACTGGTGCTCTACAATATCTGTGTACAGGTAGAGGGTATTAAAACCGGCCGTGATATCCGCTGGAAAATGGGAACGCTGTGTATTAACGTAAGTTTCTATTCCCAAAATGGTTGCCAAATCACCATACGCATAAATAGTAGACCTATCTTCCGATTTTATTCGGATTCTTCGTGCATAGGGTTCATAAATGATTAGTGGTGACGTCGATTTATAGATGTTGCTAATGTCCTGATTCATGGATTCCACTAAACTCTGCATGGTCGCGTAATGTCCTCTCCTGACTATAAGGTGCTGTATATTTCCTTAATATTCTCCCAGGTGTTGGGATATTGTATTTCCACGAGCCCCACTTCCCACTGTCCTTGTAAGTCCAAAGGCCTTGCTAGTTGTATGGTAAAATTAGAGCTGGTATTTCGGTGAAACACACCTGCTGAGGCATTGCTAGGCAGTGTGATATAAAAGCCACCATCATTCATTTTAAATTTTATTTTAATGCTGCTTCAAAAGAAAGAAAGAAATCAGATGTCTTGAATCTCTGATGCTTTAAACCAACTGTTAAATTTAACAGGCCATCCCCTCCATTTCACGAGGTAGAATCTGTTCCTGCCACATCCTTTTACCTTTAGAACCTTTTCGATACGGTATATTCTGTCCTGTTGCGGGGTGACTTAATAATTCTTCAGGATAAAAAGAACCTTGTATGGCTTCACCGTCATAATCATGTAGCTTGTATGTCGCTTTCTGTCCCCTGTTTAAAATGTCCATTATTATAAATACCTCGTCAGTCCACATTTGCTCGTAACCTTTTTCAAATTTTCCTTTAGTTTTTGAAAGTCTTACATGATCTTCTTTCTTTAAGGGATTCTTGGTGTGCTTACGCTTGATGCTATCACTGTAGACTCTTTTCCAGATCTGCAGAGAATTTGTGTGTGTCACAGCTACAGGCCTCGTCTTTATTATTCTGTGAAAACTATAGCTGTGCACAAAAGCCTGCAATACGTCTTGGTACCTAAAGGCGTTGTGTGTAGTAAAATAACACCACATTTTGGATTTCAAAGTCCTGTTAAACCTTTCTATCACCGCTGCTTTAACATCGTTATTGGTTACAAAATGATGAACCCCTCTTTGTTTTAATAAATTCTTCAGGGACCTATTTAAAAAATCTTTACCCTTGTCTGTCTCTATTTTTTCAGGTATACGACCTAGATTAAATATTTTTTCAAAGGCTTTAGCAACTTCATGACCAGTTTTCGATTTTAAACTTGCAGCCCATGCATATTTTGACAGGATGTCTACCACTGTTAATACCGGTATGTATTTGTAGCCATTGTTATAATGGGACAAGGCTGCCATATCAACTAAATCAGCCTACCATTGCGCATCCACATCTGACACGATCGTCTTGTTTCTTTTAAAACGGACCCTAGCAGGTCTGTGTAAAGTATAAGCATCTTGTCCGGTAGCCCATCTAACTACATCGTTTCTGTTGACTGTTTTATCCTGCTTTTTAGCAGCTTGAAGTAGAGAATTTATGCCCCCAAAGCTCCCTGTTGCTTTGGGGTCATAGTAAATGCTCTTCAATAAGGTTTCCTTCATGATTGCCGTGCTTTGACTATTCTTTTTATTTTGCCAACATCTTCAGAATGGATTTATTCTACAAACCCTACGTGTTTTAAAGTATAGCCTGTTCTTTCTACCAATCACACACTACCGTATCCTAGAGACATGTTCAGACTTGTCATAGTAACATAGTAAGTGACGGCAGATAAAAACCAGCATGGTCCATCTAGTCTGCCCAGCAAGATGGCAAGAGTAGGTGCACCTGTCGCTCTGTGCAGGCCACCCCTCCCCATGTTTTTGTTTTTGTTTAGGGGTGAACCCACCACTCCATGTAGGACACCCTTATTTGTTGAGAGGCTAGATAGTTCAGAAGTTAGATGGTACCGTTTATTTTGCTTTTATCCTGTTGCTGTAAAGGGATCCACTGTGTTTGTCCCATGCCGTTTTGAATTCCATCACCGTGTTTGCCCCACCACTTCCATCGGGAGGGCATTCCAAGCATCCACCACTCTTTCAGTGAAGAAAATATTTCCTGACATTGCCTTTCAATTTACCACCTTGCAGCTTCATGTTATGCCCTCTAGTTTTACAGCTTCCCCGTCTTTGGAAGAGCTTTGTTTGTTCATCATTTCTCTTTAAGTATTTAAAGGTCTGAATCATATCTCCCCTGTCCCTCCTCTCCTCCAAAGTGTACATATTTAGGTCTTCAAGTCTCTTCTCATAAGGCTTCTGACGCAGGCTCCAAATCATTTTGGTCGCCTTTCTCTGAACAGTTTCCAGTCTTTTTACATCTTTTGCAAGATATGGTCTCCAAAACTGAACACAGTATTCCAAGTGAGGCCTCACCAGTGACTTGTACAGTGGCATAAGTACCTCTTCCTTTCTGCTGGTAATCCCTCTTTGTATGCAGCCCGACATCCTCCTGGCTTTTGCCACCGCCTTGTCGCACTGTTTTGCCACCTTGAGATCATCAGAGATAATCACACCAAGGTCTTTCTCCTGAACCATGCATACCAACCTCTCACCCCCTATCGTGTACTTTTCCCTTGGATTTCTGCTACCCAAGTGCATGACACTGCACGTTTTCACATTAAATCGTAGTTGCCAAGCATTAGATCAGTCTTCCAGCTTTTGTAGATCTTTCCTCATGTTAACCACTCTCTCGGGGGAGTCCACTCTCTTGCAAATTTTTGTGTCATCTGCAAAAAGACAGACTTTTCCATTCAGTCCTTCAGCAATATCACTCACAAATATATTGAACAGTGCCGGGCCCAGGACCGAACCCTGAGGCACCCCGCTAATCACCTTCCTCTCATCCGAGTGAGCTCCATGTACCATCACCTTCTGTTGTCTGTCAGTCAACCAATTTCTAATCCAGTTTACTATCTTGGGACCCATCCACAAGCTACTGAGTTTATTGACAAGCCTCCTATGAGGAACAGTATCAAAGGCTTTGCTGAAATCCAGATAGATGACATCCATTGCATGCTCCAAATCTAGTTCCTTGGTCACCCAATCAAAGAACTCAATCAGATTAGTTTGGCAAGACCGTCCTTCGGTAAAACCATGTTGCCTTGGATCTTGTAACCTGTTGGTTTTGAGAAAGTAAACTATTCGCTCTTTCAGGAGCGCCTCCATTACTTTTCCTGCCACCGAGGTAAGGCTCACGGGCCTGTAATTTGACACTTCTTCCCTGTCACCACTTTTGTGTAGAGGTACAACATTCTCCAGTCCTGAGGAACGACTCCTGTTTCCAAGGATCTGTTGAAGACATCCTTTAACGGTCCTGCAAGAACCTCTCTGAGCTCTTTCAGTATCCTGGGATGTATCCCATCTGGTCCCATGGCTTTGTCCACTTTCAGTTTAGCAAGTTGTTCTAACACCTGTCGCCGGGCAGCCCCGTCTACGCGTTACTCATGTTGGGGTGAGCCCGGGCAAAGATTTTGCTAGGTAGTCAAGGGAATGTAAGTCCACTCGGTGCAGTTGAAAAAAGTGGCCTCACAGATTCCACTACCTAGGAGCACTCATTAATGAGACCAGGTGGAGGGAAATAAAGGCTTTTATTCCCTGGTTAATGCAAAGGTTCAACTTACGATATAATCCATGAAACAGAAAGTCCTTTGTGTCAAAAGGTACCAGTATTTACAATGGGGTGCTTAACTGTTGCTTCACAGTTAAGGCAGGCTTTCACAAATAGAATTCAATACACGAAACAGCAATCACATTTCATTCACTCTTCTTCATTACATGGAGCATACAGAGTCTGGAGCTGAGGCAGTGCACCAATCACATTCCATGAGTTCTGGCATAGGTGAGGGAACAGTGTTTGGATAATCAATCTCCATGGACTCTCCTTCACTGTACTCAGTTGAGGAGTATTCACTGTCCCTGTCTAACTCAGCCTTGTAAGTTAAAACTCTGGAGTCTGCTTCCTATAGCCAGGGGTTCTCAATGTTGCAGGAATTTTACTGAACCAATCTGGTTTCTTTTCCCTTACATAAGGAGCGTGGGTTCTAGCAAAGCCTTTAGGAGCACAACAGGTACAGTCATTGGTTAATGTTTCATACCTGGGTTTAGCTGAGTTGGAATGCTCCGTGTTTTCTCTTCCAGCCACTCTCCCTTGGTAGCTGAGCCTCTGCCTGCCTGCTTTGGACACAGCTGGGCTTCTAGGCAATTGAGTAAAACTTGGCCTGGATTCTCCTCTCTCTCTGGGTAAAAACTCCAGCCGATCATAAAAGTGCTTTCCTCTCTGACATGGTAAAACTTGGCAATAATCCTTTAGAGATTGTAAGCTCTTCTCAGAACCCTTCCCCCTGGTTCTTAGCTTCTGTCTCTCTGTTCTGGATTCAGACAGACTGTGAGAACAGGGCGTGGCAAACACTCTCACCTTAGAGCTGGCTCTGTCAAACTTCCCTATTGCAGCAGGGTCAGTTTGGGCCTTCTGGCTCCCAACCTTGTGAAGTCTGTTTCCAGTCAGATTCTTCTCAGTCCTCTCCTGATGCCTCTCAGCTTTCTCTTGCTCCTTTCTTCTGTGGCTCTCAGCCTTCTCTCGCTGGCTCTCAGCCTTCACCTCCTTCTCTACTTCTTTCTCTCGGTGGCTCTCAGCCTTCTCTACTTCTGTTTCCCTTCTAGAAGCATTCTGCTCTGACTTATAAAGTAAAGTGCTTGAGCTGACTTCCGGGTTTCTTCCCAGGTGCAAGTCATCAGAGTTCCTAGACCAGCGATGGCGAACCTATGGCACGCGTGCCAGCTGTGGCACGCGAAGGCCTTGCAGCTGGCACGCGGGAAGGTCGCACATTAAAAAAAAAAAAAAAGCTGCCCGCTGCCGCCGCGGCGGCATGGAGTGTCCCGCGGGGCTCCCTCTGCCCGGCGGGACTCTCCCGGCGCTGCTCAGCCCCTCTCTGCCGGCTTGCAGAGACGCGAAGGGAGAGTCTCCCTCGCGTCTCTGTTAAGCCCGCAGGAGCTGATGGGAAATTTCCCATCTGCCCCTGCGGGCTTAAGAGAGACGCGAGGGAGACTCTCTCTCCCTTCGCGTCTCTGCAAGCCGGCAGAGAGGGGCTGAGCAGCGCCGGGAGAGTCCCGCCGGGCAGAGGGAGCCCCGCGGGACACTCCATGCCGCCGCGGCGGCAGCGGGCAGCTTTTTTTTTTTTTTATTGCCATGAGCCGAGGGAGGGGGGTTAAGACTGGCAATGGGCTAGGGAGGGAGAGAGGGGGGTTAAGACTGGCAATGGGCTAGGGAGGGAGGGAGAGAGGGGGTTAAGACTGGCAATGGGCTAGGGAGGGAGGGAGGGAGGGGGGTTAAGACTGGCAATGGGCTAGGGAGGGAGGGAGGTTAAGACTGGCAATGGGCTAGGGAGGGAGGGGGGTTGAGACTGGCAATGGGCTAGGGAGGGAGGGAGGGAGGGGGTTGAGACTGGCAATGGGCTAGGGAGGGAGGGGGTTGAGACTGGCAATGGGCTAGGGAGGGAGGGAGGGGGTTGAGACTGGCAATGGGCTAGGGAGGGAGGGAGGGAGGTTAAGACTGGCAATGGGCTAGGGAGGGAGGGAGGTTAAGACTGGCAATGGGCTAGGGAGGGGGGGAGGGGGGTTGAGACTGGCAATGGGCTAGGGAGGGAGGGGGGTTGAGACTGGCAATGGGCTAGGGAGGGAGGGAGGGAGGGGGGTTGAGACTGGCAATGGGCTAGGGAGGGGGGGTTAAGACTGGCAGTGGGCTGGGGAGGGGGGTTAAGACGCAGTGGGCTATGGGGGGGAGTTAAGACTAGCAATGGGCTGTGGGCTGATGAGGGCTGGCAATGGGCTATGAGCTGATGAGGGCTGTCTGGAAATGGGGTGATGGGGGGGTTAGGACCACTGTTCCCTCTAAGCTGTGCGCGTGTGCGCGCGCACACACCTGGCCGAGCGAGCGCACATACTTTACAACAGAGCGCACAAAAATTACAGCTCTGATTCTGATAGAAAACAACCCAAACGTCTTAAAATTAAAAATTTATGATTGTAATTACTAGAAATTTCCCACTTCATTTAGTAATCGTCTATTTTCATTTAATTTGATTGAAATCAATGTGGTGTACATACTGTATTCTGACGTGTAGTGTGACGCTGCAGCAGTACCTGAAGCCATGGAAATAAATACTGACCCGGTGGCAAGACCTGGTATTGCAGGAAGAGGCAGTAAAATTCCTTCCCAGCACAGATCACAAGGGAACAATCAGTCAGATCAGCCTAACCCGGGGGAAGGGAGGAGCGAGGTCACTGATTGGGCGCACCCTGCTAGGAGGCGGGCTTCCCAGGACAGACGTACCCTGTATAACAGGAAGAAGGAAAATGAAAGCAGGGGCAGAGGAGGAAGGAGGAGAAACAGAGACCGAGAGAGCAGCAAAGACAGAGAAAGCCAGAAGGCCGCTGGAAAAGCAACAGAGGCGTATGGGGAGAAGAGTTGGAATGAAAATCCCAAGGAGAGAAAGAACCAGAGGACAAGCTGGTTAGAGAAACAGAACTGGTTGAGAAGCCAGCCAAAGGAACCACAGAGGGGAGCATTTACCAAACCAGGATACAGATACCAGAGAGGCTCAGTGCAGCAGGAAACCTTCCAGGACTCAGAGGAGGGCGTGGCACAGAGAGACCCAGGTGGGAAGCCTAACGGTTTGGAACCAGAAGCTCAGCCGTGGAAATACTGGCAGCCGGTTGAAGAATCTCCCTGCATTCCTCATCAAGGTACTTTTAACTGCAATAAGAGTTTTTATGACAAGCCAAACTGTGTTATTGGTAGTTCTGAAACCCAGGGAAAGTCTAGGATCTATCCAGACAGTTGGCTACAGCCAGAACCTCCAGCAATTAAACCTTGTGTCTCTTTTAAAACTCCTGGAGAAAGCAGTAAAGAAGCTAGCCTTAGAAATACTGCAGATATCTTTACCAGAGATATTTACCAGAGGATTTTAGAAGCATCCAAAGGGGAATTTCCAAAGGAAAACCCTCTGCCTGCCTATGATGTAAGATTTCCAGCACTTGCTGATAGAGACAAGTGGGGGAAGGGTAATTACAGCACCGTGCCTAAAGAGAGTGTGTGTAACGGTAGAATAGCTGTGAATGAAGCAAAGCCTCCCAGTCTCTGTATACCACAAGGAGAAGCAGTTTCCTCACCTGCTCCTCACAGCCAGCAAGCTCAAGTATTATTAAGAGGGCTTCACGCTTTCTTAGAAAAGCATCTTGTTCCTGAGCAGACAGTGTCAAGCCCAAACCCACAAGCAACGCTGTTAAATCCTTTGCCTATGTTAGACCAGCCCATGGACTGCTCGACCTGCCTCATAGACAAGGTTTAAAGGGAAGCAAGAGCTTGTGTAGTGATCTGCTATAAGAAGTGCTATAGTACATGTTTGGAATGCATGAACCCAAGAGCTTATGTGGATAAGAAAATAAGCTGAATGTTTTCACTCAATTGTACTGCATGAACTTTATAATTTCCTGTTTGTAGCTGGATAAAATATAAGACCCACATGCCAGGAATGTGGCTGTCTTGAATATAAGTTTAAGTTGGACATTATTGAAGAAGCAGTTTCTTTTCAACTTTCTGTTTGGCTATAAAATATTATCCTTCAAAACCTGTACAAAGTCCTATCTTTGGAGCGGGAGCAATAAACCCTAATAAAGAAATAAATTTTCTCTATTCGTGCCTTGCCTGTTCACTCGGTCACCCACAACTACAAGATGACCTCCAGGCTAGCCCTACCTTAAACCCTCAAGGTCAAGGTACGGGCACTAGGGGCGCTACAGTAGTCAAATTTTAAAGTATATAACTCCGAGTGTCGTTATGTGGCGCACAAAAATTTAACCTTCCTTCAAAAGCTGCACACAGCTGATATTTTATGCGCACACAGCCTACAGAAAATTAGAGGGAACATTGGTTAGGACTGGTAATGGGCTATGGGGGGGGTTAAGACTGGTAATGGGCTATGGGGGGGTTAAGACTGGTAGTGGGCTGATGGGGGTGTAGGACTGATAATGGGTTATGGGGGGGGCTAGGACAGGAAATGGGCTGATGGGGAGGGGTTAGGACTTGAGGTGGGCTGATGTGGTTAGGACTGGTAATGGGCTGTGGGCTGATGGGGGGTTTAGGACTGGCAATGGGCTATGGGGGGCTGACTGGAAATGGGCTGATGGGGGGTTAGGACTGGTAAAGGGTTATAGGGGGGGCTTAAACTGAAAATGGGGTGATGGGGGTTAGGACTGGAAGTTGATTGACGGGGGGCTAGGACTGGTAATGGGTTGGGGTGTTGCTAGGACTGGAAATGGGCTGAGTGGAAGGGGAGGCTTGAACTGCAAATAGCTGATGGGGAGGGGGCTTGGAATGGAAATGGGCTGTGAGGGAAGGGAGCTAGGACTGAAAATCGGCTGATGGAAAAGCTAGGATAGGACTGGAAATGGGCTGTTGGGGGGAGCTAAGATTGGAAATGGGCTGTGGTGGGGGCTTGAATTGAAATGGACTCATGGAGGGGCTAGAACTGGAAGTAGGCTCATGGGGGGGCTTGGACTGGAATTGGGCTGAGTGGAGGGGAGCTATGATTTGACATGGGCTGATGGTGGGGCTAGGAAATGAGTAGAAATGGGCTGATGGGGGGGCTAGGATTGAAAATGAGCTGATGAAGGGACTTGGACTGGAAATGGGCTGATGCAGGGACTAGAAGGGAATGGATGCTGGGTGAGACTGGAACTAGAAGGGAGCTGATGTTGGGGGAGGATTAGAATGGGATGGGGCTGGGAGAGTAAAATGGAGAGGGGAAAAATATTTTGTGTAGGAGGGATGAAAAATCTACAATTGGCCAGGTATTGGGAGAGTAATTGGGGATTGAGGATGGAGGGGTAAAATTTGTGTGGATGAAATAGGAATGAGGAAAGAGCAAAAGGAGAAAGATTAGTATGTTAAAGCAGATGTAGAGAGAGAGAGAGAATGGAAAAAAAACTAGAAGAGAGAAGAAAGGACAAATGGACAGCAGACGATGGAGAGTTAGCAGAAAACATGAAGAAACCAGAAGAAGGAGGCTGGACCAATTGCAACTGAAAAAAAAATGCACAAAAGGTAGAAAGATATCTCTTTATTTTGAATTTATTAACTGGAATATGTCAGCTCTGGGAAATGTGCATCATTAACATCTGCGCTTTGTTTGGTACAAGAGGAAATTCCTATTTGACGTTGCCACTTGTTCTCTTTCCCCAGTATTCTCTGAAATGTATTGGTTTAATATTTGCAGTGTTGCCTTTTGATAGGTAGGGTATGGTGCTTTGTGAGTCCTGGTAATGCTGTCAGGATACGGCGGGTTTGCTATGGGTTCTAAATGGGCAGCGTTTGTAGTAGTTCCTAATGTGCCTGGCGGTTGGCACTGGATTATAGTAATGTAGAAATCTTTTAGTCTTTCTTTATCCATACACTCATTAAGAGACATGTTTACTAAAAGTTAGTGTATGGTAACATTATGCAAATATTTATGCAAATAAGACCACTTATGCAAATGACGTGCTGGCACTTTGAGGAAATTCTTTGGTTTTGTGCGGCAGTTTGGGCACTCGGGCTCAAAAAGGTTAGCCATCACTGTCCTAGACTCATTAACTCCCGAATGTCTGTTCCTGCTCCCTCTAGCTGTGCCTGGGGGTAATTGCACACCTAGTTCCTCAAAAGAAACAGGATTTCTTTTCAACCACTCATCTTTATTGACACCCGCCTCATGACACACCTCATCTTCTGTGAATGGTTTGGTATCTACTTCATTCCTATTTTTATATTTGGGAGTCACAGCTGGTCCATCTCCAGGATCTTCTTTAGTAAAAACAGAGCAGAAGTATTTGTTTAGCAATTTTGCTTTTTCAGTGTCACTTTCCACGAGTCCTTTCCCAGCACCTCTGAGTCCTGCAATTCCAACTCTGATCTTCTTCCTTTCCTGAATATACCTGAAGAAAGTTTTGTCGCCACCTTTAACATCTTTAGCCATCTTTTCCTCTGCCTTTGATTTTTCTATCCTTATTTCTCTTTTTGACTCTTTGAGCTTGATCCTGTATTCATCTCTGTGTTCTTCTGTTTGCAAGCTTTTGAATTTTGCGAAAGCTGTATTTTTTGCCTTTATTTGAGCAGCCACCTCTTTGGAAAACCAAATAGGTTTCCTTCTCCTCTTGTTTTTATTTATTTTTCTTACATATTGTGGGCCGGCACCCATACTAGGCGGTTGCTTAGTAGTGGCGGCGGGCCATATTAACTTGTGTCTTGCTTCAGCCTGGTAGCTGAGGCCCTTAATTGTGTAGTTGTGGGGCAGTTAAAGCAGTCCAAGTGGAAATAGGCCAACACAGGAAAATGTATTTTTAAATTTTGTTTTAATCATTAAGCTTTGCGATTGGACCTTGGCAGAAGGTTCCAAACCATGAACAGAAGGTGAGGATATTTTCTCCAACCAAAAATCTTCTTTATAAAGGTATTTCAGCAGTGCTATGACAAAGCAGTTTCTTTCAGACTTTGCAACCAAAATAAGTTTCCTTTTCAGTCAAACAAAACACAGTTGAAAGTCACTGTTATGAGCAAAGTCCAGCTAACCTTGTCAGCTTCTTCCAGCTGTTTCAGGTAAGCTTAAAACATTCTCTGCTTCTTAGCATGGGAATTAAACTGCCGTTTAAAACACTTCCCTAGCACAAGTACTATGGCATCTTTAAAAGATGAGACTTCTGTCTTTCCAGCCTTTCTCAGTAGCAATTACTCAGAATACTACTTCTTGGGCTTTCTTCATAATATCTCTTTAATGGCTACCTAATCACTTCTCAGGCATAATGAACATTCCATTGGAACCTCTGTGGAATCTGAATCCTCATTATAGAGTTCTACTTCCATCTCTTCCTCTGTACTGCAAGACTCAGGGACCTGGATACGTTCAGGGATTTCAAGTTTCACTTTTCTTAACAGTTTAAAAGGTTTCTCCCAGTGAACGTTCCCTCTTCACCCTGGAATAATGTCAGTGCTCCTAGACTTCCTTCCCTTTAGTGAGGCACTTAAAGGTACTGTCGGTTTTACCTTGTTTGTAGAAACCTTCTTCCTGTCAGGCTTTTTAAAAGGCTCTGTTTCTTGCTCAGAGTCTGAGCTGCTTGTTTTTGAGTTAGAACTATAATCCTTTAACTCTCTCAAGCGTCTTGCTGCTCCTCTCTGGCCCTGCCACTCATTCTGGCAGTTCTGTCTCTCCTCCCGCCCGTTCCTTCGGCTTCTTCCTTCACTTGCTGACTGACTGTGTTTAAATGTTTGCCAGCCTGTTTCCCTTTCTGGCCCCACCCTATCTCTCCATGCTGTTGCCCTGGAGACTGGGTGTGGCTTCAGGCTAGTCTTGCAAGTGTGTGTTTCAGTATTACTTTCATTTTGGGACCTGTGCTTAGGTGAGCCCATCCCCCTCTCAGCAGAAAAAGTCTCTTTTTTTTCTCTTTCCCGGGTCTGTGCTGCACCTGCCTTACCACATATCCCCCCTTAAGCTATTACAGGCTGGCGCCGCAACCCGCGCACAGCCGGTAATCCTAGATAGGGCATCCACGTTGGTATGGAGCTTCCCGGCCCTATGCTCTATCCGAAAATCGAATTCTTGCAGGGCCATATACCAGCGCGTTAACCGTGCATTATTGTCCTTCATTTTATTTAACCACTGCAATGGGGCGTGATCTGTCACTAACAAAAATTTCCGACCGGTTAAATAAAATCTTAACGCCATTACAGCCCACTTTATTGCCAGGCACTTGCGCTCAACCGTCGAATATTTTCTCTCTGGAGGGGTAAGCTTACGGCTTAAAAACATCACAGGATGTTCTATCCCCTCGTACCTCTGCGACATCACCGCTCCCAGGCCCGTTTCCGAAGCATCTGTTTGGACGACAAAGGGTTGGTTAAAATCTACTCCACACAAAACCAGTGCCTCTCACAATTTTTCCTTTAATACATTAAAGGCCTGTTCCGCGACCCCCAACCACTGTAACTGTGTAGGGGCATTTTTTTAAGCATCTCAGTTAGAGCTGCACTCTCGGTCGCGAAATGCGGGATAAAACGGCGGTAGTAGCCGATTAAACCTAAAAAGCTTCGAAGTTGCTTCTTTGTTAGCAGCTTTGGGAACGTCTTAACGCTCTCCACCTTATCCAGGAGAGGTTTTACTGTGCCATGGCCGACTAAGTGACCTAAATACTTCACTTCTGTCGCGCCAAACATACACTTAGCCGGGTTTAGTGTGAGACCTGCCTGCCTCATTGCCTCCAAAACGGCCTTGACCTGAACCAAATGTTCATCCCACCGCGAGCTATGGATGACAATGTCATCCATATACGCCGTCGTGTAACGCTGGTGTGAGCGAAGGAACATGTCAACCAGGCGTTGACACGTCGCTGCAGCCCCGTGAAGACCAAAGGGCATCCGGCGAAATTGGTATAGTCCCATTGGAGAACTGAACGCGGTTTTTGGGCGAGATTCCCTGGTGAGGGAAATCTGCCAATACCCTTTGGTCATGTCTAATGTGGTCAAATAAGTGGCCTGGCCCAAGCGATCCAAGAGTTCCTCTATTCGAGGCATAGGATATGTATCAAACCTAGAGATTTCATTCACTTTGCGGAAATCTATATAAAAACGTAACGACCCGTCAGGTTTGCGAACTAAAACTATAGGATTGTTCCAGGGGCTTTTCGACTCCTCAATCACCCCCATCTTCAACATTTCTTGGACCTGACTTATGACCTCACTTTGCTTTGCCTCTGGGAGTCTATAGGGTCGTTGGCGAACTATTTCGCCGTGTGGGGTCACTATCTCATGTGCAACCAGTCTTGTTTCCCCTGGTAAGGGAGTAAGAACATCAGGAAACCCACCTAACAATTTTGACATCGCCTCCCGTTGAGCCCATGAGAGTCCCTCTCCCATCCTATGTACAGGATCTGCTCTACAATCAACGAGTTGTGGGCCTAGCTCGTCCTCCTCTCTCTCCACACAACTAGCAGTCAACCCTTTTATCTCGGCCTTGCCAGTGGACCCAAATCCTCCCAAGCCTCGGGCAGTTGGGGTTAGCGCATCCACTTCTTCTAAGGGCGGAAACCCCACCCATTCACAAATTAATTGGGCGACGCGATCCCCCACGCTCAACTTAAAATTCTCCTTGGCAAAATTAAACAGGAGTACCTTTATGGATCCCCGGTAGTCTGGATCAATGACCCCGGCCCCTACGTCTATAAAATTTTTAAGGGCAAGACCTGACCGAGGGGCAATTCGGCCATAACATCCAGCGGTATTTCTACCTGGAGGCCGGTTTCAACTAGGGCCCTCCCCTGTCGTGGTATGACGATGTCTACAGCACTGCAGAGATCAACCCCCGCAGCCTGTTCTGTCGCCCGTTTTGGGATCTTAGCCTCAGGAGTGGTCCTACAGAATCTGAGTACAAACTTAGATTTTGGGTCAGACCTTTCGCTCCGGAGTTCTTTCTTACTTCCCTGTTTAAATCCGCTTTCAAATAAAGGAGCAGGCACTGATCTGGCCTTTCCCTTCCTGTGGATGTCTTTTGGGGGAGTAATCAATTTCTCATGAAAGGATGTCCCTGGTATAGGGTCTTCCTGAGGATCATTTTCCTTTTCTGAAGGCTTAAAGCCTGTGCGGGTAGTTATCATACTGGCCTTGTCTTCTCCTAGCTTGGGGTCAGCAACCTTTCCTACCTGGGGTAAGGCTTTCTCCCTTGCTAAGTCATCTTTCTGCGAAAAGGTAGCTGTTTGACTTGTGTTGCCCTGCAACTCCTTAGCTAAGCCTTTCCTGAACTGTGGCCAATCTCGGCCTAGTACTATGTCAATGTGGGAGTCTCGGTACTATAGCCACTTCTATTTGCTTTTTCATACCCAATCCTCTTATTTCAACGGGATGTATGGGATAGATACAGGCGGCCCCATGGATACAGCGAATCTTAATATGATTTCCAGAGGTCTCTGGTGAGGGTTTATCTTTTGCCTCAATTTTCTTCCACAGCCTCTGAGATATCATAGATTGGTCTGCGCCTGAGTCCAATAATGCCTCTGTTGGGATCCCTTCCACCTCCACTGTTAACAGGAACCCTTCTCCTGCATCTCTATGATGGGTAATTTCAAAAGCTTTCCTAGCTTTACAATCCCTTTTAAGATGCCCCAATTCTCCACACATAAAACATTTTTTCTGTGCATCAAATCTTTTATCCAAAGACCTACTTTCTTTCCTAAAGTTTGCAAGCTTTGCCTTCCTTTCTAGTAACTCCACACTTGCATTCTTAAAAACACCTTCTTTCTTGGGGCTTAATCTGTTAGCCTCTAGAAAGCGGTCAGCCAGCGCAATGGCTTCCTGAGTGTTTTTGCAATCTTGGAGGACTAGGAAAGTTTGCATATTGCTTGGTACAGCTTCCATAAACTGTTCTAGAATCACAGTGTCTAATATGGATTCTAAATCTTTAGTCTCGGGTGTAAGCCATTTATAAACTAAGCTCTTCACTCTATAATAGAGAGCTTGAGGTGTCTCACCTAACTTCAATTTACAGGAACGTAGAAGCCGGCGATAGACGGTGGGGTTTAATCCCTTCCAATCCTTAACAGCTCGCTTCACCTCCTTATAATCTGTGACTAAACTGGCAGGCATGGCCCTGTAGGCCGCCAAAGCTTCGCCTGTGAGAGACGTGGTGAATCTTAGCGCCCACTGTTCCTTTGGCCATCTGGCCAGGAGAGCTATTCTCTCAAATGCCTCAATATAATCGTCTATATCATCATCAGTAGTAAGACGTCCATAAGAGAAAGTCTCAGTGCCTAATAGGTTCCCCCCATGGAAATCTCCCCGTGAACCTGGCACTGTCCTGGCAGCTTCGGCCGCTTTCTCCTGCGCTGCAAGCCACCTGGACATCACCTCCAATAAAGGTTTTTGTTGGTCCTGGAGCATGGTCTTCGGCTGTTCCAGGCTCTGCGCCGACATCTCCCTCTGCTTGGCAAACTGTTCAGCCACCCAGGTCAGGATGTCACGACTCTCCATTGTTGTAGTAGTGCTGTGAACAAAACAAAGAGAAACAAACACCAAGTGCGGTACTTTCTTATGCTCCCCTTTTTCCCCTAGTGAGCACTCCCCTATAGCCTTCCTCTGACACCAGAATCCGCCGATAACCCCTCTAGCCTACGGGTTACCTGGCCCTGGTGCAGAGTCTCGCCTTGTCAACCACGTAGATATCGACTCCGGTTCCACTGCCACTCCGGATCTCCGCTTAGCAGATAGTGCGTGTGTTGACGGCAGCTTCTCTGGGGGTCCTCTCCTCCTTCTGAGGTCAGGATCTTCTTTTAGGCGTGCAAAACCTTGACGAAAATCCAAGAACTACGCCACCCGGTTGCCTAGTAGGGGCGGCGGGCCATATTAACTTGTGTCTTGTTTCAGCCTGGTAGCTGAGGCCCTTAATTGTGTAGTTGTGGGGCAGTTAAAGCAGTCCAAGTGGAAATAGGCCAAGACAGGAACATTTATTTTTAAATTTTGTTTTAATCATCAAGCTTTGCGATTGGACCTTGGCAGAAGGTTCCAAACTATGAACAGAAAGTGAGGATATTTTCTCCAACCAAAAATCTTCTTTATAAAGGTATTTCAGCAGTGCTATGACAAAGCAGTTTCTTTCAGACTTTGCAACCAAAATAAGTTTCCTTTTCAGTCAAACAAAACACAGTTGAAAGTCACTATTATGAGCAAAGTCCAGCTAACCTTGTCAGCTTCTTCCAGCTGTTTCAAGTAAGCTTAAAACATTCTCTGCTTCTTAGCATGGGAATTAAACTGCCGTTTAAAACACTTCCCTAGCACAAGTACTATGGCATCTTTAAAAGATGAGACTTCTGTCTTTCCAGCCTTTCTCAGTAGCAATTACTCAGAATACTACTTCTTGGGCTTTCTTCATAATATCTCTTTAATGGCTACCTAATCACTTCTCAGGCATAATGAACATTCCATTGGAACCTCTGTGGAATCTGAATCCTCATTATAGAGTTCTACTTCCATCTCTTCCTCTGTACTGCAAGACTCAGGGACCTGGATACGTTCAGGGATTTCAAGTTTCACTTTTCTTAACAGTTTAAAAAGTTTCTCCCAGTGAACGTTCCCTCTTCCCCCTGGAATAATGTCAGTGCTCCTAGACTTCCTTCCCTTTAGTGAGGCACTTAAAGGTACTGTCGGTTTTACCTTGTTTGTAGAAACCTTCTTCCTGTCAGGCTTTTTAAAAGGCTCTGTTTCTTGCTCAGAGTCTGAGCTGCTTGTTTCTGAGTTAGAACTATAATCCTTTAACTCTCTCAAGCATCTTCCTGCTCCTCTCTGGCCCTGCCACTCGTTCTGGCAGTTCTGTCTCTCCTCCCGCCCGTTCCTTCGGCTTCTTCCTTCACTTGCTGACTGACTGTGTTTAAATGTTTGCCAGCCTGCTTCCCTTTCTGGCCCCACCCTATCTCTCCCTGCTGTTGCCCTGGAGACTGGGTGTGGCTTCAGGCTAGCCTTGCAAGTGTGTGTTTCAGTATTACCTTCATTTTGGGACCTGTGCTTAGGTGAGCCCATCCCCCTCTCAGCAGAAAAAGTCTCTTTTTTTTCTCTTTCCCGGGTCTGTGCTGCACCTGCCTTACCACAATATTTATCTGTTGCCCCTTTTATTGCCGCCTTTAGTTTAGTCCATTGCAATTCCACTTCCCTTATCTCCTTCTACCCAGTCATCTCCTCCTTTAAGTACTCGGCCATTTTATTGAAGTCAGTGTTTTTGAAGTTTAGGACTTTGAGCTTGCTATGATTGGCCTGTACCATGGCTTTTATCTCAAACCACACCGTGTGATGGTCGCTGTTGCTCACAGGGGCACTCACGCAGACATTCGACACGTTATCACTGTTGGTGAGCACTACATCCAGTGTTGAGCTTTCCCTGGTTGGTTCCATCACCATTTGTCTAAGTAATGCATCTTGGAGAGCATCCACAATTTTTTTGCTTCTTTCCAGATGTGCAGAAGGAGTAATCCAATCCACATCAGGTAGATTAAAGTCACCCAAAATGATTGCTTCCCCCTTTGTTGCTATCTTGGCAATATCTATAATCAATTCATTATCTCTCTCTTCAATATGAGTCGGAGGTCTGTAGACTACAGCAATATGGATGACAGTGCCATCTCCTCTTTCCAATGCAATCCAGAGCGCTTCTTCTTTTCCCCATGTTCCCTGCATTTCAGTAGCTTTAATACTGCTTTTGACATACAAGGCTACTCCTCCTCCTTTTCCATTTTCTCTGTCTCTTCTGAATAGATTATAGCCAGCTATGCCTATATCCCAATCATGCGATTCATTAAACCATGTTTCTGTAATGGCCACGATGTCCAAATCCGTTTCCACCATTAGGGCTTCCAGGTCTGGAATTTTTTTGGCTAAGCTTCGAGCATTTGTGCTCATTGCTTTCCAGCATTTATCTGGCTTGTGTGTATTTTGAATTGATTTTATTCTGCCCACTTCTTCCCACTTGTTTTTGATGTGTGGTTTAAGAGTGTGGCTGTTTCTGATGTTGTTCTGCTTTTGCAGGGGGTGGCATGCAGATGTTGACCTTCCACATCCGTCACCCCCTTTTCCTAGTTTAAATGCATATCCACATCCTGCCTGAATTTTTCACTTAGGTTTCTTTTCCCTGCGACAGAGAGATGTAGTCCATCAGCACAGTATAGTCTCTTGTTGGTCCATCTGTTGCCCCAGTTGCCAATAAATCTGAATCCTTCTTGTTTGCACCAGGTCTGGAGCCATGCATTAAAGCTGTTAATGCGATGCAGCCTTTTTGTCTCCTTACCAAGAACAGGTAGAACTTCTGAGAATGCAACAGTGTTAACAATGGGCTTGAGTTTCTCTCCCAGAGATTGGAAGTCCTTTTGGGCTGTAGAGGCACTGTTTCTAGCCAGGTCATTTGTGCCCAAGTGGATAATAATATCAGGTTTGGAGTGCTCACTTTTTGTACTAAATATTTCAACAACTTGGTTTGTATTCCTGCTGGCTGAAGAGCCTGGTAGGCAAATGACTATCTTCTCTCCTTTGAACTGTGTTCCCAAGTTGGTGCCTCTGATGATGGAATCTCCAAGTAGTAATAGTTTTCTGTTTGGTGAGGTTTTCTTCATATTTGGTGCTTTAGCAGGAGATTGGGCATTGTCTGACTCATTTAAGGGCCCTTCAGTTTCTTTGGATTGGGCATCCTCATTAGCCAAGGCAGAGAAGGCATTTTGCAGGGATATCTCTTGATGTGTAGGATGTCTCTGCGTTACAGGTCGCAATCTTCCGGAACCCACTGTGATCCATTTGTTCCTGGGGTGTTTGATTCTTTGTGGGAGCGGTGGTGGACTTTGTTCAGTTTGTATCCTAGAAGAGGTGCGCTTCATTGCAGCCAGTTCCTCCCTCAGTAGAGACACTTCTTTATGCATGGCTGCTAGGTCTTTCCTTAGTAGAGTCAGTTCGTCATGCATGGCAGCTGACTTTAGGCATATAGGACAAGCTCTTGGGCTCCAAATGATTCTTCTTTGAATGAAAGTACCACAGTTATTGCACTGAATACACGACATGTTGATTAAGCAGTCCCAGAAGAGGAATAATAATAATAAGAAAAGTTGAAGATGTGGGCGATACCCAAGTTAGGAACGACAGATGGCACGTATGTGACTACTATATAGGCAATGTAGCCCCTGGGGTGGGTGGGATGAGGGGTAGGGTGGGCGGGAACCTAAGTGTCTCTGGCCAGTAGGTTGTTCCTGAACAGTGGGCACACAGCAAAGGAGTAGGTAAGGGAACCCACCAAGAAGGGCAAATAGATAGATAAATATGTGGAGACAAACAGACAGACAGATAGAACTCACAGTTTAGCAGCAAATTCAGCAAAAATCACATTTTGGGAGAGTCCTGGAAAGCACTGCTCTTCTCCTTGAACCCCTGATAATTCATGTTCAGGCTCTGCAGGACTCTCCTGTAGTTCAAATGGATTTTCAATCAGTGGATACCCCTCTGCTGCGGCATCATGATCCTTAAGAAAGTAATTAATGTTGTGTGCCCAGCTGGAAATTCTGCTTGGTGTTCCAAAAAGAGACATTTTTTTCTTTTTGAATATCTGTGTTAAAATGTTCACCTACACAGGACACACAGCCTTACACCAGGAGCATGCTCAGAACACCTGGAGCATGCTCAGAACAGGCCTCTTGTTTCAACCAATCACGTGTTACCACACCCTAGAGAGGCATGTGCAGACTTGTCTCTCTGTATTGTTTTTTTCAAAGCCACTAAAAAATAGCTGTCGTAGTGGGATTTGAACACAGCTCTCTCTCTCTCTCCAAAAAAAAAATAGCTGTATTAGTAGTAGTAGGATTTGAACTCAGCTTGTGATAGGCTATGGCCTAGCATAGCCTGTAAATGTATGTTATGAAGCCTGTAGGTTAGGCCTGAGTCCCCAACCCCCACTTCAGAATATTATAGCTAAGCAGAGCTGGAAAGCCATAGAAATAGAAATAGAATCTGCTTCAAGCTGCTCTGATAAGGATATAAAACTTTTCCATTGAGTTTGTTATGTTATCCACAGATGTATTTCAGAATCCTGCTTTTCACACAGTGTCTGTGCTGCGAGTGACCTTGTAAGCAAAAAGCAAGGCAGAATGTTATGTCTAGATATAGAGCCATGGCTAGGAAGGCCTCAGAGCGGGTGGAGATGCGGTGTGGGCCCGGTCAGAAATTTTCCATTGGATGGGGGGGTGAGGGGGCCACCAGGACCAATGAGGAGTTTGCCTGTATAGAACTGATGAGGAAAACTATAAATGCTGTTGTTTTATTGAACACCATTGCTCAGACCATTTTAAGAGTGACATTTGACAGGTGTCTGAGCCTGTGCACAAAATAAACAGGTTTGAATTCTAGTAAATATAGACTCCTGGTGTATTCATTGTGTGCACTTCACTACTACAAGCTCTCTCTCTCTCTGTATTTCAGTCTGAACTACACTGTGTTTGCCAGAATACTTCTCTCTAACCATGTGGTCTTAAAAGCAAAAATCTATCACATGGACAGCACTGGTTTCTCTAACAAAAGATGTGTTAATTGAGGTTTAACATTTGTAAAGAAAAGATTCTATCCTGTCTGTGCCTCTGTGAAAAGCCTGTATAACCCTGTGCTAAGAATCAGTTTTTGTGAGAAAAAAAGAACTGGGGCAGTGGGAGAGAGAAAGCTTTTTTTGTACTGTTTTTCAGGGTTCCTGCTTTTTGCAGATGTAAACATTAACCAGAAGCAAAACACATTTCCGAAGTCAGTCACTCTGCTTCTGCTGATGTCATCAGAAAAGTGACACAGCCCTTTTCTGATGACACCCTGTTTCCGGTGATGTCAGCAAAAAGCGACAGTCCATTTCTGATGACATCCTGTTTCCGGTGACGTCATTTCCGGTGATGTAGGAAGGGGCGTGGTTGAGGGCGGGAGGCTGTGGGCGTAGCACAAACCCGGAAGTGGGTGCTGATTGGCTAATGCCAACATTGTGAGGTGGGGCGTGGGTGTGGCACAAACCCAGAAGTGGGCGCTGATTGGATGATGTCATCCACGGGGGCGTGTCAAGGTGGGGGTTGTGGCCACGCCTGGGGGCAGGAGTGGGCGGGGCTAGATCACCGGTCACTTCTATGGGAGGGGGCGTGGCCTAAGGCGGGATATACACCGGACGTGAATGCTGATTGGCTCCTGTCATCCTTATCTCACCTGTCAATCCGTTTGACGAGTAGTGTACCCATTATACTACTCATATATGTTAGAGAAGAAAGAGAAAACTCAAGAAGGAAGGAGAACATAAAAACATCAGATTTGCCATACTGGGTCAGACCAAGGTCCATCAAGCCCAGTATCCTGTTTCCAATAATGCCTAATCTACAAGTGTAGAAATGGTCAGATAAAGGGATACCAGAATCCCCAATATGTAATTGAAGATGGATGAATTTCAGAATGTGTTTAGAAGTCTGGCTTGTCACCTACTTCCTCTTAAATAGAATAGGATGTCATGATCATGAGTTCTGTGTAACCGTCTTTAAAATAGTCTGGAACATTGTTAACACAAGCATAAAGGGTAAACATAGGCTATGAACTGTGCAACCATAGTTCATTGTACAGTCACCTATAGGTCCTGCTGATACAACATAATTTTTGCAACTTTGCAATTATAAATAATTTTGTCATAATCAAGTAAATTTCATCTAATACACTGTAATCAGATCTTACTCTGTAAAAAGAACTTTGGCGACACCTTGTGTTATTTCACGGTTATAATAAATGACTGTTACGTCCCCTTTTCTTTAATAAAAGGAGCTTTTTAGGAGGAAGAATTTGAATTCTGCAGGCGTGGAACTATGCATGTCCATAGACCGTTTGTGGTTTTCCCTCTGAGCTCAAAGAAAGTAGCACTTTGTGTGTGTGATTGTGTTCTGTATTACTCTCTGCCTGTTTCTCACTGCTTGATGGACCAGAGACCAAAAGAGCCGTGGTATTGTGGCCAGATCACGGGGTTTTCTTCAGTTGGTGCCGTTCTCGGATCTCTGTGTTCCTTCAGCAGTTGGAAACAGCAGACAAGTCTCCAGGACACAGGCAGTGTTTGTCGTGAGTGAGTATACTAGAGAACTGACAGATATCTGTGTGTATATTGTGATTGTAATGTAAAGCCGGTAAGGTTAATTAGAGATCTCAGTTAGATAAGTGGAGTGAGATAGGGCAAGAGAAAGGAAGCCCCAATTATGAAATGAGGCGCAAGTTTGGTGATAGCACCCTTATGTTAACATTCGATGACTGCCAGTAACCACAGTTTGCTGTTCCCCTTTGGTGGAACGTTTCAGTAGGACAAATTGAGGTTACAGTATGAAATGGCTTTTGAAGCAAATCTCATACCAGTCACTGACTCTGTGTTTGCAAAATTTAAAAATCAAGTGTTTATTTATTTATTTATTTATTTAACATTTTTTATATACCGTCTTTCTACGAATCAAAACGGTTTACATAGAACAATAAAAAGCCGTGTATTTCAACTGTTTACAAGGAACGAATAACAGGGTACAGAATAAAAAACATGAAGAACTAAATTATATTATACAATTAATTATAGGATGTTTAGGATGGATAGTGTAAATATAAAAGAAACGGAAGCTTACAGGGAAAAACATATCGTTGCTGTATGACTGTAAAATAGAATTAATCAAACAAAGTTTTGAAGGACTAATTTTCATGTCATAATTGTAGTATGAAGTCTGTTTTCTCTAATTTAGTGGTTAGGGAAGTGTGCTGCGCAGTATAAGTTTTGTTTTTTACCGCAGTAATAATTTAGAGGTTTCCGGCAAGATAACAGCTTGGCATGACTGCAGTATTAGCAGGAAGAAAGTCTTGAGCAACTGTGGTAAGATTTTCTTATGTTAGACTAACCATAAGCCTTATTGGGGACGTTAAAAAAAAAAACTCCAAATGTGATTAACCATTCATTTACTTGTGTATGTATAGTAAATATGTTTTGTTTTCTAGTTCTGGATCTGAACTTATTTTGGGGTTATGAGAATTTATCTACTGATTCCATTCTATGTGTAATAATGCAAATGCTGAAAAATGTTATTAGAAACACTACTCCTCGGTGCTTCTTAAGTCTCTGGATGCTTTGGAAAAAATGATTGATGATATATTCTCCAAATTGTATTTCTAGTTATAATTGATGAGAATGAATGGGAAGACCTTCCATGCTTTGATATATTTAGATATTTGATAAATTGTGTGATGTGATAAAGGTTTAAGAAAATTATGTTTTTTTAAAGGAAAGAGAAATTAGTAACTTAACTGGGAAAAATTGAATTGCTTGTCAAGTTAAGTCAAGCACGTTTGTTTACTTAAAGGGAAAAGGTGAATGATACAATTTGTCAGACGGCTGCCTGGGTGAGAATCTTCACAGTCTTGGCAAGTGCATATATCTATATGATTTGCAAGGTATTGTGGGCAATGTAGTTCATTCACACCAGACACAGCTGCTGACAATAATTTAGTTGTGCTCTTGGGTAAAGCCAATAAGATATTTATTTATGGGGTTATTTCTCCCAACACAAATATGCTTGGTAGCACATAAATCAGGTTACTTGCTTTCAGTGTTAACTTGGAAAAACAAAGTCAAAATCAGGAAAACAACAAATGAAAAGCCACAAAGCAAAAAAAAAAAACTGTTCTTTTCAGGTTAACTTCTGATTACTTCCCACACAGATTCAGAAGTGATTCTCTCCTAGCTCACAAGCAATTAGGTAAGGCTTAATTGCTAGCAGTTATCCAGCTGAAACTCCTTAGCTGGCTTGCTTTCTACTGTGTGGGTCAAATCCTGCTTCAGGAGCTTTTCTGAGTAGATTAAAGAACAAGTTTATATTTCTTTGTGATGGTTGCTGTACTTTGTAACAGAAAGTTACCAACGGAGTTTAGATAGAGAGCAGTCCATATAAATACATTCTTCATCTGCAATTATTCCCCCATCTTCAACAAGCATAGGTTCAATATCATGGATTGGCACAGATGAATCTCTCAATGGAGCACTTTCAGGAGAATACTTGTTTCCCTGCTGTCTTTCAAGGTTATAGCTAGGGCATAGATCAGTGTTCATACCTGAGCTTCCATTGCTGCTAGAGTTCCTCTCTATATAGCCTGGCCAGTATGTAGTCCAGTTCTTATGTCCAGCCTTCCAATCCAGATCCCTGGACACTGGATCTCTCTTCACATACCTTCTGGCACGGGTCTTAGGGTCCCTTCCACGTGCAGCCGTCTCCCTCACAGGTAGCGTCTGGTGATTCCTAGCTCTGCAGCACCATTCCTCTGGCTTTCCCCAGTCCAATGGTGTATGCTGGCCCTTGAAATGCCTCCCAGTATACGTATTGCTTTGGACTCTTCTAGACCTCTCAAAGGCTTTTCTCCTCTTTCTTCCAGAGGGTCTCTTTCCCTCTCTGTCCGTCCGGTTTGGCTTCTGCTTCTGATGATCCTTCAGATGAAACTGATGATCCTTCTCTGGATATCCAAGGTGATCATGAAGATGGTCATCTGTAGAATAAACTCTACTCTTATTCTGCCTTGATGAGTGTTCCTCCCTAACACAGCGCAGCTGTGCTGAATCAGGCCCTGCCCTTTGAGATGAGTGCTTAGGGATTACCTCATAGCCCTCCTGATTGAACACATGTTTCCCCACTTCAGCTCCTCTAATGGCTGCTGGAAACCTGGTGCATTCTGGGACTGGTAGTCTTTTATGGGAAAATTCTGTTTTCTTATTTCTACCAGAACTGACAGGTTGCTTGTTCAGAGTCACTTCACCTTTTTTATAGCTCCTTCCTGAGCTATGATAAGCTTCCTTATCACAAATTACATTCAAACAAGTGAATTAAGTAATTAAAACAGTATGGTGAATATATGTATAATGTTTTATTTTTCTTTGTGATAGTGGACTAGTTGGAAATTACAACTATGATAGTGTATGAGTAACAATGTCTGCAGAAAAAAAAAGAATGCTGATATTTCCCCTAGTCTCTTTTAAACTAATCTGCGGGCGTCGATTGGAGGAGTGATCTTAAATTCTCATGTCGTGTATGTTTTAGTTATTATGAAAGAAAGACCTCTGCAGAACTGATGTTATTAATTGCAAGTGTGAAGTGAATGCCTTGTTGCTAGTGGAATAGTTTTAAATTAGTACTATAACATGCCTCTCATTCAGTTTTCGTATCTTTTACACTTGGAAAAACCAGCTTTCTTCCAGCTCTTTTATTGTTACTGTTTGACCTCACTCTGTACTGATGGTTCTGCTTTGCGCAAAGAGTAAGGAAAATTGATGCAATTATAAGAGTTGATTCTGTGCAGAGTCGGCTGCTTGTTATTTGCTAATGCTCAACTAGCTGGAGTGTTCGCTCTTTCTAGAGTTCTTATCTGCTCATTTGATCATCAATACTGATTTTGTCTCAGGCTTCTTGCATGAGGAGCTCTATGTGCTGATACTACTTTGCTGTTTCGTTCTGAAAATAGTGTAACAAAGATAGAACTGTTAAGCTATTAAGAAGTGGTAATTGATTTTCTAGTTGATTTAAATTTGATGTTAAAAAAGATTTTATAGTTTATGAATGTACACACCCTTATATAAATGTTCCTTCTTTGTGAGCTTAGATGTCTATGCGAATTAGAATGGAATGGAGAAGTAGTCTAATGACTAGAGTACTAGCACTCCTTGTGACCTTGGACAAGTCACTTAACCCCTTCTTGGCTTACAAAGCAAAATTCCAAGTTATCAACGTTCCTGTTTTATGTGTTGTACCAAGTTTTAGTTGCAATGTGAACTGTTGTGATTAATGGGGAAAGTAGTATTAATAAATAACATAAAATGGAGAAAGGTATATTACTGATAATGTTTAAAGTAATGTGAGTTGAACCATCACCTAAGATAAGACAGTAAGACAGCCTTCCTAATAATTGTTGACAAACAATTGAAATGAGTTTAATTTGTCATAAACTGCTAGTTATGTTTTAATGTTGTTACCCCTTGAATAACCAGATTGACTATATCTTGTATATTGTTAAAGCTGGAGAGTACATCACAAATATAATTAGTGATATGAATATGTACAATTGTGTTCCTGACAGGAAAAAGCAATGTGTCTATCAGGCCATAGGAAAAAGCAATGTGTCTATCAGGCCACATGCTAACATTTGATTTGGCAAGTAGACAGAATAAGTTTAGGAATGTAGATGAAAATAATAAGTATGTTACAGGCTAGCTATGTAATAATTTAGTGCTAGATATAGATGTATTGTAATTAACAATATTTATTTATTTTATTTATTTAAAGTTTCTTATATACCGCGCTCTTTAGCATCAGCGCAGTTTACATGGAACAAAACATTCTCAGTACATTTGAAAACACGTATGAGTTACATATAACAGGGCAATAGATAATATAATTCTGTTCAACAATTTAAGACTGTCATTAGGGATGAATAATTGTGCTTGTTTGCAATTGTATGGAATCAAGAGAGATGCTGTAGTGGAGAGTTGGGTTTTTACAAATTATATATTATATGCACTGAATCCTATGGGCCGAAGAGGAAAACGACTGAATGAAATGCTACTGAATATGGAGACTCCTGATAAAAATCAGCGATTCCAGCGGAACTACTCATGTATGCGCAGCAGTGAAGCCTGGGTAGACAGTCACTAAAAAAGATTGATCTAAGATGTGCATAGCACAGCCCATGGTGAGAAAGGATGCTGCTGAAGAATCTGGAGTGATGTCTGGTGTCATGATATGAGGGACTAATCTCTGAATTATTGCTAGATCTATGAGAAGCAGTTGGCCATTGCTAGATGAGGTAGTGCTTACAAGAATAATTGGTAAAGTCTTGCTCTCTGTACACATTTTTATTGAGGCTAAGCAAAGGTAAACAATGTCACATGATTTTGTATAACAACTTCCTCCAACGAACAAGATGGAGCTCACCTATGGGACCAGATGTGCCTAGGACTTTGAAAGAGCATCTCCAAAATGAAGCCTACTGTAGAAGATTATTCTGGAATTGGACATGTTTCAGTTACCGCTCTTTTATAATGATTCTTTATAGAATCACAGGGAGGACTGTAGAAATGGACAGATAAAGGGATACCAGAATCCCCAATATGTAATTGAAGATGGATGAATTTCAGAATGTGTTTAGAAGTCTGGTTTTTCACCTACTCCTCCTAAATAGAATAGGATGTCATGATCATGAGTTCTGTGTAACCGTCTTTAAAATAGTCTGGAACATTGTTAACACAAGCATAAAGGGTAAACATAGGCTATGAACTGTGCAACCATAGTTCATTGTACAGTCACCTATAGGTCCTGCTGACACAACATAATTTTTGCAACTTTGCAATTATAAATAATTTTGTCATAATCAAGTAAATTTCATCTAATATACTGTAATCAGATCGTACTCTGTAAAAAGAACTTTGGCGACACCTTGTGTTATTTCGCGGTTATAATAAATGACTGTTACTTCCCCTTTTTCTTTAATAAAAGGAGCTTTTTAGAGGAGACTTCCGGTGGCAATGAGCTGGTAGGGTGTGGGTTGATCAGCTCCGGGGGATACCCCAATCTACTGCGATAAAACCCCTTCAAGTTGTGCTGTGCGCTCTCCGGAGGCTTTGCTATTGACTGAGGAGGTTGTGCGGGAGAAGAATATTAACTCCGGGTTCTCCTGCGCAGCTGTATGGCCTCAAAAATTGCCCGCAGGGAGAAAGGACGGCCCCCGGAGGGTAAAATGGCGGAGGACGTGCCGGCGAGTCCTATTGCAGGCCAGACTCAGGCTATGGTGGCTGAAGTGAGTGTGGCGGTGGTGACCGCGCTCGATGACCGGTTTCGCTCCCTGGCTGAACAAATTTCTCAGGTTAGCCAGAGTATTGGTGATTTCACGGGGCGCATGGAGCAGGTTGAGGCCCGGGTCTCAGACGTGGAGGACTCCCATCGCACCTTGCAAGAGAGGATGACGGCCTTGGAAAGCATGGTGAAGCAACAACATGACAAACTAGATGATCTTGAAAATAGGGGTCGACGAAAGAATCTACGATTTGTTGGAATCCCTGAGACTGTGGCGGATCGTATGCTTGCTGGGCATCTAGAGTCTTGGATTACCCAGACCTTCCCAGACACTGTTACAGGCCCGATAAAGCTGGAGCGGGTGCATAGGCTGGGCCAGAGGAGGGATGGTGCCCGTCGGCCACGTGCAGTTATTGCACGGTTCCTGGAGTTCAGACAAAAGGAGGAGGTATTGAGAGCGGCTCGAAATCGGAGAAGGCAGACTGGTGTTGGGGATCAGATCTTGGTGTTCCAGGATTACTCCGTCCTCGTGAGCCAGCAACGGAGGGCCTTCTCTACTGTGTGTGGCCAATTAGCTAACCGGGATTGGCGGTTTGCATTGCTCTACCCAGCGAAATTGCGAGTGGAGCATCAGGGAGGCGCGAAATACCTGGCTACTCCGGAGGAAGCCCTGAACGTTTTGGAGCAGCTTGGTGGAGGTTCGGCCCCATAAAGGAGGATATTTTCTGGAGGCTGGGGTGCTGCCGTGGACTGCTTACGGGCAGAGGGGGTAGGAGGAGGGTGCTGGCATGGGGCTGCCTACCAAATGTTCATTGTTTCATAATGAATGACTGCTGTCTCACCATTGCGTGATATTATGAAAGCAAGTTGTGCCAGAGCTTTGCTTTTTATTTTCTACTGCTTGATTTAATGTGTACTGTGTTGTACTTCCTGTAGGTTTGCGGGTGGGGGTGGGAGGGCGTGTGCAACTGGAGGGTTCTATATTTTTCCTGCAGCACAGTTTGGTGCACTCTGCCTTGCTATCCTTTATTGGAGAGCTGCTTTGGAGGCTGTGGCAGTATTGGCCGGGTGCCTGCTGCCCCCGCTCCCAGCCTGCGAAAGAAGCGTGGCAGGTTTAAATGTTACCCAGTTGGGAATACCGGATATATCAGACTGGAGCTGGGTGGGTTGGCACCGCTGGCCTCCTCCAGCGTACATAATATTTTTGCCTGGGCTGGTTTTCCCTGGAGTGCAGATCAACTGCCGCTGAAGTTTTTGCTGTTGGTCCTGTTATATTTCTAACTGTGGGATTGGGAAATGCTGCATAATGTTCCTCTGTGGGTTAATGATGGAGGGTTGAGGGGGGAGGGCAAGCGTTGTATATATAGATAGGGGGATGTGTGTAAGGGGTAGCTAGTGAGTTGCGAGGGGTAAACCCGAATGCCATTGGAATGGGGTCCCGGGTGGTAAGGGACCGGGAGGGGAATTGGAGGGAGACAAGGGGAGTTGGGGTAGGCCTGGGGGTACGTAGGGGAAGTGAAGTTTATACGGGGGGGAGGGAGGTAAAGGGTGGGTGGGAAGGGAGGGTTGGGAGATAGTGGAGGTGGATTCGCTGCTGCTTGGTTATTGGTACTGGAGGTGGGCGGTTGTAAGTGTGGTGGGGGCCCTAGGCTGGGGGGGGGGCTGCTGCCTCAACGAAGAAGACATTTTCATGCTTAGGATGCAGGGGTGGCCCTTCGACAATGGTTAAGACCTTGAAATTGGCCTCTTGGAATGTATGTGGTTTAGGTTCCCCTATAAAGAGATATAGAGTGCTGCAACAGCTGAGATTAAAGTGGGTTGACATAGCCATGCTACAAGAAACACACCAGTCTTCTGGGGAGCATGATAAGTTGTGTAAGGGGTGGGTTGGCAAGGTTTACGGGGCTTCGGCAGTTGGGAAAAAGAGGGGAGTGGCCATCCTTATCGCTAAGCAAGTGGGGTGGGTGGAGGAGAGGGTGGAGGTCGACCCTGAGGGACGGTATGTTTTTGTTTGGGGGACTTTAGCTGGCATGCGGGTGGTGTTGGGGTCGGTTTATGCGCCCAATGGGTATGAAGCTCGATTCTATAAGCAAGTGTCTCGGATGGTGTCCACTTTGGGGAACTACCACCTGTTGCTAGGCGGTGACTTTAATTCGGTCATGGATGAAAGCATGGATAGATCCGCGGTGTCTGGGACACGTGACCAGCGAAGTGCTAGGTGCATCCGGGGATTGTGTGAGGGGTACGACCTCTTGGATATGTGGAGGGTACTGCACCCTGGTGACAGAGAATACACTCACATGTCCAGGGTGCATGGGACATGGTCGAGACTTGATTACTTCCTCCTATCTGCGGCTTTGTTCCGGTGGGTGGACCGAGTGGATATTGGGCCGCCGGTTCTTTCGGATCATGCCATGGTGGTACTGGAGATTCAGCAACCTGACCGAGGACAGGGGCGGAGCTGGCGGTACCCCTTAGATCTTGGGGGTGATGCAGGCTTTGTGCAATTTATACAGGGGAAGTGGGAGGAATACTCTCTGCATAACGCCCAGCACAGGGATAATCCGGCCCTCTTCTGGGAGGCGGGGAAAGCTGTGCTGCACGGTGAGATTATTAGCTATCACAGTCGCAAATGGAAAACAATAAATAGTAGAATCCTGCAGTTGGAGAAGGAGCTGTCTAAGGCATGCAGTTGGCATGCCCATTGTAAGAGCAGGGAGGCCAAGGCGCGGTTGAAGGAATTACAAACTGAGTTGGAGACTGTGCTTTGTCATAGGGCTCGGAAATCCTTGATGTACTATAGGTACCAGTTATATCGGCATGGGAATCGTGCCGGTAAATTGTTGTCTTCTTTGGTGCGGGCCGAAGGGGGACCCCGGCAAGTAGGGGCGATTAGACATGCGGACGGTACTTTGCGAACTAGGGCGGGGGGTATTGAGCAGGTGTTTTGCGAATATTATCAGCAATTATATGCCAAGGAAGGTCTTGGCTCGGGGGGAGGACGGGATTTTTTGCGGGCGTGTAATTTGCCGAGACTGGCTGTGGATCAGTTGGAGGTGCTGAACGCGCCAATTTCTACTCAGGAGGTGCAGACAGCGATGAGAAGTTTAAAGAGGGGAAGGGCTCCTGGATTAGATGGCCTAAGAGGGGAATTTTATAAAGTTTTGGAAGATAAGGTGGCGATCCCTCTATCCGAGTACTATGAGGATTTGATTCGTCGGGGATTGTTTCCCTATGAGGCGAATAAGGCTCTTGTTACCGTCTTGCCTAAGCCGGGTAGAGACCCCCTTCTGCCGAGTTCTTATCGGCCCATTTCCTTGCTGAATGTGGATATTAAAATCTTAGCTAAGATCTTGGTGGAGAGGTTGGCGGGCTTCTTGCTGGGTTTAATACAGATGGACCAGGTAGGATTTGTGAGAGGTAGACACGCGGCTTACAGTCTGCAGCGAGTGCTGGCCTCTATGTGTGCTAGTCGAAAGGACAACAAGAGATCTATGTTAATAAGTTTTGATGCTGAGAAAACCTTTGATAGGGTAGACTGGGGATTCATGTACCAGGTGCTAGATGCGGTAGGGATCACAGGCTTTTTTGTGGAAGCGGTGCGGTTGCTGTATGCTGACCCTAGAGGGGCGATTTTGGTTAATGGAAATATGTCACCAGAAAGGCACCCGACAGGGCTGCCCCCTTTCGCCTCTTTTATTTGTCTTGACGTTGGAACCCTTATTGTGTCATATTAGGTCTTCCACGGACTTTCGAGGGAATTCGGTGGGGACTGCCGAATTTCGGGTTGCGGCTTTTGCTGACGATCTATTGATGCATGTCGAGAATCCGGAAGAAGGGTTACCGGCCTTGCTGCAGCTGTTTCGCCGTTATGGTGCGATTTCCGGGTTCCGCTTGAATTTGGATAAATCCGAGGCTTTGCCGCTAGATGCCGTTATTTCCCAGAATTGGTCGGGTACATTTCCATTAAAATGGGCAGGAGATAGGTTCAAGTATTTGGGTATTTACTTGCCTAGGGATTTGCGAGATCTTTACCAGATTAACGTAACAACTTTATTGAAGCATTTAACTGATAGGGCACATAGGTGGAAGGAACTGCCTTTGTCACTGGGGGGTAGGATAGCCCTTTTCAAAATGACACTGTTCCCTAAGTGGCTCTATACTCTACAGACATTACCGTTGTTATTGAAAAGGACAGACATCTTGTTAATGGAAAAACAGATTAATCTATTGTTATGGCGCGGTAGGCGGCCCAGGGTGCGTCTGGCGGTGTTGCAGAGACTGTGGTCTGCGGGAGGTATGGGGTTCCCTGATATCAAGCAATATAACTGGGCGTGTCTTCTTCGACATGTTAGGGACTGGTTATGGGGGACGGACTACACTCCCCTAACGATGATTGGGGCCCTGGTAGCCCCGTTGCATGTTCGATATGTCTTGCATATGCGGCGTATGAAAGGCCTTGATCGGAGGGTGTGGAATGTGTTGCTCTGTCCAGTGGTGCGGGCCTGGAGGTCTTTATGTGGTAAGATGGGGTTCTTGGCATTTTGCTCCCCCTATCTTCCAGTAAGGGGGAACAAGGATTTTCTACCGGGCCTGACGGAAACAAGTTATGTGAGATGGGAGGAGATGGGAATTTCCACTCTTGAGCGGCTCTTAGCGGGAGATGGGACCCTTGAGCCCTTGGCTAGTTTAAGTGTACAATATCACTGGACGGGCAAGGACGTGTTTCCATACGCTCAGATTCGGAGCTATATTGGCACGTTGCCAGCGGTTTCATTGCAAGGGGACATCTGTTCTCGGCTGGAGGAACTCTTGATGGGGGGGGAATCGGTGATGAAGGTGTCCCTCTTACATCAGGCGCTGTTAGGGCTTGAGTCTTATAGGGCTGAGGAGGCCTTAGCGGAGGCATGGACACGCGATTTAGGTGAATCAGTGGAAGGTGGGGGAGTTGTGCAGGCTATGGTGCAGATTCCTAAGTTGTTTGTCTCGGTAGACCATCGTGATATGCAATACCGGTTGATCCGTCGTTTGTATTTTGTGCCAAATAGGGCTTGGCGGATGGGGGTAGCGCCCATGAATGGCTGCCTGCGTTGCGGGTTTGCGGATGCCACACTTGGACATATGTTTTGGCACTGTCCTCAGGTGAGGATCTTTTGGGGAAAGTTGCTGGGTATTTAGACAAATGCTTGGGTATGCCGTTGGTACTGACACCCCTGAATTTGGTGCTGGATGTTTGGACAGGGGATGGTGGGACAGATTTGGGCAAGATAAAGTGGGCTTGGGTGCGCAGGGTGCTTGTAACCGCCGTATGACCATTCTGCATAGCTGGTTGGATCCTCGAGGTCCGATGTACGGACAGTGGAGGACCCGCTTGCATGGTTTGTTATGGATGGAGAGGTTTAGAACGCGAAATCACCCCAAAAGGTGGGAAGAATTCATGGTAGGATGGAGCCCCCACCTGCGGAGTCTCCCGGCTAGAGTTCGGAATAGGATAGTAGGTGGAAGGGGAGGTTAAGGTGTCGATGACGTAAAGTGGCAGCGATTTAGGACGATGGGTACATGGGTGGGGTGGGTGGGGTTAGGGACGGCAGGGAGGGTGGGGACCCTTGGATGCTTAGGCTCAATGGATTGCGGGAACGGGCACTGGGCGGGGAGAAGAGCCATCCCCTAGCCTGGGGTCTGGGATTATGCTAAAGACGGTTGGGGAGGGGGGGCAGGGTGGAGTGGTGGGGGGGAGGATTGGGGTGGGGGGACGGCGGGCAGGGTTGGGGCATCTGTTTGTTTTAACTGGACAAAGTTGGGTTTAACTGAGTCTAGTTGGGTGAATACGTTGTATAGTTTACTATGTTGTTCTCCTACTGTGTATGGTCATGGGCATTGATGGTGGCGGGAGGGGGGAGGGGGCAATTAGAGATATGACGTATTTATGCGGGGTCACATGATCTGTATTCATAGTTTGGTTTGTTGCAGGACTGCTGATAAAGTATGTATCATGTGTCTTTGTTTTGAATGAAAATGAATAAAAAATGATTTTCACTAAAAGGAGCTTTTTAGGAGGAAGAATTTGAATTCTGCAGGCGTGGAACTATGCATGTCCATAGACCGTTTGTGGTTTTCCCTCTGAGCTCAAAGAAAGTAGCACTTTGTGTGTGTGATTGTGTTCTGTATTTCTCTCTGCCTGTTTCTCACTGCTTGATGGACCAGAGACCAAAAGAGCCGTGGTATTGTGGCCAGATCACGGGGTTTTCTTCAACAAGTACCTAGCAATTTCCTCCAAAAGACACAGAGATTCCACAATGCTTGTATTGGAGCAAGCAGTGGATTTCCTGAGTCCCCTTAAATAATGGTTTATGGATCTTTCCTCCAGGAACTTGTCCAAACATTTTTTAATCCCAGCTACACTAACAGCTTTCACTATATCCTCCAGTAACAAATTCCAGAGTTTGATTACACGTTGAGTGCAAAAATATTTTCTCTTATTAGTCTTAAATGGGTTACATTGTAGTTTCATTGCATGTCCTCTATTCTTTCTACTTCCTCATCGTTCCTCTAGTTTAGTCCTCCTCCTCTGGGTTGTGCACCTCCTCCTGCAGCTTGGAGACTGGGCATGTCAAAGTTGTGACATCACTGGATATAGCCTGCTGGTATCTCTGATCAGCCTCCAGTGTGTGTCCAGCCTCCATGTAGCAGGAAGGCGTAGTGAGCCTAGCTTCTGGGCTCACTTGGGGGGAACAGATAAGGAGCATTTAGTGTGACAAATTCTATTCTGATTTTACTTTTGATTTTTACTTTTAATTTTACTTTTAATTCAGTTACCTTTGGTTAATTGGCAGTCAGGGATTAGTTCCCTTTAGTTATTAGGAACAAATTTCCTTATATTTACAGTAATTTTAAATTTGAGCCTGGCTCTTTAAATTAGTAGCAGCTCTCGCCTTCCCTCCTTGTCAGTTATTTTCACTTGCTGCAGGCATTCGCCGGTGCGGATCTCTCTCCCTGGACGGTACGGGAGAGAGCTCCGTGACCCGTACAGCCACACTGAAGCTGTGTGAGACGGAGCCTCTCCGTTGCTGTGGGATTTTAATTTTACTCTGTGGAACCGGCTGAGCGGTCCTTGCCGCGGCTGCCAGGCGCATCAGCGCGGCTTGAGGATCAGAGGAATTCGAGGCGGTAGGAGCAGGCTCCGTGGCTTTTAGCCCTGCAGGTAAGGCCTTCGGGCTTGGTCGGTCTGCTGAGGCCTCCTTTTTGCAGCAGCTGTTGTTCTTGGCGCCAAAATTCATTGGCGAAGGGGTGGCCATTTTCTCTCTAGGTATTTGGACCGCATGGCGAGAATTGCAGGGAGCTGCCTGTGTGAGGCAGACAACAGGCAGAATAGCTAGATTTTTTTGCCTAGTGTTTCTTTTGTTTGTAGGTTTTTGAGGCTCGGGGGGTTCCTCAGCCTTAAGGGGGCTGTTGTCAGTCCTCTTTATTTTTAAGTTTATTCTTAGTTTTATAGGACAGCAGTTTTGGCATTGATCTCTGATACCACATGTTCTTTCCCTCCTAATCATGTCTCTGAGGAGCATCTGTTAAGTCCCGGGATATTAGGCAAATTGCCAGCTTTTAGGTTCAAGAGCAGAGCCCTAACTTGTAGTTGGAAGGAGGGACAGGCTGGAAATGATAATTACACTTACCTGGTAATTGTAGTTCCTTGAGTGACGACAGTTCAGTCCTCTACTCCTGGGATGTCAACCTCCTCCTGCAGCTGGAGACTGGTATGTCAGAATGATGACATCACTGGATATAGCCTGCTGCTCTCCACCTCTCCTTCCAGTGTAAACTATTAACAAAGCAGACTCAAAGGAGCAACAAAATAAGTAGTTTGAACTCATGTAAACAATTAACTCAAGATAACTATGGTATTAGAACCGTCTACAAACCAAGCTTGCGTATACCATGCCCTGTCACAAAACCCATGAGGCAAATGCATACGTTCAACGCAAACAAGGAAATTGACTTACCTGCACCAACCGTGCCCATGTTATCCGGCTGCCCCTTCACTGAAACCAAAATATCTGGGCGGGATGGAGGACTGAACTGTCGTCACTCAAGGAACTACAATTACCAGGTAAGTGTAATTATCATTTTTCTTATCGTTCCTCCAGTTCAGTCCTCTACTCCTGGGATGTACCAGAGCAGTACTCATTGGGAGGGGCCTTTCCAGCCGTAACGCAACACTGCTGCCCCGAAACAAGCATCCCGAGATGCTGCCACATCAAGACGGTAATGTCTACTGAAGGTATGAAGAGATGACCAAGTGGCCGCCCGACAAACTTCACTCGGAGGCACCAAGCCATGCTCTGCCCACGAAGCCGCTTGCGCTCTGGTGGAATGTGCCCATAAACCCACCGGAGCTGCACGACCGTGGAGCAAATAGGCAGAGGAGATCGCCTCCCGAATCCACCTCGCAATGGACGCCTTAGACGCTGCCTCCCCCTTGCGCCGACCACCAAACAACAGAAAAAGCCGATCCGACTTTCGAAAAGATTCCATAGATTTCAAATACTGACGCAGCGTTCTCTTGACATCTAGCCTACGTAAGCTGCGGTCCTCCGCATTACCCTCCGAGGACCCCAGAACCGGCAGGCACACGGACTGCTGCAAGTGAAAGGGAGAAACCACCTTGGGCAAAAACGACGGAACTGGCCGAAGAACCACCTTTTCTTTTGAAAAAACCAAGAACGGCTCCCTAGCAGACAAGGCCTGCCAGTCCGAAATACACCGCGCTGAGCAAATCGCTACCAAAAACACCGTTTTCAAAGTTAAATCCTTCAACGACGAGCGATGTAAGGGTTCAAAGGGAGGCTCAACCAAAGCTGAAAAGACCAAATTAAGATCCCAGGATGGTACCGTCACTCTACGCGAGGGGCGCAGCCTAGCCACCGCCCTCAGAAAACGCACCACATCAGTATGAGCCCCCAGCTCTATGCCCTGAACTTTGCCACGATAACATGACAGCGCCGCCAACTGCACCCGCAAGGAGCTAGCTGCCAATCCCTTCTCAAACCCCTCTTGCAGGAAGCTGAGGACCGAAGCTACAGAGACTGTCGCCGCCCGGATCTGCTTGCGCGAGCACCAATCTTCAAAAATACCCCAGATGCGCACATACGTTAAGGAAGTGGAATGCTTGCGCGCTCTCAGTAGTGTAGAAATAACAGGCATTGAATAGCCCTTCTTCTTTAACCGAGCCCTTTCAATGGCCATGCCGTAAGCGAGAACCGATCCACCTGAGGCATGAAGAGGGGACCCTGCCGCAACAGGTCCGGCCGAACTGGAAGTCTCCAAGGTTGCCCGTCGAGTAGGCGCACCAGATCCGCGTACCACGGCCACCGGGGCCAGTCGGGTGCAATCAGAAGCACTCTGCCCCTGTGCCTCTCTATCCTTTGAACCACCCGACCGATCAACGCCCATGGCGGGAAAACGTATAGGAGACCCCCGGTAGGCCACCGCTGTAAAAGTGCGTCTATGCCCTCGGACATTCTTTCTCTTCTCCTTCTGAAGAACCGCAGAACCTTTGCTGACCGAAAGGACGCCATCAAGTCCATGACGGGCAGCTCCCAGCGTAGGATCAACTGTTGGAACACCTCGGGGTGCAATTCCCACTCCCCGGCATCCACCTGAACTCTGCTGAGGAAGTCCGCCATCACATTGTCCTTCCCTGCAATGTGTGCCGCTGAAATCGACGTCAGCCGACTCTCCACCCAGGCGAACAGCAAATCCGACTCCTCCTCCATTGCAGCACTGCCTGTGCCGCCTTGACGGTTTATGTAGGCGACCGTGGCTGAATTGTCGGATAGCACCCGAACTGGACATCCGAACACCAGGTCCTCGAATGCCTGCAGGGCTCTGATTACCGCTCTTAACTCCAAACGATTTATCGACCATGTCGTTTCCAGGGGGGACCACTGCCCCTGCGAGAAGCGGCCCTCGCAGTGTGCTCCCCATCCCGCTAGACTGGCATCCGTCATCAATGGAATCCACTCCGGCTGTTCCAGTGGCATCCCGGCCGCTAACGAAGCCGGTACCAACCACCACCGGAGCGACTGCCTCACCTTGAAGGGACAGGGGAGATGCTTGCTCAAGGGGTCGCGCTGATGCGACCAGCGCCGGAGCAAGGCCCTCTGTAAGGGGCGCATATGTACCTTGGCCCAAGGTACCGCCTCCAGCGTCGCCGCCATCGTTCCGAGGACGCGAAGATACATCCATGCCGTCGGAGCTGGAGTAGCTCTGAAGCTGCGTACCAGACTGCGGAGAGCTTGTGCCCTTCTGGCCGGCAAAAACACCTGCCCTTTGAGAGTGTCGAACTGCACGCCTAAGTACTCCGGCATCTGCGAAGGCTGGAGCCGGCTTTTTGTCGGATTGATCACCCAACCGAGACTCTGCTAGAACTCTACCACCCTGCCAGTTACCTGACGACTTTCCGTCTCAGACTTCGCCCGAATCAACCAATCGTCCAGGTAAGGGTGCACCAAGACACCTTCTCTGCGCAACGCCGCCGCCACCACCACCATGATCTTGGTAAATGTGCGCGGAGCCATCGCGAGGCCGAAGGGCAACGCCTGGAACTGGTAATGACCCCAGGGCAAAGCGATCCTTAGCCATCACTGATGTGCCTCTCGGATGGGAATGTGCAAGTAAGCCTCTGTCAGATCCAACGACGTCAGATACTCGCCCTGACGCACCGCCACGATCACCGACCGTAATGTTTCCATACGGAAGTGAGGCACCCGGAGACAGCGATTCACGCCCTTGAGATCTAAGATAGGCCGCAGCGCTCCACCTTTCTTTGGCACCACGAAATAAATGGAATACTGACCCAAACCGTACTCCGCCTTTGGGACTTCCACGACTGCCCCTAACCGCAGCAGTCAGAACAAAGTGCTGCAGACCTCCAAAGACTTCCTTCGACCCCTGCAAGGAGACATAATGAAAGAATCTCGTACGGGCCGCACGAGCTCCAGCGCATAGCCCTGACGAATCACCTCTAGAACCCACTGATCGGACGTGATAAGGGTCCAGGCGGATAGAAACTCCCGGAGCCTCCCCCCATGGAAGTTTCCTCCGCCGGGACCCGCCTCATCTCATTGCGGCCTGCGAGCTGCTGGGGCGGAGCTGGAGGAGAAACCCCTACTAGCTCCCCGAAACCCCTGCGCTCGGGAAGCAAACCTACCCCTCTGAAAGGACCCGTAGCGCGGGGACCGAAATCTGCGGAAGTCCCGAAACTGGCTTCTAAACCCTTGCGGGGACTTTCCTTGCTTCGGTTTGTCCTCTGGAAGCCTACCCGCCTTAGTCTCCCCAAGGTCCTTCACTAACTTATCCAGATCTTCTCCGAACAGCAATCTACCTTTGAACAGAAGCTTACTAAGCCTAGATTTAGAAGAACCGTCCGCCGCCCAATTCCGCAGCCACACAGATCTGCGGGCGGCTACTAGGGACGCCGTGCTATTTGCGAGTGCCCTAATCAAATCATAGTGGACATCCGCCAAATAAGCTAGATTTGTAATGTCTTAATTTTGGCTATATGTGGTTTAATTTTACATATGGAAAAGACAGCTCAGCGGAGAGAGGTTGCAAAATAGAACTCTGGCCTTTGAAGCTATCTATGCTCCCATTCCATTTATCAGAGGTTCTCCAGTACGGAGAGTATCTGCTAGTGTTCAGTGAATGCCTTAATGGGGCCAGAAGCACGCAGCCAGGCTGGTTCTCTAGCAGCAATAGCAGTAGCTCAGATTCTAGTAGGCATACATCATATGCTGGGCTTACAAGATGGCTTCCACGCTGATCGGCATCAGCCAAGATGGCTGCCGGTTTAGACTGTGAATGTGGAGGCAGCCTGGATGAGGGACCTTGCGTTCTCTGGAAAATGCCTTGCATTCACTGAATCATTTAAATTCGATTGGCTACTGGCAGGACACAATGCACTCTCGCATGCTTTTTTGCTTCAGTGATCTAAAAGTGGAGTCTTTTCCAGGTGGTATAATGGGAACTTGTCTGCAGTTTCTCGGCTTCTTCATTGCTGACTCAATTGCCACTGCGGAATGAGAAAGCTGTATTTCCTAACACCAGGTGCTAGTTGAACTTAAAATATAAAGTCCATCTTTGTGCAGTCAGACGGAATGGGGCGTTACTCTAGCAGGAAGGCCGTGGATTAGTATGCCTGTGATTGGGAGTTCTTTCTACTTCATATTGTTGGCACAGAAAGAGCTTCTCTTAACATATGCTTTAGGAATTTTTGGTTAAGAGATGTCTTTGTGAAAAAAAAAAAAAGTATTCAGCTGTCCTGAATTCGCCTGTTCTTGATTGACATTTTGAGGCTAAGCAGGGTCAGGCCTGGGTACTACGTGGGTGGGTACACACCTTGCACTACCAGGGGGTGTGGACTCACTGTATGGAAGAGAGCCCTAGCAATCTTCTTTAGCGCAAGATAGGAAAGTAGATGGTTCACTGAAGCGATCGTTGGGAGCAATGCTCTGTCCTTACAAGCTCCCATTTGTGGAGCCTGGAGGGACAAGAGCATGCTTCAGGTGGTCGCAGTGTTTGCGGCAGTCTACTCGCCTGGAACAGGAAAGGATCAGGGAGTTGAATCGACTAGAGCCCGATTTGCTTTATGTGGCAAATGTGCATTATGGTTTAATTCGAGCGCTAGCTAATATTATTGGCTTCCTTGGGGTTCACACAGAGGTCTCTCTGGTGGAGGAATGGGGCGGCTGATGGTTCGTCCAAGTCGAGGCTCAGTAAGCTCCCAGTTAAAAGTCTTTGTCTTGTCCTTTCCCCGTGGGCTCTCATAGGGCAAGTAGTTAGCATATCGAGGCTTTCGGGGAAAGGTACTCTTGGTAGCGCCCGGTTGGACGAGACGGCCGTACTGGGCTGATCTCATACGCCTACTCGATGGGCATTTCCTAGAAGTTGCCGGTAGCGGACGTTCTGCTGTGGCTAGGTCCGCAACGAATGTCTCAGGTGGATCGGTGCCCGCCTACGGTTTGGCCTTTGAATGGGCGAGGCTGAAGAAGAAGGGTTATTCTGTGGCAGTCTTCGCCACCTTGTTGAGAGCAAGGAGGCAGGCTGCGTCTGGTACATAGGTCCGTGCTTAGCGCCTTTTTGAAGGCTGCAGTTCACGGCGGCAAGTCCGGGCGACAAAGGTGTCTGTATCCTTGGTCTGAGTTCTCTGCAGGACAGTGTCTGAAGGAACTAGCAGCCAGTTCCTTAGAGGGTCCAGCTGGCGACTGTTTCCGGCTGTAGAGGTTCTGTGGAGGGAATAGCGCTAGGTGTTCGGATCGATGTGTGGCGTTTCCTTAAGTTGGGACCCGACTGCGCTCCTCAAGGAGAGTTTGGGTGCCGCCTTGGGATCCCGATTGGGCCTTAGAGGCGTTAACTAAAGAGCCCTTTGATTCTTTACTCCAGGCATAGGTAAAGGATTTGCTGTTATAGACAGTGGCTTTGATAGCTCTTTGTTCAGTGCGACGAGTTTCAGGCGTTGTCATGTAATGAGCCATTTTCACCCTTTCTGGATAGAGGGTGGTGTTTGCGACCAGTCCCGTCGTCCTTCCAAAAGGTGGTATCTGATTTTTCTCCTGAGCCTACTGGTTTCTCTTCCAGTTCTTGGTTTTTCTGGAAGGGGAGGTTTTTATTCGTAGCTTACGCCGATAGGAAACATAACAGGGTGTGGCGTTCATTTCTTTGTTTTTGTGTGTTGGTTAGAGGCCCCGCGAAGGGGAAGCAGCAGCGAAGGCGGCCATTTCGCATTGGGTTAAGGCAGTGGTTGCCTCAGCATTCTGGTGGTGAGGTTGTACGATTCCGGGGGGCTTTCTGACTCTTGCAACCAGGGTGCAAGCAGCTTCATGGGTGGATCACTGTGTCATTCCACCAGGGGGGATTGTTAGAGCAGCTTCCAGGTCGTCTCTTCATTCCCTCAGTAACCACTACTGCCTAAATGTTCTGGCAGTAAAGGATGCCTGTTCCGGGTCGACGGTGTGGTGAGTTGGCTGGATAGGTCCCTCCCAATGATTACTGCTCTGTTACATCCCAGAGGTGGAGGACTAAACTGGAGGAACGATAAGGAAATAGAAATTACAGTTACCTGGTAATTGTCGTTCCTTGAGTGACGACAGTTTAGTCCTCATTCCCGCCCAGGGGTGTGATTTCTTCAGAATTTATTTTCAGGCAGAGTGGAGCATCAATCTCAAGGAATAGACAGATCCTTGCAGATTCTAGATTGCAGTGAGTATCCCTCTCTGTTGTTTCTTCCTTCTCTTTTATTTAAACGAGGGGATGGTATAGGAAACGTGTTTGCATAGGGGGGACGTGAATGTAAAGTTTAAAAAATATATATTGTAACACGGAAGATCTGCCCTCTGCCTCAGAAGCACAGAAATCTGCTGTTTGCAGTTTAGATTCTGACAGGCAGGCAAGTCACAAGGTTCCCAGTTACCATAGGCAACGTAAACAAACTCAGACACGAGGTCTGCAGTCACGCCTAGCTAGTAAGCATTCCCCAGCTGCTGATGAAAACGGCTTTCACCTGTGCAAGGGAACGCCCAAGAAGCTGTATAAAAAATACTCAGTGCAGTCAGAGTTAGACTGGCAGGACACGAGAACCTTGCAAGACACGAGAGACTTGCAAGACTCAGAAGAAAGCTCAGAATATTCAGGAAATACAGACACAGAGTCAGAACTGCCTGGAACTTCTAGCAGGAAGCCACAAAGGAATTCACAGAGAGAAACACGGAGAGTTTCACACAGAGAGGTCAGCTGTAAGAAGCACTTACCTCTGACGCAGCTTGAATTTCCTAAGCACCGGGCTGTGCTGAATGAATGGGAGGCAGTGGAAGGCAAACCGTATGTATCTGAAAAGCATGGCAGCTTAAAACAGTTACAAACCCTAGAGAGGGAAAGAAATGCTATTGAAGATGTGTGTATGTCTGACCCTGAAGAGTGTGTGCCAGTGAAACCCTGCAAAAGATTTCCAAGAGAGAAATACTCACATAATAGAAGAGAACAGTGTTATGGTTTACAGCCAAATGTAAAAGGCAGGAAGTTTAAAAGTTTTAAGGATAAAGCTTACTCAGAGAAAGGTGCTTCTCCTTCCTGCTATTACAAGTTATATGACAGCTATTTGCCCTGCTGTGAAGAAGGCTGTTCAGAGAGCACTGATAGAGATACGGGACTAAGAAGGGTGCAAACTTTCTGTTCCAATGAAAATACTGTGAATTCTAGCATTTGTTTTGCCTAGACAGGGTGTGAAATAAAGACTAACACACTTCAGAATAGAGATAATTAGTTTATTTATAAAATATCAAAAAAAGGTAACTTGAAAGCAAGTAATTCACTTAATCCACATATGATTAGTTAAGCTGTGCATAAAAGTAAGATAAAAGAAAATAATACATCACCAAAAGAGTTGTAAGCTTCCTCTCATGCCAATATTTTTCGACTGAAAAAGCCCCAAATTCAGCCAGGCAGGAGAGTCCTGAATCGGGAAGACCCCCAGGCGGTGCACGAGTTCACCCCATGGGCGAGACTTTCCTCGTCAGTCTGGCTGACAAGAAGACTTCTTTCTTTATACCTTGTTGCAATAGCAACCAGTTATTTTCCATCATGTTGACACACACACACACACACAGAACAGGATCAGCTATCCATTAAACATAATCAAGATGCTGACCAGGCGCCTGAGAATGCTCAAGGGGGGCATCTCCCATCCCATGGTTCAGAAACTCAGAACTCCACCGATAGATGACCTTCAGTTTATTTTGTGTACAGTTGCTATTTGAAAAGCTTTCCTCATCTCATGTAGCAGTACCTCTTCATACCAAGACTCCCTAAGTTTCACATAATGTTTCATACCAGAATAGTTATACAAGATGTTTTTCACAAAATTCACAGGAATCTCTTTCCTACAAAACTGAGGTTTAATAAACCCCTGACTTACCGCTGACTGTCACGCCACCACCACTCGCCTCTAGCTTAGAGGAGCGTGGTTAATAGAGGAACTTTCTGCTATCCGCTTTTTCCAAACTATTTCCCCATAGTGCCCTCTGGGAAATGTAGTCTTTGTTTAGCTGTATGGGTGCATCAGGCAAAAAGTTGTAGTTGGGCTCAACGAGGTAAGGCAAATGACAGAAATTTATTTTTGTACACAATGGTTCGATCATACCACATACAGGATTAGTTGTTCAGGACTCTTTGAAGCAGAGCATTGTCCAAAAACAAACCCAAACACAAAATGGCTGTTTAAAGGTTCTCTATAGTTCAGGATACACAGTCTTTGACAGCAAGGATATTGCATTCCTTTTTAGCCTTGCTGGCTAAAGCACAAAAACAAAATCACATTTAAAGTCTGTGGTAGTTTAGCTTCTATTCAGCTTCAACCCTTTTTTGGTTACCTTCCAAGTACAAATATAATCCAGGGCAACAGAAAGCTTTGTTATAATAGCTACTTTAGCTTACCCCAGTGTCCTCATTCCAGCAGCAGGTGGTTAACAAGCTTATCACAGTTCCAGGCTTGCTCCTTAGTCCCCGTAAACTTCCCCTTTACAAACACGAGGGAATTACGGCCACCCTGCTTGTGGACTACGGGTACCTTTTTCCTGGAAGACTTTCTTTCAGGACTGGCCTGCTTTCTCTATGTTCCCAGGTTTAAAGCTTGGTAAAAGGAACAGTCCATGGGAGTGTCCTCATCATTCAGCTTCACCTCGGGCTCTCCCAGCTACATAGGTTTTGACTCCCCATCTTGCTCACAGTGCTCAGCTAACAGCCTCCCGGGGGATCTTGGAGTCTCTCTTGTTCCTGGCTCCAAACTCTCCTGCAGCCGTGCTATATGCCAATTAGCACTTTCTTCTCCTGGAAGCTCAGTTCCTCTGCTCTGCTCAGCGCCAGTCAAGCTTCCCCTGCTTGGGTCTGTGCCTCTGCTCGTGGCAGCCTGGCTTCCTGCTTTTCTTCCCCCCTCATACTCTGGCCTAGGTTTATACTTCCAGGGCTCTAACTCCAACTCCTCCCTACCCAGGTGATGGCAATCAGCCTGACTTCGGACACCTGAGTACTTGGAGAATTCCCTGCCTAAGGGGTTCTGGGCCCTGTATCCTCTCCCCTTCATTCCACTAGGGGGAGCATGAAATGTGGGTCACGTGGAAGTTTTCTGATTCCTGGAGGTGTTTATGTAACCATAGTTTGGGTTGTTCTTTCTTAGGTGCATAACTTTGCACTTGTCCACATTAAATTTCATCTGCCATTTGGATGCCCAGTCTTCCAATTTATCAGTGTCCTCTTGCAATTTTTCACAATTCTCATGGGTTTTAACAACTTTAAATAGATATGTGTCATCTGCATTTTGATAACTTCACTCGTGATTCCCTTTTCCAGGTCATTTACGAATATGTTAAAAAGCAGTGGACCCAGCACAGATCCCTGGGGTACTCCACTATTCACCTTTCTCCATTGGAAAAAAATTCCATTTAGTCCTACCCTCTGCTTTCTATCTTTTAACCAGTTTCTGATCCATAATAGTACACTGCCTCCTATTCCATGACTTTTTAATTTCACCAAGAGTCTCTCATAAGGGACCTTGTAAGAGATTTTCTGAAAATCCAGATATATCAACTGGCTCACCTTTGTCTACCTGTTTATCCACACCTTGAAAAAAACATAACAGATTAGTAAGACAAGATCTTCCTTGGATGTCTCCTATTAAACCATGACTATCTACATGTTCAGTAATTTTGTTCTTTATTAAGGTTTCTATCATTTTTCCCAGACTGATGCGAGTCTCACCGGTCTGTACAGTAGTTTCCCAGATCACCCCTGGAACCCTTTTTAAAAATTGGCGTTACATTGGCCATCCTCCAATCTTCAGGTATTACAGATGATTTTAATAATAGTTCACAGGTTACTAATAGTAGGTTTGCAATCTCATATTTTAGTTCTTTCAATACCATCCTGTCCAGATGATTTGCTACTCTTCAGTTTATCAAATAGCTGTAATACATCTTCCCGGTTTATCGATATTTCTTTCAATTTTTCTGCGGCATCACCTTTAAATACCATTTCAGTCATGAGTAATATCCCTACATTTTCCTCAATAAAGACTGAAGCAAAGAATTAATTCAGTCTCTCCGCTATGTCCTTGTCCCCTCTTAGTGTTCCTTTTACCCCTCTATCATCTAATGTCCAACTGACTCTCTCACAGGTTTTTTGCTATGAATGTACTTGAAAAAGCTTTTATTATGCGTTTTTGCTTCCACAGCAAGTTTTTTTTCGAATACTCTCTTTGCCCGCCTTATCAATGGCTTGCATCTAACTTGCCAGTGCTTATGTTGTTTCCAGTTTTCGTCATTTGACTCCTTTTTCCATTTCCTGAAAGATGTCAAAGGCATAGATGAGTCTTTAGGAGTGATCTAACCTTTCATTAAGTGCTATATCTTCTAACTCTCCCACCTTATGTTTTAGACTTCTAGCATTTGCATACAGGCATTTCAGAGGTGTTTTTGTTTGATTATATTAACAATCTGGCAAATTGATCACAGGGTTAATTTGGAATATTTCAACTCTGTCTGATTTTTACTTAAAGGTACCTGGGCTGCTTTTAGCTTTACTGGAACCTCGTTGGGTTCCGCAGACCAGGCACTGTGGACGCGATGGCATGGGAGCCCGCCTGCTACCCTACGATCGCCGATGGGGAAGGCCCGAGGCCCCTTATCCAACAGGCTGTGCAAAAGGAAATCCTGTTAGTTCTGATCTTCCTTATTAATTCTATTTTTATTAGCTAACAAAGGAAACCAGAGGCACGGGGTGGGGGGGGGGGCATGAAGAAGCCCCCAACAAGAACTGTCACACACCCCTGGCGGCAGAGCAGGCCATTCCCAGCGTCACAGAAAGCGCAGGAGAAACAGAGCAGTCCTGCCTTCCCACACCTTAGCCACTGCCAAAAACCATGAGGCACTAAGCCCAAACCCTGGCAAAGCCTCTTCGTGCCAAAACTCACAGCGCCCCAGGAATCCTCCTACCTGAAAGCATGCTGGAAGGAAGAGACTTCTCCGACTGCACCGGACCTCACTGCTCTCGCTGTTGGTCAGTCCTCTGCACTTCCGCCGGCCCAACTGCCCTCCTTGCGCTCAGCCTGCACATGGCTTCAGCGTAGAGGGTGAGGAAGCAGGAGCACTCACAACCCACAGCACAGCACAAATGGCTCCTCAACCGTTCGTGGAATCAGGGGCCATCCTCCAGCCCCGAATCCCCAGCAGCCGCCTGCACACTCCTCCGAAAACACAGCGAGGAGGGGGGGGGCGGATCCTCCTCAGCACAAGCCCTGCTTCTCGGGGTTGGAGTCTGCAGTATCTTCCCTGCTTCTTTTTTTTTTAAATTAAGAAATGAAATTTAAAGGAAACTAACCAAAATAAACCAAATTAAAACCCTAATCAAACAGACTCCTTATTTGCTCCTCAGAGATGTCCCGCACCGAGGCTCATTACCTCCAGCTGCTTGGAGACTGAGCATACTGGGAGCTGGTGGGTGATGCCAGCCATACTAGTACTGGTGACTTCAAGTTTGGACATGCTCAGTCTCCAAGCTGCTGGAGGAGGTGCACTACCCAGAGGTGCGGGACTGGACTGGAGGGACGATAAGGAAAAATCATCTTTCCGTTTCTCCCTTCTGAAGTTACCACTGCCAGAGAGGTTTGCTCTGGGCGGTTCATTTTTGTCTACATAATAATATTTTCAGTTTGTGGTAATGTAACCTATACTTGGTGAGGATCTATCTGTATTCTGAGTGTGTGACCGATGCCAGGTATTGAGTTAGCATGGAGTTTCTATGTAGGGATCTGTAGCAATCCGGCCTGTTCAGTTTCCAAATACGTTTATGGATGTTCTAGGGCCCACTGCATTATTTACAGTGCTGCTATTTTTATTAGTCACCCTCTGCATGGACTCCAACCTGTTTAAATCCTTTTGAAGATGTGGTCTTCAGAACTGCACACACTACTCCAAATGAGGTCGCACCAGAGACTTACACAGAGGCATTATCATCTCCTATTTTCTGCTGGCCATTCCTCTCCCTATGTACTCAAGCATCCTTTTAGCTTTTGCCATCACCTTTTCTACCTGTTTAGCTACTTTAAGGTCATCAGACACAATTACGCCCAGGTCCTGCTCTTCTTTTACGGACAGAATTACTTCACTCCCTAAACTGTACTGCTCCTTTGGATTTTTGCAGCTCAAACACATGACCCTGCATTTTTTAGCATTAAATCTTAGCTGCCAAATTCAAGACCATTATTCAAGCTTAACATGAGGGGAGGGATCAAGCTATCTACTCGTTCTTGTGTGTGTCTAATCTATTGCAGATTTTGGTATCATCCCCCAAAATTTCCAATGTACAGCAAGACAAGACAAGGAGTACTACAATGACACATACAATGAAATAGAATCAGAAATTATTAGAGGAAGAACAAGATCAACTTTTCTAAAGCTATGAGAGTTAAAGAAAACATTCCAGCCTCGAACTGGAATGCTACAAGATGCTCAAGGATCCATGTTGAATGATGCTGAAAAGATCAAGAAAACGTGGACAGAATATGCAGAGTCATTATATCATAAAGATCAAGTGGACCAACAGCCATTTCAACCGGTACCTTATGATCAGGAAGCATTGGTGATGAAAAAAGAAGTCGAAATAGCATTGAAAGCCTTATCAAAGAACAAAAACTAAACCAGAAAATCCCAATTCAGTGATAAATAAACAATAATCAGACAAAAATCACAAAAAAACCCCTTGAAAAGATACACTTATATTTTTTGTCGGATACTACCGAAAAAGGCACACACTTTGTATTTTGTGCCTTCCCTTCAGTTGTATCCTTTTTAATTAAACTTTAAAAAGTTCAGAGGTACTTAGCTTAGCAGAATTGTATCTTCTTACAGTCATTCGCTTCAAAAACCAAATAGAAGATAAGCAGCAGTAAATCTCCACGCACAGTAAATCTCCACGGACGTGCACGTTTCGGGACTGATGTCAAGTGCCAGCAGAGATAGAACTCCAATATCATGAATGCTGTCTTCCAAACTTCTCTCAACCGCCAATGCTGTCTTCCAAACTTCTCTCAACCGCCACAAAATGCTGTATGTCATTCAACAGCTGATTCCTTTTAAAGGGCAAAAGGTTTTTGCAATTGGCTACTTCATAGCTTTCAATCAAGACCTCAGCCAATAGGAAAGAAGGGGTATCCCACTGTGTAAGGGAATCCCTACTCCAATTGGTTAACCTCAGATGAGACTGGACCATTCAATTTCTTTATTGAGACCTAGAGGATGTACTGTTTTAAGACGATAGATCCATCTCTGTTCACAATGTTGAAGCTTGCCGACCCTATCTCCTCCCCTGGGGTCAGAGGGGACATGGTCAATGATAGACCAATGTAGATCTGAAAAAACATGGTTATATTGCAAGCAATGTTCTACAATCGGGGCTGACTCAATTTTGCGCTTGAGCCGTGATGCATGTTCATTCAACCGTGTCTTAGCCATCCGAGTCGTCCGGCCGACATACACCAGGGGACACGGACATTGGATGATATAAACCACAAAAGATGATGTGCAATCTGTCTCCCACCGTCGTTTGATCATTTGGCCAGTTGAAGGATGTGACCATGTGGAACCCGTTAATGAAGAAGCACAATGTAGACAATTTCTACATACAGTATGTCCTTGATGTGACAAGGATGGGATAGGGGATCTATCCTCCTCAGTCACCGTTTGGGCTAACAAATCCCCCAAGTTAGCGCCACGAGTAAAGGCCACCATAAGAGGTTTTTGAAAACAGGAATGTAAAGATAAAATGGACCAGTGTTTTTTAAGAATAGACACTACAGTAGCACTAGACGTCATATACGGTAAAATGCCAACTAAAGATTGTGAAGATGTATCAAGGCCATTTGTCCGCAAGTCACCCAAAATCCATTCTCTATGTACATGCAGAGCTCGACGATATGCTTGTTCAATAACAGTAACCGGATAACCCCGATTAAGGAGTCGATTCCGCAAATCCGCTGCTTGAAGCTTAAAATCTGCCAAGGATGAACAAATTCAGCGCAAGCGTAAGAACTGCCCAAAAGGAAACCCCCTCCGCAATGGGCACGGATGAAAGCTCTGAAATCTGAGCAAGCTATTTCGTTGCACTGGCTTTCGGTATAAAGTGGTCCGAAAATGATCTATTTCCTTAATAATGGTGACATCTAAAAAATCAATATGATCAGCCGCTGTGTGTGCAGTAAAAGTAATATTAGGCTTAAGATGATTCAGCCATTGCAAAAATTCTTGTAACAGTAAAAGGGAACCTGTCCATAAGAAAAACACATCGTCTAAAAATCGTTTCCAAAATGGAATATATTGAAAATATCCCGAGACATACAGGACGCCACCGCATCAGCATCGGACCCTGTTCCTGAACAACGAGAGAGGTCAGAGCACGTTTGCCCCTCCCGCAGCCTTCTCAGCCCATCCGGGGCCTTGCAGCACACTATAAAAACAGCTGCACGCTGCCGGGAGTCCCTCTCCGCCTCCGGACGCCACCGCATCAGCATCGGACCCTGTTCCTGCACAACGAGAGAGGTCAGAGCACGTTTGCCCCTCTCGCAGCCTTCTCAGCCCATCCGGGGCCTTGCAGCACACTATAAAAACAGCTGCACGCTGCCGGGAGTCCCTCTCCGCCTCCGGACGCCACCGCATCAGCATCGGACCCTGTTCCTGCACAACGAGAGAGGTCAGAGCACGTTTGCCCCTCCCGCAGCCTTCTCAGCCCATCCGGGGCCTTGCAGCACACTATAAAAACAGCTGCACGCTGCCGGGAGTCCCTCTCCGCCTCCGGACGCCACCGCATCAGCATCGGACCCTGTTCCTGCACAACGAGAGAGGTCAGAGCACGTTTGCCCCTCCCGCAGCCTTCTCAGCCCATCCGGGGCCTTGCAGCACACTATAAAAACAGCTGCACGCTCCAGGCGTGCCCGCGCCTGCGTGCCCGCGCCGGAGGGCCGCGCAAGAGGGCCCTTTGACACGGCCCTTAGGCAAAAGCCAGTCAAGGAACCTCAAGCTCCCACGGAAACAAAACAGCTCCACGGTGAAGAGACCGACAGCCTCTCTCAACGCACTGCTGAGCTCCTTCAAGGTCGAGCTCGCGTAGAACCACTGAACTGACACACCAACGAATCGCAGCAAGTATATGCTACCAAAATAACTCTAAGTTCACACCAGATCTTTTGTTGTTGTCCATGATCCACCTCTGAATCATTACTGTTGTCAGTATTTCAACTTAGACTAATTGTTGGCTAACTTAATTTCAGATGCCATATTGCCATTTAGGCACTGTAGATTCATAACTATTATCAATAACTCACTTTAACTTACTGTTGTCAGTAGTGTCAGTAATTTTACCTTGAAGTACTGTTGTCAGTATTTCACTTCATATTTCTGCTGTTAGTATTTCACAGACTCTTTTCTGCTACCAATATCCTGTCCTAAACTATTGTTAATATCTTACTTTGATTTTACTGTTGTCAGTAACTCACTGTGGATTTAGTATAGATAGTGAAGTACTTTGGTTTTACTGTTGTCAGTATTGTACATTGGATTTACTGTCGTCAGTAATTATCTAGCCTTACTGTTGACAGTAACTCACTTTGAATAACACCTTTCAAAACTGCCACATAACTCTTATCAGAATTCACCACTGCTGACATACAACTATATTATCACGACCTTACACAATAGTCCTTGAGCCAAATACAGAAAATGCTTCACCCTAACAACATGCTCTTGCGAATATCATACACCTGTATATTATTAGCAATAATAATAATTGATCTATCCACATGTTTAAACTATAAAAATCACATGACTATACCTATAATACACACACATACTCGAAATGACTACCATATGAGATACTTTCATGAATTCCACCCAAAAATTAATTATCATAGACTAATACACATACAACAAACAAATACACAACAAAGGGACAAGAAAATCTGCTCTATCTACTCATCCTCCCTATCATGTATCCTAATTAATGCACGATCAATGAAAAATAAATTACCCATATTTAATGACCTGATAACTGACTTAAAACCTGACATCTTATGTGTCACAGAGACATGGCTTTCTGAAACAGATACAGTCTATCTAAATCAACTAGATAAAGAGAACTACGACACATTCTACAAACATAGATCCAACAAAAAAGGTGGTGGAGTTCTAATGATGACTAAAAAAACATTAAACGCCAAGCCAATCCAATCAAATTTCAATAATAACATGGACACATTATTAATAAAAATCGGCCTCATAAAAATTTGCTTAATTTATAGACCCCCAGACAATAAAACAGATGGCCTGGATTCTCTTATTGAACTCCTCAGCTCATCTACTGATCAAAATCCTGTAATCACGCTAGGCGACTTTAACCTTCCATCCCTACCAACACTAGACTCTAAACTATTCCTAGACACCATAGCAGACATACAGTACCATCAAATAATTAAAACAGCAACACATATCAAAGGAGGAACATTAGATTTGGTTTTTCTTCCTGAGATACTCTTCAAATTAAGTAACTCAAATTCCATTGAATGCACTGAGACACCTTGGTCTGATCATTCTATTATCAAAATAAATCTCACATATCCCATCCCTAGCACCAATAATCTCACAAGAAGCACCCCCACTTCAAAATTCAAAAAATTTAATGAAACAGACTTCCTTGACTCTACGATCCCCTACTTCTTATCAACAACAAATTTGGATGACGCTGTTAATAACTGGAATGACACTATTAATAATGCAGCTAAAAATAACCAACCAAATAAAAAAACCATATACACTAAAACAAATAATTCACCTTGGTTTAATAGCACTATAAGACTAATGAAAAAAGAACTAAGAAAACTTGAAACGAAATGGAGGAAATCCAAGCTGTCTGTACACAAGGAAATATACAATAACTATCTAACAAAATATAAGGAAACAATAGACAGCACGAAGAAAAATTATTACGCAGCAACCTTAGCAAAATCATACAATAGACCTAGAGAGCTATTTTCCATAGTCAGAAAATTAACCAATAATGAGCAAACTTCTAACAAGGAAATCACAGACATCTCAGTTCAAACCCTAGCTAATCACTATCAAAACAAAACAAAGAAACCTGCCATGCCCTTAGAAAATATCAACATCTCTTATCAACCTGTAGATAAATGGTCAGAATTTTACCCCATTTCAAAAGTGTCATTAAAAACAATCTCCGGCCTAAATACCACAACTTCGTATTTAGATCCATGCCCTGTATCATGGATAAAAAACACACTACCAACCCTACTATCCTTTATTCTCCCAATAGTAAATCTTTCACTTACCCAAGGATACCTTCCATCCCCGCTCAAACATGCACAAATACGTCCAATTTTAAAGAACAGCAAACTAGATAAAACATCCCCTACATCATATAGGCCCATCTCTAGCATACCATTCTTGGCCAAAATAATTGAAAAGGTAGTGCAACTACAGACACAGGAATTTATAGACTTATCTTACCCACTAGATGATCAACAATATGGATTCCGGCCCCGCCATGGAGTAGAAACACTTCTAACAGTATTAATAGATACACTTCTAAAAGGAATTGACAATCATAAACAGGCGTTCATCTTACTTTTCATTGACATATCAGCAGCTTTTGATAGCGTGCATCACTCAATTTTGCTCAACAACCTACGACAGATAGGCATAAACTCTACCGTACATAAATGGTTCACCTCATATTTAAATAACAGAACACAAAATGTAAGAACAGGTAATCAAACATCCAACACATACAAACAAGAAATAGGTTTACCACAGGGTTCAGCGCTTTCAGCCCTACTTTTCAGTATCTATATAAAACCGGTCTGCAACATCTTTAAAAAATTCGGAATACAATATCACCTTTATGCGGATGATATTATGATGTACATACCTTTTACGATTCCTAACCTACCGATTCAACTTCTATCAGACTGCTACAATGAAATTACACACTGGCTAAAAACCCAAAACCTCCATATAAACCATGCTAAAACCGAAGTCTTGATCGTAACAAAAAACCAATCATTTATTCCCCCAACCCACATAACATTACAAAACCAAGAAATTAAAATAAAACATGAAATAAGATATCTAGGAGTCATTTTAGATACACACCTCTCTATGGAAACTCACATTAGAAACACCTTAAAGAAAATCTACTTCAAACTTAAAATCCTCAAACAATTGCGCCCCCTGGTATTTATGCAAGATTTTATCAACATAACACAGGCCACCATTACTCCCCACTTCGATTTCGCTAACTTAACACTTATAGGCATTCCAAAACAAAATATCAAAAGAATCCAACTCGCACAAAATGCAACAGCTAGAATTATATTAAAGATAAATTCACTCCAACACATTACACCAATACTAGCTTCCCTGCACTGGTTACCAATACAAAGCAGGATAACCTACAAAACAATAATAACTACATTCAAAGCCCTAAACGACATGGCCCCGAAGACACTATGTAATTTAATAAGCAAAGAACTACCTAAGTCCACTCATAGAAAAGGACAATCAAATAAACTAAAGATTCCAAAAGAATATATAAGATCTCACAAAATTACAAATAATAGAGCCTTTTCCCACATAGCTCCAATAACTTGGAACTCGTTACCAGAGGACTTACGATCACTAACAGAGATAACAGAATTCAAAAAAAAACTGAAAACATATCTATTCACTAAACACTATAATTCCATAGAAAACATTCCACTCAACTTAGATAAAGGCTAAACATGAACCTCCCCAAATCAAGCGTATACTCCCTTCTTCAAGGGATAACATTCAAAACATAATCGAATGAACATTCCACTCCTATGCACTGATACCCTACTTGTATATAGTTGAAACTGATATGATCTGCCTATGCGGTAGAGTCAGTACTTTGTTTAAATTGTTACACAATCTGTGTTAGTTGAATTATTCTGCTTAGTATTTAAACCTATGTGTGCATGTTAAGATGTTCTATGTAAAAAGTTATTTTGTTCCATGTAAAACAAGCTCTGCATTGTTAACTGTTGTTAATTGTACACCGCAACTGATCGCTGGAAGATGCGGTATATAAATAAGTGTTAAATAAATAAATAAAAAAGGTGTTGTTCCTCAAAAGCAGCCATATATAATGTGGCTATGGACGGTGCCACTCTTGCCCCCATGGCAATACCATATATTTGTTGGTAAAAAACTCCCTGCGATAGAAAATAATTTCTGGTAAGAACTAATGTAATCAAATCACACAGAAATATATGAGGGAGCCTGGGGGGTGCAAACGTGAACAAAGTTGTCAACAATTCCAATGGTTCAACTTGATTGATGTTAGTGTACAAAGCAGTTACGTCTAGTGTTACCATGTGGAACTGCCATGTTGAAATATCCAAAGCTAACAACTGTTGAAGAAAATGAGTCGAATCCCGCACAAAAGACGTAACTAATGCAGCTTCCTTTTGAAGAAAAATATCACAAAATTGTGACAACGGCTCTAGTACAGAACCTCTACAGGAAACGATCGGTCGTCCTGGGGGATTGGTCAAAGATTTGTGAATTTTTGGAACCAAATAAAGTATCGGAATTTTAGGAGAAGCTGGAGTTAGAAACCTGTACTCCTTATTAGTAAGCCAGCCATTATCTAAACCTGTGGTCGCCAGAGATTTTATCTCCATTTGTATGGCAGGAGTAGGATCCATGGGCAATTGGCGATATGTAGATGTGTCTGATAGATGTTCTTTAAGCTGATTCAAATAATCTAATGTAGATTGAACTACAATCGCCCCTCCTTTATCCGCTCTACGTATTAGCATGGCAGGATCTTGTTTAAAGTGTCGTAAGGTTTCCCAATCAGTTTTATTTAAATTCAACCAGTCACGTGGTAAAGCCTGCTCAAAAGATTCCAGATCTCGTAGCACCAAATTCTGAAAGGTTATAAGAGAAGGATCTGTCTGATCAGGGGGCATAACAAAGCACTGGGCATTGATGGCATTCCCACTGAAATATTACAGCAATCGGATGAAGCTGTTAACATACTTACAAGGCTCTGCCAGGAAATTTGGAAAACAAATTCATGGTCAACTGACTGGAAAAGATCTGTGTTTATACCAATATTAAAGAAAGGTGACCCGACTGACTGTGGAAATTATCACACAATCGCTCTTATCCCACATGCCAGCAAGATTCTACTCAAGATCATTAAGCAGAGACTACAATCACACCTGGAATGAGAACTGCCTGAAGTGCAAGCAGGGTTCAGGAAATGGCAAGGAACGAAAGACATCATCGCAGATGTGAGATGGATCCTTGAAAAGACAAAAGAATACCAAAAGGATATCCATATGTGTTTTATTGACTACAGCAAGGCTTTTGACTGTGTAAATCATGACAAACTCTGGGCCACATTAAGAAGCATGGATATACCAGAACACTTGATCATTCTCTTGCACAACCTTTACATTAATCAAGAAGCAACAGTCCAAACGGAACTAGGAGAAACAGAATGGTTTAAAATCAGCAAAAGGTGTATGACATGGCTGCATTCTTTCCCCCTACCTCTTTAATTTATATGGAGAACAAATCATCAGAGAAGCAGGACTGCATGAAGACAACCGAGGTGTGAAGATTGGTGGAAGACTCATCAACAACCTTCGCTATGCTGATGATATCACATTAATGTAAGGTAATGTAATGTAAGTTATGTACTGTGTTCCCTGTTTGTACTCCTAGTGTTTTGTTGTGATGTAATGATAATGCAATGTATGTTTCCCTCACCTTTGTTTAACTCTGTGCTGTATTAACCGCTTTGATTGAAGGAAAAGGCGGGATACAAAACATGTTAAATAAATAAATAAATAAATTACTGGCTGAAAGTGAAGATAATTTGAAACATTTCCTTCTCAAGATCAAGGAACAGCCTTAAAATGGGTCTGCACCTTAATGTTAAGAAGACAAAGATCCTGACTACTGGCAAAATCAATAAGTTCATCATTAATGGAGAAGAAATTGAAATAGTAGACAACTTTAACTTATTTGGATCAACAATAATAAAGAAAGGACTAGCAGTCAAGAAATTTGACGATGTTTTGCTCTTGGTAGAATGGCTATGAAAGACCTAGACAATATTTTCAAGAGCAGAGATGTCTCTCTCCATACAAAGATTCGACCTTTCCAGGCCATGATATTTTCAATAATGTCATATGGATGCAAAAGTTGGACAGTGAAAAAGATAGGCAGGAAGAAAATTGATGCCTTTGAATTATGGTGCTGGCGATGAATACTGTGTATATCATGGACTGCCCGAAGAACAAACCAGTCAGTACCAGAAGAGATCAAACCTAAGCTTTCTTTAGAAGCTCAGATGACAAGACTTCGACTTTCATACTTTGGATACATCATATGAAGAGAGAGATCATTGGAGAAAGACAAAGCTTGGCAAAGTAGAAGGCCACCATAAAAGAGGAAGACTGGCAATGAGATGGATTGATACAATAACAGCAGCTATTGATACCACTCTATCAACAATGAGCCACTTGGCTAAAGACTGAACAATGTTTAGGTCAACTATTCAGAGGGTTGCCAGGAGTCAACACCAACTCGACGGCACTTAACAACAATCGCAAAAAAGCAAACCTTACCCAACAGCCCTTCCGCAATATCACTAACAAATATGTTAAAAAGAATCGGACCAAGGATAGATCCCTGTGGCACACCACTGGTAACCTCCTCCTCAGAGTGAGTTCCATTTACCTGCACCCTTTGACAACAACCACTCAACCAATTTCTACCCAATCAGTAACTTTAGGGTCCACCCCTAGGGTGCTCAGTTTGTTTATAAGTTGCCCGGATGTTATGGTGTGAAAGGCTTTACTGAAATCTAAGTACACCACATCTAAGACTCTCCCTCGGTCCAACTCCCTGGTCACCCACTCAAAGCAATCAATCGGATTTGTCTGACAAGTCCTGCTCTGGATCCTGCAATCCATAAGAACATAAGAAATGCCATACTGGGTCAGACCAAGGTCCATCAAGCCCAGTATCCTGTTTCCAAAGGTGGGCAATCTAGGTCATACATACCTAGCAGTTTCCCCAAAAGACACAGGTTCCACAATGCTTGTACTGGGTCAAGCATTGATATCCTGGGTCCCTTCTTAATAATGGTTTATGGACCTTTCCTCCAGGAACTTGTCCAAACCTTTTTTAAACCCGGCTAAACTAATAGCCTTTACTACATCCTCCGGTAACAAATTCCAGCGTTTGATTACACGATGAGTGAAAAAATATTTTCTTTTATTAGTATTAAATAGTTTACCCTGTAGCTTAATTGCATGTCCCCTAGTCTTTCTATATTCTGATAACGTAAACAATCGATCTATGTTTACCCGTTCCACTCCGTTCATTAATTTATAGACTTCTATCATATCTCCCCTCAGCCGTCTCTTTTCCAGGTTAAAGAGCCCTAACCTTTTTAGCCTTTTTTCATAGGAGTATCCTTCCATCCCCTTTACCATTTTGGTGGCTCCTCTCTGAACCTTTTCTAATAACGCTATATCCTTTTTAAGATACGGCGACCAGAATTGCACACAATATTCAAGGTGCGGTCTCACCATGGAACAATATAGAGGCATTATAATATCTTTTGTTTTATTTTCCATTCCTTTCCTTATGATACCTAGCATTCTATTTGCTCTCTTGGCCGTCACTGCACACTGGGCCGAGTGTTTTAACATGTTATCCTCAATGACGCCTAAATCTTTTTCCTGGGTGGTGGTTCCTAATGCGGAACCTTGCATCGTGCAACCATAGTTTGGGTTGTTCTTCCCTAGGTGCATAACTTTGCACTTGTCCACATTTAATTTTATCTGCCATTTTGATGCCCAGCCTTCCAATTTATCAAGATCCTCTTGCAATTTTCCACAATCCTCTTGGGTTTTAACAACTTTAAATAGTTTTGTGTCATCTGCAAATTTGATAACCTCACTTGTTCCCTTTTCCAGGTCATTTATGAATATGTCAAAAAGCAGCGGACCCAGCACAGATCCCTGGGGTACACCACTATTCACCTTTCTCCATCAACCAACTCACCTTTGTCCACCTGTTTATTCACACCTTCAAAATAAACATTACAGATTAGTAAGACAAGATCTTCCTTGTCTAAAGCCATGTTGGCTGTCTCCCATTAGGCCATGACTATCTACATGCTGAGTAATTTTGTTCTTTATGATGGTTTCTACCATTTTTCCCGGTACTGACGTCAGGCTCACCAGTCTGTAGTTTCCCGGATCACCCCTGGAACCCTTTTTAAAAATTGGCGTTACATTGGCGATACTCCAATCTTCAGGTATTACAGATGATTTTAATGAAAATTCTGAGATTACTAATAGCAGGTCTGCAATCTCATATTTCAGTTCTTTCAACACCCTTGGATGTATACCATCCGGCCTAGGTGATTTGCTACTCTTCAGTTTATCTAATAGTTGTAATACATCTTCCCGATGTATCGATATTTCCTTCAATTCTTCCGCACCTTTAAATACCACTTCAGTCATGGGTAACATCCCTACATCTTCCTCAGTAAAGACCGAAGCAAAGAATTCATTCAGTCTCTCTGCTATTGCCTTGTCGCCTCTTGGTGCCCCTTTAACCACTCTATCATCTAATGGACCAACTGACTCTCTCGCAGGTTTTCTGCTATGAATGTACTTGAAAAAGTCTTTATTTCTCGTTTTTGCTTCTGCAGCAAGCTTCTTGTCAAATTCTCCCTTTGCCTGGCTTATCAATGCCTTGCATTTGACTTGCCAGTGCTTGTGCTGTTTCCAGGTTTCGTCGTTTGGCTCTTTTTCCCATTTCCTGAAAGATGCTTTTTTGGCAACAACAATGCCCGCTCTGTGTTAGAGAGGGCATTGAGTCAGAAAGGATTAAAGTTTTGCAGGAAACAAAATTTGATGTAGAATCTCTATGGATTGAAATTCCATGTAAAAAAGGGAAGGCGATGGCAGTGGGGGTATACTATCAACCGCCTGGCCAGAATGAACAAATGGATGATGAAATGCTCAAAGAAATCAAGGAAGCTAACAAAAGTTACAGCTCGGTAATAATAATGGGTGATTTCAATTACCCCGGTATCGACTGGGTCGGTGTCACAGCAGGACATGCTAGGGAGATAAAGTTCCTAGATGAAATAAATGACTGCTTCTTGGAGCAGCTGGTTCATGAAGGAAATCCACAGTACTACCTTTTAACTTTTGAAAGGGAGATTATGATAAAATGAGGAAAATAGTTAAGAAAGAACTAAAAGGAGCAGTTGCAAAGGTTAAAGACCTACATCAAGTTTGGGTGTTGTTGAAAAATACTATTTTGGAAGCCCAGACCAGCTGTATTCCACGCTTTAAGAAAAGAGGAAGGAAGTACAAAAAACTGCCAGCATGGTTTAAAGGTGAGGTCAGAGAGGCTGTTGTTGCCAAAAAAGCATATTTCAGGAAATGGAAAAAAGAGCCAAACGACGAAACCTGGAAACAGCACAAGTACTGGCAGGTCAAATGCAAGGCATTGATAAAGAAGGCAAAGGGAGAATTTGAGAAGAAGCTTGCTGCAGAAGCAAAAACGCAAAATAAAGATTTTTTTCAAGTACATTTGTAGCAAAAAACCTGTGAGAGAGTTGGTTGGACCATTGGATGATAGAGGAGTTAAAGGGGCACTAAGAGGCGACAAGGCGATAGCGGAGAAACTGAATGAATTCTTTGCTTCGGTCTTTACTGAGGAAGATGTAGGGATGTTACCCATGACTGAAGTGGTATTTAAAGGTGCGGAAGAATTGAAGGAAATATCGATACATCGGGAAGATGTATTACAACTATTAGATAAACTGAAGAGTAGCAAATCACCTGGGCCGGATGGTATACATCCAAGGGTGTTGAAAGAACTGAAATATGAGATAGCAGACCTGCTATTAGTAATCTGTGAACTATCATTAAAATCATCTCTAATACCTGCAGATTGGAGGATCGCCCATGTAACAGCAATTTTTAAAAAGGGTTCCAGGGGTGATCCGGGAAACTACAGACCGGTGAAAATTGCAAAAGGATCTTGATAAATTGGAAGACTGAGCATCAAAATGGCAGATGAAATTTAATGTGTACAACTGCAAAGTTATGCACCTAGGGAAGAACAACCCAAACTATGGTTACACGATGCAAGGTTCCACATTAGGAACTACCACCCAGGAAAAAGATTTAGGCATCATTGTGGATACCATGTTAAAACCCTCGGCCCAGTGTGCCGCGGCGGCCAAGAGAGCAAATAGAATGCTAGGTATCATAAGGAAAGGAATGGAAAATAAAACAAAAGATATTATAATGCCTCTATATCGTTCCATGGTGAGACTGCACCTTGAATATTGTGTGCAGTTCTGGTCGCCGTATCTTAAAAAGGATATAGCGTTATTAGAAAAGGTTCAGAGAAGAGCCACCAAAATGGTAAAGGGGATGGAAGGATACTCCTATGAAGAAAGGCTAAAAGGGTTAGGGCTCTTTAACCTGGAAAAGAGACGGCTGAGGGGAGATATGATAGAAGTCTATAAATTAATGAACGGAGTGGAACGGGTAAACGTAGATCGATTGTTTACGTTATCAGAATATAGAAATACTAGGGGACATGCAATGAAGCTACAGGGTAAACTATTTAAGACTAATAAAAGAATTTTTTTTTTCACTCAACATGTAATCAAACTCTGGAATTTGTTACCTGAGGATGTAGTAAAGGCTGTTAGTGTAGCTGGGTTTAAAAAAGGTTTGGACAAGTTCCTGGAGGAAAAGTCCATAAACCATTATTAAGAAGGGACCTAGGATATCAATGCTTGACCCAGTACAAGCATTGCGGAACCTGTGTCTTTTGGGGAAACTGCTAGGTACGTACGAGATTGGCCACTGTTGGAAAGAGGATACTGGGCTTGGTGGAGCTTGGTCTGACCCAGTATGGCATATCTTATGTTCTTATTTTCTTATAACAGCCTCTCTGACCTCACCTTTAAATCAGGCTGGCAGTTTTTTGGACTTCCTTCCACTTTTCTTAAAGAGTGGAATACAGCTGGTCTGGGCTTCCAAGATAGTATTTTTCAAAAACACCCAAGCTTGATGTAAGTCTTTAACCTTTGCAACTGCTCCTTTTAGTTTTTTCTTAACTATTTTCCTCATTTTATCATAGTCTCCCTTTTGAAAGTTAAAAGGTAGTACTGTGGATTTCCTTACTATCCCTCCTCCACTAATTAAATCAAATGCGATCATGCTATGATCACTATTGCCAAGTGGCCCCAACACCCTTATCTCTTGCACTAGAATGGGTGTTCCACTAAGGACTAGGTCTAATATGGCTTCCCCTCTGGTCGGTTCATGAACCAGCTGCTCCAAGAAGCAGTCATTTATTTCATCTAGTAACTTTATCTCCCTAGCATGTCCTGCTGTGACACTGACCCAGTCGATATCGGGGTAATTGAAATATAGGAATTACACTTACCTGGTAATTGTGGTTCCTTGAGTGACTCCAGTTTAGTCCTCAACCTTTGGGTAGTGAACCTCCTCCTGCAGCTTGGAGACCGGGCATGTCAAAAACTCATGACATCACTGGATATAGCCTGCTGGTCTCTCCCATCAGCCCCCAGTGAACTATTGACAAAGCAGACTCAAAGGAGCAAAGAATCAGTAACTTTTTTTTAAACTTAACATTATATTCAAGGGCACGCAGAACATAGAACCTATCTACCTACTACTCCCCTTCCAGAAGGAAAGGGACTGCTTCCTGCATGCTCTCCTTTCCGTCGAATACCTAGCCCTAAACAATCCAGAGCAATATATATAATAATATATAACAAAATCATAATATAATAATGTAATAATATAGCGCAAAACAAATGGAAGCATCAAAACGACTGAACACCAGTGAAGGTCTACATCCACTTTTAACCTTGCACTTCCCCCAACAGAAAGACCACTGCTAAAGACCCCATCCCCGGTTGGGAATGAGGACTAAACTGGAGTCACTCAAGGAACCACAATTACCAGGTAAGTGTAATTCCTATTTCCTTATCGTTCCTCCAGTTTAGTCCTCAACCTCTGGGATGTATCAGAGCAGTAATCATTGGGAGGGACCTTTCCAGACGGATCTCAACACCGCCTCCCTGAAAACGGCATCCTTAGCTGCCAGAACATCTAGGCGGTAGTGCTTGCTGAAAATATGGAGAGACAACCAAGAGGCCTCCCTACAGATGTCCACTGGCGGAACTAAACTGTGCTCTGTCCAAGACGACGCTTGCACTCTGGTAGAGTGAGCTCGTAAGCCCCCTGGGACTGTACGGTCCCGTAGAAGATAAGCCGACGCACTCGCCGCTCTAATCCATCCAGAAATGGACTCCTTCGCCGCCGCTTCCCTTTGCGGGGCCCTCTGAACACCCCAAAGAGAGACGATCTGCCTTGCGAACGTTTCTGAAACCTTTAAACACTGCCGCAGCACTCTCTTGATGTCCAAACCACGTAAGCTATGGTTCAATACGCTCCCCTCCGCCGCACCTAGCGCTGGAAGAGAGACCATTTTAGTTAGATGAACGTAGAAACCACCTTTGGTAACAACTACAGAACCAGCCACCAGGCCACCTTCTGTCTGGAGACAGACAAAAAACGATTCCTGACAGGTCAACGCCTGCAACTCCGAAAATCGCCTCGCCAAACAAATGACCATCAAATATACCGTATTCAAGGCAAAACCCTTAACCTACGCCCGTTGCAAGGGCACCAATGGCATGCTAGCTAACGCTCCTAAAAACAACTTGAGCTTCCCCGGTGGAATTAATATCCTACGAGAGGGATATAGTCGGGTAACCGCCTGAGAAAGCGTACCACATCGACCTGTGCATAAGAGACACTCCCTGTCCTTTGCCCCTATAGCAAGACAGAGCTGCTAACTGAACTCTCCAGGACCTGCCTTTACCAAACCCGTCCTGCAGAAAACGTAATACCAAGGGAACTGACACTGTTGTTGCGCGAGCGTGCCTCCGCGAGCACCCGTCCTCAAAGATGTGCCATATAAGCACATATGCAAGGGACGTAGACATTTTTTTTTTGCGGCAAGGTGGCAAAGACCGCTGCCGAGCAACTCTTTTTCCTTAAACTTGCCCTTTCAAAAGCCACCCCGTAAGCGAAAACTGATGCACCTGAGGCATTCGAAGGGAACTCCGTAGCAACAGAATCTCCACAATGTCGGAAACCTCCATGGATTCCCGTCAGGCAACCGTATGAGGCAGGCATATCACGGGCACTTCGGCCAGCCCGAGGCCCCCAACCACACGTTTCTCTGAAGCGCTTCGATACGCAGAACCACTCGACCTATGAGTGCCCCCGGTGGAAAGATATAGAGAAGACCGGACGATGGCCACCATTGAAACAGTGCGCCGATGCCTTCCGACCCCCTTTCGCGTTGTCTGCTGAAGAAGCGACCCGTTTACGCAGAATGAAACGCCGCCATGAGGTCCATTACTGGCTGTCCCCATATGCAACCTGTGCAAACACCTCCGGATGCCACTCCCATTCTCCGGCATCTACTCGGACCCAGCTGAGGAAATCCGCCGTCACAATGTCCTTACACGCAATATGTGCCACCGAAAACGCTGGCAACCAAAGCTCTATCCACACACACAGACCCTCTGCCGCGGCCTCTATGGCCACACTTACGGATCTGCCCTGCCGATTGATGTAGGCCACCGCTGCGGAGTTGTCGGACAGTACTCGCACCACTCGACCTGTCACCGTAGCTTCGAACGCCTGCAACGCCCGGCGTATCGCTCGCATTTCCAGTCGGTTGATTGACCACTGGGTCTCCTGTGTACTCCAAGAGCCTTGCGCGAAACGATCTCCGAACGTAGCGGAGTTTAACAAAGTTTTTGGCCAAGCTCCCGGAGGAAAGATCCATAACCTTTTATTAGAGAGAAGCTGGAAAATTATTTTTTTTTTATACCAACTTTCACCAATTCAAGAACTTCTACAAGGCACACAACCCAACAGAGCATCACATCTGTTGTACATGCAACGGAACCTGTCAGACGGCTGCCTGGGTGAGAATCTTCACAGTCTTGGCAAGTGCATACATCTATATGATTTGCAAGGGATTGTGGGCAATGCAGTTCATTCACACCAGACACAGCTGCTGACAATAATTTAGTTGTGCTCAAGTGTTAAAGCCAATAAGAAATTTATTTATGGGATTATTTCTCCCAACACAGATATGCTTGGTAGCACATAAATCAGGTTACTTGCTTTCAGTGTTAAACTTGAAAAAAAAACAAAATCAGGAAAACAACCTTTAAACTTGTCAGGCATTAGCTAATGTTTTCTTAGCATATATCAAACAACAAACCAAAAGCCACAAAGAAAGAAAAAAACTGTTCTTCTCAGGTTAACTTCTTGTATCTTCCCACATAGATTCAGAAGTGATTCTCTCCTAGCTCACAAGCAATTAGGTAAGGCTCAATTGCTAGCAGTTATCCAGCTGAAACCCCTTAGCTGGCTTGCTTTCTACTGTGTGGGTCAAATCCTGCTTCAGGAGCTTTTCTGAGTAGATTAAAGAACAAGTTTGTATTTCTTTGTGATGGTTGCTGTACTTTGTAACAGAAAGTTACCAAAGGAGTTTAGACAGAGAGCAGTCCATATAAACACATTCTTCATCTGCAATCATTCCCCCTTCTTCAACAAGCATGGATTGGCATAGATGAATCTCTCAATGGAGCACTTTCAGTAGAATACTTGTTTCCCTGCTGTCTTTCAAGGTTATAGCTAGGGCATAGATCAGTGTTCATACCTGAGCTTCCATTGCTGTTAGAGTTCCTCTCTATATAGCCTGGCCAGTATGTAGTCCAATTCTTATGTCCAGCCTTCCAATCCAGATCCCTGGACACTGGATCTCTCTTCACATACCTTCTGGCACGGGTCTTAGGGTCCCTTCCACGTGCAGCCGTCTGCCTCACAGGTAGCGTCTGGAGATTCCTAGCTCTGCAGCACCATTCCTCTGGCTTTCCCCAGTCCAATGGTGTATGCTGGCCCTTGGAATACCTCCCAGTATACGTACTGTTCTGGACTCTTCTAGACCTCTCAAAGGTTTTTCTCCTCTTTCTTCCAAAGGGTTTCTTTCCCTCTCTGTCCGTCCGGTTTGGCTTCTGCTTCTGATGATCCTCCTGATGATGAAGATGATCAAGCTCAAGCTGATTCTCAGGATACTGAGGATAATTCTCTGTAGAATAAACTCTACCTTTATTCTGCCTAGATGAGTGCTCCCCCCTAATACAGCGCAGCTGTGCTGAATCAGGCCCTGCCCTTTGAGATGAGTGCTTAGGGATTACCTCATAGCCCTCCTGACTGAACACACGTTTCCCCACTTCAGCTCCTCTAATGGCTGTTGGAAACCTGGTGCATTCTGGGACTGGTAGTCTTTTATGGGAAAATTCTGTTTTCTTATTTCTACCAGAACTGACAGGTTGCTTGTTCAGAGTCACTTCACATTTTCTATAGCTCCTTCCTGAGCTATGATAAGCTTCCTTATCACATACCCCCCTGCTTAAGTTATTACGGACTGGTTTAACTGGTGAAACTTCTTTCCTACAGTCCGTAATACCTACGAGAGTGTTATCTTTCTGAAGCTCACTTACTTCCTGACTGGCTTCAGGGTCATTATTATTTACAGGCCTCTCCTTCCAAGACTTAAGTACATTAATATGGTAGGTCTGCCTACGCCCTCTTGCATTTTCTACCATATAAGACACTGGGCTCACTTGTTTAACAACCTTCCATGGCCCTTTCCACTGTACTTCAAATTTGGGGGCTGTACCTGCTACTTGAACCAAAACCTTTTCACCAATGCTTAATTGGCAGCTTTTGGCCTTCCTATCATACCACCCTTTCTGGCGCACTTGACTGTCCTGCAGGTTCCTCTCAGCAACCTGCGAGGTCCTTTTCAAACATGCTCTCAAGTCACGTAGAAACTGTGGCACTTCCTGACTTCCTGGTTCAGGATCAATCCATTGTTCCCTCAAAATATCTAACAAACCCCGTGGAGCCCTACCATACATCAATTCATAGGGAGTTACACCTAGGGACACCTGAATTCTTTCCCTGCAGGCATATAAGGCAAAGGGCAATAACATATCCCATTCTTTTACCTCTCCTGCTAACCCCCTTCTCAACATTTGTTTGAGAGATTGGTTGAATCTCTCCACCAAACCGTTTGATTGTGGATGGTAGGCTGAGGTTTTCACGTGATGAATGCCAAAGGCATCCCAGACCTGGGCCAAATATTTGGATACAAAATTGGACCCTCGGTCAGTCAACACCTCTCTTGGGAATCCCACTTCACAAAACAATTTTACTAGCTCTAAAGCTATTGTTTTTGCAGAAACATTCCTCAATGGTATGGCCCAGGGAAACCTTGTTGCCTGATCTACCATAACTAGGATGTATTGGAAACCTCGGGGCGTTTTGACTAATGGGCCTACAATATCCATGGCAATGCGACCAATTGGGTCTGTGATAATTGGCATGGGAATCAATGGCACCACCGGTGGGTGAGCCGCTGTAACTCGCTGACACGCTGGACATGCAGCACAAAACTGGGCAGTTTCTTTGAAAATACCTGGTCAGTAAAAACGCATAAGTATTTGATCCAGCGTTCCTTGCATCCCTTTATGACCTCCCACTGGATGATCATGTGCTAATCTAAGTACTAGCCCTTTGAAAGTTGTGGGTACCACCAATTGTTTACGTATGGTCCCATTTCTGGGGTCCTGACTCTCTCTATATAATATTTCATTATCTAGTCTGAATCTGGGCAATTCCTCCCTGACCTCCTGAGCATACTTAAAAGCTCGGGTGAGAGCTTGATCAGCTCGCTGCTCTTGTGGAAAGTTAGGAAACTTTGCCACTAACTCAGCTGGCACCCAGGGTAAACTTTGACCAGCTAACAGCTCAGCCCTACCCTGTGCTCTGCAAAGTCTCTCACGCCGCTTTTGTGCTTTCAACTTTCTTACTTTACCAGATGATGGGGTTATTAAATCATCATGAGAGGGTAAGTCTCCTAATAACTCTGCCTGCTCCCCCTCCTCCTTCTGCTGGCTCTCTACCTTAGCCTGCGAGCGGGTGGATACAAGGCCCCTCTTATTACCTATAGTTTGGCCTTCTGGAAGCTTAACCATCTTTTTAGCTAGGGACTGAGGACTTCCAAAGAAAGGCCCGGGAGCTATTTCCATTATTCCTTCTCCCTCCTTCTTTCCTAGCCCTTCCACTAGACCCTGCTTAAATCTTGGCCAGTCCTTTCCTAGAACCAAATCAAAGGGTAGCCTAGGCACCACTGCTAACAGGACTTCCTCTTGTTCCCCCAGGCACTTAACCCTTAGCCTATAGGTGGGATATGATGTTGCAGCACCATGAATGCATCTGATGTGAACTTGGCTTTCAGGGGTTCTAGGCACAAATCCTTCTTGGGCCTCTATCCTCTTCCAAAGCCTTTTTGACATCATACTCTGGTCTGCCCCAGAGTCTAACAAAGCATTTGTGGTAATTCCTTGCACATCAACCATCAAAAGAAATCCTCCTAATCCACACCCATTAAGCTAGTGTGTGTCTGCTATCCCTTTTCTAAATGTCCCCATTTTCCACACTTGAAACATTTCTTTCTACTCCACTGTGTCATCTGGTTTGATACAGTACATTCATTTTCAGAAACATTTTTAATTATTTTCTTTTCTGATACAGCACATCTTGCCTCAGCACCAATCTTCAGAGGGCCACCCATTCTATGGCAAGCCTGCGTGGCTTCCAAGAATCTCTCTGCTAGCATGGTTGCCTCTCCAAGATTTTGGCAATTTTGCTGTATAAGGAAAGTGTGCAAATCTTTAGGCACCCCAGACATAAATTGTTCAAGCATTATAATGTCTAATAACATTTCTACCGTCTTTTGCTCAGGCTCCAACCATTTTACAGCTAAACCTCTGATTCTCTGACTCAGAGCCCTGGGTGTTTCACCCACTCTCAATGTAGTAGCTCTAAACATTCGCCTATACTCTGAAATAGACAACCCTAGGCGATCTCTAATAGCAGCCTTTACATCCTTATAATTCAAAGCCTGGGCTGCTGGCATTGCTCTGTAAGCTGCAAGCGCCTCTCCAGTTAATGAGGCTGCCAGCCTTACTGCCCACTGGATCTCTGGCCATGCTAATGCCTGTGCCACTCTTTCAAAAGACTCTAGAAAATCATCAACATTATCATCTGGAGTTAGCTTCCCAAAACTAAATGCCCCAATCCCCTGATTGAGTCCCACACTGTCCACATGTGGTGTACCAGTATTTACTGCTGGTCTTGCATCTGTTCCACTTTGGTTCTGCAGCTTAACTAGGGCTTGCACCAGATCAAGCACTGGCTTCTGCTGGTCCATTAAGGCTTTCATAGCAGTGTCCTGAGCCTGCTGTGCTAGCTCCTGTTGCCTGCTAAATTGGGCTGCCATCCATTCAGCTAGTTCCCTCAGATCCATCTTGATCCCTGCAAGAAACAAAAAAAAAACAAAGTGCACCACCTTCCAAACAGGTGTGTTTTTTTTTTTTTAATTACCCCTGTGCCTTACTCCCATCCACCACTAGACATGCCCAGGTACTTATTACCTTGCATCAGTGATGAATCCAGCTCTGCACAGGGTCTTTTCCTCCTGGGACATCCACTTCTCCTCCAAAGTGCAGTTGAGGGAAAATCTTTTTTTTTTCCAGCTTTAATCTTGAACTTTAGTTGTAATCCTCAGCAAGTAAATCCCCTTTGTGCAAAAGCAATCCGAAAAACTACGCCATTTGTCAGACGGCTGCCTGGGTGAGAATCTTCACAGTCTTGGCAAGTGCATATATCTATATGATTTGCAAGGGATTGTGGGCAATGCAGTTCATTCACACCAGACACAGCTGCTGACAATAATTTAGTTGTGCTCAAGTGTTAAAGCCAATAAGAAATTTATTTATGGGGTTATTTCTCCCAACACAGATATGCTTGGTAGCACATAAATCAGGTTACTTGCTTTCAGTGTTAAACTTGAAAAAAAACAAAATCAGGAAAACAACCTTTAAACTTGTCAGGCATTAGCTAATGTTTTCTTAGCATATATCAAACAACAAACCAAAAGCCACAAAGAAAGAAAAAAACTGTTCTTCTCAGGTTAACTTCTTGTATCTTCCCACATAGATTCAGAAGTGATTCTCTCCTAGCTCACAAGCAATTAGGTAAGGCTCAATTGCTAGCAGTTATCCAGCTGAAACCCCTTAGCTGGCTTGCTTTCTACTGTGTGGGTCAAATCCTGCTTCAGGAGCTTTTCTGAGTAGATTAAAGAACAAGTTTGTATTTCTTTGTGATGGTTGCTGTACTTTGTAACAGAAAGTTACCAAAGGAGTTTAGACAGAGAGCAGTCCATATAAACACATTCTTCATCTGCAATCATTCCCCCTTCTTCAACAAGCATGGGTTCAATATCATGGATTGGCATAGATGAATCTCTCAATGGAGCACTTTCAGGAGAATACTTGTTTCCCTGCTGTCTTTCAAGGTTATAGCTAGGGCATAGATCAGTGTTCATACCTGAGCTTCCATTGCTGTTAGAGTTCCTCTCTATATAGCCTGGCCAGTATGTAGTCCAGTTCTTATGTCCAGCCTTCCAATCCAGATCCCTGGACACTGGATCTCTCTTCACATACCTTCTGGCACGGGTCTTAGGGTCCCTTTCACATGCAGCCGTCTCCCTCACAGGTAGCGTCTGGAGATTCCTAGCTCTGCAGCACCATTCCTCTGGCTTTCCCCAGTCCAATGGTGTATGCTGGCCCTTGGAATACCTCCCAGTATACGTACTGTTCTGGACTCTTCTAGACCTCTCAAAGGTTTTTCTCTTCTTTCTTCCAAAGGGTTTCTTTCCCTCTCTGTCCGTCCGGTTTGGCTTCTGCTTCTGATGATCCTCCTGATGATGAAGATGATCAAGCTCAAGCTGATTCTCAGGATACTGAGGATAATTCTCTGTAGAATAAACTCTACCTTTATTCTGCCTAGATGAGTGCTCCCCCCTAATACAGCGCAGCTGTGCTGAATCAGGCCCTGCCCTTTGAGATGAGTGCTTAGGGATTACCTCATAGCCCTCCTGATTGAACACACGTTTCCACACTTCAGCTCCTCTAATGGCTGTTGGAAACCTGGTGCATTCTGGGACTGGTAGTCTTTTATGGGAAAATTCTGTTTTCTTATTTCTACCAGAACTGACAGGTTGCTTGTTCAGAGTCACTTCACATTTTCTATAGCTCCTTCCTGAGCTATGATAAGCTTCCTTATCACAAACCCTTAAAATATGAGCATACATGAATCCACCGCTTGCCCCGATACAAGCATTGAGTAGCCTATTCGTCCTTTTGGAAACCAGTCAGGTCCTTAAGAGCTGGGTTGGCTAGAGGAAACAGGATACTGGACCTGAAAGAGCTGGGTCTGACCCAGTATGGAATTTCTCGTATCCTTCTGAATGGAACCTCCCCAAAGTCTCTGCCTTGGAAGTAACAGGCTGCGCCTGGCCCTATGGCCCTGTGGCTAGCTCACACGGAGCAGTGCAGCCTAGTGGTTGAGGCAAGTTGCCAGAGGACCAAGGGTTTGAATTCCAATCGAGACCACCAACCTTGGGCCATAAAAACTGGGGTTTCTGGTCCCACAGGTGGTCCTTCTGGCCTTCATTAAGCGACTTAACCCTCTGCCTCGGGTACCAAACCATAAATTTTGAGCACTTCAGGGACAAGGGAAATAGAAATACCGTAATCGACTGTATGCCACCCTGACCTGTAGGCAATCAGTATACCCAAATAAATAACTGACTGGGAATATGTGACCATAGCAAACACTGGCAATGGAGAGACATCAGAGCTGGTGCTGGTTCCTGGTCTTCCTTTCTCGCTCTCCCAGTCCTTCTGCCAGAATTGAGAAAAGGCTGAGAATAGATTGTCCAGTGGGCCGGGGTCCTTGCGTCCTAGACATCAGAGAGAAAGAGGGGCTAGGATCTGGGAGCAAAGCCCAAAGAGAAAGGGAAACTTGTGACTGTGACACTGTAGCTCCTCCGGATGGCTCACTCCACAGCAGATCCCACGACTGCATCTCCAATCCCATGTAACACCATGAGGACCTCACGCACTTTATTACAATCGACATATCCCCCATTACTGGAGAAATTACCTTAGCCTGATAATACAGTCTGAGCAAAGAAATGCAGTCTCATTCTGCAAAGAGTGCACCCAAAAATCATGCCTAAGCAATTGTGAGCACATACAAAATGCACATCTACATATACGGGTGACCCAGCACCTGTCACCCAAACACAGTGCAGTGAGCACGCTTGAACATAGGCTGAATGCATGGAGCATACACAGAGTATTGACTTCCTTTATAAAACCTTCCAGTGCCATGGAGCACTAAGCCCCAGACTGTGCTACCTAGACGTCCTTCTCTTCACCCTCAGCACGGGCTCTTTAACAATATGGCACAGACAGGTCAGTGCCCCTGCTAAGTGCTTAAAGCCCTGCTCTGACAGCACAGGCTCTAGAAAAAGATGAGAATTTCCTGGGAAGGGCATGCTAAGTGGAGAAGTGGAGCTATGAAACACACAGGCAACCCCCCCTCCCCCCCCCGGCCTTCCTGCAGTCAGAGAAATAGCAGTGGGATACACCGACAACCTTGCAAGTGAAGGTCTTAGAGGTTGCTGCCTGTGTGATCCTAATGAAGAATACGATTTCGTATTTTGCAAACCCCCCCCAGGGATGGGGGCACCGAATACTATATGTGATTCATGAGCAGCGCTGCCATCCGGTGGACTTTAGGACACCAGAGCCCGACAAACGATAAAGAAGTTAAGAGCTTTAAATCTTGGTCATATAATCTTGATTTGCAGAACATTACACTTGCTTGTTTAGTCACTAACCCCTGAGTGCCCATGAGGTGGCCCTGTGGTTATTTCTTCCCTGACTTGCAGAGATCAATATGATGATGGCTGCATACACACTGTCACAGAAAGGCACTATTGAGTGTACCAACTGCCCTCTGGTGGCCATAGACCGTAGCACAGGCACTTCTGTCAACCAAGAAATGATAATTACACTTACCTGGTAATTGTAGTTCCTTTAGTGACGACAGTTCAGTCCTCTAACTCTGGGTTGTCAATCTCCTCCTGCAGCTAGGAGACTGGTCTGTCAGAATGATGACATCACTGTAACATCAGTGTAAACTATAACAAAGCAGACTCAAAGGAGCAACAAATAAGTAGCTACACAAAAGAACACGTAGCCCTAGAAAATTAGACGTCCTTCCCCCAACAAGGCTTTCTTACGACCTGCCCCGTCATCGAGAAGGCAAGCAAGCACAGAGAAAAGAAATGTAGACTCACCTGTAAACAGCTGTCGCCGGCTACCAATCAGGAACTCCCTGAAAATACCCGGGCGGGAAGGAGGACTGAACTGTTGTCACTAAAGGAACTACAATTACCAGGTAAGTGTAATTATCATTTCCTTAGCGTTCCTCCAGTTCAGTCCTCTACCTCTGGGATGTACCAGAGCAGTGATCAATGGGAGGGACCCTTCCAGCCGGCAGACAAGACCGCCGCACCGAAACGAGCATCCGAAGCCGCTGCCACATCCAGGCGGTAATGCTTACTGAACGTGTGCAGCGACGACCAAGTCGCAGCTCGACAAATGTCCCCTGGAGGCACCAAAGCATGCTCCGCCCAAGACGCCGCCTGCACCCTAGTAGAATGCGCCCGCAGCCCCACCGGCGCCACACGCCCACAAAGCAAGTAAGCGGACACAATCGCCTCCCGAAGCCAGTGGGCGATAGAAGCTTTAGCCGCCGCTTCTCCTTTGCGAACACCGCCGTAGAGAACAAACAACCACTCAGACTTTCTGAATGGCTCCATGACCCGCAAATACTGACGCAAGGGTCGCTTCACATCAAGCCGCCTAAGACTGCGATTAGAGGCATCGCCCTCCAAGGACCCCAGAACGGGCAAACACACCGCCTGGTTCACATGAAAGGAAGACACCACCTTGGGAAAAAAGGACAGAACCGTCCGCAAAACCACCTTTTCCCTTGAAAACGACAAAAAAGGTTCTCGACACGAAAAGGCTTGAAGTTCGGACACACGCCGAGCAGAACAAATAGCCACCAGAAAAACCGCCTTCAAAGTCAAATCCTTCACAGACGCCCGACGTAAGGGCTCAAAAGGTGACTCGGCCAGCGCAGCGAGAACGAGATTCAGGTCCCACGGTGGAACCGACACCCTACGTGCCGGGCGCAATCGAGCGGCCGCCTTCAGAAACTGACTCACATCCGGATGAGCCCCCAATGGCACGCCATTGACCTTGCCCCGATAACAGGAAAGGGCAGCCAACTGCATGCGTAAAGAACTGGCCGCCAGCCCTTTCTCTAAGCCACACTGCAGAAACTCCAACACTAGCGGAACAGAAGCCGAATTCGGCCGAACCTGGCGCGGCGCTCACCAATCCTCAAAAACACGCCAGACACGCACATAAGCCAGGGAAGTCGAGTGCTTGCGCGCTCGCAGCAAAGTCGCGACCACCGCCGACGAGTAACCCCGCTTTAGGAGCTGAGCCCTCTCAATGGCCAAACCATAAGCGAGAACCGATCCACTTGCGGCATGAGCAGGGGCCCCTGCAGTAACAGATCTGAGCGGGTCGGCAACCGCCAAGGGGCCCCGTCCAGAAGACGAATGAGATCGGCGTACCAAGGACGCCGCGGCCAATCGGGTGCCACCAACAGCACCTTCCCGGCATGCGATCCGATCTTTTGAATCACCCGACCTATTAACACCCATGGCGGGAAAACATACAGAAGACCGCTCGTCGGCCACGGATGAAGCAAGGCGTCGATGCCCTCCGACATGCGCTCCCGACGCCTGCTGAAAAACCGACCGACCTTCGCCGATTGAAAGGCCGCCATGAGGTCCATGACCGGAGCCCCCAACGCCAGACGATCTGTCGGAAAACTGCGGGATGCAGTTCCCACTCTCCGGCATCCACGTGCACCCTGCTGAGGAAGTCCGCAATGACGTTGTCTTTGCCGGCAATGTGTGCTGCCGAGATCGCGGCCAAGCGAGGCTCCACCCATGCGAACAACTCGTCGGCCTCGGCCTCCATCGCGGCCTCCATCGCGGCACTCCCGGTGCCGCCCTGCCGGTTGATGTAAGCCACCGTGGCCGAGTTGTCGGACAGGACTCGCACCGGCTGAGCGCGCACTAGCTCCTCGAATGCCTGAAGGCCCCGGAACACCGCCCGAAGTTCCAGGCGATTTATCGCCCAGGAGGCCTCCAGGGGAGTCCAACATCCTTGCGCAAACTGGCTCCCACAGTGGGCTGCCCAGCCCACCAGACTGGCGTCCGTAAGCAACGGAACCCAGTCCGGCTGTTCCAGGGATAGACCGGCCGCCAGAGAGGAGGGGAGAAGCCACCAGCAGAGGTACCGCCGAACCGCGCTCGGGCAAGGGAGACGCTTGCAGAGGGGATCCCTTTGATGCGACCAACGACGTAGCAACGCCCTCTGCAGAGGACGCATATGAAACCGTGCCCACGGGACAGCCTCCAAAGTCGCCGCCATGGTGCCCAGCACCCGGAGATAATCCCACGCCGCAGGTACCGACACCGACAGGAACTGGCGCACCAGGGACCTCAAGCCCTCTGCCCGTTTGACCGGGAGAAATACACGTCCCTCCTTCGTATCGAACCGTACCCCCAGGTATTCGAGGTCCTGAGAAGGCTGCAACCGGCTCTTGGTCAGGTTGACCACCCAACCCAACTGCTGTAGGAACTGCACCACCCGGTCCGTCACCCGGAGGCTCTCTTCCGCGGACTTGGCCCGAATCAACCAGTCGTCGAGGTAAGGGTGGACCAAGATCCCTTCCTTGCGCAGCGCCGCCGCCACCACCACCATAATTTTGGTGAAGGTTCTCGGCGCCGTCGCCAAGCCGAACGGCAATGCCCGAAATTGATAGTGGCCCCAAGGAAGGGCAAACCATAGGAAGCGTTGGTGAGCCTCCCGAATCGGAATGTGCAAGTACGCCTCCGAGAGGTCTAGAGAAGTCAAGAATTCGCCACGGCGCACCGCCACTATGACGGAGCGCAACGTTTCCATTTGAAAGTGCGGCACTCATAAACACCGATTCACTCCTTCTGACAGACCAGTCTCCTAGCTGCAGGAGGAGATTGACAACCCAGAGGTAGAGGACTGAACTGGAGGAACGCTAAGGAAGTGCCTGTGCTACGGTCTATGGCCACCAGAGGGCAGTTGGTACACTCAATAGTTTCCTAAACCTGTCCCTGTTTAAACCATGGGCGTTTGTGAATACAAAAAAAGAGCTACTGTCTCAAGCACACTTACAGCCTGTCCCTCCTTCCAATTACAAGTTAGGGCTCTGCTCTTGAACCTAAAAGCTGGCAATTTGCCTAATATCCCGGGACTTAACAGATGCTCCTCAGAGACATGATTAGAAGGGAGAGAACATGTGGCATCAGAGATCAATGCCAAAACTGCTGTCCTATAAAACTAAGAATAAACTTAAAAATAAAGAGGACTGACAACAGCCCCCTTAAGGCTGAGGAACCCCCTCCGAGCCACAAAAATCCTACAAACAAAAGAAAGAAACACTAGACCTAAAAATCTAGCTATTCTGCCTGTCGTCTTCCTCACACAGGCAGCTCGCTGCAAATCCCGCCACGCGGTCTAAATACCTAGAGAGAAAATGGCCGCCCCTTTGCCAACGAATTTTGGTGCCAAGAACAACAGCCGCTGCAAAAAGGAGGCCTCAGCAGACAAACAGAGCGAGAAGGCCTTACCTGCAGGGCCGAAAGCACAGCAGCCTGCTCCTACCGCCTTGAATTCATCCGATCCTCAAGCCGCGCTGCCGCGCCTGGCAGGCACAGCGACGACCGCTCAGCCGGTTCCACAGAGTAAAATTAAAATCCCGTAGCAACGGAGAGGCTCTGTCTCACACAGCTTCAGTGTGGCTGTACGGGTCCCAGAGCTCTCTCCCGTACCGTCCAGGGAGAGAGATCCGCACCGGCGAATGCCTGCAGCAAGTGAAAATAACTGACAAGGATGGAAGGCGAGAGCTGCTACTAATTTAAAGAGCCAGGCTCAAATTTAAAATTACTGTAAATATAAGGAAATTTGCTCCTAACAACTAAAGGGAATTAATCCCTGACTGCCAATTAACCAAAGGTAACTGAATTAAAAGTAAAATTAAAGGTAAAAATCAAAAGTAAAATCAGAATAGAATTTGTCACACTAAATGCTCCTTATCTGTTTCCCCAAGTGAGCCCAGAAGCTAGGCTCACTACGTCCTCCTGCTGCATGGAGACTGGACACACTGGGGGCTGATAGGAGAGACCAGCAGGCTATATCCAGTGATGTCATGAGTTTTTGACATGCCCAGTCTCCAAGCTGCAGAAAGAGGTTCACTACCCAGAGGTTGAGGACTAAACTGGAGGAACAATAAGGAACACCCATTATTATTACTGCACTGTAACGTTTGTTAGCTTCCTTGATTTCTTTGAGCATTTCATCATCTATTTGTTCATTCTGGCCAGGCAGTCGATAGTACACCCCCACTGCTATCGCCTTTCCCTTTTTAGATGGAATTTCAATCCATAGAGATTCTACAGCAAATTTTGTTTCCTGCAAAACTTTAATCCTTTCTGACTCAATGCCCTCTCTAACATAGAGCGCAACCCCTCCACCAATTTGATCAGCTCTATCATTACGGTATAGTTTGTACCCAGGTATCACAGTGTCCCACTGGTTGTCCTCCTTCCACCATGTCTCTGATATTCCAATCATATCTAACCTCTCATTTAGTGCTATATATTCTAACTCTCCCATCTTATTTTTTAGACTTCTAGCATTTTCATACAAGCATTTTAGAGAATGTATTTTATTCATATTAATCTGGATATTGATAGGCATGGGTAATTTAGGATTTTTAAGCTCTGTCTGCCCCATACTCGAGGGCATTTGGGCTACTTTACTCTTTTTTGGAACCTCTCTGCTTTTGGTAGTATCCTTCAAGGATACATTCTTCCGAACCATGCACTCTTGGGCGACTGTCGGCTTTCCCCTATTATCTAGTTTAAAAGCTGCTCGATCTCCTTTTTAAAGGTTAATGCAGGCAGCCTGGTTCCATCCCTGTTAAGATGAAGCCCATCCCTTCGGAAGAGTCCCTCCTTTCACCGTGTGGGACCGGGTAATCTGCTATAAGTGGTTTGATTGCCGTGGAGATCGGGTCAGTGGAGAGATGATGATGTCGGCATCGCAGGCTGTGAGTGAGAGCTGTGCCAAATATATTCCTGCCTGGCTTGAATTGTGATGAGATAAGATTATGGTCAAGTCTGTTTGGAAGGACTGAGCTGTGATGGTATGATATTCTGTCTCTCGGGATGTTATAATGAGCCTTTCCTCTTGTCTCTTCTATTTCTTTGACTATCACTGTATCTCTTACTCTGTCCTATTTTATCAATGGCGTTCTTTTCATATTTTCAGTATTTTTTATGTAATATTGTAAACCGCTCTGATGCTTTGGCCTGAGCGGTATATCAAATGTAATAAACATAAACATAAATCAGAATGTTCCGAGGCCCAATCAGCCACCGCCTCCATCTTTGAACAAGGCGCCCCTTAGCGCGTGGACAGCCAGGCAGCCCAGCACCAGCAGAGAGCCGTTAAAGCGTCGGGGAGTAGAGCGGGAAGAAGTGCTCCTCCCCGATCGGCTCCCTGAGGCCCAATCAGCCACCGCCTCCATCTTTCAACAAGGCGCCCCTTGGTGTGACCGTGCCTAAGTCCCTGTGCCTAAGGGCCCTTTGGCGTGGCCCTTAGGCGGGGGCACTGTGGCTTTAGCCACATCCTCCTCCCCTCCCCACTCCAGAAACCCCACTGATGACCTGGCCATTTGCAATGGAACCTCGAGAATCAGCACCATGTAAGCTTCCTTTAAATGTATCCCATAATATAATGTAATGTTGCCCTTGTTGCCCTATGTAATGCAATGTAATGTGGTTTAATGTAATGTAATGTATTGTAATGTTTTGGGTGTTTCTCGTCTTGATTATATTGTAAGCTCTGATGAGCAGGGACCGTCACTCTTTTATGTCTGTACAGCGCTGCGTGTGACTGGTAGCGCTTTATAAATGTTAATTATTATTATTATGTTACCCGGTTCCTAACAAATCCAAAACCCTCATCTCTGCACCATTGTCTCATCCACGCATTGAGACTCCAGAGCTCTGCCTGCCTTTTGGGTCTTGCACGTGGAACAGGAAGCATTTCGGAGAACGCTACATAGAAATTACACTAACCTGGTAATTGTAGTTCCTGGAGGGTCCAGTTTAGTCCTCCACAATCGGGTAGTGCACCTCCTCCTGCAGCCTGGAGACTGGACCAATCAAATCTTCCGTAGTACATATGCAGCCGGAGCTCCCAGAAGCCCCCAGTGTACTAGTAACAAAGCAAACTTAATGAAGCAACACATTAGAGTCATAGAAAAAAATGCATACTAAAGAATAAACCCGTTCTCCCCAATAAACTATTAGCCCCCTCCCCAAACGAGGAAACCAGAACACTGCACCGCGCCTCCAACGACGCTCCGGTAGCAAAAAGACAGCCCACAGGCAAAATTTCAAGAGAGCTGACCGAAAATCCAATAGAAGGAATAGCACTGACAAAGAGCGCGGCCGCAAAAAAGGGCCGAACGAAAAAGAGGAAACGTCTTAGGCCCACCCGTTCGGAAAAGCGCGCCGCACTAAACAAGCTGAGACTCGGGAGGGAAGGAGGACTAAACTGGACCCTCCAGGAACTACAATTACCAGGTTAGTGTAATTTCTATTTCCTGATCGGTCTTCCAGTTTAGTCCTCCACAATCGGGATGTAACAGAGCAGTCAACACCGGGCGGGACCTTGCCATCAAGCGCGCAGAACCGCCGAACCAAAACAGGAATCCCGAGCGGCTGAAACATCCAGACGATAGTGTTTACTGAAAGCATGTAATGACGACCAAGTGGCTGCCTTACAGATGTCCACTGGCGGAACTAGGCTATACTCCGCCCAAGAGGTCGCTTGAGCCCTTGTGGAATGGGCTCGGATCCCCTCCGGAACTTGTCGCCGCTGCAACAGATACGCGGACGCGATGGCTTCTTTGAGCCATCTTGCAATGGAGGCTTTAGCCGCCGCTTCCCCCTTTCGTCCACCCCCGAAGAGCACGAACAATCGGTCGGTCTTTTGAAAAGATGCGGTAGCCTTCAAATAACGACGAAGCACACGACCCACATCGAGACGGTGAAGACCCTTGTCCGCAGTCCCAACGGAGTCCGAAGGCAGCACCGGAAGGAACACTGCCTGATTCACGTGAAAAGGAGAAACCACCTTTGGCAAAAAGGAAGGGACCGGATGGAGAACCACCCGATCCTGTGAAAAAGACAAAAAAGGTTCCCGGCAGGATAGTGCTTGTAGATCAGAAATACGCCGTGCCGAGCAGATGGCCACGAGAAAGACAATCTTCAGCGTGAGATCTTTGAGAGATGCCCTACTCATGGGCTCAAAAGGTTCGCGAACCAGGGCCCGCAGCACAAGATTCAAGTCCCATGGAGGAACGAAGATCCTGCGGGAAGGCCGCAAATGAAAAACCGCTGTAAGAAAACGCCGTACGTCCGGATGAGACCCGAGGGGACGACCCAAAACTTTGCCGCGATAACAGGAGAGAGCCGCCAGCTGGACTTTCAGGGAGCTAGCAGCAAGGCCCTTATCAAAACCATCCTGAAGAAAACTTAAAACGACGGGCACGGAAACCGTCGCTGCACAAACTCCACGCCGAGAGCACCAGTCTTCAAAGATTCTCCATATCCGAACGTAGGTAAGAGAGGTGGACGTTTTCCTCGCCCGCAGGAGGGTGGCAATCACCGCGGGGGAGTAACCCTTCTTTTTTAGCCGAGCCCTCTCAATGGCCAAACCATAAGCGAGAATCGACCCACTTGGGGCATTCGCAAGGGTCCCTGAAGAAGAAGATCCGGCAACGCGGGCAAGAGCCACGGAACACCGTCGCGCAGCCTGACCAGGTCGGCATACCAGGGCCTCCTGGGCCAATCGGGAGCTATCAGCAACACTCGACCCCGGTGACTTTCGATGCATTGAACGACCCGTCCGATTAGAGCCCACGGAGGAAATACATAAAGAAGACCGGACGTGGGCCACGGTTGAATGAGAGCGTCGAGACCCTCGGACATGCGTTCTCTTCGCCTGCTGAAGAAGCGCCCCGTCTTGGCCGACTGAAACGTCGCCATGAGGTCCCTGATAGGCGGCCCCCACCGACAAACTATTTGCGCGTAAACTTGTGGGTTGAGTTCCCACTCTCCGGGGTCTACCCGCACTCTGCTGAGAAAATCGGCCTGAACATTTTCTGCGCCCGCAATATGCGCTGCCGAGATCGCCGGAAGACGAGTCTGCACCCTATTGAATAAAGCCGTCGCCTCCGACTCCAGGGCTACGCTGCCGGTGCCCCCTTGGCGATTGATGTAAGCTACTGTGGTCGCATTGTCGGATAGGACTCGTACCGGACGACCGAGAACTAGGGCTTCAAGGGCTAGAAGGGCTAGTCGCACCGCCCTCAATTCGAGCCGGTTGATCGACCAAGACGCCTCCAGGGGAGACCATTCCCCCTGAGCGAAGCGGGTCTTGCAGTGAGCACCCCAGCCGGATAAGCTGGCATCCGTTGTGAACGGAACCCAAAGCGGAGGCTCCAAGGGAATCCCCCGCGTCAGGTTCTCGGAGGAGAGCCACCACCGGAGCGATCGGCGAACCGGCTTCGGGCAAGGCAATCTCCTGCTCAGCGAGTCGAACTGGTTGGACCAACGACGCAGTAGAGCACTCTGTAGCGGACGCATATGGAAGCGTGCCCAAGGCACCACCTCCAAGGTCGCCGCCATCGTACCGAGGAGCCGCAGGTACCACCACGCGGACGGAGCGGGCATCCCCCTGAAGAGGCGGACCAGAGTCCGCAAAGCCAGAACACGGCGCTCCGGCAAGCACACCAAACCCCGCGCCGTGTCGAAGCGCACTCCCAGGTACTCGAGTTCCTGAGTCGGGCACAGACAACTCTTGTCTTCGTTCACCACCCAGCCGAGGGATTGCAACAGAGCCACCACCCTGTTCGTGACCTGCCCACACTCTCGACTGGACTTTGCCCGAATCAACCAGTCGTCGAGATACGGGTGGACTAGGATGCCCTCTTTGCGCAAGGCCGCCGCAACCACTACCATCACCTTTGTGAAGGTGCGGGGGGCCGTGGCGAGACCAAACGGCATGGCTTGAAACTGGAAGTGGCCCCATGGAAAAGCGAAGCGGAGAAACCGTTGATGAGACGGCCGGATGGGAATGTGTAGATAGGCCTCGGAGAGATCGAGGGACGTTAGGAACTCTCCTTGACGTACCGCGACAATGACTGACCGCAGGGTCTCCATACGGAAGTGCGGCACCTTGAGAGCGCGATTCATGCCTTTGAGATCTAAAATTGGACGAAGAGAGACGCCCTTCTTGGGAACCACAAAATAGATGGAGTAGCGACCGGCGCCTCTTTCCAAAGGAGGGACGGGAACTACTGCCCCCAGGGAGAGTAGCCGATCCAGAGTCACGCGGATGTCCCGCGACTTTTGCTCTCCCTTGCTGGGTGACATAACAAAGGCATCTTGAAGCGGGCAGGCAAACTCCAGCGCATACCCCTCTTTGATAATCCTGCAAAACCCACTGATCTGACGTAATCTGGGCCCAAGAAGGAAGAAAATCGCGCAAACGACCCCCGATAACCGGGCTCCCCTATAGAGCCCGCCTCGCTTCATTGTGGCTTGCGATTAAAGGAAGAGGACGAGGAAGAGGCGGCTCCGGAGAAGCCTCATCCTGCTCCTCTGAAACCACGAAACCCTTGATAACGGGCTCCAAAGCGACCGCGCTGCGATGCCCACAGTCGGGAAGAACGAAACCTGCGAAAATCTCGAAATTGACCGCGCGCTGAGGGCGACGATCTATTGAGCTTAGGCTTATCTTCGGGCAGCCTACCACCCTTAGACTCACCTAGATCCTTCACCAACTTGTCTAGAGCCTCACCAAACAACAATCTGCCCTTAAAGGGCAGCTTACTGAGGCGAGACTTGGAAGAACCGTCGGCCGCCCAGTTGCGTAACCAGATGGAGCGACGCGACGCCACCAATGAGGCCATACTATTAGCTAAGGAGCGGATTAAATCATAAAGCAGATCTGCCAAGTAAGCCGATCCGGACTCCATGCGGGTAACTTCCAGCAACCCCTGCTGGTCCAGTCCGGAACCCGAGCGCAGATGCTGTGACCAACGTAAACAAGCCTGAGCAACCCACGCCCCACAAATGGAGGCCTGCAGGGACAAGGCGTTTGTATCGAAGGCTTGCTTCAACAAATTATCCACTTTCTTATCCTGGGCATCCTTTAAGGCCGCAGCGCCTTCAACCGGGATGGTGGTTTTCTTAGTCACCGCCGATACCGCAGCGACCACCCGTGGTGACTTAAACAAGTCCTTATCCTTGTCGGCCAAGGGGTAAAGACGATTCATGGTCCGAACACCCTTCAAACCGGATTCGGGTTGATCCCACTCAGAGTGGATCATTTGCTCAACAACCCGGTGTACAGGGAACACCACTTGTGCGTCCCTGACCGCCTGAATGAGAGGGTCTTCAAGACCCTCCTCCTCCAGAGGCCGAACCACAGCCAGGTTAAGGGTTTGAAGGGACTCCGTGATCAAAGGGACCAGCTCGTCCCTACGAAACACGCAAATAATCCGAGCCTGATCTTCCGGCTCCGGGATCTCCCCGTCTTCCAGCTCATCAGCCTCCGTCTCAGGATCACCCTCCACCTCAACATCAGAAAAACAAAGGGTGTCCTGATCCTGGTCCACAAACCTGAGCCTTTTGGCGGCCGGCTGAGAAGCGCGCTGAACCTCCCCCGAGGAGCCAGGGGAAAGGGACGCGGGCCAAGCCGCCGACAGCTGACCGGAGCGACTCAATCGAAAGGCCTGATGCATGAGGAGAACGAAATCTGGGGAAAAATCTACAGGTGGCGCAGCGACAGCCGCATGTTGCAACTCAGGGAGAGCCCCACTGGACGGCGGTACCGAACCAGACGGGTGAACGCCCGACGAAGGTACACTCTCCCCCGCTATAGAAGCGTCAGCAGGAACAGGCAGCTCCTTCAGCTCAAGTGAATGTTCCAGGTCTGAAGAAGCTGAGGCACAGCCCCTGCAGATGCCAGCGTCAGAAATCGCACCTTTGCGGGACCCGCAAATTACGCACTGCGGTTTGGTAGCCATCTGTTGGCAACCTCCCAGCAAGCGGAAGAGCAGGGAGCCAAATCAGGTAAAGCCCACACCAAAGGGACTAAGCCAATAAAAATACAGATCGGATTTAAACCTCTTTTTTTTTTTTTTTTTTTTAAGAAAATAAAACACTCCCTAGATTCCCAGGAGTGTCCTGAGCAAAATCGCCAACATAAAAAACCCCAAAAATGCCAGGGGAACCCGTGCACAAGTGTTAAACACTGAGAAGTTCCCTTTTTAAAGTTTCAAAATGGCTGCCGTTTGAGCTCCCGCGGTAAAAAAAAGGGCGCAAAAATACCAGTAAACCGGAGAAAAGGTGAAAATAAACAAAACGGACCCCAAAGAAGGGCAAATTAGAAAATAAAACGAAATTCCAGCAAAGCAGAAAATCAGGACACCGGGGAGCTGACAGAGCCACTGAAAATAGCACCGGGAGAGAACTGCAGCACCCGATTAAAACAAGTAACAGAAAAGTCCTACCAGCTCTGAAATCAGCACAGGATACAGCCAGCAGCTCAGATGGAAAGGCAATACTGGACCAGGTATGGCTTTTCCCCGTACAGTCCAGGGGAGAGCTCAACCGAGGCTGTCCAAATACACCGGGAGGAAGGCAGGAGCTCAATGCAGGACTGGCTTCTCACCCCGGGAGGTCCCCTGTGTGTAAACCTTTTTTTTTTTTTTTTTTTTAAAGAGAGAGCTACCTAGGAAAGAAAAGGTAATGAAATAAGGAGAGAAAGCAAACCCCAAAAAAAGAGCTAACTAGTGTTGCTCCCCCAAGTGTCACTAAGTGTGCCCAGGAAGGGCACACACGTCTTCAAGCTGCAAGGAGACTGGACACACTGGGGGCTTCTGGGAGCTCCGGCTGCATATGTACTACGGAAGATTTGATTGGTCCAGTCTCCAGGCTGCAGGAGGAGGTGCACTACCCGACTGTGGAGGACTAAACTGGAAGACCGATCAGGAACCTGGAAGTTCTGGATTTCAACTTCCTACCTAAAAGCCTAAATTTAGCCTCCAGAACTTCCCTACCACATTTTCCTATGTCACTGGTACCGACATGTACCCAAGACAGCAGACTCCTCCCCAGCACTATCTAAGACCTTGTCTAGGTGGCGCGTGAGGTACGCTACCTTCGCACCAGGCAGGCATGTTACCAGACGATCCTCACGTCCTCCAGACACCCAGCTATCTACATGCCTAATGATCGAATCACCAACTATAACGGCTGTCCTAACCCTTCCCTCATGGGCACATGGCCCTGGAGAAACCTTCTCGGTCCGAGAGGGTTTTACATCACCTGGAGGACAGGTCCTAGTTACAGGATCACTTCCTGCCACACCAGGGTGATGCTCTCCTGTCACGTGACCTCTCTCCTCTATGGCAACAGGGATGCTGCCAGACTGGAGGTGGGACGTCAGGACAATATCCCTGTAGGTATCGTCTATGTACCTCTCTGTCTTTCTTATGTCTTCCAAGTCTGCTACTCTAGCCTCTAGAGAACAGACTCGTTCCCTGAGAGCAAAGAGCTCCTTGCATCTAGTGCACACGTAAGACCTCTCACCAACTGGGAGAAAATCATACATGTGACACTCAATGCAAGAGACTGGAAAGCCCCCATCTTGCTGCTGGACTGCTGTCTGCATCTTAGTTTTAAGCTTGTGTTTAGATCTTTAAGTTTTTTACTTATTAAGGGTTGCTATGAATATTTATACTAATAAAACTGTATCTAATACGTTTAATATACCTTGTTCACCTGAAACTTCATTAATCTCAGGTCCTTAGTGTATGACTGATTTGGATAACGAGATTCACCTGAGAGCACCTCCTTTCCTTTAAGATGTGTAAGTACCTATAAAGCTATGATTATCCCAGGGGTGGGTGGGTGTTGGGGAGGGAAGGAGGAAAATAACACTTATTAAAAGAGGGCTGCTACACAGTACCCTGTCCTGTGCTGCTGAGGTAAGCTGTGACCAACTTCCTGGGTAATTAACAGTCCTTGCTTGGATAGAAGGAGTCTTTCAAAATGGCCTTTTGACCTGCCACCTGGTGTTAACACCTATTGAAAACATTTCACAGGTCTCTTGCTCCCTAGGTAGAAGGCCTCTTTGTAAAGGTCTCTAGAAGACTTTATTTATTTATTTTATTTATTTATTTTATTCACATTTATATACCGCATCTTCCAAGAGTTCAGTTGCGGTTTACAGTTAACAACAATAAACAAATCAAGTTTGTTTTACATGGAACATTGCAATAAAACAGAACTTATTTACAAGGAACATCATATAAAGTATAGAACAGACAATGTGGTATAATACCGAACAGTGTGGAAACTATATACAAGTTATATATGAATATATATACATGGATTACATAGGGGGAGGTCAGAGGATCATCATTGGAGAGTGCTATCTGTATAGGTTAAAGGTTTATTGCTCAAAGAGTACTGACCCTGTTTTGCCTTTTATGCTAACTTATATTCTGATTGGATTTAAATTACAGCTCTTTGCTGCTGCTAGGCTCCGACTTCTTATGAAATTTAAACTACAAGCTCTCTGCTGGGTTCCAAATTTAACCAGAAAGCTCTCTTCTGTATTTTAAATTTAAACTAAAAGTACTTTGCTGATACTAGGCCCTGAGTGACTATTAAATTTAAACTACAAGTTCTCTGCTGGGTATGAAATGTAACCAGAAAGTTCTCTTCTGTGTTTTAAATTTAAACTTAAACTGCTGCTACTAGGCCCTGACTGATTTAACAAAAAACACTGGGTTCACAGATTAATTTGCTTTAATACAAAGACGTCCTTTCAGAAAATTCCCAGAAGTATATACTCACAATTGCAGATCTCTCTCCAGAAGTAGCAGTTCCTTTTTCTAGTCCTTCAAGACTCCAGACACTATTCTTTCTTTTAGCAGCATTTCCAATAATTTACTCACCACAGAGGTTAGACTAATCGGCTTGTAGTTTTCAACCTCATCCTTAATTCTCCTTTTCTGTAAAGTGACCACATGTGCCTTTTTTGCAGTCCTCTCGCACCATTCCCGACTCCAATGAAGCATTGAAAAGGTCAGTCAGTGCAGCTACTAGAACGTCCCCAAGTTCCTTCAGTATTCTTGGATAATCCCATCCAGTCCCATTGCTTTGTCTACTTTTAGTTTTACTACTTCCTCACAAACACAGTCTTCTGAAAATTGTTTGAGCTCCCCATCACTTCTGTTCCTATTTGTGGAGTCCAATGGATTGCAGGATCCTGTTCCTATTTGTGGAGTCCAATGGATTGCAGGATCTGAGGCAGCATGGATTCACCAGAGGCAGGTCTTGGACTGAGGGAGAGCTCTAGATGTGGTGTATTTAGATTTTAGTAAAGCCTTTGACACCATTCCGCACAGACAACTTATAAACAAACTGAGCACTCTAGGGTTGGACCCTAAAGTTACTGATAGGGTTAGAAACTGGTTGAGTGGGAGGCGACAAAGGGTACAGGTAAATGGAACTCACTCTGAGAAGGAGGTTACCAGTGGTGTGCTGCAGGCATCTGTCCCTGGTCTGATTCTGTTTAACATCTTTGTTAGTGATATTGTGGGAGGGCTGTTGGGTAAGGTTTGCTTGTTTGTAAGCAATACCAAAATCTACAATAGAGTAGACACACAGGAAGGAGTCAACAAGATGAAGAGGGAGGAGTGGCCTAGTGGTTGGGCAAGTTACTTCAGGCTAGAGGGCCAGGAGTTTGAATCCCACTAGAGGACAGCAACCTTGGGTAAACCATGTAACCCTCCACTGCCTCAGGTACAAAAACACAGATTGTGTGAGCCTTTTGGGGACAATGGAAAAATATATATACAGTACCTGGATGTACACCACTTTGACCAGTAGAAAAGCATTATATAAGCCTAGTTAAATAAATCCAAAGGAGCTGTAAGGTGTAAGGTCCTTCTATCCACAAAAGAAGAGCAGGACCTAGGTGTAATTGTGTCTGATGATCTTAAAGTAGCTAAACAGGTAGAAAAGGCAACTGTGAAAGCCAGAAGGATGTTTGGGTGTATAGGGAGAGGAATGCCTCTGTACCTCTATTGCAACCTCATTTGGAATATTGTGTGCAATTCTGGAGATTGCACCTTCAAAAGGATATAAGCAGATTGGAGTTGGTGTAGGTGGCTACTAAAATGGTTAGCAGTCTTCATTATGAAGCATATGAGTTCAGACTTAAAGATCTTAATATGTGTATTTTAGAGGAAATGTGGGCGATTTGATAGATTAATTTAAATACCTTGGTGGTATAAATGCATAGGAGGGTCTCCTTCAATTGAAAGCAAGTTCTGTTACAGGGGACATAGGATGGGATTGAAAGGGGATAGATTCAGGAGTAATATGTGGAAATATTTTTTTATGGAAAGAGCAGTAGATCCGTGGAATAGTCTCCCAGTGGAGGCGGTAGAGATGAGGATAGTATCTGAATTCAAAAAAGCATGGGACAAACACAGAGGATCTCTAAAGGTAAAAAGGGGACTGTTGTAGTGGTTGATAAGGAAGGGCAGACTAGATAGGTCATGTGATCTTTTTCTGCCGTCATATTTCTATATTGTAAGGTTTCAAAATATCCAGGAAGAATCTATTACTATGAAAAACTGCCGACAGTGAAATTAGCCCAGAAGACCAATAGTATTCCAATCCAATCATGATAGTTGATGCAGCGCCCGCAACCAAAACCAAAATCCCCGCCGTGAAGATCACGTGCCGTGTCGTACGAACCTTGCGCGAGAGCCCTTGCGCCACCGACCGTGTAACCCCTTTGTTGTACGGGAGAAGCGGCGGACGCCATTTCAGGGAGTTGCGAGATTAAGCGGAGTAGATTTCTTTTGGTAGTATTGAGCTTCCGACCTACTTTAGACTTTCTTGCAGACCGACGAAGGGCTGTCACTAGCGCAGCGAGGGCTTTTTCTGATAACGGAGGAATTCTTATTTTCTAGATAGATTCTGAGCCTTGGTAGGCCACCAGGAGTTTAAAAAAAAGGAACCGAAACTCGGGGAAGGCGTGCGGCCTGCGCAGAGACCCAGAAAGTAAGCTCGTCGAGACCCAAACTAAGGTAACAGTTGGGCAGTAATACTAATAATAATTGAAATAACGTGGGTTGCATCCGACTGTTTATATTGGAGATTTATTCGGTAAGTTGGCATTGCCTCTTGGGATAGTGAGACCTCACACCCGGTATTCTTAGCCTCCATAACTAATCGCAATGATTGACTATTTCACTCAGCTTTCAGTTAATAAACTAAATATTCAAGTTTTCTAACAGTAGCAGGGGTGAAAATAAAGTGCATGTTGTGTAAGTGGTGGGAGCAAGGTCGGTATTGTGCTTCTAGAGTCTGTGGTGTGTGTGTGACGTCAGAAAGCCCTGTCGATTAGGGGCCTGGGAGCTAACATACCGAATCCGAGCGCTCTGTCACTTAGAATAGTATTTTAATTGCCGGGGTGTGGAAGGAAATAAACCCTGGTGTGGTGGTCTACTTCCCTTGTATAAGCTGAAATGAATACGAGCAAAGTCAGCTTCAACGTTACACAGCTCTAGGAGAGAGAGAAGGAATAATCCTGCATTTCTGACCATCTTTTGAACGTGCATTATGGGACATGTAGCACTTATTTCATTGGGTAGAATCATGAACATTAATTTGAAAGGTAAATTCAAAACCAGAATTGAACAAAAAGTCTCATTTCTTGAATTGGCTAACTTGGAAGCTCTGGTGATAGTTTGAATTCTGCTTTCTTTGGGGAAAATAAAGAGTTTGAGAATGGAGACTAAAAGCTTCAACAGTAATGCCGTGACCTGATGGGTTGATTTGAGAACTCACTAAACCTTGATTGCAATACTCATCCTTGACGGTTTCTGTGACAAAAAATACTGAAGTACAGCTTAAACATCAGATCAGAATGCTAGGTAATTTCTGTTTGTTTGTTTTGTAGGTATTTTACATTTATTTAGTTCAGTCTTTTCCTGTGGTCATTGAGGGCATATTAGACTCAGGTACACTAGGTATTTCTCTGTCCCTAGAGGTCTTATAATCTAAGGCAGTGGTTCCTAAACTGGGGTTGACTCTAGATTCCAAATGGGATCGCAGAAATAGGGCCGCTTTCTTTCACTCTTTACCTCTACTGTGGCTAATTCCCAATAGTGATAGTCAAGTGGAAGTTGATTAATGTTCAGAGGCCCTGCCCCTCCTCCTGTGTAGGCCTTCTGTTAGACTAAAATTCCATGCCTCTCTTCAAAAATCCTTCATTAGACTTTGTCCTTTTAATTATCTGCCCATCTCCTCCTTCCCTGTGCTTCTAAACTACTTGAACATGTCATGCAGTTTCTTGACTTTCTTTCTTCTCAAGCTCTCTGGATTCACTGCAATCCTCTTCCTCTACATTCTATAGAAACTGCTTTGTAGAAGTCTCCAGTGATTTGATCATTGCCAAATTCACAGTCCTTCATGAACTGCTTTTGACACGTGATCACCACTTTCCTTGGATTTAGAGGATCTATTCTAGTCTGGCTTTCCTTCTCTCTCTCCTATAATTTTCAGTGTATCTTCTGGTGGATTCTGCTTTAATGTCACCCTGCTTTCAGTCTGTGTACCTCGGGGCTCTGTCCTGGGATCTTTCCTTTTTTTCTCTTTATACTCGATTCCTTGGTGCCCTTATTTCCTCCCATGGTTTTCAGTACCATCTTTATGCTGATGACTCTCAGATCTACCTCTCTGCACTTGAAATCACTCTAGGAATCCAGCCTGCTTGTCTGATGTTGCTGCCTGGATATCCCACTGCCATTTGAAACTGAACACTGCCAAAGCTGAGCTCTTTATCTTTCTCCCTAAACCCCCCCTCCCCTTTTCACTATTTCTGTGGCTAACACTTGACTCCTTACTGTTTTCTCTGCTCTCAACCTTGAGGTTATTTTTTACTTTTCTTTCTTTTTCTGCACACATCCAACAGATTGAAGCAACAGGTTATAGCTTTCTCTATAACATTAACAAAATGTGTCCTTATCACATTCTCTAGAGACCTCTGGTTTGGTTATTGTAACCTGATCCTCGCTGGTTGCCCCCTGATTCATATTTCTTCCCTTCATTCTGTTCAAAACTCTGCTGCACGGCTTCCGCCAGTTTTGCTATGCTCTGAGTGGAGGAATAGCCTAACCCTTAGAGCACTGGCTTGGTAATCAAGACAAGGCCATTCCTTGGGCAAATCACTTAATTCTCCATTGCCTTGGAAAAAGGGCCTGATAATCTACTACCGGTCACACTGCAAAGAAAATCCAGGAGCTGCTGGGTCAGCAGGAGCCAGCATGGACTTGAAGGCACACATTGCATTTTGTCCCTATTCTCGCTTAACTCCTAGTCTGAAGTCACTTCACTGGCTCCTTTTCCACATCCAGTTCAAACTGTTCCTATTGACCCTTAAGTGCATTCATTCTGCCGCTTCTCACTACCCTTTCCTCTTTTCTGTCTTTACATCTCTCCCTCAGAACTCACTCTTCTAGTAGAACCTTTCTATCTGTGCCCGCATAAGTATGTCAGGCTCCATCTCTGGTCCTATTCAAATTCATGATCACTGTTCCCTCTAAGCTGTGCGCGTGTGCGCGCGCACACACCTCACCGCACGAGCGCACATACTTTATAACAGAGCGCACAAAAATTACAGTTCTGATTCTGATAGAAAACAACACAGACGTCTTAAAATTTAAAAGTTGCTGTGTATTTACGTTTTTCACAAGTCTACAATATTTTCTAGTGCAATCAATGTGGTGTACATACTGTATTCTGACGTGTAGTCAAATTTTAAAGTATATAACTCCGAGTGTCGTTATGTAGCGCACAAAAATTTAACCTTCCTTCAAAAGCTGCACAGCTGATATTTTATGCGCACACAGCCTACAGAAAATTAGAGGGAACATTGTTCATGATCCCCTTGTTCTGCTCATTACCCATGTGTATGTTTATCTGACTCCTAGAATTTGTCTAGTCCTTAGTTGCATTGTCTGTCTTGATTAGATTGTAAGCTCTTCAGAGAAGGTATTGTCTCTTACATGTATGTACATCCTGCTTATGTCTTGTAGTGCTACACAAATGATATGTAGTAGTAGCAATAGTAGTAATACAGGGTACTGAGGTATATGAGCACACATGTTCTCCCCCCCACCCCACTTATCAAAAAATGAGGACAAAGTAGAATGGAATGGCGGTTTGATATTTTGTTTTCATCATCTGGGGTCATGTGAATGTTAGTGTTTTTAAAATGTTATTCACTGCTCATAAACATGTGAATTGTTTGGAACCCTGTATAATCATCCAAGTTTAGCACCCTTGTTCTATGTACATTTCTTGGTTCATGTATATAAACCGCTCTGAATTTATGATAGAGCGATATAAAAAAACATGTTAAATAGGACAAATAAATAAAATGGGATCATAATGGATCAAAGTTTGGGAAGCATTAATCTAAGGCCCTGATGTAGCAAAGTGCGCTGCAGCGTTTGTGCATAATTTTCTGTGCTCTTGTGGGTGCAGAATATAAAAAGGGATTTAAAGCAAACCAAAGCAGGCTTTGCCAAATTTTCTCAGAATCTAGGAGCCAGCTTAACAATTTAGGAGTTGGCTGCCAATACTGAGGTCACATTCCCCCCCACCCTCGCAGCTCCTTCCTTAGAGCTTATTTACTGTTTTCCCATTTTTTATGGGAAAAGAAAGCTTAATTACCGTATTTACTCAAATGTAATGCGCACCTTTTCTGGCCAAAAAGAGGCTCAACTCAGGGTGCACATTACATTCGAGGGCGCTTTACATTCGGAGGCAAACTGCTCTACACCGGCCCGATCCAGCCAACCTCCGGCTTTTCTCCTGCGAACCCCAATCCCCCATGCAGCCGCTGCTTCTGCTTTTCCCAGAGCAGCGGCTGCAATAAAGTTAAAAGAAAAATGAAAAGAAACCTGTGGGAAGCCCTCCCGTCATCCTAGGAAACTCCTTCTGCAGTGCCCGAGGAAGTGATGTCAGAGGGGGCGGGTGCTGCAGAAGGAGTTTCCTAGGACGACGGGAGGGCTTTTCACAGGTTTCTTTTCTACTACTACTACTGAGCCGGGAGGCGCTTCCTTCATTTAAAGCAGAGTCCAGTGTGCTGGGCGGCTCCGATTCGCTGCCGAATGGAGAGCAGGGGGTTTGCAGCCCTCTGCTCTCTTTCCCGCCGCTGATTGGGGTTGCTGGTTGGCAGCTGATCAGTGATGGCGCCGGGAGGCGCTTCCTTCATTTAAAGCGGGGTCCGGTGTGCTTGGAGGCTCCGATTCGCCGCCGGATGGAGAGCAGGGGGGGTTTCCTTTTCCTTTTAACTTTATTGCAGCCGCTGCTCTGTGAAAGGCAGAAGCAGCCGCTGCACGGGGGCAAAGCAGCATTAAGGGGGAATGCGCACTACAATCTCCAGCAAACATTTTTTTTAAAGTTTCAAGCCGTTCATAATAGGGTTGCGCATTAGATTCTATGGTGCATTAGACTCTAGTAAATACGGTAATTGGGCCCTTTTTTTTTTATCTGACATTTCCTTATCGTCGGTCCAATCTAGTCCTGCTACCTCTGGGTTGTCATGCCTCACTAGCAGCTTGGAGACTGAGCATGTCACAACTTGATTGGGTTGTCGCAACAGACCAGGAGGAATTCAGAAAGAATCTTAAACCACATATCTTCCAAGAATGTTATGGGACAAACTGAAATCCCTTCCCTCACAGACAAATGACCAAATACACTCAGAACTGGACCCAATGTGGCTCAAAATGTAAATAGTTACTGTATTCAAACTAACCCTACCCTCTGTACCCTAATTACCTCGATAGCAATAACTAACCACTGTTCCTTATCGACCAACGAAGATAGGCCCGCGCCACCCAAGCTCCACAGATGGAGGCTTGGAGGGAACAGGCATTGACATCAAAGGCCTGTTTTAACAGTGCATCCAACTTCCTATCCTGTGCATCTTTCAACCCTGTCGCATCTTCCATGGGAATCGTTGTCTTCTTAGTGACAACCAAGACTGCCGTGTCCACCTTCGGAGACCGAAAAAGCTCCCTATCCTGATCTGACAATGGATAGAGGCACGCCATAAGTCTAGTCCCACGAAGGCCCGTCTTCGGCAGATCCCGCTCATACTGGATCATCTGCCGTTCCACCCTATGAATAGGGAAGACCAACTGTGTTTTCCGCACTCCTTGCAGAAGAGGATCCTCTAGAGCAGGGGTTCTCAACCCTGTCCTCGGGACCCCACTAGCCAGTCGGGTTTTCAGGCTATCCACAATGAATATGAATGAGATATATATGCATTAGAAATAGCCTGCCAAACTGACTGGCTTGTGGCCCTCCAATGCTGGATTTGGGGACCCCGGCCTTACACCTCTGTCATTTAAGATTGTGAGTGGGCAAGGTACAGATGTCCAAGACATCAAAAAGATTAGATGGAATATGTCACATACCTCCTCGCCTCTCACCACCACCAAAATATTGTCTATTAGACAACTTTTTGGTGGTGGTGAGAAACTAGGAGGGATGTGACACATTCTATCTACCCTTTTGATGTCGAGGACATCTGTACCTTGCCCACTCACAATCGTACTTGACAGAGGTGTACGGCAGGGGTCCCCAAATCCAGCACTGGAGGGCCACAAAGCAGTCAGTTTGGCAGGCTATTTCTAATGCATATATATCTCATTCATATTCATTGTGGATAGCCTGAAAACCCGACTGGCTAGTGGGGTCCCGAGGACAGGGTTGAGAACCCCTGCTCTAGAGTATCATCCTCCACTGCAGGTTCCACAGGCATATTAAGCGCCTTCAACGATTCCATGATAAGCACCGGCAACTCCTCCCTATGGAAGACCCTGACTATCCTAGCCTGGTCTTCCTGTTCCAGGATCTCTCCTTCCTTGAGCTCGTCTTCCACATCCATCTCCGTGTCCAGGCCTTCCCTCTCGAGACCTTCCGACACTGGAGAGTGTCTCTGCCTGTCTTCTGCGAGCTTAGGGCGCTTCGCCAGCTGGATCCCTGGCTCCTCACCGAGCCCCCTCCAGCCTTCTCCTGCTCCGAGCTAAGGATGCAGGCGCTCCTGTTGCCCCCTGCTGGCGCAAGCAGAATGTCTGGTGGAGCAGCAGCACAAACTGCGGTGAAAAAATCCCCAGGACATCCCCCTCTGCCAGACTTTGGGAAGAGAATGGACTAGGAATAGCTGGGGCAGAGGGAGATGTCTCTTGCGAAACAGGCATGTCCCCTCCGGCCACCTGCCCGTCCACAGGCGGGGCCCAAGGCCTTCCCTGTTCTAACCTATCCTGGAGGGAATTCTCCATTGCGGTGGCCTCCCGGGCACACCCCCTACAGACACCTCCTCCAAAACGGTACTCTGCCTGGTTCCACAAACCAGACACTGAGTCCTGGCAGGCATACCCGCAATCTAAGGACCAGTATTTGAGCCCTGAAACCAGCCTGTTCCTCCCTCAAGCTTGTAAGGGCTGTCTGTTCCCCCAAAACAGAGCAGGAAACAAACAGGAAAGTAGTGCTTCCCACACCGAGCAGGAGAAGAAAAACGGTCCCTCCCTCTCTGCTACTCCCATGATCCCTTGGCCTTTTTTTTTTCCCTTTTGCAAGAACACTCTAAAATGAACCGCTCCCAAGAGGGAGAGAGAGAGAAAGCGCCACTAAAAACAGCCCTAAATGCAAAGAAAATAAGGCAAATGCAGTAAAATAAGTGAAACGCTTGGCCCTGTATTCCCTGCAGAGCTGTGAGCCTCCACCACATGGCTGACAGCTTGCATGGGAAAGAGTTTTCCACTGAACAGGCTTCCAGCGGGAAGACAGGCCGCAAAAATGCTGTCTCTCTGAACTGTTCTCAACACACGGCACGAAGTTCCCCGAAAGCCGGCAGCTTACCGCACTGGAGAACCAGCTCCCAACACTTAACTGTAGGTAGATATGCTCCCGCGTTTTGCTTGTGGGCCGTGCCCCACGGTGCTTGTGGGCCGTGCCCCATGGTGCTCGGCCCGAAGTGAAGGCTTCGGCTCCACAGGACCCCAGGGGGACTGGACTGCTGCCGATATGAAGCAAAACTTAGCCTACTGCTCCTCACCCCACTGTGGGTTCGGGAGACGCAGGATCCCCTGGTCAGACCACCTCCTGCACACCACCCCGTCAACCTGAATCAAGTGAGGGGAGGGGGGGAGGCATCCCCTGACCAGACCGTCTCCTCTTTTCTATTTATTTTTTTTAACTGCCTAGAGAAAACAAAGTTCTCTCCGCAGGGGCTTAAATAGGCAAATCAAAAACCCAGCCACACTAACTTGAAAAGCGAAATTAGACTTACCTGCTAATTGTTATTCCTTGAGGAACTCCAGTCCAGTCCCACACCTCTGGGTAGTGCATCTCCTCCAGCAGCTTTTGGAGATTGAGCATGTCAAATCTTGATGTCACCAGTACTAGTACGGCTGGCACCACCCACCAGCTCCCAGTATGCTCAGTCTCCAAGCAGCTGGAGGAGGCAGTGAGCCAGGGTAGGGGCTCACTGAAGGAGCAAATAAGGAGTCAGTTTGGTTAGGGATTTTATTTTGATTGGTTTCTCCTTTAACTTTCTTTGCTTGTTTGTTTTAAAAAAAGGAAAAGAAGCAAATAAGATTCGTCAAGTTCCAGCCCCGAAGAGCAGGACTCTGTGCTGAGGAGGATTCTCCTCCCCCTTCCCCCTCCCTCGTTGAGAGTCCGGGGCAGTGTTTGAGGCGGCTGCCGGGGATCCGGGGCTAGAGGATGGATCCCGTGAACTGGTGAGGAGCTGCCGGTGCTGGGCTGCAGTTGGTGAGTGCTCCTGCTTAAGAAGCCCCAATGAAGAGAGGGGGGCCCAGGCAGAGGTGCGACATGTGGGGGGCTTGGCTACGGGAGTTTTACTCTGCTTGGGTCCAGATAATGTCCAACCATTGGGTCCTGGAGATATATGCGAAGGCTATGCCCTCGAGTTTGCTCAGTCAGTGGGCGAGTAATTCATCTGGTTCCTCTGCAAGATTCCAGGCAAGGCAGCAGCCGTACGGGACACCCTGTCGCGTCTGCTTCAGCTTGGAGCGGTGATCCCCGTCCCCTGGGAGCAGTGCGACTGCGGTCGATACTCCATTGTCTGTGAGTGCTGCATTTTCTTATGGAGACCTTGCTGTCTGTCATAGTGGCGGTCTGCAGTGGAGAGTTCCTGATGTCCCTCGACCTAACGGAGGCATACCTGCACATTCCCATATGGCTGGAACATCAGTAGTTCCTCGGGTTTGCAGTGCCCATGGGGCATTTTCAGTTCAGGGCACTGCCCTTTGGGCTCGCAACAGCTCCATGCACCTTCACCAAGGTCATGGTGGTGGTAGCGGTGGCTCTACGCAGAGAAGGTGTACTAGTGCATTAGTACCTCGACGACTGGCTCATTCAGGCAAAGTCCAGGGAAGAAAGTGAACGTGCAGCAGCCCAGGTGGTGCAATTCCTTCAGAGCCTGGGTTGGGTGGTCAACGTTGCCAAGAGCCAGTTGCGCCCATCTCAAGTCCTGGAGTACATGGGGGCACGCTTAGAGACACAGGGAGAGTCTTCCTGCCGGAGAAGTGAGCGCGGGAGCTTTGGTAGTTCCTCAGGAGGGTAGAGCCCATGGTGTGGCATTAACTTCAGCTCCTGGGCACCATGGCAGCCACTCTAGAGCTGGTACCGTGGGCAAGAGCGCATATGCGATCCCTCCAAAGGGCACTGCTCCGATGTTGGTTGCACCAGTCTCATCCTCTTTCCCAGAGACTTCCTGCCTGCAGGGGGTCAAGAAGACCCTCAAGTGGTCTCTTACGAGGGAGAATCTGGCAAGAGGGATGCCCCTCGAGGCGCCAGCCTGGGTCCCTGTGGTGACAGATTCAAGTCTCTCCGGCTGGGGTGCTCATTGCGAGGGACAGTTTGCACAGGGGCAGTGGAGCTTGCGGGAGGCTTGCTGGTCAACAGGCTGGAGATGCGGGCTGTGGCCCTAGCGCTGCAAAGCTTCGAAGCAAGGTTGCAGGGCATGGCCGTAAGGGTTATGTCAGACAACACAACTACAGTAGCCTATATCAACCAGCAGGGCGGCACGGGCAGTGCAGCCTTGGAGGCCGAGGCCCTGATGGACTGGGCGGAAGGTCGCCTCCCAGCGTTGCTGGCAACGCATGTGGCAGGAGTCGACAACATCACAGCAGACTACCTGAGTCATATGCGAGTAGACCCCGGAGAATGGGTACTCGGTCAAGAGGTATTCAACTTGCTGGTGCGTCGCTGGGTTGCATTGGTTTTGGATCTGATGGCGAAGTTCAAGAGAAGGAAAGAAACTGCTCCCAGCATGACAAGGCTTGGAGCTCAGAAATCTTGTGCACCGAGCATATCGCCACTAGGAACACAGCCTTAAGAGTCGAATCCTTTAGCAATGCCTGAGCCAAGGGCTCCCCCACATAGCGCTGACAGCACCAAATTGAGGTCCCATGACGGAATCACTGCCTGCCGATGTGGACGCAGGCGAAGCACTTCTCTTAAGTGCTACATCAGGATGCGTGCTCAACGCTACCCCCTGGTCCTTTCCACAGTAACAGGCGATTGCTGCCAGCTGGACCTTGTCGAAGCCATCCTGCAAGAATGCCAAGATGATGGGCACCTGGAACCGCCACAGGTGATCCGCCAGATTCCTCACCACGGCCATCGCAGTCAGTCCAGGCAGATGAGTCACCATCCCCCGATGCACCTTAATCCTTTGAGCTACCCTGCCTATGAGGGGCCAGGGCGGAAATACGTAGAGGAGTCATCCCTTCTGTCGGCCACTGCCGCACCAAGGCGTCCAAGCCTTCCGACATTCTTTCCCTTTTTCTGCTGAAAAAGTGACTCGCAGAAAAAGGGCATACCTTCACGAAGCATTATCACCTGGATGTTCAGACTGCCAGGGATGCCTGCTTTGGGTCTGCAGTGCTACGGGCCGTATCAGCAGGTCCCTCCCAAAATTCTTAACTGCTCTGATACATCCCAGAGGTTCGGGACTGGACTGGAGGGACGGTAAGGAAGACAAAATTAGACTTACTTGCTAATTGTTGTTCCTTGAGGAACTCCAGTTCAGTCCCAGATCCCACCCATTTGGCAGTTGTCAAGATTATAGTTCTGTGGTGGGTTGTGGGGATGGTCTGTCTCACATACAGTGCTTGATCTCGGGGCCCAGTGGGGTCACATTAATTTCCCTTATCCTGGGAGGGCGGTAGGAGAAACCTCTTCTCCAGGATAACAGAGGTTTTGTTTATAGTTCTAAAAAGAGAGTATTCTGTGTTACAATTTCTTAATTACTTATTTGTTGCTCTGGTGAGTCTGCTTTGCCAATAGGTTACTGGAGAGAAGGGGCAGTGCCTACTCTTAGTACTACTGTCATTAAAAGATGACATGCTCAGTCTCCAAGTTTCTGAAAGAGGTGCACTACCCAGAGGTTTGGGACTAGACTGGAGTTCCTCAAGGAACAACAATTAGCAGGTAAATCTAATTTTGTATTTCTCATGTAATTAGGGCACATATTCCGCTTACTGTTCAATGTAACTTTTATGTTCAGTTGTGTTTAATGTAAACCACCTTGATATGTCTGAAAGGTGGTATATAAGAAATGTTAAATAAATCAGCATACATAGATAACACAGGTACACTACCAAAAAACTGCCTCCAGTTTTGCAACTGATTCCTATAGATTTTGGGGTGCTGAATCCAGGAAAAATAGCCAAAATGTTCCATCACGTCACGTTTTCTTGCAAAATTAGATTTCTTACCCATATAAGGAATGTTCACATAATTTCTTTTTAGCCGACTGCAGTTTATTTTCTTGGCCCAAAATAGAGGTTGTAATGGTTAACTAACTAGAAACACTCCCTCATGATATTTTAGAGTGTTTTGTATTCATTTTATACATTAACAGGACAATTGGGAGGCGGGGGGCTAAATCCAGTACTCGCGCTGGCGCATGTTCTTTCCTGTTCGCCTCGCCTCGTTCGCTCGCTCAAACACGGTGGTTGCGACATGAACGTTCCTGTCAAATTTCAGTTTCTTGCAAGTTCATTATTACCATTTGTTTGCTCAGTCGTAATCCAGCTTTATTCCGAAGTGGTTCACTACAGTTGTAGTTTGCAGTGCTGTGTATTTGTGATGGCTCACAGAGCCAGAAGTTGTGTCAACTCTCCGGACAGTTTTTGTTTTATTTGTGGGGAATATACCGTGAAAAAGCGGCAGAGGAACATTTCTGCATTTATTAAAAAAGAATATTTCGCCTATTTCGGTTTGAAGTTAGGCGATCAAGACAAACCGTGGGCTCCTCACAAAGTGTGCAAGACATGTGAGGAAGATCTACGCTTATGGATGAAAGGTAAAAAACAAGCATTTCGTTTCGGAATACCTATGATGTGGCGTGAACAAAGAGACCACAGCAGTGACTGCTATTTCTGCTCTTGCATTGTGAAGGGATACAACTTAAAAAATAAGAACGTAATAAGTTACCCCAACCTTCCCTCAGCAATTAGGCCTATGCCTCCATAGCAACGAAGTACCTGTGCCTGAACCACCAAAATCTTTGGATCATATTTGTGTGGACGGTTCTGATCATGATGAGACTCATCAGATGGCTTTTCCCGATGAGTCCAGTACTTCCGAGTTTGAAACTGAACCAGATCCGAAACCTGAACTTTTCTCTCAAGCTGAATTGAATGATTTAGTCCGGGATTTAGGACTCCCAAAAGATGCTGCCCAACTGCTAGGTTCTCGGCTTAAACAGAAAAATCTATTGTCACCAGGAACAACTTTTTATTGGTACCGCAACCGCGAGACAATTTTTGAAGTATTTCAGCAAAGAGGAAGATTTGGTATTTTGCAATGATATATACGGAGTGATGGAAAAGTTTAAACTCAAGTATGATCCTGCTGAATGGCGGCTGTTCATTGATTCGTCAAAAGACAGCATAAAAGTTGTTCTTCTTCATAATGGCAACACATTCGCTTCAGTTCCTATTGCTCACTCTGTTATTCTCCAAGAAAAATACGAGAATTTGGCCCTGATTCTTCAGAAGATTCGTTATGATGAGCATAAGTGGATGATTTGTGGAGACTTTAAAATTCTATCCATGCTATTAGGGCAGCAATCCGGTTTCACCAAATATCCCTGCTTCCTTTGCTTGTGGGATAGCCGGGCCCGCGACCTACACTGGGGGAAAAAGACTGGCCAATTCGGGAGTATTTGAGACCCGGTGAGAAAAATGTTCTTCATGAGAGCTTGGTACCTCGTGATAAAATTCTATTACCACCTCTCCACATTAAGTTGGGTCTCATTAAGCAATTCATTAAGTTCCTTCCAAAAGATGGTGAGTGCTTTTGGTACCTTTGCTCAAAGTTCCCCCGACTTTCTGAAGCAAAGCTAAAGGAAGGAGTGTTTGTTGGCCCTGATATAAGGAAACTCATTTCAGATGGAGCATTCGCTGAAACGATGTCTGAGAAGGAAAAAGAAGCCTGGGATTCCTTCAAGGATGTTGTTCTCAAATTCTTGGGGAACAGGTGGGATGAGAACTATAAGGATATTGTTGCCAGGATGCTCAATGCCTTCAAAGAACAAGGCTGTAACATGAGCCTGAAAGTCCATTTCTTGCACTCCCATGTGAACTACTTTCCCGAAAACTTGGGGGCGTACAGTGAAGAACAAGGTGAAAGGTTTCACCAGGACATCAAGGACGCAGAGAGAAGGTACCAAGGAAGATGGAACACCACTATGATGGCTGATTTCTGCTGGTTGCTGCTGCGGGAAACCCCAGATGAAAAATACGCCAAGCAGCGCACCAAGAGAAGCATTCGGGGGAAGAAGAAACGGGCCCACCAGGAGATTGATTGACCCAAGAATGACTTTAAAATCTAAACTGTGTTGACAAATATCGTGTTTTTACTAAACTTTGAAATAAAAATTTGCTAGTTATTACCACAGTGTCGGATCTCATTTATTAGAATTTTATTTTCACACCATCGGGTATTTGTCTTCATGTATTGCAATGGTGCGGTTTGCGTTTTCTATTCTTACATACATACCTGTACAACATTTTTTGCACATTTCTTTGCTTTGCTTTGTGTCTAACCTCGCTCTTATATGCTCAATGTTTGTGCACATGTATGTGGCTGTTTTAAGTGCAGACAATTTTGCTACCATCACAGTGTGTTTTGTTGACATTACTCTATTCTTATGTGCTGCCTTGTTACAATTTTCTTTATTCTTATTTGAATAACTACTAAACAATTAGTATAAAGAATTCATCCAAGAAACTTTTATCTCGATCGCACTCAATCTGAAACGTTCACCTCAAACTGCTAACCCAATGTAGCAAAAAATCTGTACGTGATGGAGCAAATTGGTTACCAGATTTGGATTCAGCGCACCAAAAAACGTAAAAATCAATCGAAACAACAGAGGCAGTTTTTAAAAAAAAATTTTTTTAGTGTACCTGTGTAATCGGTAGCACCTCCCAGCCCCTCCAGTATCACAATCTCCAAGCAGCTGGAGAGACGTGACTCCGATAGTAGGGCTAACTGTAGGGACAATTAGGTACCTAGAGTGTTAGCACAGCTTGATTCTTTGAATTCTTGGAGGTTTGCCAAAAAAAAAAAAAAAAAATCAGTGTGAGTGGGATTTGCCAGAAGCTGGCCTGAGAGGTCAAGAACCATGGTGCGCCTCTATCAGTTTCCAGAGCAGGAAAAAAACTGGTTTCGTTCACCCAAGGGAGATTCTGCGGTCTCGGTGGTAACCAAGAAAACTACCATTCTGGTGGAGGGAGGTGTGGCCCTCAAGGATGTCCAGGATAGGAAGTTGGTGAAACAAGCCTTTGATACAAGTGCTGTCTCCCTACAGGCTTCCATGTGTAGCGCAGTTTGCGCTGGGTGCAGGGGCTTCAAGGAGAGGCGGGGCTGCCATTCCCTCCCCACCAGAACCGGCCATATTGGAGTCTGGTGTGCCCTATATGGCGGATACCTTTTATGATCTCTTAAGGTGCCTGGCCAGGAGTATGGCATCGGTGGTGTCCACGCGTGGGTATTTGTGGCTCCACAATTGGGCACAGATGTGTCCTCCAAATCACGTTTAAGAAGGCTGCTGTTCTAAGGGAAGCTTTTGTTTGGTGAAGGATTTGGTAGACTCTAAAAGTGGGAGGCTCCTGGAAGATAAGCAAAAGATGGGCTGCTTGGCCCCATTGGGCTGGGGCCGGTCCTGATACTTCGGAGGTTTGGAGCGATTCGTTTTGTGCCCTGTCAGAGGAGACAGTCCTTTTGAGGATTACGAGGGGCAGGAAGATGGTGTTATTCCTCCTCTTCCTTATCGTCCCTCCAGACCAGTCCCGCACTCTGGGTAGTGTACCTCTTCCAGCAGCTACAGACTGAGCATGTCATCTTTCTGATGACATTAGTGTACATATGCAGCTGGCACTGCCTACCAGCCCCAGTATGCTCAGTCTCCAAGCAGCTGGAGGAGGTAGTGAGCCAGGGTGCTGGACTTGCTGAAGGGACAACTAAGGAGATAGGTTTCTTTGTTTTTAAAGCAGAAGTGTAAAAAAAAAAAAAAAAAAGATCAGAAGGAACAGAGAGAACCTGGGGGACAACAGGGCTGAGGGGAGGATATTTCTTCTTCTCCCTCTCCTCCCCCCAGGAAAGGAGAGTTCTGTGGGGGCCTTCCTCAGTCCGAGATTTTTGGCGGCTCCTGAACCCATTATCGGGTAAGGAGCCGTGGCGGGGGCTACAGTTGATTGACAGGAGTGAAAGCTAGCATCCCCGTCGCCCCCCTCAGCGCTGAAGCCGAGAAGGAAGGCTGAGTGTGAGGGGTAGAAAAGCCACGTGGCAAAGAGGCTCTAAGGTAAGAGTGGCAGGGGGGAGGACTGCAGGAACCCCTAGCAACCGCCAGAATTCGAGGAGACAGAGCGCCTGCAGCGGCACGGGAAACTCCCCCTGCTGCGTTTAGGCGTGATTTCTTCTTATTCAGGCCTGCATGTATTTTAACCCCCTGCTGTGTTTTGCTTGCCTGGGAGAGGCAGTCACCAGAGAATAAAGCAGTACAGAGCAGCTTCTTCCTAAGGGGCCATTTGCAGTTTCTTTTTAATCTCGGTTTCGGTAAATTGGTTTTATTTTATTTTAGTTCAAGTACTCTAATGCTCCGTGCCTGAGCCCGTGGAGGTGCAGTGTGCTAGGGATCCTTTTACGTATCTGGGTACAGATTGAGGGCGTTCCTGAGGAGCGCCCCTCAGCCCTTCCCACCATGCTGGCCAGACCACAGTGCCTGGTATAGGATGGTATCAAGGAGGGTGAACCCCACTTAATCCTTAAGCATTCCTTGTGTTATACAGCTCAAATCTTATTCAGTGCTTAATGACTTGATGAAGATCTGTGGGAAAAGCCCAACTAGATATGCCATTGTTGCTGGGCAGATTTCAGAGTGCTGTTGTGCCTGGTCAGGTGATGTGACAGTTGGTTGAGACATTGTGACTTTCTCCTGAGAAGGGTCAGATAAAAAGTCAGACGGAAATAAATGAAAGATAAGTGGGGGAAAAAGTGCTGCATATAGATTTGTAGCGGCTACAGTTCTGTGGAAAACAAGAAGTACCTGCATACAAGAAATGTATGTAACTTGAAAGATAGTTGCAGTCAGTGGATAGACAAATGAAATCCTTCTATCTGTCTATGGTCAATGAGTAACCTGAACGATCATCCCTTGTCTCTTAGCCCAGATTATGTATTTATTATTATTTGAGTCTCTTTTATACCGTGCTATTCAGCATCAGTGCGGTTTACAATGAACAATAAAATACACATTTCCGATGGTACTTTGTGTTTACAGTTGAACAGGTAATGCAACTTGGATAACAGGGTAACTATTTACAATTTAAGACATAATTGGAAACTCTTTTGACTTCAGTCAAGGGGGTTCTGAGAGGCTTGTGAGGATGGTGCAGCGTCCACATTGGCTTCTGGGTAAAACTGGAGGAAGAAATGAAGTTTTAAGGCCTTTCTGAACTGAAATAAGTCCTGGATTGATCGGATGCCGTGAGAGAGGCTGTTCCAGTACCTTGGTGCGCAGAAATTGTAGGCCCTTCCTACTGTTGCCTTGGTGCATTGTGTTATTAATTTTGGGACTACCAGGGTGTTAAGTGTTACTGACCTTCTATCCCTATTGAGAGGAGTTGTCTGGATTAGTTCAGTCAATGATGCCGACGAAAGCCCTTTAATAACCTTGAAGGTAAGTAGTAAGGTCTTGTAAGTGATTCTACCTTGTATCGGGAGCCAGTGGAGATGTTTTAGAATGGGTGTGACATAGTCTTTCCTAGAAGCGCCATGTAGAACTCTTGCTGCGGCATTCATTGCAAATTGAAGTGGATTTAAGGTGGCTTGAGGGAGACCTTGCAGGACTGAATTTGCATAATCAAAATGCGGTATGATTAGTGCCTGATAGATGGTTCTGAAATCGTCAGGTGCAAGCAGGGATCTTAGATGTCTAAGGGATCAGATTTTATGGTATACAGCTCTTACAATGTTTCCTATGTGCGCCTTCATATCCAAGTGCTGGTCTAAGGTCACGCCAAGGTATCTGATAGTGGGCTTGGTCTGGAGATCTGCATCCTTCACTTTTATGAAAGACGGAGCAGTGAAGTTTCGATTCCTTGTAATAAATAAAACCTCCGTTTTCTTGTGTTGGATCCTAAGGTTTTGGGATTGCAGCCAGTTAGAAACTTCATTTATGCAGTTTGTTATAGGTGTGAGGTTGGGTTTCTCTGTTGCAAAAGGCATGTGTAACAGCACGTCATCAGCGTAAATAAGGCAGTTAACACTGAAGGACCGGATCAGGTTGCAGATAGGCTGCATGTATATATTGAACATCAGGGCGGAGAGGGAGGACCCTTGTGGAACACCTTGCTTTTGGTGGAACGGATCAGATGATGTATCGCTGGATCGTACCTGCTGCCATCTATCAGAAAGGTAGGACATACACCACTCAAGTGCTTTATCGGTGATTCCCTTCTCCTTGAGTCGTTCAAGGAGGCACTCATGGCTAACGGAGTCAAACGCTGCTGCAATGTCTAGGAAGACAAGGACGAACCCTTGGCGGATGTTGTCAATGCCTGTTATTATGCTACTGAAGAGTGTGGTGAGAAGTGTTTCAACACCATGGGTTTCTCTAAAACCGTGCTGGCATGGGTCCAGTGGTGCGTTGGTATCAACATGATCTTGGATTTGTCTTTGAACTTCCTTTTCCATTATTTTTGCCAGAAACGGTATACTTGATATCGGTCTATATGATTCAGGCTTCTGAGGGTTGAGCTTGTTGTTTTTTAGTAAGGGTCTTATAGATGTGCGCTTGAGGATACTTGGGAAAGCTCCTGTAGTGAAAGATTGTTCCATGAGTCTAGATATGAAGGGACTGAAGTCGGTCCGAAGTTCTTTAATCCAGAACGCTGGGCATGGATCAGTTTGGGCGGTAGTCATGTTGATGCCAACAATGATGTCCTCAATGCGTTGTTTGGATGGTATTGAGAAGATGGTGAGTGGTGTTTGGTCGTATGGTTCAGGGATAGTGCTAGGTGATGAGTTGTTATTGATCTTGCAGAGTTTGGATTGCAGATAGTCGGCGAATGTTTGAGGGTGGATATCGCTTATTTGCTCTGAGGCAGGTTCCTTTGTCAAACGCTTGACGGGAGCAAACAGGTCGTGTGGTTTGTTCAGAGATCTTTTTAGTATGTCTGTGTGATAACGCCTCATGGTTTCTGTCACTGAGGTGCGAAATGTGAGTTATATGCATTCCGGTCTTCATCTGAGCGTGAGCGACGCCATCGTCTCTCGAGTTTCCTTAGTGTTGTGCGTGAGGTTTTTAGCTCAGCTGAATACCAGGTTGTAGAGTGACGCTTCCCTTGGAGTTTGTTAGTTGTTGGACATACTGCGATTGAACTGAGTGTTTTATTCCAATCAGAGACTAAATTGTCAAGGTTGAGTGCCAATGAGGTAGTTAGTGGGAGTGTTGTTTTTAGGATTAGGTCTTTGTCGAATGGTTGGAACCTTCTAGGAGGGGAGCTGGGATGGCCGCTCACTCTTTTTTTTCTTCATTTTGACCACAACTAGGAAGGGGAACTTGGAATAAGATTAGCTTGTGATCCGACCATGGAACTGAGGTGATTGATAGAATGTACCTATTAAATTTGTAATATTGCTTGTAAGGAAAGCTGTACTCCCTTATAACCATTTGTAGTACTTAGAATAAAAACGTAAACTTTACTCGGAGAAAGTGTTAGTTTAATTGTATCAGTGCAAGGTCCATTTCATATAGGTACAACACGGCAGTGCAATCTAAAAATCCTCAAGATATGCGGTCCCCGATGGGGTGTGGTCTCGGAGGCAGGCGTTTGCCTAGACTGCACGCAAAAGGCTAAGTCATTGTGTAATAGCGAAGGGCCCGCAACCCCAATAATACCCGGAGTCAATGGACGAGGATTCAACTCCCTTTTATTGTATATACAGTCTCAGCACTGGCATACAAAATGTCTAAGCCCAGAGCTCAGAAAAATGACAGTTTATATACCCTTCTTCTCCAGTCTAATACAGGCAAAACTTCTCATTGGTCCTGGTCTTGGCAGACATAACACTAAACATAATACTTCTGCTAAAGTATACAGTATATTTTGCTACTCTTGCAAGGTCAGTTAGCTTGCAAAGATAGTGGAAGGCATATCAGAAGCATTCTCATCAAAAGCAAAACAAAGCAAGGCTAAGACGTATCTCTAGCCCTGGCTCAAAACACTAAACAATCTTCATAATGCTAGACAAAACATTCTTACACTGTTCGGCTTCTCTGCTATATTTTCATCCTAATTACGAGGTCAGTGCACATCTAGCAAAGATACAGTGGAGGACATTCCTACTAAAGCAGACATCTGGCTTACCTAAACAATAAACAGTAAAAGTTTTAATTCTCTTATCTCAAGGAGAGCAGAGCATATTATCAAACCAGAATAGAACAGTATTTCTTTCTAACAGCTAACAGCATTCTGTAATTTTCCAAAATCAGCAATAACATTTTAAAGCAGGAGAAAAAGGGCTTCAGCAATAACATTTTAAAGCAGGAGAAAAAGGGCTTCAGACCTAGGCGATGGCCTAGCATGTAGCAGAGCTATCACAATTGGAGCAGGGCCTGCAGGATTAGACGAGGCAGGAGAGTCCCTCCCGGTTGCAAGAGACCCTGGAGGCGGGGGGTGCCATGTTACCTTCAACGGATCCGGCCCCCAGTCCCTGCATGATGCCTGGACCATCCATCCCTCAAGCCCAGTGGAGAAATAGGGCTCCCGGGGGAGTTCTCACCGGCGTTTCTTACTTTTGCATAAGGCGTTTTGCCTATATCAACATGGCTTGGCAAGCAGCTCCTCAACCTCGGAACACAAGGCTGAGCGGGTGTCAGATGTAAAAGAGCACGAGTCTGGAGTAGTGGCATCTAAGCGGGCTAGAGGCTTAAAGGAGTGGCAGCAATCGCTGTTGTCGGAGGGGCTGGGTTGGGAAGACCTTGACACGGAGCTAGATCTGCGGGAGGAGTGTGAAGAAGGAGAGAGCCCAGAACAGGAGGATCAGGCCTGGATTGTTCGGGTTTTCCGCAGGGAGGAGCTACCGATGCTTATGTTTATGCAATTTCTTGATATATCGCCCAGGCTGAAGGGCATCAAAGAGGTTTACAATCTCTACAAACAGGTACTGATAAAATCAGTCATCCCTCAAAAGGCTCATAATGTATATGTACCTTGGAGTCCCTCACAGCCCTAAACATGCCTGCTAACCTCCTGGCAGAGGAAGAGGCGCTGTAGGATCCGCTGTTTCGGGTGGTACAGAAATCGCAGAGTCTCTTTCTGTGTGTAGTAGGACAGATGATCCAGGATGAGTGGGATCTGCCGGGGGCTGACCTTAAAGGGGTGCAATCCATGATGCGCCTATACCCGCTGCCGGAGCAAGAACAAGAGCTCCTTTGATTGCCCAAAGTGGACGCAGCGGTGTTGGCAGCAGTAGAAGAGACCTTGACTTGTCTCTTGCAGCTGAGAGCCGTGGACCCGGTTCCGCGAGACCAGTACGTTTGCGGTCGATACTCCATGTATTTCATGGTGCCCAAAAAGGAAGGTTCCTTTCGCCCAATTCTTGACTTCGAGGGCATGAATCGCTGTCTCCAGGTACCACATTTTTACATGGAAATGCTGCGATCAGTAATAGTGGCGGTAGGAAGTGGAGAGGTTTTTTGATGACTTGATCTCATGGAGACATATATGCACATTCCCATCCATCCAGAACATCAGCAGTTTCTCTGCTTTGCAGTGCCTAGGGGCCATTTCCAGTTTCGAGCGTTGTCCTTCGGTCTGGCGACCGCCCCGTACCTTCACCAAGGTCATGGTGGTGGTGTTGGCAGCTCTCTGCAAGGAAGGGGTTCTCATCCACCTGAACCTAGATGATTGGCGGATCCAGGCGAAGTCCAGGGAAGATAGCAAAAGAGCAACAGCGTGGGTGGGGGAGTTCCTTCAAAGTCTCGGTTGGGGGGTCAGCCTGGCCAAGAGTCTGTTACGGCTGGCCCATGAGCTAGAGTATTTGGGAACATACATTGATACCCATGTAGGCAGGGCTTTCCTGCTGGATCGCCGGGTGCAGGAGCTACGACAATTCCTGAAGATGGCAAGACCATCAGCGTGGCATTACCTGCAAGTTCTGGGGACCGTAGCGGCCACTCTCGAACTAGCCCAATGGGCAAGGACACACATGAAACCGCTGCGGATAGCTCTGCTCAGTCGGTGGTCCCATCAGAGTCCACCCCTGTCCCAAGTACTCCCCTGCCTGTGGAGCACCAGGAGAGCCCTCAGTTGGTGGCTGCATGTGGGGAGCCTGGAAGGAGTCCCCGGTGTGGGTTTGTTTATTTAAAATCTTTTCTATACTGCGCTCTTTAAAATCAGCTGTGTTTACAGTCAACAGCAAATTTGTACAGTACAGGCTGAACCGGTATTATACTTACAATGAACAGGTTTTGCAACTTGGACTAACTGGGGTAACTACGTACAGGCTGCGCAGCAGGTCAGCTTGGCAGCTCATTTAAGTAACTATATACAGGCTACGCAGTCGGCCACCGATGTGCAGTGGCAACAGGGGTTGCTTGGCAACTATATACACGATTAGGTGACTCTATACAAGTGCGTACCAGGGTGCCTGGTAGTGCTAATGTGCCGGGCTGGGTCTGTGTATTGTGGGTGTGTTTGGGGGGGGTTGTCTCGGTGGTTGAGTATGACTGGTTGTGGCGTGTCCCTGTTAGAGTAGTGCTGGAGTAGAGGTGGTGCTTCAGGGCCTTCCTGAATTGGGTAATGTCAGTAATGGACCGGATGGTAGGTGGGAGGGCATGCCAACATGTGGGTGCATAGTACATGAAGGCTCTGTTTTCTGTTGCTTGAGAGCACTTTGTAATTTCGCTGGGGATTCTCAGTGTGTTGGCAGCGACTGTCCTTCTGACTCTGTTTGGGTGAGTGGGGAGGACGAGGTCCGTGATGGAGGAGGCAGTGAGGCTGTTGATTGGCTTGAAGGTCAGCAGTAGAATTTTAAAGGAGAGTCTGCAGTGGACCGGCAGTCAATGAAGGTGTTTCAGGATTGGGGTTATATGGTGTCTCCTGGCGGCTCCGTGTAGTATTCTGGCGGCTGTATTCATTGCTAGCTGGAGTGGGTTCAGTGTATTTTTTGGGAGTCCCTGTAGAATTGCATTGGCATAATCAAAGTGGGGGATTACCAAGGCTTGATAGATTGTCCGGAAGTTGTCTGGCTCCAGTAGGGGTCGTATATGCCGGATTGTCCGTATTTTGTGGTATACTGCCTTGACAGTGTCCTTTATGTGGGCTTTCATATCCAGCTATTGGTCTAGTGTGAGCCCCTAGGTAGCGGATCGTGGACTTGCTTTGGAGCTTGGCGCATCTTACTTTTAGTGATGCGGGGGGGCGGGGTGTAAGCTTGGTTCCTGGTAATGAATAGTGCCTCTGTTTTATTGAAGTTTATTCTGAGGTTTTGGGGGTGGAACCATTCAGTGACAGCATCGAAGCAGGTTAGTGGTGAAAAGTCCTGTTGGTCAGTTGAGAATGGCATGTAGAGTAGTATGTCGTCGGCGTATACCAGGCATGCGACATTGAAGGAGCGGGTGATTGCGCTGATGACCGATACCAGTCTCTCTGGTTGGGGAGCCCATTGCGAAGGATGCTTTGTACAGGGACAGGAGTCTGCAGGAGGCCCTGTGGTCGATCAACAGGCTTGAGATGTGAACCGTGACCTTGGCACTAGAAAGTTTCAAGCCATGGTTGTAGGGGAAGGTGGTCCAAGTCCTCTCGGACAATGATAAAGCCACCGTGGTCACAATCAGCAAGGAGGTATGGGCAGTGCAGCCCTGGAGGAGGAGGCCGAAAGACTATTCGGATGGGCAGAGATTCGTTTCCAGGCGTTATCAGTGGAGCATTTAGTGGGAGTTGACAGTGTGATGGCAGACTACCTCAGCTGAGTGTGCGTGGACCCCGGAGAGTGGCAGCTCAGTCAGGAGGTGTTCAAGCAGGTGGTCCGCCAATGAGGCACACCGGTCATGGATCTAATGGCAATGTTCGAGTCGGCCAAGACCTGGTTTTTCAGCAGAAGAAGTGAGGATGTCCGAGGGCTTGGATGCTGTAATTCAGCAGTGGCCCGACGAGGTTCTTCTGTTTTTCCCTGTGGGTGCTCATAGGCCGGTTAGTGCAACAGAGGCGTACTGGGGATTTATAATTCTGGTGGCACCGGACTGACCGAGGTGTCTGTGGTATGCTGATCTGATTCAGATACTGGTAGATTTGACTGTGGTGGCTTTTGGTTCGGAAGGACCTCTTGACGCAGGGGCTGCTTCGCATGCCCCAAGTGGATCAATTCTCGTTTATGGCATGACTCTTGAAAGGGCGAGGTTGAAGAAGAAAGGATATTCGGGCTTGGTGATAGTGACTTTGCTGCATGCCAGGTTCGTAGACCTGCCCTGGGCCTGTATCTGCGTAGGGCGCATCTTTGAATTTTGGTGCAGAGAGAGGCAGGCGCGCCCTTCCACTGCCTCCGTCCTGGACATTTTGGCGTTCTTGCAATCCGGTTTTGATAAGGGTCTGGCTGCTATTTCCTTGAGGGTGCAACTGGCAGCGTTGGGTACACATGCGGACGTGCTGAGCTTTCTAGGGACGGTGACCCACCTCTGTCTGCTGAAGGGGGCGGTGGTACCGCCTTGGGATCTCAATCTGCTGACAGTGCTGTCTGGGGAACCCTTTGAGCCATTGAGTCAAGTTTCCCTGAAAGATTTGACTCTGAAAATGGTATTCCTGGTGGCGATTTGCTTGGCATGCAGGATTTTGGAACTTCGGACCCTGTCATGCCGGGAGCCATTCCTTCTCCAAGGAAATGTGATCCTGCGCCCGGTGCCTTCATTTTTGCCCAAGGTGGCGTCAGCTTTTCATGTAAATCAGGCAGTTTCCTTACCGGCTCTGGTGAGCACAGATATGGGCCCTGCCACCCCACAGCTGTGCAACCTGGATGGTAAAGAGTCCTGCGAAGATATGTGAAAAGGGCACCGCCCTTTCAGAGATTAGACCGTCTGTTGGTTGTGTTTGGTGGCCATGCAAAAGTGAAGCGGCAGCTAAGGTCTCCATTTCCAGATGGATCAGGGAGGCAATCACGTTGGCATACATCTTGAAGGGTAAAGCAGTGCCGGCGGGGTTGCGAGCGCATTCCACGAGGGCTTAGGCAGCCTTGTGGGCAGAGTATAGTTTAGTTCCGCCGGTGGAGATCTGTAGGGCGGCATACTTTCTTCTGAGCATTTTCGCCTGGATGTCCAAGCAGCGGGGGACACTCGTTTCGGATCTGCAGTGCTTCAGGCTGATTGTGCGGGTCATTAATTTAACTGCTCTGATACATCCCAGAGGTGCGGGACTGGACTGGAAGGACGATAAGGAAAGAGAAATTAGACTTACCTGCTAATTGTTGTTCCTTGAACTCCTGTCCAGTCCCGGAACCCTCCCTGGGTGCTTTTAGTGATAATCTGTGCACACCCTGGTCCTGAAGCTGGTTCCTTTTGGTGGAGAAAGTGGCAAGGGGGAGCCGGGTGGTCCAGAAGAGCTTTCGGTTCTCGCTACCCGCTGATTGGAGTTGCTCAGGTGCTCAACAGGTAGGCCTCCCCATCCTGGAGTGGGGGACGAGTCATCCTTCCCAGGGGATGGAGGGGGTACTAGTTTATTTAGACATAGAAGAGTTTGTTGAATATTTAACTACTTATTTGTTGCACCTCTAAGTCTGCTTTGTCAATAGGTACTGGGGCTGGTAGGTGGTGCCAGCTGTATATGTACACTAGTGTATTCAAAAAGATTACATGCTCAGTCTCAAAACTTCTGGAAGAGGTACACTACCCAGAGGTGCGGGATTGGACTGGAGTTCCTCAAGGAACAACAATTAGCTGAGGAAAGAGAAATTACACTTACCTGCTAACAAAAAACCGTAATGAAGCAAGGGGGGGGGGGGGGTCCAGGTGAGAGTGATTCCAGTTGGAGGAAGGTTGCAAGAGTTCTGCTATGCCTGTATCTAAATTACCTCTGATCAGTGGGTGCTGGAGGTCATCAAAGAGGGCTATGCGCTCAGGTTTGCCCAGCCGATCAGAGGTTTTTCTCTAGTCACCCTACAGGGCATCTCGCAAGGTCAAGGTGGTGCAATCCCCTGGAAAGGCTATGGGAGCTGCGGGTGGTCGCGAAGGTTCCGCAAAGCCGGTGTGGCTCGGGATGATATCCCATCTATTTCGTGGTGCCCAAAAAGGAAGGGTCCTTCCAACCTGTATTAGCCCTCAAGCACATCAGCCGCTATTTCAGGGTACCACGTTTCCGCATGGAGACACTAAGATTGATGATCGTGGCTGTCGGGGAAGGCAAATTCCTTACCTTCCTGGATCTTAGAGAAGCGTACCTGCACGTACCCATATTTTTGGAACATTGTTTCCTCAGGTTCATGGTGCCCATGGGGCATTTTCAGTTCACCTTGCTGCCCTTTGGTCTGGCAACCGCTCCCCGGACCATCACCGAGATCATGGTGGTGGTTGCGTCTGCCCTACGAAAGGAAGGAATTCTGGTGCGCCTGTACCTCGACAATTGGCTAGTCTGGGCGAAGTTCAGGGACAAGAGCGTAAGGGCCACCACTCTCTGGTATTCGAGTTTCTCGAGAATCTAGGCTACGTAATCAATTTGGTCAAGAGCAATCTGATGCAGACTCAGGATCTGGTGTACCTGGGAGCTCAGTTTCCGACAGGAGAGGGTATGGTCTCCTTACTGATGGGGCATGTGACCAAGCTGCAGCAGCAGGTCGGGAGGTTCCTTCGAACAAAATCCTTGACAGCCTGGCACTGCCTTCAGCTTTTGGGTTCGATGGCAGTGACCATTGAGTGAGTTCCCTGGGCTCAAGGTCACATGAGGCCTCTACAGAAGTTATTACTGAGACGATGGCGCAATGTCGTCCCCTGGAAGTGTGGCTGGTGTGCTTAGCGGAGGTCAGAGGAGCTCTCCAACGGTGGCTGAGGCCTGAAGTTGTTAGCGGGAATGCTTCTCGAAACACCCTCCTGGGTCTCTCTAACACCGGATGCTAGCCTATCCAGCTGGGGGGCACACTACCAGTCTCAGTTGGCACAGGGCAGCTGGTTGCCAGTGGAGTCCTCCTGGGCCATCAACCGGCTGGAAATGTGTCCTTGGCCCTGCTGAGATTTGCCAGCCTCCTCCAGGGGAAGGCTGTGCGAGTGTTCTCGGACAATGCCGCCTCTGTAGCGTATATCAATCGGCAAGGGGGACATGGGAAGTGCACAGTTGGAAAATGATGTCTCCCCATTGTTTGCTTGGGCAGAGGACAACCTACAAGCGTTGTTGACTGCCCACGTGGTCAGCAGATAAAATGTAATGGCTAATTACCTCGGCTGGGTGCGAGTGGATGCTCATCAAGGAAGTGTTTGCGATGGTGGTGTGCCTCTGAGGTCGCCTGATCGGACTCTAATGTTGCCATGAGATCCATGAAGGCGAGTCTCTCTCTGCGCCTGCTGTAGAAGCGAATGTCAGAGGGTCTGGATGCCCTAGTGCAGAGGTGGCACAGGACAGGTCTGTTGTATGTGTTCCCTCCCATGGGCTCTGATTTAGACGAGTGGTGCAGCGGATTGAGGTGCACAAGGTCTTGGTCGTCTTAATTGCTCCTGATTGGCTACACAGGCCATAGTATACTGATCTGGTCCGACTGACAGCGGACTGGCCCTGGTGTCTGCTGATCAAGGAGGACCTGCTACTGAAGGGTCTGGTGTGGGTGCCTCAGGTGGATTGATTCTTGCTTATGGCCTGGCTCTTGAGAGGGCTTGGTTAACAGAACCCGAACAGCCACGCTTTGTCATCTCGATACTGTTGAAGGCATGCAAGTGTTCGATGACTCATATATTAGGGTCTGGAGACTCTGTGAGAGCTGGTGTATGGATCGTGGGATCTGGGCTCTAGCAGCCTCTCTTCCGGAGTTACTGGCTGCCTACAGGCAGAGCTGGAGAAGGGTCTGGCGTGTAACTCCCTGTGGATACAGGTGGCAGCATTAGCTTGTTACTGGAGGAGAGTGCAGTGGATGTCTCTGGCAACTCACCCAGACATTGTGCATTTTCTGAGAGCAGTGAAGCACGTACGACCACCAACGCGGTCTATTGTTCCGCCCTGGGACCTTAATCTGGTGTTGTCCGTGTTGACAGACGCGCCCTTTGAGCTGCTGTCCACTAGTTCGCTGAAGGATTTGATGTTGAAGATGGTATTTCTGGTGACAATTTGCTCAGTGCGAAGAATTTCAGAATTGCAGGCCCTGTTGTCAGGAGCCGTTCCATTTCCAAGGAGAAGGTTGTGCTGTGGCCGGTGTGATCCTTTTTTGCCCAAGGTGGTGTTGGCGTTGCACTCAAATCAACCGGCCACCCTGCCAGTTTTTTCAGGGGCAGGGGATTCACAGTCAGACCCCCCCCCACCTGAGGTTTCTAGATGTTAGATGTGCTCTCTGGCGGTATTCGAAGGTCATAGAGGGTTTCGAAAGACCGAGCGATGGTTTGTTCTGTTTGCAGGACTGTGTAAAGGGGAGGCGGCATCCAAAACGTCCATTTCTAGGTGGGTGAGGGAGGCGATTTCCTTAGCTTACCTTTTGTGTTTCCGCAGGTTTAAGGGCATACTCCACAAGAGTTCAGGTGGCTTCCTAGGTGGAGTCAAGTCCAATTCCACCAGCGGGGATCTGCAGCGAGATGACGTGGGCATCCTTGCATACCTTTTGTGAAGCACAATCGTTTGGATATACAGATGGTGAGGGATGCAAGTTTTGGGTCAGTGGTCATATAGGCCGTGCTCACGGGGCCCTCCCAAGGCTAGAACTGCTATGATACATCCTAGAGGTGGCAGGACTGGATTGGAGGGACGATAAGGAAGGTGAAATTAGGCCTTACCTGCTAAGTGGCTTTCCTTGAGTACCTCCAGTCCATTCCCAGGACTCTCCCTAAGTTTCAGTTGGTGACAGGAGAGTGATTACAGACCTGGAAGTCCATCCTGTACATCAGGGTCTGGGAAGGACAGTAGTGATTTGGGGGCAAGTCATCTGCTTTAAAAAAAAAAAAAAAATGTGGATGGCGATAGCAGATGAGGCTGTTGCAGTCGATCGATGACGTTCCTGTAGGGGAAGGTAGTCCGGTTCCAGCAGGGGCATGGCTCTGCTCGGTGGAGCTGGTGTGGAGAGCAAATGAGGTAAGATCTTTTCCTCTTTAGGTTGGGGTGTGTAGCTGTTTGGTTAGGAGGCAGGTAGTGGCTTCTGAATGACACTATGCTTACTTGTTTCTCCTATGAGTCTTCTTTGCCAGTAGGATGCTGGGAGGTGCTCCGGCTACCCATGTATGCTGATATCACAAGTTGTGACATGCTCAGTCTCCAAGCTGTTGGTGAGGTGTGACAACTCGGAGGTGGTGGGAATGGACTGGAGGTACTCGAGGATAGCTAATTAACAGGTAAGGCCTAATTTCACTTTAATGTTTTATAAAAAAAACCTAAAAACCCCCCCTCCTTTATAGTGGAGTCTGCTTGGTTATTCAAAATACTGGTAGCAGTAGGTCTGTACTGATCCTTTATAGGATGACATCATCAGAACTAGTGGTTCTCGGTTTCCATCTGCTGGTGATAGGGCATAACCCACGTGACTGGACTGGAGAGACTCGATGAAAGAGAATTAGCAGGTAAAGCCTAATATCACCTTGAATGCCATAATCCAGCTCATTTGATGTGCAAAGTCCACCTTATTCAAAACTTGCCTCCCAACCGGCAGCTCCGTATTTTTTCACTTGTATGCCACTGCCATCATGGCAGGCACCAGAAAGAGAACCACAAACTGCCCAACATATTTTTCCACGCTGACTGGTGGTACATTCAGCAGCACAAATGTGGGGATCTAGAACCACCTCCTGCTATATAATTCTACCCACCAGTCCCAAGAATTCCACTCAGAAATTCCTCATCTTTGCACATCTCCACCATATATGCAAAAAGTCCTCCCCTCCCCACAATTTCTCCAGCACCACATAGCTTTCCTTCCTGTCATCCTCGCTAATCTAATAGGGCACAAAATGTTGTATCGGTATTATTTGACCTTTCACAATCAGTGCTGCTGATGGGAATATCCTAGCCATCCCCATCCAAACCACCTTCCATTCACCCTCTACTCACCCTAATTTCAATTTCCTGTTCCACACCTGAGCATTAAAACTCCCATATTTTCCTGCTAGACCAGTCCAGACAAGTAGGTTGTGTTCCCCTAACCAGCAGATTGGTGAAGACAAATGAAATGCCTAGGTTTCAATGGCATCACTCCCATGCCTCTATTGTTCTAAGCCACTAGAGTGCAACTCAGTATTCTGTCTCCATCAGATGGTGATTGCATTTTCTCAACTCTGAAAAAAGTCTTAACAATTGAGAGGAAAAAGATTGATTTGATTTGCTTTTTTTTTTTTGCTCATGAACGACACCATGAGGGTCTTCTCTCACTTCAGTGTGATGTGGGAGGCTCCATTAGATTAAATGCTTTTCAGTAATCATAGGAGGAGATAACATTTGTTCAGCTCCACACTCTTATCCTGATAGGGCCTGTTGAGCAGCCAGGAAATTGGAAAGATTTGGAAGAATTCAGCAGCCTCACACAACTTCAGTGCCCCTCCCCCCTTGCTCTCTTCTGAAGATTGCAGAAAGCTTTCAGAGAAATTTGCTTACAACCACTTTAAAGTACAGGGACAGAAACAAGAGAAGCAGTTTTAGGGGAGTAGTTCTGAGCCCAGCATGAATTTTCTGCGTGGGGCTCCCGAGGCTTGACCTAGTTATTGTCCTTGTTTGGGGGCTCCTGATTCTGTCTGTCCGGGGTGGACTGCTGGCGACCGTTGGCGCAGTGGGGTTTCCCGCCCTTTTCAGATGCTTGGTGGTGGTGTGTTTTTCTCTTGTGCGCCTTGCAGTTACGCTTTTCTGTCCTTCATTACTGAGGTCCTCTGGATGTTTTGGTGCTTGGCAGTTTGTTTCTTGTGGCTTGGGGTGAGTGAGCGGGGGACGTGCATGCTGTCAGCGTTAGGCCTTTGCTTTTCTGTACTGGCAGTTGTAAAGTTTCTTCGGCAGGATTTTGCCGGGTCTGCTTAAGGCAGGACAGATCGCTGCAAGGTCTGCTAACCGACGGGGTTATGGACGCTGCATCAGAGATCCTCTGACAGCTCTCCGGGGCTGATGGTTCCTGCCAAAACCGCAGCCATTTTGGCAGCAGTGGCCATTTCTCCAGAGGGTACAGGAAAGTGCAGTAAGAGTAAAAGTAAAAGAGGTTCAGGCAGCATGATCTCCTGCCTCGGCTAACCTGCAGGGGGTCAAGAGTTTACAAGAGCCTATTTTTTCCCCCGATTTTATCCTGTCCTTTCATAAGGCATACTGCCTGAAGAGAAAACAGGCAGGCCTACAAAGTGCTCTCTATCCAAAGTACCTGCTGAGTTGGAGGTTGAGTCCCTGCTTGAAGAGCCCACAGGGGAAGGGGCTCCTCCAGAGAAAAGAGTGAAAGGTGGGGCCTGATACCTGGCTGGGTCAGGACTCTCCTTCATCAAGAGCTTCAGAGGAGCTTGGAGAGGCCCCTCAGACCTCTGGGGGGAGCCGGGAGTCCCTGAGCTGGAGGAGGGTGAGATCCCATTGGGGGGGGAGGGGTGAGCCTAATATTATCTGGATCTTCCACAGGGAAGAGCTGACTGCTCTTAGCACACATTTCCTGGTGGCCTTGAACATCGTTACTCCTCCAGCTCAAGTTGAGGAGCCCCCTGGAGGACCTTTTGCTGCAAGGTTTCAAGGGAGAGCAGACTTGCTTTCCAGGTCACAGAGTGATTAGAAAAATGATTGACTCGAATGGGAATTTCCCGAGGCTACCTTGTGAGGGAGCAGGGCTATGAGTTGCCTATATACTATCCCCAAGGAAGAAAGATCTACTGTGGATGCCAAAGTTGGATGCCTTGTTTTCGGCAGTGACCAAGACAACCACTATTCTCATGGAGGGGGGACGTGGCTCTCAAGGATCTCCAGGACTGAAAGCTGGAGTCCTTATTGAAGTAGGCTTTCGATTCAAGTACTCTAGCACTGCAGGCTTCCATTTGTGGGGCCTATATGTCTAGGTCATTCATCTGCTGGCTGCACAGTTGGTGTCCCTCCGATTTGTAGGGTCAGGGATCGCTAGACGGTAATCGGCTAGAGTCAGCTGCATCATATATAGCGGATACTTTTTATGATTTGGTCCGGGTAGCCTCCAAGACCATGGTTTCCATAGTAGCGGCCCGGTGTTTTCTTTGGTTGCGTAAATGGTCGGCGGATGCCTCTTCTAAGTCCAGGCCCAGTAAGCTGCCCTATAGGGGCAAGCTACTGTTCGGGGAAGCCTTGGAAAAAATTAAGAACTTGGGGGACTCTAAGGGAGGCCATTTGCTTGAGGATAAACCCAGGGGTCCCAAGCTGGGTACCCCCCCAGCGGGGACAGCTAAGGGATTGCCGCAGATTCTGGACTAAACGTTTTGCGCCTTATCAGCGTGGGTGTTTTGCGGTATGGGGATAGCCTTTTCGGGGCTCCAGAGGATCAGGGTGAGGCTATTTCTCTGCCTCATCAGGGTCATCCAAGAAACCCAATAATGACTGAAAAACCCAGGTGGTGGCAATAGGCGGTTGGTTACAACAGTTTTATGCTGTTTGGGCTGGCATAATGACCGACCAGTGGGTGCAGGATGACATTTGGGAGGGATTCGCGCATCCCCTCCTGAAGCATTTGTTCTTTTCCCCTGCAAGGACCCGCGAAAGACGCAAGTGGTGCAAGACACATCGCAGCGTCTGTTGCAGCTAAAGGTGGTGGTCCCAGTCTCTCCAGACCAATGGGCAGTCGAGCGTTACTCTAATTATTTTGTGGTGCTAAAGAAGGAAGGGTAGTTCTGGCCCATTCTGGATCTCAAGCTTGTAAACCGGACCTTGCGTGCGCCACACTTTCGCATGGAGACTGCGTTCGGTTAGTCTAGTGGTCAGATATGGCGAGTTTCTCACCACCATGGATCTCGTGGAAGCTTTATCTGCATATCCCGATTCGACTGGAGCACTAACAGTTTCTACGGTTTGCCGTGCCAACGGGTCATTTCCAGTTCAGGGCACTGCCTTTTGGTCTTGGCACTGTGCTATGCACATTTACAAATGCCATGGTGGTGGTAGCTGCGTCTATCTCCAGGAACAAGCAGGAATGTAGTCTTCCCATATGGGTATTGTCAGTACCGACGGAGCCTGCACGGGAACGCTCCCCAGCGTCCAATAGGAAAGCTTTTGGGAGCATCCCACAGCGCCTGCGTGCTGCCTTCCCGCCTTTCCCAACTGTCCCTCTCCAGATCTTTATTTTCCGCGGAGCCGACAGGTCGCACATCCTGTCACCGCAGAAAATTTCCCCCCCCTTCTTCTTTTTTTGGTTGCGTCTGCCTTCCCTTGATGCTATACTGGTACTGCCGGTGGTTCTTTTCTTTTTTCTAAAAAAAATAAAACAAAACAACTTTGTTCTGGAGTCTTTCTCCAGTTATTTTATTCTCGGGTGCCACACGCCATTTTGGGCACTAGGCCCAATTTTCTCCCTCAAAATGGAAAAACCCGCTTCGGGTTTTAAAAACTTTTCTAAGTGTGGTTGTACCATCTCCGTCACTGACACCCATGAGTGGTGCCTCAAATGTCTAGGTCCTGACCACTCTATTTCAGAGTGTGTTACCCGTGGGTGATGTCGAAAAGGGGCCGGCAAAACCGAGCTGCTAAACTTAGCACCCTTTTTCCTTCCGACGCAGCCTCCGTGGCATCGACGTCTTCCAGGGCTTCATCTTCCTCCCATGGATCTCAGGTAACTAAACATAAATCTAGCCGGTCCTCAAAGGGTAGATCTCCTTCTAAACATCGAGATGCCTCTGGCGTTGCCCTTGAGGGACTTGTACCGGTAAAATTGCCCCGGCGGGAGGCTTCGGCTTCCAAAGCACTAACGGGGCTCCAGGATGTTCTGGAGGCTTCATCCTTGGCAGAACTACTGGTGCCATGCTCTGGGGTTCCGGCCGCTTCGTCTGGCACCGATACCCAAGCATTGGCAGTGTCGATAGACCAGAGATTCTTGGCTATTGAACACAGTCTGGCGGCTCTTCTCACGGCCTCGATGCCCCCTGAAACTGCTTCAGACAATTCAACCGGTACCGGCACCGACTGCATCGACATTGGCAGCTATTCTACCGGGACAGAGTCGTGCGTCTCTATCCGGCATCAACAAGTCGGTACCGGACCACTCCGATGCCAATTTCGATCGGTACTGGTACCATGCCTTGCACAATCACCCGATCGGAGATAATTTGAATCCAAGGATGAGTCTGAAGACTCTGAAAGCTCTGACGATACCAGAGTACTTCTTCCTGAGGATTCCTCTTTTCCTCAGTGTAGAATGTCTCCACCAGAGGATATGTCCTTTCAGGATTTTATCTGAGATGTGGCCCGAGGTCTTTCCATCACAGTGGCTCCTGAAAAAGAGCCTAGGGCAAAGGAATTAGAAATCCTTCAATACCCTAAAGCTCTCAAGGAGGCAGCTACCTTACTTATTCATGAGATCTTGCATGATCTTATGTTAAGGATGTGGGAAACACCTCTGACCACATCTCCTCACTCTCTCGAAGACTCAACACCATGTATCGAGTTCCCCCTTGTCCTGGGTTTCAGAAGACTCAATTACCACACCATTCCATGGTGGTGGAATCAGCCATGAGATGGATAAAGAGTGCAAAAAGGCATGCATCTAATCCTCCAGGACGTGAGTGTAGGACTCTTGATGCCTTTGGACGTCGATCCTTCCAGGCTTCCATGCTTTCTGCTAGGATCAGTTCCTATATCTTGTATATGGGAATCTTCCTTAAGGAGGTCACAGGAGACTTAGAGCTTATGAGCCCTCTCCTTCCTGATAAAAGGCAAGATTATCTTGCTCTTATTATACATGCTCAGGATGTTTCCAAGTTTGTGAATCGTGCAGCCTTTGACTGCTTTGAATGCATAAGCAGAACCTCTGCTATTGCCACAGGTACACGTAGAATTGCCTGGCTCCAGGCATCTGACTTGGAAATCTGGGTACAGGACAAACGGGGGAATATACCTTGCACAGGAGAGAATCTCTTTGGCAAGAATTGGCAGGAAAAAGCTAATGAGATAGATGCTGACAATATCACTTTGGATAGATTATCTAGATCTACAGCTGATCCTGCGAGGAAAAGATCCTCTTAGAAACCATTCTTCCGCAAGAAGAAAAAGTTTTATCCCTCCTATACCCAGCAGGGACATCGTTTAGGTCAGTCTGCCCTAAAGGGACAGCAGCAACAACCTAGGCAACAAAGGAAACCAAAAGCAGCTAAGCCTCAACCGGCTCAGCAGATTCAGCCTCCACAGGGGCTTTGACTCCTGTCTAGAGAAGTTTGCCTTCCTGGCCCTGAACAGCCCAGAACCCTCCACCATCCCAGGAAGGTTATGTCATTTTGCCCCCAGATGGGATCAGATAACAGCAGAAAATTGGATTCTATCTATTGTAGGAGAGGGGTACAAGCTTCATTTCCTCAGCATGCCCCCTCCTACAATGGTAAGACAGTTCAATTCTCAGACCTCTCTCAATGACCGGTTAGGTCAAGAAGTCACTATGCTCCTTGCTCAAGGGGCAATAGAAGAGAAGACTTTTTCTTCTTGCGGAAGAATGGTTTCTTAGAGGATCTTTTCCTCGCAGGATCAGCTGTAGATCTAGACAATCTATCCAAAGTGATATTGTCAGCATCTATCTCATTAGCTTTTTCCTGCCAATTCTTGCCAAAGAGATTCTCTCCTGTGCAAGGTATATTCCCCCGTTTGTCCTGTACCCAGATTTCCAAGTCAGAGGCCTGGAGCCAGGCAATTCTCTGAGGTCTAGAATGGGTCTGTGTCCTCCTGTATTCTTTGGAATAAGTAAATAGGGGGAGTAAAACCCTGTACCCCGTTGGGGAATGGGTACAGGGAATTGAACAAATTCTTGTTCAGACAGAAGTTCAAAATGATTTCTCTAGGAACTCTGCTGCCATACCTTCAGAGTCAGGATTGGCTTTGTTCTCTAGATCTCAAGGATGCGTACACTTATGTTCTCATCTATCCAACTCACCAAAAGTTCTTTTGATTCCTGTTTCAAGGGAAGCACTACCAATACAGGGTTCTTCCTTTTGGCCTGGTCTCTGCACCAAGGGTGTTAACAAAATGCATGCCTGTGGTAGCAGCATTTCTCCGCACTCTGGGAATATTTGTCTTCCCTTACTTAGACGACTGTCTCATTCGAGCCCCTTCAGAGCCAGAGGCCAGGGTTGCTCTGTCTCGAACAATGCATATTCTTCAGTATTTGGGACTTGTCATAAACTTCCCAAAGTCCAACCTTGCTCCCACTCAATCCCTAGAGTTTATAGGAGTTCTTCTGGATACCAGACAGACAAGGGCTACCTTCCACAGCCCCGCTGCCTTCGCATTGTGCAGTTAGCTTCCCAAGCAGTGCTAAAACCTCACCTCACTGCTTGGGAAATGTTACAGTTGCTAGGCCACATGGCATCCACTGTGCATGTGGTTCCTTATGCTCGCCTCCATATGAGGGCAGCCCAGTGGACCTTATCTACTCAGTGGACTCAGGCGTCAGGTTGCCTGTCAGACAAAATAGCAAACTCAGATCGCCTTATTTTGTCTCTCCAATGGTGGCAGTCACCCAAAAATATTTTGGTGGGGTCTCCTTTTCAGTAACCCCCACCCCAAGCCACTCTAACAACAGATGCTTCACAGGTGGGTTGGGGAGCCCACCTGCAAGGCCTCTCTACCCAGGGCACCTGGACTCCACAGGAGGCCTATCTCCATATCAATCTCCTGGAGCTCAGAGCAATCTCCCTTGCTCTTCGAGTATTTCACACCCACCTCAGCTACAAGACAGTCCTAGTTCAAACGGACAATCAAGTAGCCATGTTCTGTGTGAACAAGCAGGGCGGAACAGGCTCTCTGTCGCTCTGCAACGAAGCTTTGCGACTATGGGCCCTCGCCAGAGAGCCTCAGATTCATCTCCTTGTGGTGTATCTTCCAGGCATTCAAAACTCTTGGGCAGACGGACTCAGTCGAGTTCTACTTCCACACGAATGGTCTCTGCAGACCAGGTGGCGCAAAATTTTCAAATTTGGGGAACTCCGGACATACACCTCTTTGCAAGTCTGCTGAATGCTAAACTTCCCCGGTTCTGTTCCAGAATTCCGGCTCGAGGTTGTCAGGCCAGGGATGCTTTCCTCCTCCATTGGGGTCAGGACTTCCTGTATGCCTTTCCACCCATTCCTCTAATTCCCAAAACCCTGTTCAAGCTTCAGAGAGACAGAGGTCATATGATCCTCATAGCTCCACGTTGACCACGACAAATGTGGTACCCTCTGCTCCTACATCTCTCTCAAGCTCCCCTCAGGAGTTAGGATCTGCTCCAGATCTCCTTTCTCAAGAGGACGGGATGCTGTGCCATCCCAATCCCCAGTCTCTGCATTTCGGGGCCTGTTTGCTGAAAGCCTAGAACTTTCACAGTCTTAACCTTTCCCAGCAGGTGAAGGATATCCTTCATGCTTCCAGGAAACCTTCCACAAGATGCTCTTATGCATTCTAGTGGAAAAGGTTTACCGTATGGCGCTTGCAGAAGGGTCTTAACCCTCTTGCGATACCTCTGGAATCATTACCGGAGTACCTCCTTCATTTATCAAATGCAGGGCTTACGACTAATTCAGTGAGAGTCCATTTGAATGCTATTGCAGCTTCTTTCAAGCCTCTCAGTGGACAACCTATTTCCTCTCATAGCGAGATTTATGAGAGGCCTTTTAATGAAGCCTCCCATTAAGCCACCACCAGTGGCATGAGACTTGAATCTGGTACTTGGGCAGCTCATGAAACCGCCCTTTGAACCATTAGCCACTACTTCTTTGAAATTCCTTTCTTGGAAGGTTATCTTTCCCATTGCAATCACATCAGCACGTCGCATCAGTGAATTGCAAGCGTTGGTGGCTGATCCTCCTTATACAAGGTTCCATCATGATAAGGTAGTCCTTAGGACTCATTCACACTTTATGCCAAAGTGGTTTCGCCCTTTTTCATTTGAACCAAGCGGTTTACCTTCCTGTATTCTTTCCAAGGCCTCACGCCTCAAATGCAGAAAGGAACCTTCATACTTTGGACTGTAAAAGAGCTTTGGCCTTTTACTTGCAAAGGACACAGCAACATAGAAAATCCTCTCAACTCTTTGTTTGCTTTTGATCCTAGTCATTTGGGACTTCCAGTTTCCAAAAGGGCACTGTCCATCTGGATTGCACAGTGTATATCATTTGCCTATGAGAGTAAGAACCTTCCTCTTGAAGGCCATGTCACAGCTCACAATGTGAGAGCCATGGCATCCTCAATGGCTTATCTTCACTCTGTGTCTATCAACGACATCTGTCGAGCAGCTGCTTGGGTTCAGTTCATACCTTCACAGGCCTTTACTACTTAGACAAGGACTCCCGCTGGGATGCCTTGTTTGGTCAGGCTGTTCTTCAACACCTGTTCCATACTTAATCAACTCCTACCCACCATCCCTGGTAGGATGCCAGAGATCCATGGGGGGAAGTGGAGCCCTTTCACAAGGGCACACAACTTTCTGGGGCCATCTCCCTGGGATCTGCAGCTAGGGAGTCCCCATATGTGAAGACTACATTCCTGCTTGTTCCTGAAAATAGCATAGTTACTCACCTGTAATAGGTGATCTCCAGGAACAGCAAGAATGTAGTCTTCACAACTCGCCCACCTCCCCAAGGAGTTGTATCTCTCTATCTCTCTCTCTCTCTCCCTCTTTCCCTCTTTCTTTTGTCTCAGCTATAAACTCAACCATAGAGGGACAGTTGGGAAAGGTGGGAAGGCAGCACACAGGTGCTGTGGGATGCTCCCAAAAGCTTTCCTATTGGACGCTGGGGAGCGTTCCCGCGCAGGCTCTGTTGGTACCGATGATACCCATATGGGAAGACTAAATTCCTGCTGTTCTCGGAGATCACCTGTTACAGGTGAGTAACTATGCTTTGTGGAAGGAAGGGCTCATGGTCCATCCATTTTTCGATGACTGACTGGCTCATCAGGGCAAAGTCTGAGACTGAGGCAGTGCAGCAGGTGATCTTTTTTTTTTTTCTTCCAGAGTTTGAGGTGGGTGGTCAACCTAGCCAAGAGCCAACTCAAGCTGGCCCTGCGGTTGGTCTATCTGGGCGCTCGGTTCGACACCCAGGCAGGTTTGGTGTGTCTGCCATAGGAAAGGTACACAGATATGACATTTTTTGCAGATGCAGGCACTGGAGGTCTGGTATGATCTTCAGTTATTAGGGTCCCTGGCAGTGGCATTGGATCTTATCCCTTGGGCCTGAACTTATATGTGACCATTGCCACATGTGCTGTTGTCCAGGTTGTTCCCACAGATGCAGCCTGTGTCAATGAGGTTGGAATGCCTGGAAGAGATAAGAGCTAGCTAGTACATCCAGGCAGCAGCGGTTTACAAGCAGCCATTTCTACGGCATATTCCTGCCTGGCTTGAATTGTGATGAGAAAAGAATATGGTCAAGTTTGTTTGGAAGGACTGAGCTGTGGTGGTACGATATTTTGCATCTCTGGATGTTATAATGAGCCTTTCCTCTTATCTCTTCTGTTTCCTTGACTATCACTGTATCTCTTATTCTGTCCTATCTTATTAATGGCGTTCTTTTCCTTTTTTCAGTATCATTTATATAATATTGTAAACTGCTCTGATGCTTTGGCCTGAGCGGTATATCAAATGTAATAAACATAAACATAGCTTAAGAGCGGTGGCTCCAATCCACTCACCTCACAGCAGGCATGCTGCTAGAAGAGCCACAGTGGATTTTGGTAACAGATGCCAGCCTTTCAGGCTGGGGGGCATATTGCCAGTGGTAGGTGGCCCAGGGACTTTGGTTGCTGGATCAGACCTCGTGATCCATCATCCGCTTAGAGATGAGGGTGGTAGTGCTGGCTTTGAAGGCTTTTCAACACCTGATAAACCAGCAAGTGGTATAGGTCTGTTTGAACAATGCAACTACTGTAGCATACATCAACAGGCAAGGGGGCATGGGCAGTGCTTCCCTGTTGGCGATGAGTCAGAGCTTGCTGATGTGGACAAAGTCTCCTCCAAAATCTCTCGGCCCTCTCGGTGGCTCATTTGGCAGGCAAGTTCAATATTCAGGCGGATTTTCTGAGCCGACATCAGTTGGATCCGAGAGAATGGGAACTCAGCGTAGCAGTGTTCCACAAAATCACATTGAGATGGGGGGCTTCTAGTCATGGACCTCATGGCTACACAGGGCAATGCCAAGGCGAGTCTGTTCTACAGCAGATGCAGAGAGCGCATGTCAGAGGGTTTTGACCCTCTAGCACAGGCCTGGCTGGCCAAAGGGCTGCTGTATGTGTTTCCCCTAAGGCACTAATCGGTTGCCTGCTACAATGCATAGAGGCTCACGAGGGTCTGGTGATCCTTGTAGCACCGGTTTGGCCGAGAAGGCTGTGGTATGTAGATGACCTGTGCCTTCTGGTAGCACCACTGTGGAGACTGCCGAACAGGATCAACCTTCTCACCCAAGGTCCATATTGATGCCTCAGGTGGATTGATTTTTGCTTATGGCATGCTCTTGAGAGGGCGTGGCTGCACTGGCGGGGTTATGCAACTTCAGTGATAGCTACATTGGTAAAGTCCAGAAAGCGTTCCACCTCAGTGGCAGATTTGTGGGTCTGGAGAGTGTTTAAAGACTGGTGCGTGGAAAGATCAAATCGTCTGCTTGCGTGCTCTCTCCCAGATATGTTCTTCCTTCAGCAGAGACTGGAAAAGGGATTACATAGAAACAGAGAAAAATGATGACAGAAAAAGACCACATGGCCTATCTAGTCTGTCCTTCCATATCAACCACTACAGCAGTCCCCTTTTTTTCCTTTAGAGATCTTCTGTGTTAGTCCCATGCTTTTTTGAATTCAGATACTGTCCTCATCTCTACCACCTTCACTGGGAGACTATTCCACGGATCCACCACTCTTTCCGTAAAGAAATATTTCCGCATATCACTCCTGAATTTGTCCCCTTTCACCCTCATCCCATGTCCCCTCTTAGCAGTACTTGTTTTCAGTCGAAAGAGGCTCTCCCCCTGTGCATTTATGCCACGGAGGTATTTAAACATCTCAGTCATATCACCTTGTTCCTGAATTCCCTGAAGGTGCAAGTGGCGGCTATTGCCTGTTAGAGGATGGTTGCAGAGTTGTTCCTTGGCAGCTCACCCTGACATGGTTTGTTTGTGGGCAGTGAAGCTGCTCTGTTCGCCAGTGCAAGCTATGGTCCCGTCTTGGTACTTGAACTTGCTGTTGACGGGTCCGCCGTTTGAGCTGTTGGACGGGGTGTTCCTTAAAGAGCTTACTTTTAAGATAGTTTTGTTGGTGGTTCTTCGTTCGGTTAGACTGATCTCAGAGCTGCAAGCGCTGTCTTGCTGGGAGTCTTTCTTAAACACCAAAACCCAGTGGAAAACGAACCTACTATTCAGTACATTTTTTTGTCGGAATGGCCAGCCCAGTATAGAGGAGGAACGCCTCTTACCACCGTGGCCAGTCCCTCCTCTATACTGGGCTGGCCATTCCGACAAAAAAATGTACTGAATAGTAGGTTCTTTTTCCACTGGGTTTTGGTGTTTTTGGATTTGATTTGCTCAGGAGGAAGGTTTTTGTGGTGGATTTGGGAGTCTTTCTTAAGCATTTTTAAAGAGAAGGTGGTGTTGCGACTGGTGCCATCCTTTCTTCCGAAGGGGGTCTAACATTTCCAAGTAAGTCAAATGGTGTCTCTACCTGCGTTTCCCTCGCTGTAAGAGTCTGAGGACGACAGTCAGTTACACCTCTTGGACTTGCATAGAATGTTAAGAAGGTATCTCAATGGCACAGAGTCTTTTTTTGTAAGTTGGATCGGTTATTTGTTTTACACAGATGTCCACGTAAGGAAGAAGGCTTTGATTGCTTGTTGGGTGAAACAGGCTGTTGTGGTGGCCTATTCTGTTAAGCGGAAAGGTGGTACCTGTGGGGCTCAGGGCCCATTCTCCTAGGACAATGGCGGCATCCTAGGTAGAGAGTAGCCTGGTGCCACTGGTGGAAATTTGCAAGGCAGCAACCTGGTCATTTACTGCATGCTTTCACCAGAGATTATCACTTTGATGTGCAGGCAGCGAGTGAAGCTCGTTTTTGGGCTGCGATGATCCAGGCTGGGCTTGTAGGTCCCGTCTGTCGTTACTTCTGCTTTGACACATCCCATGCGTACCTCGACTATCCTGGAGGGACGATAAGGAAGGAGAAATTAGACAGCAGGAACCCCTAGCAACTGCCGGAACACAAAGAGACAGAGAGCGGCCTGCAGTTGCGTGTTTGGGAGCCAGCAGCAAAGAGGGAAACTCCCTCTGCTGTGTTTAGGCGTGATTTCTTTTTCAGGCCTGTGTGCGTTTTAACACTTCGCTGTGTTTTGGGTGCCTGGGAATAAAGCCACCGGAGAATAAAGCAAGACAGCGCAGCTTCTTCCTAGTGGGCAATTTGCAGTTTCCTTTAAATTTCAGTTTCTGTTAATTAGATTTCAGTAAATTGTTTTTGTTTTATTTTATTTTAGTTCAGGTACTCTAGTGCTGAATGCCTGAGCCCGTGGAGGTACATTGTGCTAGGGGTCGTTCTACCTACCCGGGTACAGATTGAGGGCATGCCTGGAGAATACCCGCAGCCCTTTCCGCAGTGCCTGGTATGTGATGGTATCAAGGAGGTGTGAACCCACGCTTCATATTACATCCTTAAGCATTTCTGGTGTTATGCAGTTGCACAATGACTTGATGCAGACCTGTGGCAAAAGCCTAACTAAATGTGCCATTGTCTTATTGCTGGGCATTTTTCGGAGAAAGACAGAAATAAATGAAAGATGAGCAGGAAAAAGGGCCGAGTAGTTTGTGTAGCTACTGTGAAACAGGAAGCACCAGCATACAAGAAATGTATATAACTAGACAGACAGTGGATAGGAGACAAAGTAAATCCTTCCATCTGTCCATGGTCAGTGAGTACCTGACATGATCAGCTTTTGTCTCAGCCCAGACTCTGAACCTACAAAATTTGTGATATTGTTTGTAAGGGAAGATGTACTCCTTACAGCTATTGGTATTATTTATAATAAAAACATAAACATTTACTCGGAGAAAGTATCAGAGTCTGATTGGATCAGTGCGTGGTCCATTTCATAGCTTTGCGGTACAACACGGCAGCACAATTTAAAAATCCTCAAGATAGTAGGACTCTATGGGAAGCACTCTCTGAGGCAGGTGTCTGCCTAGACTGCACGCAAGAGACTAGGTTATTGGAGCACGGCCTGCAGGATGAGACGAAGCAGGAGAGTCCCTCCTGGTCGCAAGAGACCCTGGAGGCAGAGAGTGCCGTGTTACTTTCAACGGATCCGGGCCCCGGTCCCTGCACGATGGCTGGACCATCCACCCCTCAAGCCCAGAGAGCAATAGAGCTTCCGGGGAAGTTCTCACCAGAGTTCATCTTAGTTTTGCATAAGGCATTTTGCTACGTCAGTGGGGCTTGGCAAGTGAACATAAGAACATAAGAACATAAGACATGCCATACTGGGTCAGACCGAGGTCCATCAAGCCCAGTATCCTGTTTCCAACAGTGGCCAATCTAGGTTATACGTACCTAGCAATATCCCCAAAAGACACAGGTTCCACAATGCTTGTACTGGGTCAAGCATTGATATCCTGGGTCCCTTTTTAATAGTGGTTTATGGACCTTTCCTCCAGGAACTTGTCCAAACCTTTTTTAAACCCAGCTATACTAACAGCCCTTACTACATCCTCCGGTAACAGATTCCAGAGTTTGATTACACGTTGAGTGAAAAAATATTTTCTCTTATTTGTCTTAAATAGTTTACCCTGTAGCTTCATTACATGTGCCCTAGTCTTTCTATACTCTGATAGCGTAAACAATTGATCCACGTTTATCCGTTCCACTCCATTCATTAATTTATAGACCTCTATCATATCTCCCCTCAGCCGTCTCTTCTCCAGGCTAAAGAGCCCTAACCTCCTTAGCCTCTCTTCATAGGAGTAGCCTTCCATCCCCTTCACCAATTTGGTGGCTCTTCTCTGTACTTTTTCTAATAACGCTATGTCCTTTTTAAGATACGGTGACCAGACTTGCACACAATATTCAAGGTGCGGTCGTACCATGGAGCGATACAGAGGCATTATAATATCCTTTGTTTTGTTCTCCATCCCTTTCCTTATGATACCTAGCATTCTATTTGCTTTCTTGGCCGCCGCTGCACACTGGGCGGAGGGTTTTAACATGTTATCCACAATGACTCCTAAATCTTTTTCCTGGGTGGTGGTTTCTAATGTGGAGCCTTGCATCGTGTAACTATAGTGTGGGTTGTTCTTTCCTAGGTGCATAACTTTGCACTTGTCCACATTAAATTTCATCTGCCATTTGGATGCCCAGTCTTCCAATTTATCCAGATCCTCCTGCAGTTTTCCACAATCCTCTTGGGTTTTAACAACTTTAAACAGTTTTGTGTCATCTGCAAATTTGATAACCTCACTAGTTATTCCCTTTTCCAGGTCATTTATGAATATGTCAAAAAGCAGTGGACCCAGTATAGATCCCTGGGGTACTCCACTATTCACCTTTTTCCATTGGGAATATTGGCCATTTAGCCCTACCCTCTGCTTTCTATCTTTTAACCAGTTCCCGATCCACAATAGTACACTGCCTCCTATCCCATGACTTTTTAGCTTCGCCAAAAGTCTCTGATGGGGGACTTTGTCAAAAGCTTTCTGAAAGTCCAGATACACTATATCAACCGACTCACCTTTGTCTACCTGTTTATGCACACCTTCAAAAAACATATCAGATTAGTAAGACAAGATCTTCCTTGTCTAAAGCCATGTTGGCTGTCTCCCATTAGGCCATGACTATCTACATGCTGTGTAATTTTGTTCTTTATGATGGTTTCTACCATTTTCCCCGGTACTGACGTCAGGCTCACCGGTCTGTAATTTCCTGGGTCACCCCTGGAACCCTTTTTAAAAATTGGTGTTAAGTTGGCGACCCTCCAATCTTCAGGTATTACAGTTGATTTTAATGAAAGTTCACAGATTACCAATAGCAGGTCTGCAATCTCATATTTCAGTTCTTTCAACACTCTGGGATTTATACCATCCGGTCCAGGTGATTTGCTACTATTCAGTTTATCAAATAGTTGTAATATATCTTCCCGGTGTAGCGATATTTCTCTCAATTCCTCTGCAGTATCACCTTTAAATACCACTTCAGTCTTGGGTAACATCCCTACATCTTCCTCAGTAAAGACCGAAGCAAAGAATTCATTCAGTCTCTCTGCTATAGCCTTGTTTCCTCTTACTGCCCCTTTTACCCCTCTATCATCTAATGGTCCAATTGACTCTCTCACGGGCCTTTTGCTACGAATGTACTTGAAAAAGTCTTTATTTCGTGTTTTTGCTTCCGTAGCAAGTTTCTTCTCAAATTCCCGCTTTGCCTGCCTTATCAATGCTTTGCATTTAACTTGCCAGTGCTTGTGCTGTTTCCAGTTTTCATCATTTGGCTCTTTTTTCCATTTCCTGAAGGTTGCTTTTTTGGCAGCAACAGCCTCTCTGACCTCACCTTTAAACCATGCTGGCAGTTTTTTGGACTTTCTTCCACTTAATGCGTGGAATACAGTTGGTCTGGGCTTCGAGGATAGTATTTTTAAATAACACCCAAGCTTGCTGTAAGTCTTTAACCTTTGGAACCGCTCCTTTTAGTTTTTTCCTAACTATATTCCTCATTCTATCATAGTCTCCCTTTTGAAAGTTAAAAGGTAGTACTGTGGATGCCTTTACTATCTGTCCTCCACTAATTAAATCAAACATGATCATACTATGATCACTATTGCCAAGTGGTCCCAACACCCTTATTTCTTGCACCAGATCTGGCGTTCCACTAAGGACTAGGTCCATTATGGCTTCCCCTCTGGTCGGTTCATGAACCAGTCATTTATTCCATCTAGAAACTATCTCTTTAGCTTGTCCTGCTGTGACACTGACCCAGTCGATACCGGGGTAATTGAAATCACCCATTATTACTACTCTGTTGTGACTTTTGTTAGCTTCCTTGATTTCTTTGAGCATTTCATCATCCATTTGTTCATTCTGGCCAGGCGGTCGATAGTATACTCCCACTGCCATCACCTTTTTGTTTACCTGTTTACCTGTTAACCTGTTATCCATGTTTATTTACCCTGTTTATTGTAAGTGCATTGAAATGCCCGCTTTGCACAAATAAGTTTCCTGTAAACCGCGCTGATAATAAATTGTGCGGTATAGAAAAGCAATTAAATAAATAAATAAAATAAATAAATGGAATTTCAATCCATAGAGATTCTACAGCAAATTTTGTTCCCTGCAAAACTTTAATCCTTTCTGACTCAATGCCCTCTTTAACATAGAGCGCAACCCCTCCACCAATTTGATCAGCTCTATCATTACGATATAGTTTGTATCCAGGTATCACAGTGTCCCACTGGTTATCCTCCTTCCACCATGTCTCTGAGAGTGCAATCATATCTAACCTCTCATTTAGTGCTATATATTCTAACTCTTCCATCTTATTGTTTAGACTTCTAGCATTGGCATACAAGCATTTTAGAGACTGTATTTTATTCATATTAATCTGGCTATTGGTAGGCAGGGGTAATTTGGAATCTTTATGCTCTGTCTGCTCCTTACTCAAGGGCATTTGGGCTACTATACTCCCTTTTGGAACCTCACTGCTTTTGGTAGTATCCTTCAAGGATACCTTCGTCCGAACCATGCACTCCTGGGTGACTGTCGGCTTTCCCCTATTTTCTAGTTTAAAAGCTTCTCTATCTCTTTTTTTAAAGGTTAATGCCAGCAGTTTGGTCCCATCCTGATTAAGGTGAAGCCCATCCCTTCACCAAGACAGCAGACTCCTCCCCAGCACTATCTATGATCCTATCTAGGTGGTGCGTGAGGTCCGCACCAGGCAGGCATGTTACCAGGCGATCCTCACGTCCACCAGCCACCCAGCTATCTACATTCCTAATGATTGTATCACCAACTATAACAGCTGTCCTGACCCTCCCCTCATGGGGACATGGCCCTGGAGAAACGTCCTCGGTGCGAGAGGGTTTTACATCACCTGGAGGACAGGTCCTAGTTACAGGATCACTTCCTGCCACACCAGGGTGATGCTCTCTTGTCACGTGACCTCTCTCCTCCAATGCAACAGGGATGCTGCCAGACTGGAGGTGGGACTTCAGGACTATATCCCTGTAGGTCTCGTCCATGTACTTCTCTGTCTTTCTTATGTCTTCCAGGTCTGCTACTCTAGCCTCTAGAGAACGGACTCGTTCCCTGAGAGCAAAGAGTTCTTTGCACTTAGTGCATACGTAAGACCTCTCACCAACTGGGAGAAAATCATACATGTGACACTCAATGCAAAAGACCGGAGAACCCCCATCTCGTTGCTGGACTTCTGTCTGCATCTTAGTTTAAAGCTTGTGTTTAGGTCTTTTAAATTCTGTATATAATAAGGATTGGTGTAGATGCTTATACCAATAAAAGTGTATCTAATACCCCTAATACACCTTGTGTACCTGAAGCTTAAGTAATTAATCTCAGGTCCTCTGTGTATGACTGATTTGGATAACGAGCTGCACCTGAGAGCAGCCCCTTTCCTCTAAGATGTGCAAGTACCTATAAAACTACAATTACCCCAGGGGTGGGTGGGTGCCGGGGAGGGAGATAAGTCCTATTAAAGAGGGCAGTTACAAGGTACCCTGTCCTGAACCCTCAGCAGGGGGGAGAGGGGTACCACACAAAGCCCAGTTAGTTGAGAGAGGCAAGGTAAGTTTATAACTGAGAAGGCTGAACTAGCACACCACTAAGACAAACAATAAATAATTAAATAGTTAGACAAACAATAAATAATTAATTAATAGCTAGAACTCGCAGCAAGGTGTCACAGGAGGCAATATCCACTTCTCTAGCAGAGCACTGTAAAAAGCACTGCTCTTCTCTGATCAGAGAAAAGCAGACTAAAACAGACTATGGTTTCTCATTCCCGGAATGCGGGGCTAAGAGGGCGTCGGATGCAAAAGAGCACAAATCAGGGGCAGTGGTGGTTAAGTGGGCTAGAGGCTCAGAGTGGCAGCAGTCTCCTTTGTCAGGGGATGAATGGGGATGACCTCAACACAGAGCTAGATCTGTCAGGAGGAGCTGGAAGAAGGAGAGATCCCAGAACAGGAGGATCAGGCCCGGATTATTCGGATGTTCTGCCGGAAGGAGCTGCCGGTGCTCATTTTGGAGTTCCTCAAGGTTCTGAACATGTCCACTAAGCTCCCAGCAGCGAAAGAGGTGCTGGAGGATCCACTCCTCCAGGCGGTATGGAAATCGCAGAAAGTCTTCCCAGTACTTAGAGTAGTATAACAGATGATCCATGATGAGTGTGATCTGCCAGGGGCCAGTCTTAAAAGGGTGCAATCCATGACGCACCTGTACCCACTACCGGAGCAAGAACAAGAGTTCCTTCAATCGCCCAAAGCGGATGCAGCGGTGTCGGTGGTAGTAGAGGAGACCTTGACTCGTTTCCTGTAGCTAAAAGATGTGAAACTGGTTCCGCGAGACCAGTACAGCGGCAGTCGATAACTCCATTTATTTCATGGTTCCTCTCGCCCAATTCCCAACCTCAAAGGCATGAACCACTGTTGCTGGGTACTGCATTTCCATATGTAAACATTGAGATCAGTAATGGTGGTAAGGAGCGGAAAGTTCTTTACGTCTCTCGACCTCACGGAGGTGTATCTGCACATTCCCATCTATCCGTGCTTCAATACCCACATGGGCAGGATTTTTCTGCCGGATCACTGGGCTTAGGAGCTACAACAGTTGATACGGCAATTCCTGATGATGGTGAGACTGTCGATGTGCCATTATCTGCATGTTCTGGAGACCATGGCGGCCACTCTCGAGCTAGTTCCATGGGCAAGGGCGCACATGTGACCTCTGCAGAGGCTTCTGCACCGATTGTGGTCCCATCAGAGTCAACCCCTGTCCAAAGTACTCGCCTGCGGAGCACCATGAGAGCTCTCAGTGGTGGCTGCATCCAGGGAGCCTGGAAGGGGGTATGCCACTCGAGTCTCCGGTGTGGGTTCTGCTGATGATTGATGCCTTTCTGTCAGGTTGGGGAGCCCTTTGCGAAGGATGCTTTAAGGGACAGTGGAGTCTGTAGGAGGCCTTGTGGTTGATCAACAGGTTCGAGAAGCAAGCGTTGACCTTGGTGCTAAAAGGTTTTGCCATGGTTGCAGTGGAAGGCGGTCCAAGTCCTCTCAGATAATGCGACCATGGTGGCTTACATCAACTGGAAAGGAGGCACGGGCAGTGCAATCCTAGAGGAGGAGGCCGAAAGGCTGTTCGGATGGGCAGAGACTCGTCTCTGGGTATTATCGGTGGCGCACATACCGGGAGTCGACAGTGTGATGGCAGACTACCTCAGCCAATTGCGTGTGGACCCCAGAGAATGGCGGCTCAACCCAGGACGTGTTCGAGTAGGTGGTCTGCCAATGGGGCACACATGTCGTGGACCTAATGGCAACGTTTGAGTCGGCCAAGGCCTGCCAGATTTTCAGCAGAAGTTGAGAGAGGATGTCCGAGTGACTGAATGCTCTAATTCAGCGGTGGCCCGAAGAGGGTCTTCATTGTTTTTCTCCCATGGGCGCTCATAGGCCAGGTAGTGCAACTGATAGAGGTGCACCAGGGCTTAGTAATTCTGGTGGCACCGGACTGGCCGAGGCGCCCATGGTATGCCGACCTGATTCAGATAGTGGCGGATCGAACGTTGTGGCTTCCGGTTCAGAAGGACCTCTTGATGCAGGGGCCGCTTCTCATGCCCCAGGTGGATCCATTCTTGCTTACAGCATGGCTCTGGAAAGGACGAGGTTGAAGAGGAAAGGATATTTGGGCTTGCTGATAGTGACCTTGCTACAGGCCCAGAGGAGGTCTACGAACCTGACATACATTCGCATGTGGCACATCTTTGGATTGTGGTGCAGAGAAGGGCAGGCATGTCCTTCCACCGCCTCATCCTAGACATCTTGGCGTTCTTGCAATCTGGTTTTGATAAGGGCCTAGCCACCAGTTCCTTGAGGGGTACACCGGCAGAGATTTCCTGCACCCTGACGTGCTGAGATTGCTAAGGGTGGTGACCCAGCTCCATCTGCCGAGGAAGGCGGTGGTACCACCTTGGGATCTCAATCTGGTATTGACTGCTTTCTCTGGGGAACCCATTGAGTCGGGCTTTCCTGAAGGATTTGACTCTGAAAACGGTATTCCTGGTGGCAATTTGCTTATCACGCAGGATTTTAGAGCTTCAGGCCCTGTCGTGCCAGGAGCCATTACATAAGAACATAAAATATGCCATACTGGGTTAGACCAAGGTCTATCAAGCCCATTATCCTGTTTCCAACAGTGGCCAATCTAGGTCATATGTACCTAGCAGTTTCCCCAAAAGAGAGACACTCCTTTTCTTCTCCAAGGAGACAGTGGTCCTACTGTCTCTGTGAAATGAACCCAGGACCAAACGGAGCATAGCCAAAAGTAGAGAGTGACGAAAGATTACATGTTTCCAGAAGATTACAGTCCTGTACCCGGTACCTTCATTTTTGCCCAAGTTTCAGTCAGCATTTCATGTAAATCAGGTTGTTTCCTTACCAGCTCTGGTGAATGTGGAGGTGGGCCCTGACACTCAGCAGTTGCGCCAACTGGATGTTAAGAGCCCTTCGAAGGTATGTGAAAAGGACATCGTCCTTTCAGAGATCGGACTGTCTTATGTTCTGTTTAGCGGGTCGCGCAAAGGTGAGGCAGCAGCTAAGGCCTCCATTTCCAGAGGGATCAGGGAGACAGTTGCGTCTGCGTACATCTTGAAGGATAAAGCAGTGCCGGTGGGGTTGCTGGCACATTCCATGAGGGCTCAGGCAGCCTTGTGGGCAGACTATAGTTTAGTTCCGCCGGTGGCGGTCTGTAGGGTGGCAATGTGGTTGTTGCTGCATACTTCTTAGTATTTTCGCCTGGATGTCCAGGCGGCGGGGGACTCGGTTTGGATCGGCAGTGCTTCAGGCCAGTTATGCGGGTCCCTCCTATCAGTTTAACTGCTCTGATACATCCCAGAGGTGCAGGACTGGACTGGAGAGACGATAAGGAAAGAAATTAAACTTACCTGGTAATTGTTTCTTGAGGAACTCCAGTCCAGTCCAGGAACCCTCCCTGAATGCTTTCTGTGATAATCTGTGCGCACCCTGGTCCTGAAGCTGGTTCTCTTATGGAGGAAGTGGCCAGGAAGAGCTGAGGAATAGGGTGTAATCGGCATTTGGGGGAGGCAGACAGGAAGAGGTGCCAGTCGCTTGCTCTCCACTGGTTGGAGTTGCTCGGGCGCTCAACAGGTAGACCTCCTCACCCTGGACGGAAGACGGGGTATCCTCCTCAGGGGATGGAGGGGGTACTCATTTATTTAGGCATAGGGGTGTTTGTTGCATGTTTAACTACTTATTTGTTGCTCCTGTGAGTCTGCTTTGTCAATAGGTACTGGGGCTGGTAGGCAGTGCCAGCTGCATAAGTACACTGGTGTCATCAAAAAGATGACATGCTCAGTTTCCAAGCTGCTGGAAGAGGTACACTACCCAGAGATGCGGAACTGGACTGGCGTTTCTCAAGGAACGACAATTAGCAGGTAAGTCTAATTTCTCTTTTTTTTCTTCTGGCGTTTGGCTGTCCTCTTGAGAATGAGCCGGGGTTCAGTACCCGCAAAGAGGCCCAGGCTCCATTGTTCGAAGGTCCGGATGAAGTGTGCCTGGACGTGGGGCTAGATGTGGACTAAGACCTGGTAGAAGGGGAGACCCACCATGCTGGCCAGACCGCAGGGCCTGGTAGGTGATGGTATCAAGGGGGGGTGAACCCCCACTTCATGCCACATCCTGGAGCATTCCTGGTGTTATACAGATCAAACTTGGTCAGTGCACAATGATTTGTTGCAGACCTGTGGCAAAAGGCCTAACTAAGTGTGCCATTGTCTTGTTGCTGGGCAGATTTCAGAGAGTCGGGTCATGAGATGTTAGTGACAGTTTGAGACATTTTCGCTTTTTCCTGAGAAGGTTCAGGTAAAACGTCAGAGGCAGAAATAAATGATAGACAAGCAGGAAAATGTGCTTGGTAGCTTGGGTAGCTCAGGTTCGTTCAGTTTTAGGATGAGTGGGATCTGCCGGAGGCGAGTCTTGAGGGGTCAAGGTCTAGGACTCGCCTCTATCTACTGTCCGATCAGGACCACAAGAGTTTGGCCCCTAAGTCTTGCAGGACTACAAAAGGGGACTGTTACTTCTGGAGAGAGATCTGCAATTGTGAGTATATACTTTTGGGAATTTTCTGTAAGGAATTCTTTGTATTAAAGCTAATCTGTGAACCCACTATTTTTTGTTAAATCAGTCAGGGCCTAGTAGCAGCAGTTTAAGTTTAAATTTAAAACACAGAAGAGAGCTTTCTGGTTTAATTTAGAACCCAGCAGAGAGCTTGTAGTTTAAATTTCATAATAAGTTAGAGCCTAGCAGCAGCAAAGAGCTATAATTTAAAATTTAAAATCAAATAAGAATATAACTTACCTTAGCAGCACAGGACAGGGTACTGTATAGCAGCTCTCTTTTAATAAGAGGCAGGCAGAGCTCCGGAGTCTCAATGCGTGGATGAGACAGTGGTGCAGCGATGAGGGTTTTGGATTTGTTAGGAACTGGGGAACATTGTGGGGAAAGGAGGGGCTCTTCCGAAGGGATGGGCTTCACCTTAACCGGGATGGAACCAGGCTGCTGGCATTAACCTTTAAAAAGGAGATAGAGCAGCTTTTAAACTAGATAATAGGGGAAAGCCCGACAGTCGCCCAAGAGCGGATGGTTCGGAAGAATGTATCCTTGAAGGATACTACCAAAAGCACAGAGAGGTTCCAAAAAAGAGTAAAGTAGCCCAAATGCCCTCGAGTATGGAGCAGACGGAGCTTAAAGATCCCAAATTACCCATGTCTACCAACAGCCAAACTAATATGAACAAAATACAGTCTCTAAAATGCTTGTATGCAAATGCTAGAAGTCTAAAAAATAAGATGGGAGAGTTAGAATATATAGCACTAAATGAGAGGTTAGATATGATTGGAAGAGACATGGTGGAAGGACAACCAGTGGGACACTGTGATACCTGGATACAAAGTATATCGTAATGATAGAGCTGATTTGCAGGAAACAAAATTTGCTGTAGAATCTCTATGGATTGAAATTCCATGTAAAAAGGGGAAGGCGATGGCAGTGGGGGTGTATTATCGACTGCCTGGCCAGAATGAACAAATGGATGATGAAATGCTCAAAGAAATCAAGGAAGCTAACAAATGTTATAGCGCAGTAATAATAATGGGTGATTTCAATTACCCCGGTATCGACTGGGTCAGTGTCACGGCAGGACATGCTAGGGAAATAAAGTTCCTAGATGACATAAATGACTGCTGCTTGGAGCAGCTGGTTCATGAACCGACCAGAGGGGAAGCCATATTAGACCTAGTCCTTAGTGGAACACCAGATCTAGTGCAAGAGATAAGGGTGTTGGGGCCACTTGGCAATAGTGATCATAGCATGATCGCCTTTGATTTAGTTAGTGGAGGAGGGATAGTAAGGAAATCCACAGTACTACCTTTTAACTTTCGAAAGGGAGACTATCATAAAATGAGGAAAATAATTAAGAAAAACTAATAGGAGCAGTTGCAAAGGTTAAAGACTTACATCAAGCTTGGGGGGTGTTGAAAAATACTATCTTGGAAGCCCAGACCAGCTGTATTCCACGCTTTAAGAAAAGTGGAAGGAAGTCCAAAAAACTGCCAGCCTGGTTTAAAGGTGAGGTCAGAGAGGCTGTTGCCAAAAAAGCATCTTTCAGGAAATGGAAAAAAGAGCCAAACGACGAAACCTGGAAACAGCACAAGCACTGGCAAATCAAATGCAAGGCATTGATAAAGCAGGCAAAGGGAGAATTTGAGAAGAAGCTTGCTGCGGAAGCAAAAACGCGAAATAAAAGATTTTTTTCAAGTACATTCGTAGCAAAAAAAACTGTGAGAGAGTCAGTTGGTCCATTAGGTGATAGAGGAGTTAAAAGGGCACTAAGAGGGTGGCAAGGCGATAGCGGAGAGACTGAATGAATTCTTTGCTTCAGTCTTTACTGAGGAAGATGTAGGGATGTTACCCATGACTGAAGTGGTATTTAAAGGTGCAGAAGAATTGAAGGAAATATCGATACATCGGGAAGATGTATTACAACTACCCTGGGCCGGATGGTATACATCCAAGGGTGTTGAAAGAACTGAAATATGAGATTGCAGACCTGCTATTAGTAATTGTGAATTTTCATTAAAATCATCTGTAATACCTGAAGATTGGAGGATCGCCAATGTAACGCCAATTTTTAAAAAGGGTTCCAGGGGTGATCCGGGAAACTACAGACCGGTGAGCCTCACGGCAGTACTGGGAAAAATGGTAGAAACCATCATAAAGAATAAAATTAAAATTACTCAGCATGTAGATAGTCATGGCCTAATGGGAGACAGCCAACATGGCTTTAGACAAGGAAGATCTTGTCTTACTAATCTATTATGTTTTTTTGTGAATAAACAGGTGGACAAAGGTGAGTCGGTTGATATAGTGTATCTGGACTTTCAGAAAGCCTTTGACAAGGTCCCTCATCAGAGACCTTTGGCAAAACTAAAGAGTCGTGGGATAGGAGGCAGTGTACTACTGTGGATCAAGAACTGGTTAAAAGATAGAAAGCAGAGGGTTGGGCTAAATGGCCAATTTTCCCAATGGAGAAAAGTGAATAGTGGTGTACCCCAGGGATCTGTGCTGGGTCTGCTGCTTTTTGACATATTCATAAATGACCTGGAAAGTGGAATAACGAGTGAGGTTATCAAATTTGCAGATGACACAAACTATTTAAAGTTGTTAAAACCCAAGAGGATTGTGGAAAATTGCAAGAGGATTTTGATAAATTGGAAGACTGGGCATCAAAATGGCAGATGAAATTTAATGTGGACAAGAGCAAAGTTATGCACCTAGGGAAGAACAACCCAAACTATGGTTACACGATGCAAGGTTCCACATTAGGAACCACCACACAGGAAAAAGATTTAGGCGTCATTGTGGATAGCATGTTAAAACCCTCGGCCCAGTGTGCATTGGCAGCCAAGAAAGCAAATAGAATGCTTGATATAAGGAAAGGAATGGAAAATAAAACAAAAGATATTATAATGCCTCTATATCGTTCCATGGTGAGACCGCACCTTGAATATTGTGTGCAATTCTGGTCGCCGTATCTTAAAAAGGATATAGCGATTTTAGAAAAGGTTCAGAGAAGAGCCACCAAAATGGTAAAGGGTATGGAAGGATACTCCTATGAAGAAAGGCTAAAAAGGTTAGGGCTCTTTAACCTGGAAAAGAGACGGCTGAGGGGAGATATGATAGAAGTCTATAAATTAATGAACGGAGTGGAATGGGTAAACGTAGATAGATTGTTTGTTATCAGAATATAGAAAGACTAGGGGACATGCAATGAAGCTACAAGGTAAGCTATTTAAGACTAATAAAAGAAAATATTTTTTCACTCAACATGTAATCAAACTCTGGAATTTGTTACAGGAGGATATAGTAAAGGCTGTTAGTGTAGCTGGGTTTAAAAAAGGTTTGGACAAGTTCCTGGAGGAAAGGTCCAAAAATCATTTATTAAGAAGGGACGCAGGATATCAATGCTTGACCCAGTACAAGCATTGCGGAACCTGTGTCTTTTGGGGAAACTGCTAGGTACGTATGACCTAGATTGGCCACTGTTGGAAACAAGATACTGGGCTTGATGGACTTTGGTCTGACCCAGTATGGCATATCTTATGTTCTTATGACCCAGCGTCTTCGGCATTTACAAAGAAGACAACGATCCAGGGCGAAGGCAGTGGGGCAGAGATGGGAGGGGTCTACCAGCCTGCATACATGTGAGTCTGGTGCTTCTATGGGAAATGGCACGGCGTATGAAAGCTTGTTCCTGAGGTGGGCAAGGTCTGGAAAAGGGCCTTTCTCTTAGCTCCCTGAAAGTTCAGCTGACAGCTTTGGCCTGTTTTCAGAGGTCCGATGGCTAGTAAGTCATTTGCCTTGCACCCAGATAGTTGACATTTTCTTCAGGGGATTTGGCATGTGCGTCTTCCTCTCTGGTCAGTTGTCCCTTCCTGGGATCTGTGTCTGGTGCTCAGAGCCCAGATTTCAGAGCCTTTTGAAGTGCGCAACTCTGAAGGATTTGATGCTCAAGATGGTTTTCTTGGTCGTGATTTGTTTGGCAGGGTCTATTTCCGAGCTGCAGGCTTAGTTTTGTTGGGATCCTTATCTGTCTTTTTCAGAGGAGGCCATTTCCATTTGGCCTGTGCCTTCCTTTTTACCCAGGGTGATTTCTCCCTTTCATGTGCACCAGGTGGTTTGCCTGCCCTCCTTCTCTAAGAAGCAGTGTCGGGGGAAGGATAAAGACCTTCTCCTTGTGGATATCCGGAGGGTGCTTCTCCTGTACTTGAGGTTATGAATTCCTTTCAGAAATTACATCATTTTTTTGTGATGTTTGCTGGCCAATGCAAGGGTGATGCACTGGTTAATTCTACATTGGGTTGCTGGATCAAGGGGGCTGTTGCCTCTGCATATCTGCTGCGGAATTTGAAGGTTCTGGATGGTTTCAGCACCCATTCTACCCATGCACAAGTCTTTTGGTTCCATGGTTTTGTTAGCTGCTGTGTCGTCTTCTGCCCAGTGGAAGCTGGACTGGTCTAGCAGGACAATGAGTCGTCCTAGACCAGTTCAAGACCCGCATCTGGAACTGTTTGCTCTTTTATTCTGCAGCAGTACCTTTTCCTCCGCTGTGATTTCTGTGCTTGGCTCTGCAGGTTCGTATCCTACTGACAGCCTTCTGTTCAGTCTCTCATGTACATACTTTCTCTACTGTTTGATTAATCATTGTTGCCCTTGTTGAGGTTTTGTAAGGTTTGCCATGATTTTCCCATATGCTTTGGGACATACGCTGAGTTGCCCTCTAGTGACTCATGCTGGTATAGGCATGGGAGTGATGTCATTGAAACCTGGGCATTTCATTGGTTCTCTGTCTCTACCAATCTGCTGGTAGGGGAATACAATCCATGTGTTTGGACTTGTGTAGCAGTACTCAAGGAAAGGACATTGTCTGGCAAGTAAAATGTCACTTTTCTCTTTATAAGTAAAGCTTTATAAATACTTGCTAATAAACTCTCTCTCCGCCCCTCCCAAATGCTGAGCATAGAGGAACTCAAAGTGGGTCAACTCCTTCAAGATGCGCAAACTCCCCAGAAAGTGCCACACTTGCATATAGTGGAAAAAATTCTTACCCTCCAACCAATCTTCCTCTCTTAACTTCCAGAAAGACCAAATAGACCCCCTCCATCCCCATGAACTGCCTAAAATACCTCCTGGCTTGCAATATTATTATTTTTTAATTTAATGTTTGAGTATTTACATATCAACCAACTGTGCGCAACAGAAGCTCTATATCAATATTAACGCTATTACCCCCTCTCCTGTTTTCATACAGTTTACCTTTATGGCAAGGTCTCCCCACAATCAAACAGAAAACACATCCCCTCCCCCCTCTGAAGGTATCTCAGCTTCCTAAATAGTCCAGCAAGGGTTGCCAATGCCTGCAGAAGCCTTCGCTCTTCTGGCATCGCAAGGCTGTAAATTGCTCCATCAAAACCTGCCTGCGCAACCGGGTCCTCCACTGTTCCAGTCTCAGAAGCACCGCCTGTTCCAGGCCTTGGGCAATCTCACTCTGTCCACTTGAATGCAGACCCGAACTGGTCGGACCCACTTCCTGGACACACAGGCCAGCCAAATTCCCAACAAACAGAAACCCATGCCAAGACCTATATCTAAACAAAATATCAATTGCACTTGATTCCTTATCTCCCCACAATAAGAGAGAGCCAAGGGGCAGTCCCACCAAATATATATATAACGTACCCAGCATTTATTTATTTATTTATTACAGGCTCTTCCTTATCGTCACTCCAGTCCAGTCCCTTCACTTCTGGGTTGCGCAACCCTTCCAGCAGCTTGGAGGCTGAGCCCAACCTTTTTGGGGGATGGAGCGGTATAAATACCACTGGAACCACCCACAGACCCCAGTATTCTCAGCCTCCAAGCAGCTGGAGGGTTCCGTAAGCCTAGGACTTACTAGAGTCTTCCTTTTTATTTAAACTTCCCTTTTAGTTTTCTCTTTTTGTCTTTATCTACCCTTTGGTTTTATCCGTTTAATTTCTTTAGGTCCTGTACCTTTAATTGCTCCTGCCTGCTCTCTCCATCCTCCTCCCTCCCCCCCCCCCCCCGGGGCCGGGTATCGGAGGTGCTTTCCTGCGCGCAGCAGCAAGGAGGACCTCCTCAGCTCTCTTCTGCTGCTGTTTCGGCCCCCGCAGAACTGCCCTGCCTCGTGCTGAAGCCCTCCTGGTGGCTGAGCGCTGGAGGCACCGCCGCAATCCATTTTCCACCGCCATTCCCGTCCCGGAGCAGAAGGACGCGGAGGCGAGCTCCGGAGCTCCCGTTTACTTTCGGGGAGTCTGTTTAAAGCGGCGATTCTTTAATTCGGAGAGCGGTTCCCAGCTACAAGTGGCATTCAGAGGGAGGAACGGCCCGGTGGACAGACTCGCGGTCCCCCGTTCTGGTCTCCACGTGGTGAGGCCTACCACGTGTAGAGCCAACGGGCAGTGACCGTGGAGTCGGGCCCAGACAGCAGCAACAAACCGCAAGTACTTGGGACTAAGGGACTGGGGTTTATTTATTTATTTTTAATCCATTTGCTCTCTTGATTTATTTGATTTATTTTGATTTATTTGATTTCAAAGTTGATTTAGTGTTAACCCCGTTTTTTGCTGATGTGTTAGTTCCTTTTCGGGGGACCTATTAATTTATCTGCCAGAGGAGAGAGCACTCACACACACAGTTATTAAGAGGCGGTCGTCCTTTGTATCTGTTCTGTGCAGTTTTGTTGCTTAGACCAATTGTGTAAGCCTCGGAGAGGAAGGGCTTCAGTAACCCTTGTCAGGGACATGGCGGGCAAGTCTCAGTGTCCATCCTGTGGCACCTGCAGGGGTACTTCCTCGGAGGCAGGAATCTGCAGGGGTTGCGCTGCAGTGGCTGCCTCCGTGGAGCAAGAAATTAACCTGGCCATGACGCATTCTTCTCAGGGGTCAGGAGACCCTCTAGAAGGGGAGGGGGGGGGGTCTCAGTTTCCTCCGTCTACGTCATCTGATTTACCCACCCCACCTCTGCCCCCTCCCCCACTCCTGGGGCCGGGGATTTTTTCTCTCCTGACTTCATTCTCCTACTTCACAAGGCTTATTGCTTACGTAAGCAAGGCTTAGGGGCAGGAGAGGCTGGGTCGTTGGCGGAAGACAAGTCAGCCAGACCCTTGAGAGCAAGCAATCCGGATTCCGGCATACCGTCGAAGCGCCCCCGTCTGAGCTGTGAGGAGCCCCTTGCGTCCCTCTCTCAGGGTTCCCCGGAGGAGGATAACTCTGACAAGGACTTGGACGAGGAAGAGGAGGAACTTGTGGAAGGGGAGATCCCAGAAGAAGATCAATCCCGTATAATTAGAGTTTTTCGTCGGGAAGAACTCCCGGCATTAATTAATGAGTCCCTGAAAGTTCTCAATGTAGCCTCAGACACACCAGCGGAGGAAGAGGCTTTGGAGGACCCTTTAATCCAGGCCATCAGGAGATCCCAGAAAGTTTTTCCGGTCCACAGGGTGGTGCGTCAGATGATCCAGGAAGAATGGGACCAACCAGAGTCAAGTTTAAGGGGAGTCCGGTCCATGACTCGTCTATATCCTCTTCCAGAGGCAGACAAAGAGCTGCTGAGGTCTCCCAGGGTGGATGCAGCGGTATCAGCAGTTACTAAGAAGACTACTATCCCAGTTGAGGGCAGCATGGCCTTAAGGGATTCTCAAGACAGAAAACTGGATACGCTCCTGAAGCAAGCCTTTCATGTAAGCGCTCTCGCCTTGCAGGCCTCCGTTTCAGGAGCTTGGGTGGCACGGGCCTGTCTAAAGTGGTCACAACAGCTTCACGCAGCAGAGGGCTCCGCGGGCGAGACGCAGGCCAATGCTGCCAGGTTGGAATCCGGAGCAGCCTACTTGGCGGATAGTCAGTGTGACCTCATCAGAAGTCTGGCCAAGAACATGGCCTCGGTGGTGGCGGCCAGGCGTTATTTGTGGCTACGGAATTGGGCAGCTGATGCCTCCTCAAAGGCACGCCTGAGTCAACTTCCCTTTAAGGGGAAGCTGTTATTTGGAGAGGATTTAGAGAAGCTGGTAAAGGACCTTGGCGAGTCTAAGGGAGGCAGGCTTCCGGAAGACAGACCGAAGCAAGGGCGCCCTCTAGCCCCAGTACGTAACCAGCCTCGGGACCCCCGCAGGTTTCGCCCAGCCAGGTCAAACCCCTTTCCCAGGGGCCGTTTTCCCTCTAAGGGTCAAGGTTTTAGAGGGTTTCGAGGAGCAGGTCGAGGTTCTGGGTCGTCCTCCTCCTCCTCGGGCCCCATAAAACAAAAATGAGATGACGGGGGTCCAGGGGGAAGGGCTGCCGGTGGGCGGACGGTTAAGGCGGTTTCTTCCAGCCTGGTCCCGGGTCACGTCCGATCAATGGGTCCTAGAGGTGATCAGAGAGGGCTATGCTCTCGAATTTGCAAAACAAATACTTCCAGCCTTTGTTCAGTCTCCCTGCGGCTCTCCTACAAAGAGGTCGGTCATAGAGGCAACTCTCGCTCGTCTAATAGCGCTCGGGGCTGTGGTCCCAGTACCTCCAGACCAGTGCGGCTCGGGTCGGTACTCGATTTACTTCGTGGTACCAAAGAAGGAAGGATCCTTCCGTCCGATCCTGGACCTAAAGCAGGTCAACCGCTGTCTCAGGGTACCACACTTCCGCATGGAGACCCTACGGTCAGTCATAGCAGCCGTAAGGGACGGAGAGTTCCTGACGTCCCTCGATTTGACAGAAGCCTACTTGCATATTCCGGTCAGGAAGTCCCATCAACAGTTCCTGAGATTCGCAGTGCCAAGAGGCCACTTTCAATTCCAGGCCCTGCCCTTCGGCCTAGCTACGGCTCCAAGGACTTTCACCAAAGTGATGGTGGTCGTAGCGGCTTTCCTACGGAAAGAAGGGATATTAGTACACCCTTACCTGGACGACTGGCTGATCTGGGCAAAGTCGGAAGAGGAAAGTTGCTCGGCGACGGCCAGGGTAATTCAGGTTCTGGAGGAGTTGGGATGGGTCATCAATCGAACAAAGAGCAGGATGGATCCCTCCCAGGAACTCGAGTATCTCAGAGCAAGGTTCGACACCAGAAGAGGCAGAGTGTTCCTGTCACGAACGAGGGCAAGAGACCTAAGGCTCCTGGTCTCGCAGTTTCTGGGCAGACGAAACCCTTCAGCGTGGCATTATCTCCAGGTACTGGGAACAATGGCGGCGGCGATAGAGGTAGTGCCATGGGCCAGGGCTCACATGCGGCCTTTGCAGCGGGCTCTACTGCGTCGATGGTCCCCCCAGCATCATCCCCTGTCAATGCAGCTGCCTTGTGCTCCGCGGACCAAACAGTCCCTCCTCTGGTGGCGGTGCCCAAGGAATCTGGAACGCGGGACGCCCCTCGAACCTCATCAGTGGTTACTATTGACGACGGACGCCAGTCTGGCAGGCTGGGGAGCTCACTGCGAGGATCAATTCGTCCAGGGTCGCTGGACACCGTTGGAGTCTCAATGGCCCATCAACAGACTGGAATTGCGGGCCGTCACCCTAGCGCTCAAGGCCCTAGAGACCTTAGTACAAACAAGAGCAATTCACATTCTCTCCGACAATGTCACCACGGTGGCCTACATCAACCACCAGGGCGGCACCAGCAGTCCCGCCTTGGAGAAGGAGGCGCACGCTTTATTCCAGTGGGCGGAAGTTCGGTTGGAAGCGCTTTCAGCTCAGCACGTGGCCGGCACAGACAACGTCACGGCCGATTACCTCAGCAGATACAAGATAGATCACGGAGAGTGGGAACTGGAGCAGGAGACCTTCGACCAAATAGTGACCCGTTGGGGGCTCCCAGTCATGGATCTCATGGCGAGGTTCTCGTCCGCCAAGGTGGACCGATTCTTCAATCGACGGAAGGAAAGAATGTCCGAAGGCCTGGATGCCCTGTCCCAGAAATGGCCCTCCGAGGGTCTTCTCTGTTTTTCCCCCTTGGGCTCTTATCGGAAAGGTCCTCCAGCGGGTGGAGTCCCACCAGGGGTTAGTAATCCTCATAGCTCCCGATTGGCCTCGCCGCCCCTGGTATGCGGATCTGGTGAGGTTGGTCGCCGACCGGCCTTGGCGGCTCCCTTGCAAAAGGGACCTGCTGAGGCAAGGCCTGGTTCGGAAGCCTCACGTGGATCGATTCTCGCTTACGGCCTGGCTATTGAAAGGGCGTGGCTCCTGACCACGACGCTGTTGAAAGCTAAGAAGCGCTCGACCTGCCTTCTCCTACATAAGGGTTTGGCGCATCTTCGAGGCATGGTGTGCGGAGCACCGAAGAAAGCCCCTATCGGCCTCAGTTCCGGAGATTCTGGAATTCTTGCAAGCAGGATTTGACAAGGGCCTAGCACACAGTTCCTTACGAGTCCAGCTGGCTGCCATCGCTTGCTATAGAGGTAAGGTCTGCGGCAAGACCCTTGGGGCCCATGCGGATGTGTCCAGGTTCCTAAGAGCGGTTAGACGTCTGCGGCCTCAACGGAGATCGGTCATCCCCCCTTGGGATCTCAACCTGGTGCTGAATGCCCTGATCGGGGAACCCTTTGAGCCAGTAAAGAGGGCCTCCTTAAAGGATTTAACCCTGAAGACTGTGTTTCTGGTCGCCATCTGCTCGGACAGACGGGTTTCCGAATTACAAGCGCTGTCCTCTCAGCCCCCCTTTGTCATTTCTCAAGGACAAGGTGGTCCTGCGCACGGTTCCTTCCTTCTTGCCCAAGGTTATCTCCCCATTCCATGTGAACCAGACAGTTACTTTCCCGGTCCTCTCGGCCGAGGGACAGGAAGGCAGGGAAAGCAAGCTTCGCCTCCTCGACGTCCAGAGGGCCTTGAAGCGTTACCTCTCCCGCACAGCTCCTTTCCGGAAATCCGACCGGCTAGTCATTCAGTTCGGAGGACCGCACAAAGGGGAGGCGGCCGCCAAGGCCTCCATTTCAAGGTGGATCAGAGAAGCGATTTGCTTCCGCCTACATCCTGAAAGGGAAACAGGTTCCGGTGGGACTGCGGGCGCACTCCACTCGGGCGCAGGCCACCTCTTGGGCAGAATTCAGTCTAGTTCCCCCTCTGGATATTTGTAGGGCAGCGACTTGGTCCTCTGCATACCTTCACCAAGCATTACAGGCTGGACGTGCAGAGTTCAGCGGACGCTCGGTTTGCTCTGGCGGATCCCACCCAGGATTGGACTGCTCTGGTACATCCCAGAAGTGAAGGGACTGGACTGGAGTGACGATAAGGAAAAAGTAATTAGATCTTACCTGCTAATTAGTGTTCCTGAAGGAACGACAGTCCAGTCCCTGATCCCACCCGGTTTCCGGCAGCCGTTCAGGTCTATTAGTCAGGGGCAGAGCTACAGACCAAGCGTGAGGCCAGTTCTAGGAGAGGGAGTGCAAGTGAAAGGAGTTTCGGGCAGACTCATGGAAACCACCTCCTCCCGGGGCCCATTACCCCGCTCCTACTCCTATTCCTTATTAAAATAACCAACTTCTTTTTTTTTTTTTTTTTTTGTTAGATATTCTTTGCGGTGTTAGTTTAGGTAGATTGTTAATGGAAGTTCGTTAAGTCTGCTTTTTCATTCGATTACTGGGGTCTGTGGGTGGTTCCTGTGGTATTTATACCGCTCCATCCCCCAAAAAGGTGGGCTCAGCCTCCAAGCTGCTGGAAGGGTTGCGCAACCCAGAAGTGAAGGGACTGGACTGTCGTTCCTTCAGGAACACTAATTAGCAGGTAAGATCTAATTACTTTTTATATACCGCACTATTTGAGATCAGCGCGGTTTACAATATAACAATATACCAGAACAACAGGTTGTTTGGTTTTACATACAACAGGAACAAGAACTTGGATAAAACAAGGGGGAAAAAGTTGAACTGAAACTATTTACATGCCACATTGACGCCAACACCACTCTGATGTAGCAGGGTACATCTTGTGAAGTCAAACAGCGTATAGTACCAACAATAAAGGAGCTTATAAGAAGCTCTCTGAAAGTTCAGCTGACAGCTTTGGCCTCTCACTGATACTGATAGCGCCTGACGAACTGGATTCTCATTCACTCTCATCCACTCTCTTTCATCCAGCGCCCTCCCCAGATCCCCTTCCCACTCCTGTTGATGTGGAAACTTCTCAGAAGGAGCCCCTATAGCGTCCGATACAATACCCAAATAAGTCCCCTACTATGCCAGTAAGTCATTCACAGTGATTCCAAAATGTCGTACCCCTCCTCGTAGGTACTTTGGCTACTTCTCTGCTGTAAAAAGTGGGTTATTTGAAGATGGGCAAAATAGTCCCCACTAGGCAGGTGGTACTTTATTCGAAGTGCAGGAAAAGAGAGCAACTCCCCTTCCTCAATACATTTGGCAAAGGTATCTAGACCCACCGTCTCCCAGCGTTGAACACCCCCTCCCTCCCCGGGAGAAACCCCAGTGTTGCTCCGACAGGGGCCAGAACTGAAAAGCATGCTGCACTCGGTTTTATTCGTTGCCTCCCCAGTCTCCATTGAGAATACAGGTGCCACAAATACGGATTCTTCCACCAACTGTTAGTGTAGCTGGGTTTAAAAAAGGTTTGGACAAATTCCTGGAGGAAAGGTCCATAAACCATAATTAAGAAGGGACCCAGGATATCAATGCTTGACCCAGTACAAGCATTGCGGAACCTATGTCTTTTGGGGAAACTGCTAGGTACGTATGACCTAGATTGGCCACTGTTGGAAACAGGATACTGGGCTTGATGGACCTTGGTCTGACCCAGTATGGCATATCTTATAACGTTCTCCCCCCCTCCAGATATTGTAGTGCCAACTCACCCGACCAATACTGTTCTATCTCTCGAAAATGCTTAGGGTTTCGGTCACTCACCTGACATTCAAATACTTGGCGAACCTGTGAGGCCAGATAGTACAGTGCAAAATCGGGTGTCCTTGATCAACCCCTCTTCTGGGTGGCATACATAATCTGACGACTCACTTGAGGTCGACTAGTTCCACAAACAAACTCGAAGGCCTGCCTCTGCAGGTTGCGAAGATCTGCCCCCCATCTGAACGGGCAGGGTCTGAAACAAGTATAGCAGTCTGGGGAGGACATTCATTTTTAAAGCAGCCAACCGGCCCAGCCAGGACAACTCTCCCTCCCGCCATTAAGCAAGTCACCACTCATCTGGCGAAATAATGGCGGGTAATTGGCCGTATATAGGTCAACAGAAGTAGGAGTTACTTGGACTCCTAAATATTTGATAGATCGAGTCTTCCAACGAAAAGGGAATGAGGCCTTCAAGCCCTGCACCACCTGGGGCTGAAGGGTGAGGGCTAAAGCCTCCGTCTTATCAAGGTTAAGTGTGAACCCAGACAGCCGTACATATTCCTTTAACTCGCGAAAAAGCACTGGAAGAGAGGTGGCAGGTGCTGTTATAGAAAACAGCAGATCATCCGTGAATAAAGCTATTTTGTGCTGGGAAGACCCTACTGCAATACCCTGAATATCCGCCAGGGCCCTCACCCTAGCAACCAAGGGCTCCATAACTAATGCGAAGAGAAGAGGGGACAGTGGGCATCCCTGCCGGGTTTCCCGCCCCATGGGAAAAACTGAGTAACCCCCACTTACATAGATCGCGGCCTCCAGAGATGTATAGAGTGCTTGAATCCAAGCTAGAAAATTCAGGCCCATTCCCACATGCTTCAGCACTGCAAAAAGAAAATCCCATTGGACCCTATTGAAGGCCTTCTCTGCATCAGTTGATAGAAGCATCGCTTCCTGTTGCTCTCTCTGGGCCAATCAGGATAACTGCAATATTCTCCGCACCCCATCCGCTTCCTGTCTACCCTGAATAAACCCAACTTGGTCAGGGTGTATCACCGCAGGGAGTACCAGTCCCAGCTGTTTTGCCAGGACTTTTGCCAGGATTTTAACATCGGTATTTAATAAGGAGATCGGGTGATAAGAGCCACACAGCGCTGGGTCTCTGCTGGGCTTGGGGATCACAGTGATAGCCGCTTGGCACATGGTGGACAGAAGGTCCTCCCCCCTCAGCACTGCATTAAATACCCACAAAATAGAAACAGAAACAGAAATATGGCGACAGAAAAAGACCACATGGCCTATCTAGTCTGTCCTTCCATAACAACTACAACAGTCCCCTATTTACCTTTAGAGATCCTCTGTGCTTGTCCCATGCTTTTTGAATTCAGTTACTGTCCTCATCTCTACCACCTCCACTGGGAGACTATTCCACGGATCCACTACTCTTTCCATAAAGAAATATTTCCGCATATCACTCCTGAATCTATCTCCCTTCACCCTCATCCCATGTCCCCTCTCAGCAGAATTTGCTTTCAATTGAAAGAGGCTCTCTCCCTGAACATTTATGGCATGGAGGTATTTAAACATCTCAATCCTATTACCTCTATCCCACCTTTACTCTAAGGTGTACATATTAAGATCCTTCAGTCTGTCCTCATATGCTTTATAATGAAGCCCACTAATCATTTTAGTAGCCATCCTCTGCACCGACTCCATCCTGTTCACATCCTTTTGAAGGTGCGGTCTCAGAATTGCACACTATACTCCAAATGAGGTCGTACCAAAGACTTATACAGAGGCATTATCACCTCCTTTTTTCTGCTAGCCATTCCTCTCCATATGCACCCAAGCATCCTTCTAGCTTTTGCCGTTGCCTTTTCTACCTGTTTAGCTACTTTAAGATCATCAGACACAACCACGCCTAGGTCCCGCTCTTCTTTAGTGGACAAAAGTACTTCACCCCCTATACTATATAGCTCCCTTGGATTGCTGAGGCCCAAATGCATGACCTTACATTTTTTAACATTAAATCCCAGCTGCCAAATTCTAGACCATTCTTCAAGCTTAGCTAGATCCCTCCTCATGTTATCTACACCTTCCTGGGTGTCTACTCTATTGCAGATTTTGGTATCATCCGCAAAGAGGCAAACCTTACCTGAAAGCCCTTCCGCTATATCACTAACAAAGATATTAAAAAGAATCGGACCAAGGACAGATCCCTGGGGCATACCAATGATAACATCCTTCTCCTCAGAGTGAACTCCATTTACTTGTACTCTTTGTCGCCTCCCACCCAACCAATTTCTAACCCAAGCAGTAACTTTAGGGTCCATCCCTAGGGTGCTCAGTTTGTTTATAAGTCGCCTGTGAGGAACAGTGTCAAAAGGCTTTACTGAAATCTAAATACACCGCATCTAGGGCTCTCCCTCAGTCCAACTCCCTGGTCACCCAGTCAAAGAAATCAATCAGATTTGTCTGACAAGACCTGCCTCTGGTGAATCCATGCTGCCTCGGATCCTGTAATCCGCTGGACTCCAGGAACCTCACTATTATCTCTTTCAGCAGCGTTTCCAATAATTTACTCACCACCGAAGTTAAACTAACCGGTCTGTAGTTTTCAACCACATCCTTACTTCCGCTTTTGTGTAAAGGCACCACATGAGCCTCTCTCCAGTCCTTTGGCACCACTCCAGACTCCAACGAGGCATTGAAAAGGTCAGTCAGTGGAGCTGCTAGAACGTCCCCAAGTTCCCTCAGTATTCTCGGGTGTATCCCATCCGGTCCCAACGCTTTGTCTACTTTAAGTTGAGATAGTTTCTCACGAACACAGTCTTTTGAAAATTGTTCAAGTTGTCCTTTGCTTCTGTTCCTATTTGTGGGTGTTTTCTGAGGTCCTGCTCCTGGTTCTTCCTCTGTGAACACAGAACAAAAATATTTGTTAAGCAATTCCGCTTTATCCTTATCAGCTTCTACATATTCCTCCCCTGCACCCTTGAGTCTGACAATACCACTCTTGCCCTTCATCTTCTCACTAATATATCTGAAAAATGTCTTATCCCCCTATTTTATTGCATTGGCTATTTCCTCCTCCTTTTGAATATTTGCCGCCTTGACTACTTTGCTAGCTTCTCTTAAGTTTTTTTCCAAATACAGATGCCTGTCTTCCTCTCTCTGTGATCTCTTGTATTTCATGAAGGCCTCCCTCTTTTTCTTCACTTTTTCAGCTACTTCTTTCGAAAACCATAGCGGTCTCCTTTTCCTTTTACCTTTATTTACCATTTTAACAAAAAGGTTGGTTGCCCTTAAAATATCCCCTTTCAGTTTTTCCCACTGTTTTTCTACATCCCTCAGCTGTTCCCATCCAACTAACGACACCCTGAGGTATTGGCCCATCTTCGCAAAGTTAGTCTTCCGAAAGTCTAAGATCCTCGCCTTTGAATGGATTCTAACAGCCCTAGTCCTAATACTGAACCACACCATCTGGTGATCACTGGATGCAAAATGATCTCCCACTACAACATCAGAAACACTTTCACCATTGGTAAGCACAAAGTCCAGTATGGCCCCTTCACGTGTGGGGTCTGTTACCAATTGCCTGAATAGTTCTCCCTGTAGAGAATCCAGGATCTCCTTACTTCTAGATGATACTGCAGCAGGAATGTGCCAATCAACATCTGGCGTATTGAAATCTCCTATCAGTAGCGCTTCCCCTTTCCTAGCAATGCTGCGCATTTCTTCAATTAACTCTCTGTGCACCTCTTCCTCTTATGAGGGAGGTCTGTATATTCCACCAATGTAAATAGATTTCTCTTTCCCTCTTTCTAGTTTAACCCACAATGCCTCCCCTCTCCCTTTTAAGCTCTGTAATTCCAAAGCTTTAATAGTAGTTTTTACATATAGTGCCACTCCTCCTCCCCTACTTCCTACCCTGTCCTTTCTGAATAAAGTATAGTTACATCCCAATCATGGTTTTCTGTGAACCATGTTTCTGTAACTGCCACTAAATCCAAGTCAACCACTCCCACCAAAGCTTCAACATCAGGGATCTTATTTCCCATGCTACGGGCATTTATACACACAGCTTTCCATATGTTACCCCTGTTACCCATTTCCTTAAAGTTATTTAATGTATCACCTACCTGGGGGCTTTCACTTACCTGGGGGTTTTCTTCACCCATCCCCAACGAATCTAGTTTAAAGCCCTCTTCAGTAGATTAGCCAGTCTACTACTGAAGACGCGTTGTCTTTTCTTGGAGAGATGGATGCCATCTCTGATCTTCAACCCTTGGAGCAGCATCCCATGGTCTAGGAAACCAAAACGCTCTCAATGACACCATCCACGCAGCCATGCATTCATCTCCAGGATTTGAGCCTCTCTGCCTTGGCCTTTACCCTCAACAGGGAGGATTAAAGAGAACACCACCTGTGCACCTAACTGCTTCACCCTCTGTCCCAGAGCCATGAAGTCACTTTTGATACATTCTGAGGTATACCTGGCAGTATCATTTGTTCCAACATGGATTTGCAACATTGGGTAATAGTCGGTGGGCTTGATGAGTCTCGGCAAACTTTCCGTAACATCTTGGATTTTGGCACCAGGCAGACAGCATACCTCTCTGGACATCAAGTCTGGTCGGCAGATGGACGCCTCAGTACCCCTCAGAAGAGAATCTCTAGCCACCACTACCCTTCGTTTCCTTGTGGTTACTGATTCTGCAACTTTGGGGTACTTGAGCTCTGGTTCTTCCCTTTCCAGGGATGCTTTCACCTCCTCCACTTCCAGGGCTGCATAATGGTTCTTCAATTCAAGGGCTGGAGAAGTTGGATTGGTGATTTTGCAGGCCCTGGTGACTTGTGTCCAACCATCGACATTCTGTTGGCACCCATCTTCTCCTCTGCTGGAGAGCTTGGTTGCTGCAAGAAGCATCTCATCAATGTGCTTCTCACTGTCTTGAATGCTCCTCAGCCTCGCCACCTCCTCTGAGTTCCTCCACTTGTTTCCTCAGAGCTTCAGCATGCAGGCACCCTGCACATGGAACCGGTCCTTCAACTGGCATTAGGACCTCTGTCTGGACCGAGGCAGAAGCTGTAACGGGGGCAACAGCTTTAGCGATACGATTTTTCCCAGCCATTGTTCTGTTCGTGGAGCTTAGGTATCTGTTAAAGCAAAAGAGGGAGATCCACCAAGTACCAGCCGGTTTCCCAGCTGTCCTTTCAGAGAAAAAGCAGTTAAATCTCCTTAATTATATTCAAAATGTGCTGGTCCAATTCTCTGTGCTTTGTCAAATGGGGAGGTGCCCTATAAAGCAAGACTACTCGCTAGGCTGGCTGGGTGGGAGTTGGGGTGGGTAGGGAGTGAACTAACACCTGATTAGGTGTTAGCAGTTCCCAAAGCTGAGGAGGTTACTGGAGTTCAACCACCTACTGTGCTCAAGGAAAGTCCCACTAAAGCACCAAAGAAAGTAACCTTGCTTTAAAAATGTACAAAAAAACCTTTTAAGAGCTCCCAGTCAGAGAGCTAACAACTTAATATCATAAAACAAACCCTTAAATCCTTACTGTTAGTTGATCTGGAGAGCTTCTGTAGGAAATAGATGTACCCCCACTAATTTTGTTTACTACAAAGCTGTAAAGTCATCTAATCCTGGTGCATTATGCTGCGCCAGCCCCTTTATAACCAATTGAACTTTGTCCACCATTTTAGCTTGTTCCAACAGTTCCCCCCTGGAGGCTTGCAATTGCCCACTCTTATTCCCTCCATTATGCAAGTATTCTAATATATCCGTAACATCCGTCGCGGGGCTTCACTGTATACAGGGTTTTATAATAGCTCAAAAAGTGATCCCTAATATCCTTCCCCTTAAACAATAATTTGTCCTGGGGCCCTTTTAATTTTGCAATTGCTTGGCTCCGTGCTCGAGCGCACAGCTTGCTAGTCAGGATAGTGCCGGACGTATTATCAAACTCATAATAAATCTGATGGACTCGCTGCAACTGATATGCTATTCTTTCTAGCTGGAGTGCATTCAGTTGTTGCCTGGCCTCTTCCACCTGCGTTCGCACTTTCAAGTTCCCCCACTGTTTATGTGCCCCCTCCAGCTCTTCTAGCCGAAGGGTAAGCTGCCTAGCCTGTTCCTCACGCTGACGCTTCCTCTGGGCCCCCAACTGTATCTGGTGGCCCCTGAACACTGCCTTTAAACTATCCCACAGCACCCCTGTCGAGACCTCCCCCATGTCATTAATGGCCACATAATCCGCTTTCACCTTCTCCAGCTGTTTAATCACTTCTTCCCCCTGCAACAGATGCTCATTATGCTTCGTCGGAGCCAAATCAACAGACTTTTTCGAAGTCCTGAACCACACTTCCAAAGGAGAGTAGTTGGACCAAGTGATGGGGCCGATTTTAGTTCCACCTAACGTATCCCCCCAGTAGGAGTCCCCAAATACATAATCAAGCCGACTATATGACGTATGTACTGCAGAATAGAAGGTGCAATCCTTCCTAGACGGGTGAACTAGCCGCCATAGATCCGACAACCCGTAGTCCTGCAACCATGCCTGCATTGCCAGCAAACCTGGATCCCTTACTTCTCCCCCCCACTGGAACGCCCATCCAAGGCTGTGTTTTAGTCCCCTCCTACTAAAAGTCTCCAATGAACTCGCCCTGCCAACCAACTACGCAAGTCTCCCCCCCCCCCCCCCAAGAAAAAGACCTTTTGCTTCATGTTGGGCCCATACAGGTGGGCCAATGTTATGGTCTCTCCTTACATTCCCCCCCCCCCCCGACCACTATGGCTTGTCCATCCGACCTCTGCCATGTTCTCCCCCCCTCTCCCCTCCAAAATAAATGGGATATCACTTTGAATCATAATCGCAACTCCTGCTTGCCGATGATCCCTCTCTTCTGCAGCAAAAAAAGTTTGAAAGGTCTGGGGGTTGAGCAAGCGCTCATCTCATTTCTGCAAAAGTGTCTCCTTAACAAATACCACCTGCCACTGACGCTCTCTGTTTCCTCAACAACAGTTCTTTCCTTATCGTCACTCCAGTCCAGTCCCTTTACTTCTGGGTTATGCAACCCTTCCAGCAGCTTGGAGGCTGAGCCCAACCTTTTTGGGGATGGAGCGGTATAAATACCACTGGGACCACCCACCAACTCCAGTATTCTCAGCCTCCAAGCAGCTGGAGGGTTCCGTAAGCCTAGGGCTTACTGGAGTCCCCCTTCTTTAAATTTTAATTCTTTTAAATTCTTTTATATTCGTTTAAACTCTTTAAGTTCTTTTAAATCCCTTTAAGTTGTGGATTGAGTTATTGATATTTGTTTTTGAGTCTGTATCTTTAATTCTCTCCTGCCCTCTCTCTCCCCCCCCCCCTCCCGGGGCCGGACATCGGAGGAGAGTCTTACCGGCAGCAGCGAGGAGGACTAGTCAGCGCTCCTCTCGCGGCTGTTCCGGTCTTACCCTGCATTCCCTCTGCAGAGACCTGTTCTGCCTCGTGCCGAAGCCCTCTCGGTGGCTGAGCGCTGGAGGCACGCCGCGACTAACCTCCTCCGGCCTGTCCCTCTCCGGACCTAAGGGACGCGGAGTTGAGCCCCAGAGCCGCGATTTCAGTCGGCCGACGGAGATCTTAAAGCGGCAGCGGGAGGAAGCCGGTACCGGTGCTGGAGGGTGTTCCCGGCCCTGGCTCTTCTCATCCAGCGACGCGAAGACACAGTCGCGTTTTCTCCGGGTCGGGCTCCACGTGGTTGAGGCCTACCACGTGTGGAGCCTACGGCCTGAGATCGCTGAGTCGGGCCTGTGCACAACAACAGAGGAGCTTCTAACCGCAAGTACCGAGTTCATGTTGGGCAGGGGTGTTGGTTGCACATAGTTTCTGCTCTGTTCAATTTAGTTTAATTTCATTTAAATTTTAACTTTAATTTTATCTTATTTTAAGCTGTTTATTTTAAACTTCTCTTGCCTTGGTTTGGTTAGGAAAGCATTACAAGGTCTCTACTCTTTCTCAGGGGTATATATCTATTACCTTAGTTCGGCTGCTCACAAGGGAAGCCCCAGCTCTTTTTCCATGGCATCCAAGCCACGCTGCCCTTCCTGTGGGACGCGCAGGGGCACCTCCGCAGAGACAGGAATCTGCAGGAGCTGTGCCGCGGAGGCAGCATCAGTGGAACAGGAGATTAGCCTGGCCATGTCGCAGCCCTCCCAGGGATCAGGAAATCCTCTGGAAGGGGAAGGGGAGTCCCAGTTTCCTATCTCCACTCCTACGGACCTGCCTATGCCCCCTCTGCCTCTACCCTCCCCCCACTCTAGTGCTGGGGGCTCCGGGGATTTTTTCTCTCCTGACTTCATCCTCTTACTCCATAAGGCCTACTGCCTACGTAAGCAGGGCCGGGGGGCAGAAGAGGCTACCTCGCCAGCAGAGGACAAATCAGCTAGTGCCCTTGGGGCTACCAATCCGGAAGCCGGTATCCCTGCTAAGCGCCCACGTCTGGGCAGCGAAGAGCTCCTAGCATCCCTATCCCAGGGTACTCCGGAGGAGGATAGCTCGGTTAAAGACTTGGAGGAGGATGAAGAGGAGATAGAGGAAGGAGAGATCCCGGAAGAAGATCAGTCACGGATAGTTAGTCTTTCGCCGTGAGGAGCTCCCGGCGTTAATTAATGAGTCCCTAAAAGTTCTCAATGTGGCCTCAGACACGCCATTGCAGGAAGAAGCGTTGGAGGACCCCTTAATCCAGGCCTTCAGGAGATCCCAAAGGGTTTTCCCTGTCCACAGGGTCGTGCGCCAGATGATCCAGGAAGAATGGGACCAGCCAGAATCAAGCCTAAGGGGTGTCAGGACCATGTTTCGTCTATACCCGCTCCCAGAGGCAGATAAAGAGCTGCTAAGGTCTCCCAGAGTGGATGCAGCAGTATCAGCAGTTACTAAGAAGACGACGATACCAGTGGAGGGCAGTTCGGCCCTAAAGGACGCGCAAGACAGGAAGCTGGATACGCTCCTGAAACAAGCCTTTGATGTAAGCGCTATCGCCTTACAGGCCTCCGTGTCGGGAGCTTGGGTGGCTCGGGCCTGTTTACGGTGGGCCCAACAGCTCCAGTCAGAGGGTTCAACGGGCGAGATACAGGCCCACTCGGCTAAGGTGGAATCCGGAGCGGCCTACTTGGCGGACAGTCACTATGACCTCATCAGAAGCCTAGCCAAGAACATGGCCTCAGTTGTGGCGGCTAGACGGTATCTGTGGCTTCGGAATTGGGCAGCTGACGCTTCCTCAAAGTCACGCTTGAGCCGACTCCCCTTTAAGGGGAAACTCTTATTTGGAGAGGATTTAGAGAAGCTAGTTAAGGACCTGGGTGAGTCTAAGGGAGGCAGACTCCCGGAAGATAGACCAAAGCAAGGGCGCACTCTAGCCCCAGTGCGCTCCCAGCCTAGGGACTCGCGGAGATTTCGCCCAGCCAGGTCAGGCTCCTTTCCCAGGGGCCGTTTTCCCTCAAAGGGACAAGGCTTCAGAGGTTTTCGGGGGGCAGGACGGGGTTTTGGGGCCTCCTCCTCCTCCTTCCCAGGACCCAGAAAACAACAATGAGATGACGGGGGTCCAGGAGGAAGGACAGCCAGTAGGCGGTCGCCTGAGGCTGTTTCTCCCCACCTGGTCCCGAGTCACGTCCGACCAATGGGTCCTAGAGGTGATCAGAGAAGGTTATGCTCTCGAATTTTCAAAACAAATACTTCCAGCGTTTGTTCAGTCTCCCTGCGGTTCTTCAGCAAAGAGGGCGGCAATAGAGGCAACTCTTGCCCGCCTAATAGCTCTAGGGGCGGTGGTCCCAGTACCACCAGACCAGTGCGGCTCGGGTCGATACTCGATTTACTTTGTAGTACCAAAAAAGGAAGACTCCTTCCGTCCGATCCTGGATCTAAAACAGGTCAACCGTTGCCTCAGGGTACCACACTTCCGGATGGAAACCCTACGCTCAGTCATAGCGGCCGTAAGGGGAGGGGAGTTCCTAACGTCCCTCGACTTGACAGAGGCCTACCTTCATATCCCGGTCAGGAAGTCCCATCAACAATTCCTGAGATTCGCAGTGCCAAGAGGCCACTTTCAGTTCCAGGCCCTACCCTTCGGCCTAGCTACGGCCCCCAGGACGTTCACCAAGGTAATGGTAGTAGTGGCGGCCTTCCTTCGGAAGGAGGGAATATTAGTGCACCCCTACTTGGACGACTGGCTGATCCGAGCGAAGTCACAAGAGGAAAGTCATGCGGCAACGGCCAGAGTGGTTCAGGTTCTAGAAGAATTGGGTGGGTCATCAATCGACTGAAGAGCAGGATGACTCCCTCACAGGAACTAGAGTACCTCGGGGCAAGGTTCGACACCCACAGGGGCAGGGTATTCCTGTCTCAGTCAAGATCAAGAGAGCTGAGACTTCTAGTCACGCAGTTTCTCGGCAGACGAAGTCCCTCGGCTTGGCATTATCTTCAGCTTCTGGGAACTATGGCGGTGGCGATAGAGGTAGTCCCATGGGCCAGGGCGCACATGCGTCCGCTACAGCGGGTGCTGTTACGTCGATGGTCTCCTCAGCATCATCCTCTGGCAATGCAGTTACCTTGCGCTCCGAGGATGTTGGCGGTGTCCAAGGAATTTGGACCGCGGGATGCCCCTCGAACCTCATCAGTGGTTACTATTGACAACGGATGCCAGCCTGTCAGGCTGGGGAGCACACTGCGAGGACCAGTTCGTCCAGGGCCGCTGGACACCGTTGGAATCACATTGGCCCATCAACAGGCTGGAATTGAGGGCCGTCACCCTGGCGCTCAAGGCGTTCACGGCCTTAGTTCAAGGAAAAGCTATTCGCGTCCTTTCCGACAATGTCACTGCGGTGGCCTACATCAACCACCAGGGAGGCACCAGCAGTCCTGCCCTGGAGAAAGAGGCAGACGCCCTCTTCCAGTGGGCGGAGCCCAGACTGCAGGCACTTTCAGCTCAGCATGTGGCGGGCGAGGACAACGTCACAGCCGACTTCCTCAGCAGATGCAAGATAGACCACGGGGAGTGGGAACTAGATCAGGAGACCTTTGACCAGATAGTGGCCCGTTGGGGTCTCCCAGTCATGGACCTTATGGCACGGTTCTCTACAGCCAAGGTAGACAGGTTCTTCAGCCGAAGGAAGGAAAGAATGTCCGAGGGCTTAGATGCCCTGTCACAAAAGTGGCCTCCCAAAGGGCTGCTATATGTATTCCCTCCGTGGGCTCTGATCGGAAAGGTTCTGCAGCGGGTGGAGTCTCACCAGGGTTTGGTAGTCCTCATAGCTCCGGATTGGCCTCGCCGCCCCTGGTATGCGGATCTGGTGAGGATGGTCGCCGACCCTCCGTGGCGGCTCCCTTCCAAAAGGGACCTGCTGAGGCAAGGTCCGGTTCGGATGCCTCACGTGGATCGATTCTCGCTTACGGCCTGGCTATTGAGAGGGCACGGTTCCTAAAGCGAGGCTACTCAGGAGCAGTGATCTCGACGCTGTTGAAGGCCAAGAAGCGCTCGACCTGTCTATCCTATGTAAGGGTTTGGCGCATATTCGAAGCCTTGTGTGCAGAGCATCGACGGAAACCTCTCTCGGCCTCTGTCCCAGAGGTTCTGGAATTCTTGCAAGCAGGTTTTGATAAGGGCTTGGCGCACAGCTCCCTACGGGTCCAGCTAGCAGCAATCGCTTGCTATAGAGGCAAGGTCCGTGGCAAACCCTTAGGGGAACACTCGGACGTCTCCAGGTTCCTGAGAGCAGTTAGTCGGCTACGCCCTCAGCGGAGGGCGGTCATCCCCCCTTGGGACCTTAACCTAGTGCTGAATGCCATGGTCGGGGAGCCCTTTGAGCCAGTGAAGAGAGCCTCCTTAAAGGATTTGACCTTAAAGACAGTTTTCCTGGTAGCTATCTGCTCGGCCAGGAGGGTTTCGGAACTACAGGCGCTGTCCGCCCAGCCCCCCTTCCTGACCTTCCTAAAGGACAAGGTGGTTATGCGCACAGTGCCTTCCTTCTTGCCCAAGGTTATCTCTCCCTTTCATGTAAACCAGACAGTCACCCTGCCGGCCTTCGCGGCCCAGGGGCAGGAGGGAAGGAATAGCAAGTTGCGTCTGCTAGACGTCCAAAGAGTCTTGAAACGGTACCTATCCCGCACAGCGCCATTCCGAAAGTCCAACCGACTGTTCATTCAGTTCGGAGGTTCGCACAAAGGTGAGGCGGCGGCAAAGGCCTCGATCTCCAGGTGGATCAGGGAGGCAATTGCCTCCGCCTACATCCTCAAGGGGAAACAGGTCCCAGTGGGTCTGAGGGCTCACTCCACTCGGGCACAGGCGACCTCTTGGGCGGAATTCAGTCTTGTCCCTCCGCTGGATATTTGTAGAGCAGCGACTTGGACCTCGCTGCATACCTTCACCAAACACTATAGACTGGACGTGCAGAGTACTGCGGATGCTTGGTTCGGTATAGCGGTTCTTCGGGCCGGTATGCCGGATCCCACCCAGGGTTGAACTGCTCTGGTACATCCCAGAAGTAAAGGGACTGGACTGGAGTGACGATAAGGAAATAGTAATTAGATCTTACCTGCTAATTAGTGTTCCTGAAGGAACGACAGTCCAGTCCCTGATCCCACCCGGTTCCGGCAACTGGTAAGACCTCACGTTCATGGAGGAGCATTGGACCGAGCGCAGAGCCGGGTCGGCGGGAGGGAGTGCAGGGGAAGGCCGGGCTGGATAGAAGCAGCCACCTCCTCCGTCCGTTGCCATTCCTCCTCTCCTTCCCCTATACTTTCTAAAAAAAAAAAAAAAAAAAAAAGACAATGCCTATTGTTTTGAGTATTGAGATATTAGTTAGATTAGTTTATATTTCATTTTGAGGTTTTGGATGGAAGTTCGTTAAGTCTGCTTTTTCATTCGAATACTGGAGTTGGTGGGTGGTCCCAGTGGTATTTATACCGCTCCATCCCCAAAAAGGTTGGGCTCAGCCTCCAAGCTGCTGGAAGGGTTGCGTAACCCAGAAGTAAAGGGACTGGACTGTCGTTCCTTCAGGAACACTAATTAGCAGGTAAGATCTAATTACTATTTTTCTGTGGGGAGTTGAGACCCCGCACGTTCAAAGTCCCTACTTTTTAACCTACAAGCCATGCTCACTGTTCCTGGCTCCCCAGTCTCCTACTTCGAACTGTAAGATACCTTTCCCACCCCTCCATTCCCCCCCTCCCCTAGTACATGGAGCTCCCCTCTGTTCCAGTATTTGAGGAAGAGACCCCCTGTGGATGCTTTACTACCCCTTCCCCCTTATGCTCTGAACCCACATTTGCATCCTCTGCCACCCGCCCCTCCCTGCACACCTTTCACACTCCAGTCAAGTCCCTCGAGGCATTCAAGCACTCATAAACCCCCTCCCATCCCCCCCAACATATGCAAGCCCACACAACAATACTCCATAACAGCCCCTTATTACCACACAAATGTCTTAACAATCCTCATGCCACTCTCCTTTCATTGACTGTACTCCCATTAAGACTTGCAACATGTCCAAGGGAGTTCATGTATCTGGACAGTGGTCAGCCACACTGGAGCCTCCACTTTTGCTTGGACCTCCTGACTTTCTCCTCAGTCACTGTCCTTTAGCAGGTGCTCTTTCCCATTTCAATAGGGGACAGAGAACAAATAGGGGAGTGACCTGCACGGTTGAGTGGGCTCGCCTAAGCTCTGGGGATGATCCAGCAAATTCGGGCTCCCTCCAGCCGCAATGTGGACCAGGCCTCCTCCACTGTGTGTACCCGAAAACTCCATCCATTGATATCCAGCAGGAGGGCAAAGTGGTAAAGCCAGCGATATTTGGCCGCCTCCGCTCTCAATTACTGGTCGCATAGTCCATCGTCGCTGCAGTGTACCGGTGGACAAGTCGTGGAACACTTCAATCTCAATGCCGTCCCAGGTAAATCTTTCTGGCAGCCACTTGCATCACGTTTTCTTTCTGCGCATATGAAGTCAAACAGGCCACAATATCCCGTATTCCCCATGGATCTATGGGCCCTGTCCACTCCAACATGCTCAGGCTCTTCCTCGCTCCCCCTGTCCTGTAGGAGCCACCGACACAGTTTTTGCACCACCAAGGAGGCATCCGTCTAGGACTCTGCTTCTGGGACCCCCTGAATGCAGATGTTACTTCGGGTGTGGTTCTCTAGGTCGTCTAATTTATCCTTAAGCAGTTCCTGTTCTGCTCCAAACTGTTGAATCTTTGTCTCAGTGGTGTTCTCTTTCTCAGCCTGCTGCTCCTCTTGTTCCTCCAAACTCTCCACCCGGTTCCCCAACTCTCGTATCTCACTCTTAAGTTCAGCCAATGCCTCTCAGATTTCACCTCAAGTGGAGGCCAATTCTTTTTTTAAGATGCGCATCCAACCCCAGATATCATCGCGTATGCAGCTCTCATTTGCACGCTCCAACTCTTCCTCTGAATCCTCCTCTGAAGCCATGCGGTCCTCCGAGTCTCGCAGCTTGTACTGATCATCCTGTGCATAGGGAGACTTAAACTTTGCCATCTTCTTACGGACCAACATTGCACTTAGTTTGGAGGACTAGGGGCCCGGGCTCGTCAATTTGCAAGGAGGTAGATATGCTATTTCCACCACTTTTTACCGCATCCCGACGGGAGCTTAAGAATTAAGCTGCCATCTGCCAGGTGACATCACTTCCTCAATCCCAATATTATTTTTTTGGCTTATCTAAAAGGAGCCCACCTTAACCCCTTCTTATTCATTCTTATTCTGCTCTCAAACTCCAGGATTAACAAATTCCCCCAATTTACCCACCACCCTGCCTCACTCATAACCACACCATCAATTTCCCCCATCCAACCCCCGTCCTTTCCATTCTGACCCATGTCTTGCATTCCTCCCAATGCTTCCACTCAAACACCATCCTCTGCTGTGCAGCATTATACTATCTAACCAAATCAGGAACGCCAGTATAAAAATTACAAATAAATAAACTCCCTATGAGCAAAGCTTGGGGGCCTCCTTTTCCAAATACTTAAACTGCAGATGATGACTTTTTTTATTTTATCTTCAGTGGAACCTCTACTGGTAATGCCATTTACAAAAATAAAACTCTGGGTAGAACATTTATTTTTGTAATAGCAATATTGCCAATCCATGTAGTCAGGCTCAGCCACCAACTCAAACACAGTAACATAGTATATGATGGCTAGTCTGCCTAGCAAGGTGACAGGTGTAGGTGCACCTGCTGCTCCATGCAGGTCACCCCTCCCCATGCCCCTGTCCAGGGATGTACCCACTGCTCCGTGCAGTTCACCCCTATTTGTTGAGATATAAGAGATAATTAAGTTTATTTTGGTTTTTTCAATGAGAAAAGTATTTCCTGACATTGCCTTTCAGTTTACCCCCTTGCAGCTTGCTTCAGTAATTCCTTACACAAGGGCTCGTAATTGAATTTATGTAATTGTCTCCAATCTGCTGTAATAGGTATCCCTAAATATCTGATTGTGCCATGTGCTCACAGAGCAGGTTGTGAAGGAGTCTTTTTCTGTTTTCTGCCTTACCAGAGCAAGATTTAAAACCTTCGATTTTTGGAGGTTCATTTTGTACCCAGATATTTGACTATACTCCCGAATAATCCTCGGCAACACCAGAAGTGTTACAATAGAGTCCCGAATAGCAAAGATCACATCATGTGCAAATAAAACTACACAATGCTCCTCTCCACCCACCTTCACTCCCTGAAGATGACTGTATTTTCTTATTTCTACTAGAGGTTGAATTACTAAGGCAAACAGCAAGGGAAATGGAACAGCCCTTGTGCAAATTTATAGCCTGACCATATCTTGGTGATGTGTCATACAGAAATCTGATCCACCTCAGAGAACTGTCTCCAACCCCACCTTCCTCAGCACTGCAAACATGAACCCCCACTTCACACAATCAGAGGCCTTTTCTGTACCAATTGTGAGAAGAGGAGCCGGGTCACCTTCCAGCTGGGCAGACGAAATCACATCAATCTTCTCCAAATATTATCACTTCTTGCCTTACTGCAGTGAACAACGTCTGATCATCATCGATCAACCTCCAAATCACCACCTTTCTGCCAGTACCTTAGCCAGGATCTTAGCATCCAGATTAATGAAGGATATGGGCCAATATTATCTGCATAGTCCTTTCCCTAGCTTGAGAATTAATGTTAGTCTCTCACGAAGTGTGGTAGCGCTCTTTCCCCCCCCCCCCACATCCTCCGAACACAGTGTTGAAGACCTTTGTTAGCGAGCCCACTAATGACCCTTTAAGGGTTTTGTAAATGGTTGTGGTTAGCTCATCCAGGCCCGATGCTTTACTCTCTTTCCAATTCCTTCTCTTCGATTACGCTATCTAAAACTTTACTCACCACTCAACTGAGGTAACCCACAGCCATATAGAAAGTCCTCTGTTTCTCTTACTCTCCCCCTCACCTCTTGTGTGCAAAGTGCATTATAGAACCCCCGAAAAGCTGCCCGAATACCCTGTAAGTCATGCACCATTGCACCTTCCCTACCCCTTAATACCCATAATTTTGCTGCTGTTTAATTCTTTCAACTTCCACACCATCAACCTACTTTTCTTATTCCCATATTCAACTATGCCTGCCGTAGCTTATCCAGTAGATATACAGACCATGGACCCTCCATCTCCAGCAGCTCACGTCTAATGTTCTGCAATTCCTCTCATATCCCTTTCCCTCCTGCATCTACACCCTGCGGCATACCTTCCAGCTCCCCCACCCTATCCTGCAACCTCCCAGTCTTCCCCTCTCTTTCCTTCTTAACACTTGTGCCAACAGCCACTAACTGACCCCTCACTACTGTCTTCATACAATCCCATAAACACCCTATGAATACTTCCCCATTATCATTCATTTCAAAATATTTCTTTAGCCCCTTCTCCAAATTGTGCACCACCTCCTACTCTTTCAATGACGAATCATTAAGTCTCCAGAATTTCACCTTCTAAGCGCCTACGCAGATCAACTCCAAGCAACACAGGTGCATGATCTGACTGCTCAGTCTGGGAAATCTGCGCATCCTTTACCCTAAGAAGTAAGGTACAGTCCACCAGAAAAATATCAGTTCTACTATAAACATGTGGAGATTAACAGGTGTACCTCTGTTCCTTATCGTTCCTCCAGTCCAGTACCAATACCTGTGGGTAGTCTCACCCTTCCAGCAGCTTGGAGACTGAGCATGTCTCTTTTTCATGACCTCAGACTGGATAACTAGCTGGCACCTCCCACCAGCCTCCAGTAACTCGGTCTCCAAGCAGCTGGTGAGATGTGATTGCCCAGTGGGTACTCACTGAGGATTAATTTAGAGCCCTTCGCTGGATTTGACAGGTATAATTGGGTAACTTGGCTGTTAAGGGGTAGAAGTTAAAAAAAAAAAAAAAAGCGAAAAAGGGTCTTTTCTTGCAGCCTATTTCGTATACAGGGCTAGGTACTGCAGCCCGGGACAGGAGGATGCTTGTCGACACACAACTCTGCAGTGGATGATGGCTTCAGTGCTCTGAGGGGAGTGGAGTCGTCACCTGAAGAAGAGGCCTGCACCGAAGCCGTGCAGGAGGCTGAGTGTTGGAGTGTTTAGAAAATTGCTGGGGTTAAGGGGGTGCCGGAGGAGACTTTCCTGCTCAATTGAGCAGCTGCGGTTGAGGTCAGTGAGGTCTCCAGGAGGGGAGTGCTGGCCTGATCCTGACTGCATGGTGTGTGCACGGGAGCTCAGTCAAGCATGGGAACTGCAGCTTTGCTAGAAGCTCCATGTGGCTGAGTTTGCAGGGGTTGGGAGGAGGTCCTTGGATGCTGCAGGTTTCTCTCAACTGGATTTTATTGTTTGTGTTGGTGTATGGAGCTGAAAAGGCAAAACCCCTCCCCCCCTCCCAAAAACAGGATACTGAGTCTGATGGACTTTGTTCTGACCCAGTATGGTATTTCTTATTTTCTTAAAAAATAATTCTGATAGAGGAGGTGACAGGCTCTCAGAGAGCTGTGGGAGGAGCCAGCATGCTGGCTAGGCAGATGTGTTTGACTTGCAGGTCCTACAGGGGCTCTGTCTCTGCAGCCGGGTTCTGCTGTGGCTGTGAGACAGTCTGGTCTGTGGAGGCAGAGTTCTTGGAGGATGACTCCGTTCAAGGTGGCACAGGAGGCCTTGGCTGGCCTGGCAGTGGCACCAGGCAGCTGCAGGATGTCTTCCACAGAGACAGGAAAGGCTAATCAAGGAGGAGGGGGTGAAGGGTCAATCCCTCTTCTGAAGAGCTGCAAGAGTAAAGGAAAGAAGTCTGCTAAGGCCGTCTCCTCTGGAGAGGGATGGATGCAGACCCTCCCGGAGGGGTTTTCCCCAGAGTTTGTCTTCCTGATGCATGAGGCATTTAGGATGCGATGACAGGTTGGTGGAGAGCCACCCAGAAGTGGGCCCCTCTGTTAACCGTGGCAATGGATGGGTCAGAGGGGGAACTAGGACTGAGCAGGAGGTGCCTGAGGACGAATTTTGGGGAGATATGGAGTCCAGTCCATCAGGAGAAGTGGAGGACCTGGAGACTAGGTCAGATCTAGAGGCGGATGAGATCACTCAGGTGGATGCTCGCATTATCCTAAGTCTTCCGTAGGGAAGAATTGGCGGCCTTGATCTCTCAATCCACAAATGATCTTGATGATCATGCTGAAGCTCCATCAGAAGAGGAGTCACTGGAAGATCCACTCTTTCAGGCAGTGAGGAAGCCACAGAGGCTCAAAGGGGGCTTCTATGAGTGCTGAGAGAACCACATTGAGATCCCAGGCTGGAGCAGGGGGTTTTAGAGGAAGCTTAGTATTCATGAGGTTCTTCATGAAGTGAGAGACGAGAGGATGCATGGAAATCGGTTTGCCATCTTCAAGATGATGGGAAGCAGCTATGGCAGAAAGATGGAAATGAACTGATGAAGACTGCAGACCAGAATTGGACAAATGGAGGAGGTAAGTGAGAACATGGCTGAGAGGACAGGTGACAGGGTCCAGGTCCAAACCTCATGATGAAGACCAATGAGAGAAACGAGTCTATTGAAAGCCATAGGAGCGCTGTGTTGAAGAGTGCTGGGATGCCTGGAGAGTATAGCTTGCAGTTCAGCTGGTATGGAAGGAGCATGATCTTCTAGCCAATTACTTTCCAAGCTTTTAGAGCTAGAAATTGAAGGTTGGGGTGGAGGAGGTGACCTTCCTGTTGGGTGAGGAGGAAGGGATGAAGTGGTAAAAGCCAGGTACAGCTCTGGGCTATGACAAGGATGTGCGGGTACCACGTTTGTCTGGGTCATGGTGGGGCAATAAGGATGAGCATCACTCTGCCCGTGCAGGCCTTTAGTAGTGTCCGAGGAATGAGAGGAAAAGGTGGAAAAGCATATGGGATGCAATTTGCCCAAGAGATGAGGCATTCGCTGCATATCTCCCTCAGCTAGGACGAAGTAGAGGGGTCACTTGGCATTGTCGTCTTGTCTGATGCAAAAAGGTCCAGTTCTGGCATTCCCCATGCTTGAAAGATGGGAACAAGAGCTGATGGGTTTAGAGACCATTTGTGCGGATCGAGGAGTCTAACTGGTTGTGAGCTCCAGGGAGGTAAGTCGTAGTGAGGAAGACTCTGATGGAACGCGTGTAGAGCCAAAGATGGACAGTTTTGCGGCTATCGAAGGAAGCTGGGGCCACCCTGCTTGTTAATGTACATAAGATATACCATACTGGGTCAGACCAAATTCATCAAGTCCAGTATCCTGTTTTCAACAGTGACCAGTCTAGGTCATAAGTACCTAGCAGTTTTCCCAGTGACCTGGTGACCTGATTGTCGGTTTGCACAAGGAGCGACTTATTGCATATCCAAGGGCAAAAGGCCTGAAGAGCATAGTAGATTGCACACATTTCCAGCAGGTTGATGCGGAGAGAAAACTCCATGCTGGACCAATGACTATGAGTCGTAAAATGCATGAGATGAATGCCCCAGCCCATATGAGAGGAATCTGTGGTTAGTTGGTGTGGTGGTTGTAGAAAAGGCCATCCTACGGTAAGGATGGATGGGAGGGTCACCACCAAAGAGACTGACACAACTGACTTGGAGAGAGAAATCTGGTAGTGAAGGGGCTGAGCATGCTGGCTCCAGTTGAGCTTGAGGTGCCATTGGAGAGGACGCATATACAGGCATGCGAATGGAACCAAGTGTACCGAGTCTGCCGTGTGCCCCCAACAGGCTGAGGGTGCTGCGAGTGGATGCCTGTGGAGAAGCCAGCTGTTGCACAGTGGATATTCTGCTTGGAGGAAGGAAAGCTCGCACAGTAATGGTGTTTAAGCGAGCTCCTATGTCATCCAGTATTTACGAGGTTCGCACTCTGACTTTTGGAAGTTGATGACAAAGCCGAGGTGCTGCAAGAGCAAGATTGTTTCGCTGACGGATGCTAGAGTCGGGGCCTTGTCGGGACCTGTGATGAGCCAGTAGTCCATATAAGGATAAACACATAGGCCATGTTTGCGTAGGAGCGCTGCAGCATCTGCCAGGCACTTTATGAAGACTTTTGGAGCTAAAGAGAGACCGGAGGGTAGTACCCTATACTGGTAATGTTCCGATTTGAAGTGGAAGCAAAGGTACTTCCAATGACGAGGATGTATTGGAAGCATAGAAACATAGAAATATGATGACAGAAAAAGACCACATGGCTTATCTAGTCTGTCCTTCCATATCAACAGCTACAACAGTCCCCTTTTTACCTTTAAAGATCCTCTGTGTTTGTCCCATGCTTTTTTTGAATTCAGTTACTGTCCTCATCTCTACCACCTCCACTGGGAGACTATTTCACGGATCCACTACTCTTTCCGTAAAGAAATATTTCCGCATATCACTCCTGAATCTATCTCCCTTCACCCTCATCCCATGTCCCCTCATAGCAGAACTTGCTTTCAGTTGAAAGCGGCTCTCTCCCTGAACATTTATGCCATGGAGGTATTTGAACATCTCAATCATATCACCTTTATCCCGCCTTTCCTCTAAGGTGTACATATTAAGATCCTTAAGTCTGTCCTCATATGCTTTATAATGAAGACCACTAATCATTTTAGTAGCCACCCTCTGCACCGACTCCATCCTGTTCACATCCTTTTGAAGGTGCAGTCTCCAGAATTGCACACTATACCTCCATATGAGGTCGCACCAAAGACTTATACAGAGGCATTATCACCTCCTTTTTTTCTGCTAGCCATTCCTCTCCGCATGCACCCAAACATCCTTCTAGCTTTTGCCGTCGCCTTTTCTACCTGTTTAGCTACTTTAAGGTAATCAGAGACAACCACGCCTAGGTCCCGCTCTTCTTTAGTGGACAAAGGTACTTCACCCCCTATACTATGTTGCTCCCTTGGATTGCTGCAGCCCAAATGCATGACCTTACATTTTTTAACATTAAATGCCAGCTGCCAAATTCTAGACCATTCTTCAAGCTTAACTAGATCCCTCCTCATGTTATCTATCCCTTCCTGGGTGTCTACTCTATTGCAGATTTTGGTATCATCCGCAAGGAGGCAAACCTTACCCGACAACCCTTCCCCTATATCACTAACAAAGATGTTAAGAATCGGACTAAGGACAGATTCCTGGGGCACACCACTGGTAACATCCTTCTCCTCAGAGTGAGCCCCATTTACCTGTACTTTTTGTCGCCTCCCACCCAACCAATTTCTAACCCAAGCAGTAACTTTAGGATCCATCCCTAGGATGCTCAGTTTGTTTATAAGTCGCCTGTGAGGAACAGTGTCAAAGGCTTTACTGAAATCGAAATACACCACATCTAGGGCTCTCCCTCGGTCCAACTCCCTGGTCACCCAGTCAAATCAATCAGATTTGTCTGACAAGACCTGCCTCTGGTGAATCCATGCTGCCTCGGATCCTGTAATCCGCTGGACTCCAGAAACCTCACTATTTTCTCTTTCAGCAGCGTTTCCAATAATTTACTCACCACTGAAGTTAAACTAACCGGCCTGTAGTTTTCAACCACATCCTTTCTTCCGCTTTTGTGTAAAGGCACCACATGAGCCTCTCGCCAGTCCTTTGGCACCACTCTCGACTCCAACGAGGCATTGAAAAGGTCAGTCAGTGGAACTGCTAGAACGTCCCCAAGTTCCCTCAGTAGTCTAGGGTGTATCCCATCCGGTCCCATCGCTTTGTCTACTTTAAGTTGAGCTAGTTTCTCACGAACACAGTCTTCTGAAAATTGTTCAAGATGTCCCTCGCTTCTGTTCCTGTTTGTGGGTGTTTTCTGAGGTCCTGGTCCTGGTTCTTCATCTGTGAACACAGAACAGAAATATTTGTTAAGCAATTTTGCTTTATCCTTATCAGTTTCTACAAATTCCTCCCCTTCACCCTTGAGTCTGACAATACCACTTTTGTCCTTCCTCTTCTCACTAACATATCTGAAAAATGTCTTATCCCCCCATTTTATTGCATTGGCTATTTCCTCCTTTTGTATCTTTGCCTTCCGACCTACTTTGCTAGCTTCTCTAACTTTTTCCAAATACAGATGCCTGTCTTCCTCTCTCTGTGATCTCTTGTATTTTATGAAAGCCTCCCTCTTTTTCTTCACTTTTTCAGCTACTTATTTTGAAAGCCATAGCGGTCTCCTTTTCCTTTTACCTTTATTTGCCATTTTAACAAATAGGTTGGTTGCCCTTAAAATATCCCCTTTCAGTTTTGCACACTGTTTTTCTACATCCCCCAGCTGTTCCCATCCCACTAACGACTCCCTGAGGTATTGGCCCATCTTGGCAAAGTTAGTCTTCCTAAAGTCTAAGATCCTCACCTTTGAATGGATTCTAACAGCCCCAGTCCTAATACTGAACCACACCATCTGGTGATCACTGGATGCAAAGTGATCTCCCATTGCAACATCAGAAACACTTTCACCATTGGTAAGCACCAAGTCCAATATGGAATGTGCGTGTAGGCATCCTTGAGGTCTAGAGAGGCAAGCCAGTCGTTCTGATGCAGGAGCGGGAAGAATGATGGCTAGAGGCACAATCTTGAACTTTTTTTTCCTGATGTTGAGGTCTCTGAGGTCGAGAATAGGCCTCTGGACATTTTGGGGATAAGGAAGAACCAGGAGTAGAAGTCGCAGTTGCGTTCGGACTTCGGAATATTCTCGATTGTTGAAAGTAAGCCCAATATCTCCTCCTCCAGGACGGACAGGTGGAGGGGAGGAATCCTGTTGGGGGGGGGGGGGCCGTGAAATTGAACTTATAACTGGATGAAATAATGCTGAGGACCCAGCAGTCTGTTGAGATGGAGTTCCAGGCGCTTAGGAAGTTCTGGACTCGTTCCCCTATCGGTGGATAGTCAAAAACTGGGAGACGCTTTGGAAGGTTGTGCTGAGGTAACTGCAGGTTGTTTCCTTGTTCTTTTCCTGGGGCTTTGAGGATCAATTTGCACAAGCTGGCACTGCGGTGTAGGTCTAGGATAAGGCTGAAAATGTTATCTAGGGTAATGCTGTTGAAAATACCGATAATGGTAAGGTCTTCTGTATTGGGAGTACAGAGGCCGGCAAAATTGCTGAGCTTGTTCCGGTGGACGGACTGACAGCTCCCTTACTGTGGAGGAATGGTCCTTCACTTCTGAAACAGCTTCCTGTACTTTAGAGCCAAAGAGGCTATGTCCCTGATAGGGGGGCGTCCGCCAAGCGGACTCTCTGAGATTGGATACTTGGAGCCACGTCGTGCGGCAAGCAAAGATTGATGTAGCCGTTGTTCAGGCAGCTGATTAAAAAGTGTCATAAGTAGAGCAAATGATATGATAGAGGGACTCCTGCAGATTGTCTTGAAGAGTCTGATACTCCGGATCTAGAGGGCAAGTAGGGTTTGGCAGTTGCGAAAGAAGATCATGATGGTACAGAAGCATCTGAAGTAGCGGGACTAAATATCCTCATGGTTAGCATACCACGCTGAAAGGTCTTTTTGTTTACTGAGTCCAAATTACATGGCGGAATTTGGGCAGAAGCTTTAGTGAATTTAGTTTTCTTGAGGACCGCCTCAGAGGCAACAGACTGATGAGGGAGCTGTTGATTTTGGAATCCCGGCACGGGCAGCACTTTGTACTTAAGGTCAAGGCCACAGGATGTAGCGTGTTCTGACGCTGGAGCAAGCAAACCCTGCAAGACCTGAGGGACTGGCATAGTGAAGACCTTCCTGGGTGTGCTGCAAGCCCATAAGATGGATTGAAAGCCTTTCTTGTTAGGGGGGTGTGGGGGGGGGGGGTTCTCACTAAGGGCTATGCTCTTGAGATTTTTCAGAGAAGTTTGTAGTAAGAGAAATCCTCAGGAGGATCATGCTCTGCTATTGAAGATGGAGGTTCCCTCTAAGAGGGAGGGCTCTGCACCCCCATTGATGGGAACGGATTTGCAGTTGAGTACACGTTGCCCACAGGAATAGGAGCTGTGCAGTCAACAAAGGTTGGGAGACCCCACGGGAAGGTAGGAAACTGGGAAGATGAAATCACTGTGGATGGAAGGCATTCTGTTGAGGGTGCAGCACACAGTAAGTATTTATTTTAGCGTTTCTTATATACTGCCTTTTCCATCGATCGGGGCGGTTTACATTGAACTGAATTCCAAAAACTTGGTTACAGGGAACATTTCAAACTATAATACAATAAATTATATACTGGTCAGCTATGTACTTATACAGAGGTATCGTGTAAGCTAGTAGCGCTGCACTGTCTTGTATGAAATGATGCAATAATTGCAGGAGGGGTCCCTATTGAAAGACATGTCCTCCGGTGTAGGAGTTACAGATGAGTGATCTGGAATGGTGTCAGAGTGATATCTCCTTTTCTTGGTAATGAGGGAGGATGTCTCTGATGACTCGTCCTCTGATTTACGCTTGGAAGTCCGTGGCTCTTTGGAGCTGAGAGTGTTGGCGGAGTCGCTCCTGCGGCTATGTTTTGATTTAGACTTATGCTTTTGACTTACTGGCGTATCACGGAGTAATCGATGGAGGTTGGGCTAGGAGGAGATGGAAGCTGGCCTGAGATTTTAGGCCCTAGGCAGATTTCTTCAACACTGGCATGGAGAGGGGATCTGCCTCCGGTTGCACAGTGGCCCTTTCTGGTCCCTTTTCTGGGCCTGATAGGAGAGGAAATGATGCAGGAGCAGAAGCCATGTGCAGCAAGTGGAGATAGGCTGGGCTGTAGGGTGTCACCAATGAAGGTGTTACTGTGTGGTCTTTGTTGTCATCTTATCAGCTGCTGCAGCCTGCTGATTTACTTGCTGCCTTCTGAGAACAAAGTGAAAAGAAACAGGCACTTAAACACCTGTTCCGTCTTGTCCTTTTTTTAAAGTTGCTCTTGATATGCTCGGAGGAATACCTTACAGTATCATTTGTGCTGACATGGATGAGCAGCCTTGGATAATAGTAGACTTGATAAGCCTCTGCAAACTCTCCATAACATTTTGGATTTTGGCACCTGGCATATAGCACATCTCCCGTGACATCAAGTCTGGTGGATGGATGCTTCCGGGTCACATATTGGTTCTTCATTTCGAGGGATGGTGGAATTGGATTGTTCCATTTCGTTCCTCCCGTCCAGTCCTGGCATCTTTTGGGTATTCGCACCCCACCAGCAGCTTGGAGACTGAGCATGTCATAACTTTCATGACCTCCCTCTAGATAGACAGCTGCCTTCTCCCCCAGCCTCCAGTATCTCGGTCTCCAAGCAGCTGGAGAGACATGAATCCCTTTGCTAGGACTCGCTGAAGGAAAACTGATCCTTTATTGGAAGACACATTTTAAGATATTTTAAATCGGGACAGAATTAAGTGAAGAACCTGGAGTTTCTTCAGGCTGAAATGGATAAGGGCTTGGCCTACAGTTTATTGAGAGTGCAGGTGGCGGCCCTTTTGTGGGATAGGGGCAGAGTTAAAGGGGTGCCCCTAGCCTCAAACCCGGATGTGGTTCGATTTCTCAGAGCAGTGAAGCAGGTGAGACTGCCAGTATGTTCAGTTGTCCCGCCATGGGATCTCAATTTGGTGTTGTCTGTCCTGATGGGGCCACCCTTTGAGCCGTTGGGGGACTGCACGGTAAAAGACCTGATGTTGAAGGCGATGTTTTTGGTAGCCATTTGTTCGGCCAGAAGGATTTTGGAGCTCCAGGCGTTGTCATGCAGGGAGCCATATCTCGTGATATCCAGGCATAAGGTCCCCCTCCAGTCCAGTCCCGCACCTCTGTGTAGTGTACCTCTTCCAGCAGATTTTGAGACTGAGCATGTCATCTTTTTGATGCCACTAGTGTACATATGCAGCTGGCACCGCCTGCCAGCACCAGTATGCTCATTCTCCAAGCAGCTGGAGGAGGTTGTGAGCCAGGGTGCTGGACTCACAGAAGGGACAACTAAGGAGATAGGTTTAGTTAGAGTTTGCTTTTATTTTCCCTGTTAAGGTGCAGGTTTCTTTGTTTTTAAAGGCAGAAGTTAAAAAAAAAAAAAAAATCAGAAGGAACTGAGAGAACCCGGGGGACAACAGGGCTAAGGGGAGGATATTTCTTCCCCCTCTCCCCCTCCAAGATTTCAGGGGGGGGGAGTTCTGTGGGGGCCTTCCTCAGTCCGAGACTTCTGGCTGCTCCTGAACCCGTTATCGGTGAGGAGCCGCTGCAGGAGCTGCAGTTGCTTGACAGGAGTGAAAGCTGGCATCCCAGAGTCGCCCCCCTCGGCGCTGAAGCCGGGAAGGAAGGCTGAGCGCGAGTGGTAGAAAAGCCATGCATCAAAGAGGCTCCAAGGTAAGAGTGGCGGGGGGAGGGGAGGACAGCAGAAACCTCTAGCAACTGCCAGAACACGAGGAGACAAAGAGGGGCCTGCAGCCGCATGTTTGGGAGCCTGCAGCGGTGTGAGAAACTCCCCCCTCAGCATTTAGGCCCGATTTCTTCTTATTCAGGCCCGTATGTGTTTTGGGTACCTGGGAGAGGCAGCCACCAGAGAATAAAGCAGGACAGAGCAGCCTCTTCCTAGGGGGCCATTTTCAGTTTCTTTTTCATTTCGGTTTCAGTTAATTCAATTTTGGTTTGGTTTTATTTTATTTTAGTTCAGGTACTCTCGTGCTCTGTGCCTGAGCCTGTGGAGGTGCACTGTGCTGGAGATCCTTTTACTTACCCAGGTACAGATTGAGGGCGTTCCTGGGGAGTGCCCCCAGCCCTTCCCACCACGCCAGCCAGACCGCACTGCCTGGTATAGGATGGAATCAAGGGGCGTGAACCCCACTTAAGCATGCGTTGTGTTATACAGCTCAAAACTTATTCAGTGCACAATGACTTAATGCAGACATGTGGGAAAAGCCTAATCAGATATGCCATTGTTGTTGCTGGCGGGATTTCAGAGTGCTGTTGTGCCTGGTCGGGTGATATAAGTGGCAGTTTGTTGAGACATTGTTACTTTCTCTTCAGAAGGGTCAGATAAAAAGTCAGAGACAGAGGATAAAGATAAGTGTAAAAAAAAAAAAAAGCTGCATATAGGTTTGTAGCAGCTACAGCTCTGTGGAAAACAAGAAGTACCTGCATACAAGAAATGTATGTAATTTTGAAAGATAGTTAGTGGATAGGAAGCAAATGAAATCCTTCCATCTGTCTATGGTCAGTGAGTCACCTGACATGATCATCTCTTGTCTCTTAGCCCAGATTATGTACCCATTAAATCTGTAATATTGCTTGTAAGGGAAGCTGTGTACTCCCTTATAGCCATTTGTAGTATTAGAATAAAAATGTAAACTTTACATGTCAGTTTTATTGGATCAGGGCAAGGTCCATTTCATATCTTTAAGATACAACACTTCAGCGCAATTTAAAAATCCTCAAGATAAGCGGTCCCCGATGTGTTGTGGTCTCGGAGGCAGGCGTCTGCCTAAACTGCACGCAGGAGGCTGTCATGGAAGCAGGACCTGCAGGATAAGTTGAGGCAGGAGAGTCCCTTCAAGTTGCAAGAGACCCTGGGGGTGGGGGGTGCCATGTTATCTTCAACGGATCCGGATCCAGCACACCGGTCCCTCCATGATACCTGGACCAACCACCCCTCAAGCTCAGGGAGCAATAGGGCTCCTGGGGGAGTTCTCACCGGAGTGTCTTACTTTTGCATAAGGCGTTTTGCCTACGAAGTGGCTCCTCAGCCCTGGAACACAGGGCTAAGAGGATGTCAGACGCAAAAGAGCATGATTCGGGAGCAGGTGTCTAAGCGGACTAGAGACTTAGAGGAGTAGCAGCAATCGCCGTTGTCAATGGGGCTGGATGGGAAAGACCTTGACACGGAGCTAGAGCAAAGTAATTGCCCTCTTGCTTGGACAACAGCTTGGTTGGACAAAGTATTGTTGCTTTCTGTGTGAGTGGGACTGCAGGAACAGGAAAAATCATTACATCTGGAAACAGTGGCCAAAAAGAACATCACTAGTCCCAGGCCAGAAAAATGTTGCACATTTATTTATTTATTTAACAGTTGCTTATATACCGCTACCTTCCACAGATCAGGTGCGGTTTACATTGAACAAGGAATGAACAGATTTACAAGTCTGTTTTACATGGAACATTTGTTAACTAGGTACAATTTTGCTGTTTTACATGGAACATTTGTTAACTAGGTACAATTTTGCTAAATACATTAAACATGAATGACTAAATATGGTAAAATTTGTTAAATAACAAACGAACTATTTACATATTTTGAACTATTACATATATCTATTTACAAGATTTACAAGTAGTTATTTAGTCGACTTTAATTGTAATTGTAGTTAGCTAGGAGAATTAGAGTTGGTGTACCCTAGGTCGCTATTAACTATTACCTGTTAGAGGTAAGGTATTTTCAAGTGTGCCAAAATGGGAGATGAATAGATATGTTTTTAATTTCTTGCGGAGTTCCTTTGCATCATTTAATGCCCTTATTTCTTCAGGGAGGGAGTTCCATAGGGTGGGAGCTGCATGTGAGAACGCTTTTCTATTAGTAGTCTTTTTAGCAGTTGTGAATTCTTTCGGGATCCTAATTCTATTCGTGTGGCCTCTCCGTAGCGTAGTTTGGGATGTGTCTTTAGTGATAAGTTTTGTTAAGGGGACTGGGGCCATTGTATTTAGAGTCTTAAATGTGGTGATAATCAATTTGTGATTTATTCTGGATTGAATTGGGAGCCAGTGAAGGTTTGCTAGTATAGGGGTAATGTGTTCAAATGGTGGAACCTTCATTACAATTCTTGCTGCTGCATTTTGGGCAAGTTGGAGTCTTTTAATGTTTTGTTTTGTTTTGTTGTTCCTAGTAGGGTGAGATTTGCGAAATCAAAGTGTGGTGTGATGATGGCCTGTACAATGCTCAGAAAATCATGTAGAAGTACAAGAGGACGTAATTGTTTTAAAATTTTGAGTTTAAAGTAGATCTTCTTAGTGATGTTTCTAATATGTGTGTCCATACTAAGGTGTGAGTCAAGGGTGACACCCAGGTATTTCACTTCATTTTTTATAGTAATGTTGTGATTTTGGAGAGTGATGTGTGTTGGAGGTATGTAGGATTGATTTTTAGTTACTATTAATATATCCGTTTTAGAATGATTGATATGGAGATTGTGTTCCTTTAGCCAGGTTGTTAATTCAGAGAAGCATTCTGTTAACAGTTGTAGTGGGAGTGTTGGGATTGTGAATGGTATGTACATCATGTCGTCTGCGTATATGTGGTAGTGGACTTTAAATTTCTTGAAAATGTCACAGACCGGTTGGATATATATATTAAATAGGAGGGCAGAGAGGGCGGAGCCTTGTGGGAGACCAATTTCCTGTTTGTATGTTTTAGAAGTTTGTGTTAGTTCGGACGGTTTGTGTTCGATCAGTTAGATATGAGGTGAACCAATTTTGTACAGTTGAGTGGGTTCCTATTTGTTCTAGTCTGTTAAGCATTAGAGCATGGTGTACACTGTCAAATGCTGCAGAGATGTCTAGAAAGAGGAGAATGAAAGCTTGTTTAGGGTTATCAATACCTCGTATTAATGTATCGAGGAGTACTGTTAATAGGGTGTCTACACCATGGTAGGGGCGAAAGCCATATTGTTGGTCATCAAGTGGGGCTGAGGTTTCTATATGATCTTGTGTTTGAGTTTGGACGACCTTTTCAATCAGTTTAGCCATAAATGGAATACTAGAGATAGGTCTGTAGGAGTTGGGTGATGTTTTGTCAAGGGTGTTATTTTTAATTATTGGACGGATTTGTGCATGTTTGAGGGAAGGTGGTAAGTATCCTTGGCGCAGCGACAGGTTGACTATGGGAAGGATAAAGGGGGATAGTGTAGTGAGGGTATGCACATGACCCACTTGTGGAGCCGAATAAAGTATATCTACCTCCACTCCATATAAAGTTGGGTCTTATGAAGAACTTTGTAAAAGCCATGGATAGAAGTGGACTTGGATTTGCATATCTAAGAAAGACATTTCCAGGAATCAGTGAGGCGAAGATCAAAGAAGGGATCTTTGTAGGACCTGATATTAGAAAACTGCTGAAAGATGAAAACTTTGCCGCCAGTTGAATGAAACTAAGAGCTGCATGGGCGTCCTTTAAGACTGTTTGCCGCAACTTCTTGGGAAATAACAAGGCAGACAACTACTCAGAATTAGTGGATACTCTACTGAAATCTTACCAGAAACTGGGATGTTACATGTCTTTGAAAATGCACTTTTTGCATTCACACCTGGATTTTTTTCCTGCAAATCTAGGAGCAGTCAGCGATGAACATGGGTAAAGGTTTCATCAGGACATTTCGGTAATGGAAAATAGGTACCAGGGCAAGTGGAGCTCCAGTATGCTTGCAGACTATTGTTGGACCCTTAAGAGCGATGTTCTTGAGGCGCAATACAGCAGAAAATCATATACAACTACCTTTTAGGAGACATTGTTACAATATACATCTATATACATCTAATGTAAATATGAGCAGCATAGTCTAAATTTAAACTACATGTCACTCAAAAACTTTACGTGATGGAGAATTTCTAAGTACGTATCAGAGTTCCTAACCAAAAACAGTACTTAGAATCAGCCATTTTCATTTCTGTGACAGAAACGTTTTTGGATTTTGTTTACCAGTGTAATCAGGCTTGGGGATAGCGACCTTGCTACAAGCCCAGAGGTGGTCTACGAACCTAGCGTGCATCTGCGTAGGGCGCATCTTTGAATCATGGTGTGGAGAGAGAGGTAGGCATGCCCTTCAACTGCCTCCATCCCGGACATCTTGGTGTTCTTGCAATCCGGTTTTGATAAAGGTCTAGCTGCCAGTTCCTTGAGGATGCAACTGGTGGCGATTTCCAGTTATCGTGGGAAAGTCCACGGGGTGCCGTTGGGTACACACCCAGATATGCTGAGCTTTCTAGGGGCGGTTATCCACCTTTGTCTACCAAAGAGGGCAGTGGTACCGCCTTGGAATCTGTCTGGTGCTGACTGTGCTGTCCGGGGAACCCTTTGAGCCATTGAGTTGAGCTTTCCTGAAGGATTTGACTCTGAAAATGGTATTCTTGGTGGCGATTTGCTTAGCACGCAGGATTTCGGAGCTTCGGACCCTGTCATGCCAGGAGCCATTCCTTTCCTTCTCTAAGGAGAAAGTGGTCCTGCACCTGGTACTTTCATTTTTGCCCAAGGTGGTGTCAGCATTTCATGTAAATCAGGCCGTTTCCTTACCAGCTCTGGCGAGCGCGGATGTGGGCGAGAGCAAATATGGGCCCTGCCACTCCACAGCTGTGCCACCTGGATGGTAAGAGTCCTATGAAGGTATGTGAAAAGGGTTCGTCCTTTCAGAGATTGGACCTTCTGTTGGTTCTGTTTGGTGGGTCGCGCAAAAGTGAGGCGGCAGCTAAGCCTCCATTTCCAGATGGATCAGTGAGGCAATCACATCTGCATACATCTTGAAGGGTAGAGCAAAGCCGGCAGGGTTACAAACGCATTCCACGGGGGTTCAGGCAGTGTCGTGAGCAGAGTATAGTTTAGTTCTGCTGGTGGAGATCTATAGGTTGGCATACTTTCTCTGAACATTTTCGCCTGGATGTCCAGGCGGCGGCGAACGCTCTTTTCAGATCAGAGGTTCTTCAGGCTGGTTGTGCGGGTCTCTCCCGTTAGTTTAACTGCTCCGATACATCCCAGAGGTGTGGGACTGGACTGGAGGAATGATAAGGAAAGAGAAATTAGACTTACCTGCTAATTGTTGTTCCTTGAGGAACTCCAGTCCAGTCCCGGAACCCTCCCTGGCTGCTTTCTGTGATAATCTGTGCATACCCCGGTCCTGTAGCTGGTTCCCTTGGTGGAGGAAGTGGCCAGGGGGAGCCGGGGAGGGGTGTGTAATCATTGTTTGGGGGAGGGGTGGACTAGAAGAGCTGTCGGTTGCTTGTTTTCCACTGGTTGCAGTTGCTCAGGCGCTCAACAGGTAGGCCTCCCCATCCTGGGGGGGGGGGGGTATCCTTTCCAGGGGATGGAGGGAGTACTAGTTTATTTAGACGTCAAAGTGTTTGTTGCATGTTTAACTACTTATTTGTTGCTCCTCTTGAGTCTGCTTTGTCAATAGGTACTGGTGCTTGTAGGCGGTGCCAGTGGTATATAAGGGAGGAGTAGCCTAGTGGTTGGGGCAAGGTACTTCAGGCCGGAAGGTCGGGGGTTCAAATCCAACTAGAGGACAGCAACCTTGGGCCGGAAGGACTGGGGTTTCTAGTCCCACAGATGCTCCTTGTGGTCTTGGGCAAGCCACTTAACCCTCCATTGCCCATGTTCCCTGTAAGTATTAGTGTATGTGTCTCATATTCCCGCGTGTTAAATGTATCCCCCAATTGTGCTGTGACCGCTTTGATTGAAGGATAAGGCGGTATACAAAACTGTCTAAATAAATAAAAAATAGTGTCATCAAAAAGATGACATGCTCAATCTCCAAGCTGCTGGAAGAGGTACACTACCCACAGATGCGGGACTGGACTGGAGTTCCTAAAGGAACAACAATTAGCAGGTAAGTCTAATTTCTCTTTCCCTCGTTTTTGCAGAAAGTACTAACAGTTTTCCACCTGAATCAGATGGTGTCCCTTCCGGTGTTCCGGTCAACGGAGGGGGCAGCTATGCCAAATCCCCTCCTCAGCTGGCTGGATGTGCGCCGGGTGTTATGGAGGTACTTAAAGAGCACTAGATCCTTCCTTCCGTAAGTTGGATCGCCTGTTTGTATTGTTTGGAGGGTTGTGGAAGTGTGAGGCGGCCTCCAAGGTATCCATTTCTAGATGGATTAGGGAGGCCATCTCCTCAGCTTATCTGTTGCGGCATTGGCAGGTTCCCATTGGATTGCGAGCACATTCGACTTGTGCCCAAACAACGTCGTGGGTGGAGTTTAATCTGATGCCGACTGTAGATATATGTAGTGTGCTACCTGGTCCTTGTCTTCCTTTGTGAAGCACTACCGTTTGGATGTGCAAGCTTCAGAGGAGGCTCGTTTTGGCTCAGCGGTGTGGTAGGCCGGCTTAGTGGGTCCCTCCAAGTGTAGTACTGCTATGGTACATCCCAAAGGTACCGGAACTGGACTGGAGGAATGAAATGGAAGAAGAAATTAGACCGTATCTACTAATTGGACTGGAGTAACTCAAGGAACAATCTTGAATCCCTACCTGTTTAAGGAAATCGGATATCTTAGGCTAATTGCTAGCATATGGCTCCGCAGCTGCAAGAAGTCTATCTAGTTCAAGGTTACTTAGGGCCAGGGAATATTTATTTAAAAAAACAAAATGGAGTAAATGAACGTACAGGTGGAGAGTTCCGGGTCAGGCGGAAGGTAACTGGTCTCCTGAGCATCACATGCGCCCATGACAAATGAGCATGGTTGACTCTCCTTCCTGATAGGGAGGGTTTTTTTTTATTCAGCCAGTTAATTCAATTTATAGACATAATGGTTGTTTCTGTGAGTCAGCTTTTGTCATTAGGATATTGGATGTTGGGGGAGGAGCCAGCTGTCTGTCTAGAGGGAGGTCATGAAAGTCATGACATGCTCAGTCTCCAAACTGCTGGTGGGAAGTGAATACCCAAAGGTGCTGGGACTGGACTGGAGTAATTCAAAGAATATCAATTAGCAGGTAAGGTTTAATTTCTTCTTGATTCTGCAGGCTCTGGTGATTGGTGTCCAACTCTCTTTTTTTTCCGTAGCATCCCATCTTCACCACTGTCGGAGAGCTTGGATGCTTTCAGAAGCATCTCATTAATGTAATCCGCTCCTTCAACATCTCATGTCTGATCTATGCTGACGATGTCCTACTCTTCTTACCATTCTTGACTGAGAAGCCGGATTTCTCCCCACTGATTAAATGCTTTGATGCTGTCACGGACTGGTTCCATGCTCAAGGCCTCAAAATAAACTTCAGCAAAACAGATGTACTCTTCACCACAAGAAATCAATCTTTCTCTCCCCCACCGGCTCTAAAGACAAGAGATACCGAGCTCACAAGCAGACCCACTATCCGATACCTTGGTGTCACATTGGACCAGCAACTTGAGTTCAAAACTCACATCAGCAACATCATCAGACAGATCCACCATAAAATTAGAACACTGAGACATCTCAGACCACTATTACAACCAGGCGATTTCAGAACAGTCTTTCAGACCCTTGTGACCCCCCACTTTGACTACGCCAATGCGATTCTTCATGGCCTACCCAAGAGCACAATAAGCCCATTACAACTAGCAATGAATACCGCAGCACGCTTCCTACATGGAGCTTCCAGAGGAGACCATATTACACCGATTCTAAAGGACTTGCGCTGACTGCCTATCTACTGTCGTACTACATACAAGATAATCTTGATGACATTTAAGGCCATCAACAACATGTCCTCCTCCTCCCTAACAGAGCTGCTCCACCCTACCCCAGCAACCAGAGTGAGGAGATCTTTTGCCATCAATACCCTACAAATCCCCTGCGAAATAACTAAATGCAACCAGACAACAACAAGAAGGGCTTTCAAGTTCTATGCCCCCACATGCTGGAACGCACTTCCATCTCCCATGCGAGCAATTACTGATATCGCTCAATTCAGAAAAGCCCTAAAACATCACCTCTTTCTATTACACTATTCACAACCTAATTTAGCAGCATCACATCCAGCTAAGCAAGGATAAGCCTCAAGACAACTCTTGGTATTAATGTACAGAATTGTAGATACTGTAAATAGTTACCCTAGTTGAAATCCAAGTTTTCGTTCCTGTTCGATGTAAAGGCATAACAGATATCTGAGATGCTTGAATGTTACCTGTAAACCGCACTGATTTTAAAGAGCGCGGTATATAAGAACAATAAATAAAATAAATAAATAAATACATGAATAAATGTACTTCTCACTCTGATTCTTCTCAGCCTTTCTGCTTCTTCCTTCGGGTCCTCCACTTGTTTCATGAAGGCTGCTTCTTGCTCATTGAACCAGATGCTTGATTGGGATTGGGCTGCTCATCTAGTCTGAGGCAGAAGTTTGAGCAGATATTCAAATGTGGAACTATTTACATCCTAGATTTATCCTACCAACTGATAAGAATTTTTTTTTTAATCTATGTAAACAAGCTAATTGGTGAGTTGCCCTTTCAAGCAAGATTTATCATGGGATAGATGGGAGCTGGGGTGGGAAAGGAGGAATGTAACACCTGAAGAGTGCAGTGTTTACAAAGAGCTTGCCTTCCTCTTTGAAGATGAAGGTTAGAGGAGAAAGGAAAAAAAAAGCAGTAGAGAAGTTTTGCCTAAGAACAGAAAAAATCCCCTTCTGCAACATGGCATTGGTGAGCCGGAGGACCCTATAGAGCAGCTGGGGGGGGGGGGGGGGGAGTGGTTAAGTCCAAGTTCAGGCACCATTTTCCAGGGTGTCCCTCCAGTCCAGTCCAGACAAGTGGGTTATACACGCCAACCAGCAGGTGGTGACTGAGAAAAAACTTGCTCAGTGCAGCATAAATAGCCTGCACCTATTGACTTGAGCCAGTATTTCTCAGTCTCCAGCAGATGATGTGCATAGCCTGTGTTGGACTGCGGAATCTTGCTTTGAAGCCTATTTGGCTAGGTGTGCAGAACCTGGTCCGTATCCCTCCCCCACTGCCCCTCAGCTGCCTCCTCTGCTTTGCTCCCTCCCCTTCCCCAACTTTTGAGAGGGGGCCAGAGATTGTGGCCCAGGTGCCTTAGTTGCTGTATTATTTTTTAAAGTTGATTTGAAAACGGAGAAAATAGGACACATGGCACAAGAGCATTTGTTGACTGTAGCAGTTCCCATGAAGGGGGTGCCCTGGGTAAATCCTGCTGGCTCCGGAGGTCTTGCGTTGCTGTTTTTGCCAGTCTGTTTTTTTTTCTCTTTGTGCTGGGGAATGATTAGAGCACATTGTGGCTGCATGGAGAGGGGCCATGTGTTCTTTGCGGCAGCTGCAGGGCACAGCTGTCCGACATCGGGCTGTGCCGCGGCTGCTGCAAAGCTGTAAAATTGTAACACAGGACCTGGGGGAACTCAGGATGGGTCTGAAGATGAGGTAGAGAGGCCAGTCCTATCTATGGACGGTAGCGGTCCTGCAGTTTTGGTGGGAACTGCCGCCATTTCAGAATTTGTTCTGCAGCCTGATGCTGACAGCCTGGGCGCCTCCATTGCTGCAAAATGCCCATAAGGTTTGTGGCAGTAAGGGGCCAAGTTGGCCTGTGAGTATGGGGGGTGGGGCTGGAGAGACACTCTTCTCCCCCGAGTTTGTGCTCCTGCTTCATCAAACATTTCTCATGAAGCAGGGAACTGGGGAGGCCTCCCCTCAGACCCTTTGGTGCCAGAAAGGGGGTCTGCAGTGGCAAAGCATCCCAGGCGTGAACGTGGTGGTGATGAGCTTGATACACACTGCTTGGCCTCCCTGGATCTGCTGGAACCCGCTGGAGGGCCCAGCAGGCCGCCTGGACGACCTTCAGGGGGAGCTGGAGGGGGAAGGTGAGCGCCCTCCGGTGGAAGATCCATCAGCTGTCTGGATCTTCCACAAGGATGAGCACCCTGCTGATCATAGAATTGCTTTGTGGCACAACGGATCGCAGAGCCTGGACCTCTGGGTTTGGATCTGGAGGAGGATCTCTCCATTGGGCCCTTCGAGCCATGATTGACAAGAATTGGAGTACTCCGGATGCGGGACTTCAGGTGGGGCGTAGTATGTTTTGCCTGGATATTATCTTGCCCGAGGAGAAGGAGAAGCTGCATCTCCTGAAGGTGGCTACCATTGTGGCGGTGGTCACGTGAAACACACCAATTCTTGTGGAAGGGGGTGTGTGACTCTTAAGGATCTGCAGGACTGATGCATGGAGGCATTCCTCAAGCAAGCCTTCGAATTGGTCGCCCTGCACAGGGCACTATCTGTAGGACCTATGTGTCTTGAGCTAGTCTCCGCTGGTCGTAGAGCCTGCAGGAGGTGGCGAGTGTCGCTGTCCGGGCGATGGTTGCCCGGATGGAATCTGGGACCGTCTTCCTAGCGAATTTGCTTTATGATTTGTTGGTGTCTGCTAAAGGTTTAGCCACTAAGTTCCCTTTCTTAGGTAAGTTGCAGTTTGGGGAGGATTTGGAAAAACGTGTCAAGGCTCTGGGGAAATCAAAGGTCCCCCGGCTTCCAGAGAAGAGAAGCCCAAGGCAGATAGAGGCAGCCCAATCCGAGGTCACGGCAACTATTGTGTGTTTAGCCTCTCTCAAGGGCTCTATTCCTGCAGTGGGACAGCCTGGGGGGTGAGGCTTTTCCCCAGCTGCCGCCGCCGCCAAGCCCTACCAATAAGGGTTTGGTGGCCCGGTGGGTGTGCATCTGATGGGCGGTTGTCTTATGTTGCTTCTTCCCCACCTGATCCCAGATTACCTCGGATACCTGGATCTTGGAGATCATTTGCGGGGGATATGCCCTTGAGTTCGCTTGGCCGCCGGCAGACCTTTTCATTTTCTCCCCTTGCGGGTTGGCCCCAAAGGTACGTGCTGTGGAAGAAATGCTAGAGCGCTTGTTGCAACTCGAAGTGGTGGTGCCCGTGCCCAAGGCTGACTGGAGCCTCTACAGGTACTCCATCTACTTTATGGTCCCAAAGAAGGTGGGAACTTGGTCTCCCCATTCTGGATCTCAAAGGGGTCAACAAGAGGGCCCTCCAAGCAATGTGCGTTTGCATGGAGACCTTGTGGTCTGTGATTTGGTGCTGTGCCAAGGCAAATTTCTTACCTCTTTGGACTTCACTGAGGCTTATCTGCTAATTCTGATGCGATTGGAGCATCAGCGTTTCCTGTGATTTGCAGTGCCCAAGGTGCACTTCCAGTTTCAGGTGTTGCCCTTTGGCCTTGCCACGTCACCCTGGATTTTCACCAAGGTCTTTGTGGTCGTGGTGGCCCATCTTTGCAAGCAAGAAGTGCTTGTCCATCCATATCTGTATAACTGACTGATCCAGGGGAAGACGCTCGCAGTGTGTGAGCACTCGATGCAAACGGTTGTGTGCTGTCTGCAGGAACTCTGTTGGATGCTGAACCTTCACAAGAACCACCTACGGCCCTCTCAGTCCCTGGACTATCTGACTGTCCGCTTTGGCATCTGCAGAGACATGGTATTTCTCCCAGAGGTCGAGTGGAGAAGCTGCAGGTTCAGATTTGGGGCTCTGTCGGGGCCTGGGTTCTCGGGCCTGGGATATCTGCAAGTGCTGGGCTCCGTAGTGGCCTTTCTGGAGTTCGTCCTGTGGGCCTGGCTTCACATACCCGCCCTCCAAATGCATCTCCTGGCCTAGTTTTTTCCCCTGGAGCAGTCTGGAGGTGCATCTCTTTCTGCCCTGAGCAGTATGGGTCAGTCTCCGCAGGTGGCTGGAACTTGAGTATTTGGGGGAGAGGATGCCCTTGGGGACTCTGTATTGGGTGGTGGTCACCATAGATGTGAGTCTCTCTGGCTGGGGCGGACACTGTCTGTTGCAGGGTCGGTGGGCTGCTGAGGAACAATTGGCCTGTCAACCGGTTGGAGACATGGGCGGTGTGCTTAGCACTGGAAGCATTCCTTCCCCTGGTGCACTAGAGTGGCTTACATCAATTGCCAGGGGGACACTCTGAGCTCCCAAGTGTTGGTGGAGCCGATCCCACTTCTGCAGTGGGCAGAAGTACACTTCACAGCCTTCTTGGCAGCACACGTAGCCAGGATGACGAATGTGCAGGTGGACTTCTTGAGTCACCACACTCTGGATCCAGGGGAGTAGTTGCTCCTGGTGTTCCAGTTGCTGGTGGCATGCTGGGGGATGCTAGTGATAGATTTGATGGCGTGGTTGGAGAACGCCAAGGCACCACGGCTCTTCAGTTGTTGTCTGCCCCCTTCCCCCCCCCTCATGGTCGAGGGCCTTGATGTGCTTGTACAGCCATGGCTCCAGGCAGGGTCGCTGAACGTGTTTCTGCTCTGGGCCCTGATCAGACGAGTGATACAGCGCATAACGGCACATCGGAGCCGAATGCTACAGACTGGCCCAGCTGGCTCTAGTATGTGGATCTCATGCGACTTCTGGTGGATGAGCCGTTGCAGCTGCCACTGGTGATGGGCCTTCTGACTCGTGGTCCAGTAGGCATGCTGGCATTGGATCGGTTCTAGATTATGGCTTGGATCTTGAGAGGGTACGGCTGAGGCACCGCTGGTATTCAGAGCCGCCAATAGCAACCTCATTGCAAGCATGGTGGCGTTCTACTTCTCTGGCCTGTGAGAGAGATTGGAGGCTCTTTGAGGCCTGCTGTGTAGATCAGGCCATTTGGGGCCACAGTGTACGCTATTTTGGGGTTCTTACATGCTGGTTTGGACAAGGGCCTGGCGCGGGGCTCATTGCGGGTCCAGGTGGCAGTATTGGCTTACTACTGGGGCTGGGTGCAGGGCGTGTCCCTGGCCTCCCATCCAGACGTAGTCCGGTTCTAAAAGAGTGTAAAGCATTTACGACATCCCAGCGGACTGCTGATCCCCTCCTGGGATCTCAATCTAGTTTTGTCTGTGCTGGGAAGTCTATCTTTTGAGCCCCTATGCAAGACTTTGCTCAAGTACTGGACCCTCAAGGTCGTCTTTTTGACCATTTGTTCGGCCTGGTGAGTTTCGGAGCTTCAGGCACTTCCGTGCTGGGAGCCCTTTCTGGTGTTTTCCAAAGAGAAGGTGGTCCTTCGACAGGTCCCTTCCTTGCCTAAGGTGGTATTGAACTTTCACCTTAATCAGATGGTCACCCTACCCTCATTTTGGAGGCATCGGAACTCTTCACTCTTTTGCACAAGTTGGATATTTGCAGAGCTCTGAAGCATTATATAGCTGTAACTCAGGTGTTCTGGCGCTTGGAGAGGTTCTTTATCCTCTTTGACAGCCCCGGAAAGGGGAGGCAGCCTCTAAGGCCTCTATTGCCCATTGGATCCAGGAGGTGATCAGGTTGGCCTATCTGTTGAAGGGCAGACAGGTGCTCACTCGATTAGGGCTCAGGCCTTGTCCTGGGTGTAGCTGGGAATAGTGCCTCCTCCCCTTGACATCTGTCAGGCAGCCACTTGCTCCTCTCTGCATTCTTTTGTTCGGCATTACTGCTTGGATCTCTAGGCCTAGCAGGATGCGTGTTTTGGGGTAGTGCTACGGTCTGGGACTGTGGTTCCTTCCCATTGTTAGTACTGCTGTGCTACGTCCCACTTGTCTGGACTGTACTAGACTGGAGGGGACACCCTGTAAGGGGAAATTAGGCCTTACCTGCTAATTTTCTTTCCTATAGTCCATCCAGTCCGGGACCCTCCCTTTTTAGCAGGTTTTGTGGGAATTTGGCCTGTTTTTCCACAGAGCTTTTATGGGTATGCGTGGAAGTGACTGGTTCCTTTGGGATATGTGTCTAAAAAAAAAGATAAATAAAAAAAGCCTCAAAAAGAAAAGAAGGCCAACTTTGGGAGTTGGCCTGGCAGCAGCGGGCTTTGTCTGCTAGTTGCTCTAACTCTGTACTGAGTGCGGAGAGTAGGGCGGAAGGCTCTTGCAGAATGGGGTAGCCCTAGGTTCTGGTCCTCTTTGGCCTAGTATGCTGATTTCTGCTTGGTGGGAGTCAAATACTGGCTTAGATCAGTAGAGACAGGCTAATACTGCACTGAGAGAGGTGTGTTTTTTTTTTTTTTTCTCGGTCTCCGCCTGCTGGTTGCAGTGCATAATCCATTTATCTGGACTGGACTGGAGGATCTACAGGAAAGAAAATTAACAGGTAAGGCCTAATTTCACCTTCCTCTTGCAGTCCTTTATCTGCAAGCTTTGCTTTTTTTCATTGTCTGTTTTCCTTTTTTCACTGTTTTTAATTAGTTCTCTCTTGCTGCTTGAATAAAGCCACTAAAACAAAAAGCTGTCTAAGGCAGCCAAGCTTTCCCAGGCCTGTCTAGGCAGCTGGGGTAGCTCTTTCCATATTTCTCCTGCTGGCTTTACGGCTGTTGGCATTCTCGTAATATGTGGGGGATTCCTTTTTCGTTGTGTTTTTTTTCTTTTTCCCTCTCTTAGTCTTCTGTTCTTCTGCTGCAGTGCTGAGCCTAGCAGCCCACTTCCCTTACAATTTTTTTTTTCTGTGGGAAGTGTTTTTTGCCCTGAGACTGTTGGGGAAAGTGTAAGGATACATTTTTTTTCAGTGGGTTCTGGAACACCCTTACTATGGTGTCCTGGGGCATGATGACACTTTTGGTATCTTTGCTGTGTTCCTCTACCACTCCCCCCTCAGTTTTTCTACTGGTTGGCTCAACGGCCTTTTTAGATGGCTGAATGGTCCCTGTGGGGAAGGTGGAGTAGCATGATGAGGCGGCTGCAGCCTCAAGCTTGCAGGCCCCTGAGGGGGCACTGGGGCCCTTTCTTAGCCAGCCTTGAGCATTAGCTACTGAAGCATAAGAACATTAGAAATGCCATACTGGGTCCATCAAGCCCCCAATATCCTGTATCCAACAGTTGCCAGCCCAGGTCACAAATACCTGATAGGTTCCCAAAAAGGCACAAAGGTTCCACAATGCTTGTAAGCCATGGATTTCCTGGGTCCTCTTTAATAATGGTTTAGGAACCGTCCAAACCTTTTTAAACCCAGCTGTACTAACAGCTTTAACTACATCCTCCGCTAACAAATTCCAGAGTTTGCTTGCACGTTGAGTGAAAAAAATATTTTCTCTTAATATTTTTATTTAGTTTTATTTATTTAACAGGTTTTATATGCCACTTTATCATTTCAGTCAAAGCGGTTTACATTGTAACTTAAACTTGGTAATGTACATTAAACAGGGACATTGGATAACTTGGATTTTTTTGAGGCAATGGAGGGCTAAGTGACTTGCCCAAGGCCATAAGGAGTGCTAGTAGTAATCAAACCCTGGTCTCTGGGTTCCCAAGCCAGTGCTCTTAACCATTAAGGCTATTCCTCCACTCCTAAGCTCCTACTCTTAAATGGGTTACACTGTAGCTTCATTGCATGTCCCCTAGTTTTTCTACTTTTTGATGGAGTAAACAACTAATCTGCATTTACTATTCCATTCATTAATTTCCACCCCTAACTTTTAAGTCTCTCCACCCCCTCTACCCTTTTGGTGTCTCTTCTCTGTACCTTTTCTAATTCTGCTATATCCTGTTTAAGATATGATGACCAGAATTACACACCCTATTCAAGGTGCGGTCGCACCATGGAATGATACAGAGGCATTATAATCAGGGCCATGGAGTCAGTACACAAAACCTTCAACTCAGACTCCTTAATTTATGGTACCTCTGACTCCAACTCTGGCTCCTCTGTGTAATTAGAGTATTATGAATTTCCTATACTGATTGAAAGCACACAACATAAAACTGCTAATATGAATCATCAGGCTACTTTGTAGCACCCTAACCCGTTAAAGTTTGGTTTTGAAGGCTGTAGCTATGCTGTTGTGGCTTTTTTATATTTATTAAAGAAGTTACAAACATGATTGAGTAACATTAAATATAAGACAAGACTTAAAAAATCAAAGAGACTAAGAATTCTTACAGGAAGGTTAAAACATGCCCCTTTTAACAGAAATAATTCAATTAGGTACATAACCCTTCCTTTTTGAGATTAACGTAATGTTTAAATATAAAATTTAAATGAATGGAACATGAAAGATTACATTAAATTAAATTCAAATTATATTGTAAAAGCTAGTCAGAGTTTACATTTGTTCTGACTTAGGCTTCAGTAACCCAATAATTGCTCCACACTTCATGACTCTTGACTCCACAGCCCTGATTATAATATCCTTGGATTTATTCTCCATTCCTTTCCTTATGATTCCTAGCATTCTATTTCTGGAACCAGGCTGCTGGCATTGACCTTCAAAAAGGAGATAAAGCAGCTTTTAAACTAGATAATAGGGGAAAGCAGACAGTGGCCCAAGAGTGCATGGTTCGGAACAATGTAATCCTTGAAGGATACTAGCAAAAGATTGAAGCTAGGGTATATCAACAGAGAGGTTCCAATAAAGACAAAGGTAACCCAAATGCCCTTAAGTACAGGGTAGACAGAGCTTAAAGATTCCAAATTACCCCTTCCTATCAATAAACAGATTAATATGAATAAAATACAGCCTCTAAAATGCTTGTATGCAAATGCTAGAAGTCTAAAAAATAAGATGGGAGAGTTAGAATATATAGAACTAAATGAGAGATTAGATATGATTGGTAGATGAGACATGGGAGAAGGACAACCAGTGGGGGACACTAAGATACCTGGGTACAAGCTATATCGTAATGATAGGGAAGATCAAATTGGTGGAGGGGTTGCATTCTGTTAGAGGGGGCATTGAGTCACAAAGGGATAAAGTTTTGCAGGAAACTAAAAATACACTGTAGAATCTCTGTGGATTGAAATCCCATGTTAAAAGGGGAAGGGGAAGGTGATAGAAGTGGGGGCATACTATCAACCGCCTGGCCAGAGTGGACAAATGGATGATGAAATGCTCAAAGAAATCAGGGAAGCTAACAAAACTTATAGCACAATAATAATGGGTAATTTCAATTACCCCAGTATCAGCTGGGTCAGTGTCATGCAGGACATGCTAGGGAGATAAAGTTTCTAAATGAAATAAGTGACTGCTTCTTGGAGCAGCAGCTGGTTCATGAACTGACAAGAGGGGAAGCCATTTTGAACCTAGTCCTTAGTAGAACACAAGATCTGGTGCAAGAGAAGGGTATTGGGGCCACTTGGCAATAGTGATCATGGCATGATTGTGTTTGATTTAATACATGGAGGAAGGATGGCAAAAAAATCAAAAGTGCTATCCTTTAACTTTCAAAAGGGAGTCTATGATAAAATGATGAAAATAGTTAAGAAAAAACTAAAAGGAGCAGTTGCAAAGGTTACAGAAAGCATGGGTGTTTAAAAATACTATCTTGGAAGCCCAGACCAATTGTATTCCACACTTAAAAAAAAAGTGGAAGGAAGTCCAAAAAAAAATGCCAGCATGGTTTAAAGGTGAGGTCAGAGACTGTTGCCAAAAAAGCATCTTTTAAGATATGGAAAAAGGAGCCAAATTACGAAAACTGGAAACAACATAAGCACTGGCAAGTTGGATGCAAGGCATTGATAAGGCAGGCAAAGAGAGACTTTGAGAAGAAGCTTGCTGTGGAAGCAAAAATGCAGAATTAAGACTTTTTCCAAGTACATTTATAGCAAAAGGTTTGTGAGAGTCACTTGAAACATTAGATAATAGAGGGGTAAAAGAGGCACTAAGACGGGAGAAGGCCATAGCGGAGAGACTGAATTAATTCTTTGCTTTGGTCTTTACTGAGGAAGATGTTGGAATGCTACCCATGACTGAAATGGTATTTAAAGGTGATGCTGCAGAAGAATTGAAAGAAATATTGATACACCGAGAAGATGTATTACAAATATTTGATAAGCCGAAAAGTAGCAAATCACCTGGACCAGATCGAAAGGTGTTTGAAAAAACTGAACTATGAGATTGCAGACCTACTATTAGTATTCTGTGAACTAACATTAAAGTCAGCTGTTATACCTGAAGACTGGAGGATGGCCATTGTAATGCCAGTTTTTAAAAAGGGTTCCATGGGTGATCCAGGAAACTACAGACAGATGAGCCTGACCTCAGTTCTGGGAAAAATGGTAGAAACCATTATAAAGAATAAAATTCTGAACATGTAGATAGTCATGGCTTAATGGGAGACAGCTAACATGGCTTTAGTCAAAGAATGTCTGGTTTTACTAATCTGTTATGTTTTTTTGAAGGTGTGAATAAACAGGTAGACAAAGGTGAGTCGATTGATATAGTGTGTCTGGATGTTTGAGAGCGCTTTTGACAAGGTCCCTCATGAGAGATCCTTGGCGAAATTAAAAAGTCATGGGTAGCAGACAGTGTACTATTGTGGATCAGGAACTGGTTAAAAAATAGAAAGCAGAGGGTAAGGCTAAATGGCCAATTCCTTATCATCCCTCCAGTCCAGTCCCGCATCTCTGGGTAGTATAGAGTTTCCAGCAGCTTGGAGACTGAGCGGGACTGGACGGGAGTTCCTCAAGGAACAACAATTAGCAGGTAAGTCTTATTTCACCTTTTCCCAATGGAGAAAGGTGAATAGTGGAGTACCCCAGGGATCTCTCTGCTGGGTCTGCTGCTTTTTTTTTTTTTTTTTGTATCTTGAATTTTTATTTGGCACTTACACCACAATCAATACAGTATACAATCTTTACATCTTTGTCTCCACAGGCATAATATATATCTTCCCTTACATTTCACTATCGGTACCATCCAAAACACCGACTGTATCTCCTCCAGCGGGTCTGTTGCTTTTTCACATATTCATAGTTGACCTGGAAATGGGAATAATGAGTGAGACAATCAAATTTGCAGATGAGACAAAATTATTCAGAAAACCCAGAAGGATTGTGAAAAATTGCAAGAGGACCTTGATAAATTGGAAGACTGTGCGTCCAAATGGCAGATGAAATTTAATGTGGACAAATGGAAAGTTACGCACCTAGGCAAGAACAACCCAAACTATGGTTACACGATGCAAGGTTCCACATTGGAAACCACCATCCAGGAAAAAGATTTAGGCATTATTGTGGATAACATGTTAAAACCCTCCGCCCAGTGTGCAGCGGTGGCCAAGAAAGCAAATAGAATGCTAGGAATCATAAGGAAAGGAATGGAGAATTTAAAGAAAGGATATTATAATGCCTCTATCGTTCCATGTTGCGACCGCACCTTGAATATTGTGTGCAATTCTGGTTGTCATATCTTAAAAAGGATATAGTGTTGTTAGAAAAGGTACAGAGAAGAGCCACCAAAATGTTAAAGGGGATGGAAGGATACCTAGATTGGCCACTGTTTGAAACAGGATACTGGGCTTGATAGACCTTGGTCTGACCCAGTATGGCACATCTTATGTTCTTATTTGTTTTCTTGGTGGCCACTGCCACCACAGATTGGGTGGAGGGTTTCAATGTATTATCCATGATGATGCCTAAATCCTTTTCCTGGGTGGTGGTTCCTAATGGGTCATTCCATGTGAAGTGGTCTAGTTTTAGAAAAGTGCCCCATCACGGATTTTGACGAAACGTTCTGTGTTTCCTTATCGTCACTCCAGTCCAGTCCCTTACTTCTGGGTTGCGTAACCCTTCCAACAGCTTGGAGGCTGAGCCCATCCTTTTTGAGGATGGTGCGGTATAAATACCACCAGCACCACCCACTGAAACCAGTATTCTCAGCCTCCAAGCAGCTGGAGGGTTCCGTAAGCCAAGAGCTTTACTGGAGTCTTCCTTGCATTTTATTTTCACTTTCTCTTTCATTAATTTACTTTAATTTATTTCTTAATTATTTTCTTTATTGACTGTTTGGGGCAGCTTCTGGTATTCCTCTCGGGCTCTGCCTCTTTAAGCTCTTTCTTCTCCCTCCCTCCCCCCCCCCCCCGCGCCTCTCTCCGATCCCTGGCTGAAGAGGAGGTTTGCATCGGGGCTACAACGTGCTCACCGGGACAAGAGGGGTTGTTCGGCAGCACAGTGAAGGACCGCGGTCTCTCCCCAGCTGGGTCGGTCAGCTTTTGCGGTCTTGATAGCAGACCCGTCTTACCTCGCGCTGAAGCCCTCCTGGTGGCTGAGCGCTTGAGGCAACAAAGCTCTCTTCCCCCTTCTCTGATGGGGCGCAGCACCCTCGGGCCTTAGAATTTGGCGAAACGCTCAATTTCGGCGCTCTCCAGCGCGGCGGCTAAAACAACTGTCCGGCTGAAAAGCCGACCGGGTGGCGCTCCACGTGGCCGAGGCCTTCCACGTGTGAGCCCCCAGAGCGTGCCGGTCTGCCGCGGAGCTTCGCGCTATGAAAGGAGCTGCTAAACGCAAGTACTGGGGCTATTAAAGTGTAGTTTTTAGATTCGTTTTAATCTAGTTTATTTCTAGTTAATTTTGGAAGAGTTTGTTGCGATTTCTGAGAATCGTTGCCCAGATCCAGTGCTAGTCTGGGGGAGGGGAGGGCATATTGCTGATATTTTCTACTTTTGTTTGAGCTATTTCTTTTAGTTATTTCTTAATCTGCTGCTGTTTGACAAATTTATTCTTCTTTGGTGACAAATTTTCTCAGCCTTCAAGAGGGTCATGACTGGCAAAATGCGGTGCCCATCTTGTGGCACACGTAGGGGTACAGCCTCCGATTCTGGGATCTGCAGGGGGTGCGCTGCAGAGGCGGCCTCGGTGGAGCAAGATATCCAATTAGCCATGTCACAAGCCGTTCAAGGATCAGGGGACCCTCTAGAAGAGGGTAGGGTTCCTCTGTCCCCTCCTCCTCCTACCGCGGATTCACCGGTCTCTCTACCTCCCCTTCCTCCAAACGCAGCAGGGGAGGGGAGTACCAATGACTTCTTTTCCCCGGAGTTCGTCCTTTTGCTGCACAAGGCCTATTGCATGCGCAAGAAGGGCCTGGGTTCAGGGGAGCCGAGCTCAGCGAAAGACAACCTGGGGGGCAGACCTTTGAAATCTAGTTCCCAGGCGTCCGAGATACCTCACAAGCGCGCACGGCTAATGAGTGAGGAGCCTCTCCCGTCCTGCTCTCCTGACACCCCGGAAGAGGAGTCCTCTGACAAGGACCTAGGGGAAGATGAGGAGGAACTGGAAGAAGGAGAGATTCCGGAGGAGGACCAAGCCCGCATAGTGAGGGTTTTTCGGCGGGAGGAGCTTCCGGCACTAATTAACGAATCCCTCAGGGCGCTCAATGTGACCTCAGACGCCCCTAGGGAGGAGGAAGCATTGGAGGATCCTTTGATCCAAGCAGTGAGGAGGTCTCAGAAGGTCTTTCCCGTTCACAGAGTAGTGCGTCAGATGATCCAAGAGGAGTGGGATCAGCCAGAGTCAAGTTTGAGAGGGGTGCGTGCTATGACGAGACTTTACCCATTACCAGAATCATCGGACAAGGAGCTGCTGAAGTCACCCAGGGTAGATGCGGCGGTATCTGCGGTCACGAAGAAAACGACTATCCCGGTCGAGGGTAGCGCGGCCTTGAAAGATACTCAAGATAGAAAGTTAGACACTCTTCTCAAGCAAGCCTTTTATATCAGCGCTCTCGCCTTACAGGCTTCGGTTTCAGGAGCTTGGGTGGTTAGGGTCTGTTTGAGGTGGTCCCAGCAACTTCAGATGACAGAGAGCGCCTCGGGGGACGCCCAAGCTATCTCGGCTAGTTTGGAGTCCGGGACTGCCTACCTAGCGGATAGTCAATATGACCTCATCAGAAGTTTGGCTAAGAACATGGCCTCTGTGGTAGCTGCTAGGCGTTACCGATGCCTCTTCAAAAGCGCGCCTAAGTCGGCTCCCCTTCAAGGGGAAGTTGTTGTTTGGAGAAGATTTGGATAGATTGGTAAAGGATCTTGGCGAATCCAAGGGTGGCAGGCTTCCGGAGGATAGACCAAAGCAAGTTCGCTCCCTAGCTTTTGTCTGGAGTCAGCCCAGGGACACCCGGAGGTTTCGTCCAGCCAGATCGACTTCCTTTCCTAGGGGCCGTTTTCCTTCCAGGGGCCAAAGCTTCAGAGGATTTCGGGGGGCAGGGAGAGGTTTTGGGGCCTCTTCCTCCGCCTCCGCAGGACCTAGAAAACCACAATGAGAAAGTGGGGGTCCAGGTGAGGGGTCTGCTGGTGGGGGGCCATTTAAAGCAGTTCCTTCCCGCCTGGTCCCGAGTCACGTCAGATCAATGGGTCCTAGAGGTGATCCGAGAGGGCTATGCCCTCGAATTTGCGAAGCAAATACGTCCAGCCTTTGTTCAGTCTCCCTGTGGATCTCCCGTAAAGAGGGCGGCGATAGATGTCACACTCTCAAGGCTCATAGCGCTTGGAGCGGTGGCTCCTGTTCCGCCGGATCAGTGCGGCTCCGGTCGATACTCGATTTATTTTGTGGTACCAAAAAAGGAAGGCTCGTTCCGCCCGATCCTGGATCTGAAACAAGTCAATCGCTGTCTCAAGGTGCCTCACTTCCGAATGGAAACCCTGAAGTCGGTCATAGTGTCCGTAAGGAGCGGAGAGTTCCTAACTTCCCTGGATTTGACGGACGCCTATTTGCACATCCCGGTTCGAAGGTCCCACCAACAGTTTCTGAGATTTGCGGTGCTGAGAGGTCACTTTCAGTTCCAGGCACTGCCCTTCGGCCTAGCTACAGCTCCTCGGACCTTCACCAAGATAATGGTACTGGTCGCTGCGGCCCTGAGACAGGAGGGAATCATGGTTCATGCCTACCTAGACGATTGGCTAATCCGGGCGAAGTCAGAAGAGGAAAGTCACTCAACCACTACCAGAGTGGTAGAAGTACTGGAGAATCTAGGCTGGGTCATCAATCGAGCAAAGAGCAAGATGGTGCCTTCTCAGGAGATAGAGTATCTCGGAGCAAGGTTCGATACCAGAAAAGGGAAGGTATTCTTGTCCAAGACAAGGACAAGGGACCTAAGGTCCCTGGTATCACAATTCCTGAACAGACGTACTCCTTCGGCGTGGCACTACCTTCAGTTGCTGGGAACCATGGCTGCAGCAATAGAGGTAGTCCCCTGGGCCAGAGCACACATGAGACCCCTTCAGAGGTCCCTGTTGCGTCGGTGGTCTCCCCAGCATCACCACTTATCGATGCGGCTGCCCTGTGCTCCCCGGACCGGAAAAGCCCTCCAGTGGTGGCGGGACTCGGGGAACATGAATTGCGGGATGCCGCTCGAACCCCCGCAGTGGCTGCTGCTGATGACAGATGCCAGCCTGACAGGCTGGGGAGCACATTGCGAGGATCAGTTCGTCCAGGGTCGGTGGTCTTTAACGGAGTCTCAGTGGTCCATCAACAGACTAGAGTTGCGAGCGGTAGCTCTGGCCCTCCGGGCGCTCGAGCCCTTAGTCCGCCAGAGAGCAGTATGCGTCCTTTCAGACAATGTCACCGCGGTGGCTTACATCAATCGCCAGGGAGGTACAAGCAGTCCTCCCTTGGAAAAGGAGGCGGACAGCCTATTCCGGTGGGCCAAAGCCCGATTGGAGACTCTGTCAGCCCAACATGTGGCCGGAACGGACAACACCATGGCCGATTACCTCAGCAGGTGCAAGATCGATCAAGGAGAGTGGGAGTTGGACCAGGAGGTCTTCTATCAGATTGTAGCCCTTTGGGGCACTCCAGTCATGGACCTCATGGCGCGGTTCACCTCAGCCAAGGCGGGCAGATTCTTCAGTCGAAGAAAGGAAAGGATGTCCGAAGGCTTAGATGCCCTAGCCCAGAAATGGCCCATGGATGGTCTTCTGTATGTATTCCCCCCTTGGGCTCTCATCGGAAGGGTCCTACAACGAGTGGAAGCCCACCGGGGCTTGGTGATCCTCATAGCTCCGGATTGGCCTCGCCGCCCCTGGTATGCGGACCTGGTGAGGTTATTGGTAGACCGGCCTTGGCGACTCCCCTGCAAAAAGGGCCTTCTGAGGCAGGGACCGATACTGATGCCTCACGTGGATCGATTCTCGCTTACGGCCTGGCTATTGAAAGGGCGCGGCTTCGGAAGCGGGGATATTCGAGGTCAGTAATCTCTACCCTGTTGAACGCTTGCAAACGCTCCACCTGTCTGTCCTACGTTAGGGTCTGGCGCATCTTCGAGGCTTGGTGTGCAGAACACCGGAAGAAACCTCTGTTGGCCTCTGTTCCAGAGGTACTGGAGTTCTTACAGTCAGGTTTCGAGAAGGGCTTAGCGCCCAGCTGACTACGAGTCCAGCTGGCGGCTATTGCTTGTTATAGGGGCAGGATTCGAGGCAAGTCCTTAGGTGAACACTCGGATGTAGCCAGGTTCCTAAGAGCAGTTAGGCGCCTACGTCCCCAACAGAGATCGGTATTACCCCCTTGGGATCTCAATCTGGTGTTAAATGCCTTGACCAGGGAGCCTTTTGATCCTGCCAAGAGAGCCTCCCTGAAGGATCTTACTCTGAAGACGGTCTTTCTGGTTGCCATTTGCTCGGCCAGACGCGTCTCGGAACTTCAAGCGCTGTCCTCTCAGTTTCCCTTCATTTCATTCTACAAGGAGAAGGTGGTCTTGCGGACAGTTCCCTCTTTCTTACCCAAGGTCATCTCCCCGTTTCATGTAAACCAGACGGTTTCTCTTCCGTCCTTTGCGGCTGAAGAGCTAACGGGATGACAAGAAGCTACGTCTCCTGGACGTCCGGAGAGCGTTGAGGCTTTATCTCTCCCGCACGGCGTCCTTCCGGAAGTCTGAACGTCCATTCAATTTGGGGGACCTCATAGAGGGGAGCTGGCGGCCAAGGCCTCTATCTCTAGATGGATCAGGGAAGCTATTGCCTCTGCCTATATCCTCAAAGGGAAGCAAGTTCCAGGAGGTCTGCGCGCTCATTCAACGCGGGCGCAGGCGGCTTCTTGGGCGGAGTATAGCTTAGTTCCGCCTCTTGACATTTGCAGAGCGGCTACTTGGTCTTCCCTACATACCTTCACCAAGTACTATAGGCTGGATATTCAGGGGTCAGCTGATGCACGGTTTGGAGAAGCGGTACTTCGGTCCGGGATAGCGAAACCCTCCCAGGCCTGAACTGCTCTGTTACATCCCAGAAGTAAGGGACTGGACTGGAGTGACGATAAGGAAGAAGTAATTAGGACTTACCTGCTAATTATTGTTCCTGAAGGAACGACAGTCCAGTCCCTGTTCCCTCCCAGTTACGCTTAGGGGTGTAATGCCCCAGTGGGCAGAGCTAGGTCTGCGGACCGAAGACAGGGCGGGAGCTAAGCAGAGGACCGTTGCAACAGGTTTGGGGGTCCAGGGTGAAGCAAAGTTGGTTCAAGCCCAGGTGAACCTCCTCCGCCTCCTCACGCTGCTCCTCTCTCCCTCTTGGCATCAATGGGTTTTTTTTATCTTTGACTAGTTTATTTGGTTCTCCCTTTTAGAGTTTTGGTTTTCTGTTTAAGACTTCTTGATATAGAATACTGGTTTCAGTGGGTGGTGCTGGTGGTATTTATACCGCACCATCCTCAAAAAGGATGGGCTCAGCCTCCAAGCTGCTGGAAGGGTTACGCAACCCAGAGGTAAGGGACTGGACTGTCGTTCCTTCAGGAACAATAATTAGCAGGTAAGTCCTAATTACTTCTTAATCTTACTTGACTAAAACTAACTTTGGTATAGTTGTGGAGATGCGTCCATGTATAGTATCCTTATGAAATTTTTGCAACTTTGAGTCAAAAACCGCTTTCCTCGGTTACTTAAGCAAAAGAAATGAAACTTCCTTTTCATCCCTCCAGTCCAGTCCCGGAACCTCTGGGTTTAGTACCTCCTCCAGCAGCTTTGGAGACTGAGCACGTCTTCTCTTTTGATGACACTGGTAGTCTGTCTCCAAGCAGCTGGAGAAGTCGTGAGCCTGGACCTGGGCTCACTAGGCAACAACTGAGGAGGTTTTAGTTAGTTCAGTTTAGAGGGGTTTTTAGTCTACAGGGTGGTAGGAGCTGTAGAAGGGCTGGTTTGCCCCCTTCTTATCTCTTTTCCCTTGCTTTATTCTAGTTGGGAGTTTTAGTGTAACTATCCCTCCACCCTCCTCCTCCCCCTCCATTGGACTGTCTCTAATTGCCAGTCGCCGAGGACTCCGAAGGGGACAGGCTCCGTGCTCCCGATCCCGCCTGAACGGGTGAGGAACAGGTAGAAGGCGTGTCAGGCAGTGAACTTGCCTGGCGAAGAGACGACGAGCGGACTCAATTGTGCAGCAGCGCTTCTCCGCTTCCGGTGCCGAAGCCACGTTTATGGCTGAGCACAGGAGGGAGATTGAAGTGCCACTCTTCGTCGGAGGTAAGAGCCAGGCAGCAGATTTGAGAGCGCAGTTGCTTCGGCGGGGGTCCCAGAACGTCAGCGTTACTTGCGCTTTAGGCACGAAGGCAGGCGGCAGAGCGAGCGGCTAGGCCACGCCGCCTGGAAATTGCACGGGAAGCACGATCAGAGGGGGGTTCTCTTACAGCAAGTTTTTTTGGAGTACAGGGGGTGTTTCTCCAAGGGTCTCCATTGCCCGAGGGTTCAGGAGCCCGTTTAGGTGTGTGTGGGGGGGGGGGGGGACTCCTAGTGCAGGTTCGGGGTTTTGTGAGTACAAAAAACCCGAAACCCTCCCCCCCCCCAAACCCCCTCCCCCAAAAGAAAACGGAAGAGCGTGGCTGAAGAGTCTAAGGGGGTTGCTGATTCCTTCAGGGCTCGTTTAGTGTGTTCTGACTGCTAGGCATGGCCTCCGGGCTATGATGCCTTCTTGGCCACAGTGTTTAGTTTGTGGCATGCAAAGGGGGGCTGTTTCCGACACTGGGGTGTGTAAAGGTTGCCCTCAGGAGGCTGCTTTGATGGAACATGTGCTGGAGGTAGGGGCGGAGGGGCAGAAGACAGTCTCTCAGGGCCAGTCGGAGGCCCTAGCCCCTGCTCTACCCCCCCTGGAGCCGATAGCGGAGCCATCCTTGGCACCGGAACCAGGATCGCTACCGGTGCAGGGTCAAGCGGTTGGTCAGACTATGTTTCCGCCTGATTTCTTTCTCTTGCTGCATCAGGCTTTCTCCTTGATAACAGCCAGAGGCGGTGGCTTCTCCCTCAGAGGAGCAGGGAGAGAAAAGGCCAGGAAACCTTATTACAGCGGGAGCTGGTGGCGTCCCTCCAAAGAAGAAAAGGGTTTTGGAGGACGGATTGGCGAGGTCAACAACTTTAGAGGACGCAGAGTCCGCAGAAGGGGATCTCGATGGGGATTCCTTGGATGAGCTGGAGGAAGGTGAGCTGGCTGACCCGGAACAGCAGGCTAGAGTAGTCAGTGTTCCAAAGGGAAGAGTTGTCGGCGCTGATTGCTGAAACACTCAAGGCTTTGAATATGCCTTCTGCGAGTCCGGCAGCAGATGACACATAGTAACATAGTAGTTGACGGCAGATAAAGACCAGCATGGTCCATCCAGTCTGCCCAGCAAGATGGCACGAGCAGGTGCACCTGTCGCTCTGCGCAGGCCACCCCTCCCCATATCCTTGTTCAGGGGTAAACCCACCACTCCATGTAGGACACCCCTATTTGTTGAGACGTTATATGGTTCAGAAGTTAGATGGTACCGTTTATTTTGTTTTTATCCTATTGCTGTAAAGGGATCCTCTGTGTTTGTCCCATGCCTTTTTGAATTCCGTCACCGTGTTCACCCCTACCACTTCCATTGGGAGGGCATTCCAAGCATCCACCACCCTTTCAGTGAAAAAATATTTCCTGATATTGCCTTTCAATTTACCCCCTTGCAGCTTCATGTTATGCCCTCTAGTTTTACAGGTTCCCCGTCTTTGGAAGAGGTTGGTTTGTTCATCATTTCTCTTTAAGTATTTAAAGGTCTGAATCATATCTCCCCTGTCCCTCCTTTTCTCTAAAGTGTACATATTTAGGTCTCCAAGTCTCTTCTCATAAGGCTTCTGACGCAGGCTCCAAATCATTTTGGTCGCCTTCCTCTGAACAGTCTCCAGTCTTTTTACATCCTTTGCAAGATATGGTCTCCAAAACTGAACACAGTATTCCAAGTGAGGCCTCACCAGTGACCTATACAGTGGCATAAGTACCTCTTCTTTTCTGCTGGTAATCCCTCTTTGTATGCAACCCAACATCCTCCTGGCTTTTGCCACCGCCTTGTCGCACTGTTTTGCCACCTTGAGATCATCAGAGATAATCACACCAAGGTCTTTCTCCTGAACCGTGCATACCAACCTTTCGCCCCCTATTGTGTACATTTCTCTTGGATTCCTGCTACCCAAGTGCATGACGCTACACTTTTTTGCATTAAATCGTAGTTGCCAAGCATTAGACCAGTCTTCCAGCTTTTGTAGATCTTTCTTCATGTTAACCACTCCCTCGGGGGAGTCCACTCTGTTGCAAATTTTCGTGTCGTCTGCAAAAAGACAGACTTTTCCATTCAGTCCTTCAGCAATATCACTCACAAATACTTTGAACAGTGCCGGGCCCAGGACCGAACCCTGGGGCATCCCGCTAATCACCTTCCTCTCATCTGAGTGAGCTCCATGTACAATCACCTTCTGTCGTCTGTCAGTCAACCAATTTCTAATCCAGTTTACTATCTTGGGACCCATCCCCAAGCTACTGAGTTTGTTGACAAGCCTCCGATGAGGAACAGTATCAAAGGCTTTGCTGAAATCCAGGTAGATGACATCCATCGCATGCCCCTGATCTAGTTCCCTGGTCACCCAGTCAAAGAACTCAATCAGATTTGTTTGGCAAGATCGTCCTTCGGTAAAACCATGTTGCCTCGGGTCTTGCAACCTGTTGGTTTTGAGAAAGTTCACTATTCGCTCTTTCAGGAGCGCCTCCATTACTTTTCCCGCCACTGAGGTAAGGCTCACGGGCCTGTAGTTTGACACTTCTTCCCTGTCACCACTTTTGTGTAGAGGTACGACATCAGCCATTCTCCAGTCCTGAGGAACCTCTTCTGTTTCCAAGGATCTGTTAAAGACATCTTTTAACGGTCCTGCTAGAACCTCTCTGAGCTCTTTCAGTATCCTGGGATGTATCCCATCCGGTCCCATGGCTTTGTCCACTTTCAGTTTAGCAAGTTGTTCTAACACCTCTTCTTCTGTGAATGGTGTGGTATCTACTTCATTCCCATTTTTATATTTGGGAGTCACAGCTGGTCCATCTTCAGGATCTTCTTTAGTAAACACAGAGCAGAAGTAATTGTTTAGCAATTTCGCTTTTTCAGTGTCGCTTTCCACGAGTCCTTCCCCGGCACTTCTGAGTCCTGCAATTCCAACTCTGATCTTTTTCCTTTCCTGAATATACCTGAAGAAATTTTTGTTGCCACCCTTAACATCTTTAGCCATCTTTTCCTCTGCCTTTGATTTTGCTATCCTTATTTCTCTTTTAGACTCTTTGAGCTTGATCCTGTATTCATTTCTGTGTTCTTCTGTTTGCAAGCTTTTGAATTTTGCAAAAGTTGTGTTTTTTGCCTTTATATGAGCAGCCACCTCTTTAGAAAACCAAATAGGTTTCCTTCTCCTCTTGCTTTTATTTACTTTAATTACATATTTATCTGTTGCCCCTTTTATGGCCTCCTTCAGTTTAGCCCATTGCAATTCCACTTCCTTTATCTCCTCCCACCCCGTCATCTCCTCCTTTAAGTGCTCTGCCATTTTATTGAAGTCAGTGTATTTGAAGTTTAGGACTTTGAGCTTCCTATGATTGGCCTTTACCATGGCTTTTATTTCAAACCACACCGTGTGATGGTCGCTGTTGCTCACAGGGGCACTCACGCAGACATTCGACACACTATCACCGTTGGTGAGCACTACATCCAGCATTGAGCTTTCCCTGGTTGGTTCCATCACCATTTGTCTAAATAATGCATCTTGGAGAGCATCCACAATTTTTTTGCTTCTTTCCAGATGTGCAGAAGGAGTAATCCAATCCACATCAGGTAGATTAAAGTCACCCAATATGATTGCTTCCCCCTTTGTTGCTATCTTGGCAATATCTATAATCAATTCATTGTCTCTCTCTTCAATTTGAGTCGGAGGTCTGTAGACTACAGCAATATGGATGACAGTGCCATCTCCTCTTTCCAACGCAATCCAGAGCGCTTCTTCTTTTCCCCATGTCCCCTGCATTTCAGTAGCTTTAATATTGCTTTTGACATACAAGGCTACTCCTCCTTTTCCATTTTCTCTGTCTCTTCTGAATAGATTATAGCCAGCTATGGCTATATCCCAATCATGTGATTCATTAAACCATGTTTCTGTAATGGCCACAATGTCCAAATCCGTTTCCACCATTAGGGCTTCCAGGTCTGGAATTTTTTTGGCTAAGCTTCGAGCATTTGTGCTCATTGCTTTCCAGCATTTTCCTGTCTTGTGTATACTTTGCATTGATTTTATTCTGCCCACTTCCTTCCACATGTTTTTGATGTGTGGTTTAAAAGTGTGGCTGTTTCTGATGTTGTTCTGCTTTTGTTGGGGGTGGCAGGCCCGTTGGAGGGCCCGTTGTTGCAGGCCATCCGTACTACTCAGAGGGTATTCCCGATCCACAGAGTGGTGCAGGATATGATTCAGAAAGAATGGAATATGCCCGAGGCGGGGCTCAAGGGGTCCAGGGCGGTAGCTCGTCTTTATCCTTTCTCAGATCAGGATAGGGAACTTTTCCGTTCGCCAAAGGTCAGTGCGGCGGTGTCAGCTATCACCAAGAAGATGACGATTCCGGTCGAGGGAAGTGCAGCCCTCAAGGATGGTTAGGATAGGAAGCTGGATACGTTATTGAAACAGGTTTTTGACATCAGCGCCCTATCAATACAGGCTTCTATCTCGGGGGCTTGGGTAGCTAGAACATAAGAACATAAGATATGCCATACTGGGTCAGACCAAGGTCCATCAAGCCCAGTATTCTGTTTCCAACAATGGCCAATCTAGGTCATATGTACCTAGCAGTTTCCCCAAGAGACACAAGTTCCACAATGCTTGTACTGGGTCAAGCATTGATATCTTCGGTCACTTCTTAATAATGGTTTATGGACCTTTCCTCCAGGAACCTGTCCAAACCTTTTTTAAACCCAGCTACACTAACAGCCTTTACTACATCCTCTGGTAACAAATTCCAGAGTTTGATTACACGTTGAGTGAAAAAATATTTTCTTTTATTAGTCTTAAATAGTTTACCCTGTAGCTTCATTGCATGTCCCCTAGTCTTTCTATATTCTGATAAGGTAAACAATCGATCTACGTTTACCCGTTCCACTCCGTTCATTAATTTATAGACTTCTATCATATCTCCCCTCAGTCGTCTCTTTTCCAGGTTAAAGAGCCCTAACCTTTTTAGCCTTTCTTCATAGGAGTATCCTTCCATCCCCTCTACCATTTTGGTGGCTCTTCTCTGTACCTTTTCTAAAATCGCTATATCCTTTTTAAGATACGGTGACCAGAATTGCACACAATATTCAAGGTGCGGTCTCACCATGGAACGATATAGAGGCATTATAATATCTTTTGTTTTATTTTCCATTCCTTTCCTTATCATACCTAGCATTCTATTTGCTCTCTTGGCCGCCGCTGCACACTGGGCCGAGGGTTTTAACATGGTATCCACAATGACGCCTAAATCTTTTTCCTGGGTGGTGGTTCCTAATGTGCAACCTTGCATCGTGTAACCATAGTTTGGGTTGTTCTTCCCTAGGTGCATAACCTTGCACTTGTCCACATTAAATTTCATCTGCCATTTTGATGCCCAGTCTTCCAATTTATCAAGATCCTCTTGCAATTTTTCACAATCCTCTTGGGTTTTAACAACTTTAAATAGTTTTGTGTCATCTGCAAATTTGATAACCTCACTCGTTATTCCACTTTCCAGGTCATTTATGAATATGTCAAAAAGCAGCGGACCCAGCACAGATCCCTGGGGTACACCACTATTCACCTTTCTCCATTGGGAAAATAGGCCATTTAGCCCTACCCTCTGCTTTCTATCTTTTAACCAATTCCTGATCCACAATAGTACACTGCCTCCTATCCCATGACTCTTTAGTTTTGCCAAAAGTCTCTGATGAGGGACCTTGTCAAAGGCTTTCTGAAAGTCCAGATACACAATATCAACTGACTCACCTTTGTCCACCTGTTCATTCACTCCTTCAAAAAAACATAACAGATTAGTAAGACAAGATCTTCCTTGTCTAAAGCCATGTTGGCTGTCTCCCATTAGGTTGTGACTATCTACATGCTGAGTAATTTTATTCTTTGATGGTTTCTACCATTTTTCCCGGTACTGACGTCAGGCTCACCGGTCTGTAGTTTCCCGGATCACCCCTGGAACCCTTTTTAAAAATTGGTGTTACATTGGCGATCCTCCAATCTTCAGGTATTAGAGATGATTTTAATGATAGTTCACAGATTACTGATAGCAGTTCTGCAATCTCATATTTCAGTTCTTTCAACACACTTGGATGTATACCATCCGGCCCAGGTGATTTGCTACTCTTCAGTTTATCTAATAGTTGTAAGACATCTTCCCGATGTATCGATATTTCCTTCAATTCTTCTGCTCCTTTAAATACCTCTTCAGTCATGGGTAACATCCCTACATCTTCCTCAGTAAAGACCGAAGCAAAGAATTCATTCAGTCTCTCCGCTATCGCCTTGTCGCCTCTTAGTGCTCCTTTAACCTCTTTATCATCTAATGGACCAACTGACTCTCACAGGTTTTTTGCTACGAATGTACTTGAAAAGGTCTTTATTTCGCGTTTTTGCTTCCGCAGCAAGCTTCTTCTCAAATTCTCTCTTTGCCTGCCTTATCAATGCCTTGCATTTAACTTGCCAGTGCTTGTGCTGTTTCCAGGTTTCGTCGTTTGGCTCTTTTTTCCATTTCCTGAAAGATGCTTTTTTGGCAACAACAGCCTCTCTGACCTCACCTTTAAACCATGCTGGCAGTTTTTTGTACTTCCTTCCACTTTTCTTAAAGCGTGGAATACAGCTGGTCTGGGCTTCCAAGATAGTATTTTTCAACAACACCCAAGCTTGATGTACGTCTTTAACCTTCACAACTGCTCCTTTTAGTTTTTTCTTAACTGTGTTCCTCATTTTATCATAGTCTCCCTTTCGAAAGTTAAAAGGGTAGTACTGTGGATTTCCTTACTATCCCTCCTCCACTAATTAAATCAAAGGCGATCATGCTATGATCACTATTGCCAAGTGGCCCCAACACCCTTATCTCTTGCACTAGATCTGGTGTTCCACTAAGGACTAGGTCTAATATGGCTTCCCCTCTGGTCGGTTCATGAACCAGCTGCTCCAAGAAGCAGTCATTTATTTCATCTAGGAACTTTATCTCCCTAGCATGTCCTGACGTGACACTGACCCAGTCGATACCGGGGTAATTGGAATCACCCATTATTATTACTGCGCTGTAACTTTTGTTAGCTTCCTTGATTTCTTTGAGCATTTCATCATCCATTTGGTCATTCTGGTCATTCTGGCTCGATAGTACACCCCCACTGCCATCGCCTTCCCCCTTTTATATGGAATTTCAATCCATATAGATTCTACAGCAGATTTTGTTTCCTGCAAAACTTTAATCCTTTCTGAGTCAATGCCCTCTCTAACATAGAGCGCAGCCCCTCCACCAATTTGATCAGCTCTATCATTACGATATAGTTTGTGCAGAGAGAGGGATGCGGAGGCCCTTAAGACGTCCATCTCACGGATCCTGGAGTTTGTGCAGGACAGCTTTGACAAGGGGCTTGCCGCTGCGTCGCTGAAGGTGCAGGTTGCAGCCTTGTCCTGCTACAGAGGACAGATTGCTGGTCGTCCCATCGGGGACCATTTGGATGTCAAGCCCTTTCTGCGAGCGGTATCGCTCTTGCGGCCACCAAGTAGGCGACTGGTGCCCAAATGGCAGCTTCCTCTGGTCCTAGAGGCGCTGGAGCGGGAACCGTTCGAGCCACTGAGTAGGGCATCGGTGAAGGATCTCACTTTGAAGGTGGTGTTCCTGGTGGCTATTTGTTCGGCGAGGTGGATTTCGGAGCTCCAAGCGTTGTTCTGCAGGGAACCCTATCTCTCCTTCTTTTATTGAAAGGTGGTGCTGCGTCCTGTTCCAGCGTTCTTGCCCAAGGTGGTGTCGCCGTTTCACTTGAATCAGGACATTTCGCTGCCCGTGTTCAGGTCGGGCTCAGCGGAGTCGGTACAGAGGACATTAGACGTCCGGCGGGCGTTGAAGTATCTGCAGCGTACCAAGAGCTTTCGCAGGTCAGAGAGGCTGTTTGCTCTCTTTGCGGGGCCTAGAAGGGGAGAGGCAGCGTCAAAGGCTTCAGGCTGGTGTAGTGGGACCCTCCCGTTAGATTTACTGCTCTGGTACTTACTCAGAGGTCCGGGACTAGACTGGGGATACGATCAGGAAGGTGAAATTAGACTTACCTGCTAATTGTTGTTCCTGGAGTAGACCCAGTCTAGTCCCGAGTCCCGTCCCAGTGTTGAGGGTGGAGGAAGCGCAGTCTGAGTTTCTGGAAGGTGACAGGTAAGAGGAGTTGAGTCCGGGGAAGATCTCTCCGGGGGACTTTAGGGTCATCTTCTCATGTTAGCGTTCGAGCAGGTGAGAGGACAGCCTCTTCACTTTTAGTGGTTAACAGTTCTTAATTAGTTTGTTGTGATAGTTTTTGGGGAGGGGCCAGATTTTGTAAGTGGCCCTTTGCGGGGCGGCTGTGAGGTTGAAACTTACTTGTTGCTCTGGTGAGTCTGCTTTGTCAGTAGGGTGCTGATGGAGGAAGGCGGCTCCCAGAGTGATATACGGATGACATCACAAAAAGAAGGAGGTTCCTCGGTCTCCAAGCTGCTGAATGAGGTGGACAACTCAGAGGTCTGGGACTAGACTGGGTCTACTCCAGGAACAACAATTAGCAGGTAAGTCTAATTTCACCTTATCCTACCCCGTAATATAGTGTATTCTTAACCATTCTTAAAGCTTAGCGAGCCCCCTCCTCATGTTTGTTATGTTTATGTTTATTGCATTTGATATACCGCCTTTAAACAAGCAATCAAGGCAGTTTTGATAATTCCTTAGCGTTCCTCCAGTTTAGTCCTCCACCTCTGGGTTGTGAACCTCCTCCTGCAGCTTGGAGACTGGGGATGTCAAACTCGTGACATCACTGGATATAGCATACTGGAATCTCCCATCAGCCCCGCTGTGTCCAGTCTCCATGCAGCAGGAGGACGTAGTGAGCTTAGGTGCTGGGCTCACTAGAGAAACGAATAAGGAGCAACTTAGCTAGATTTTTAGATCCTTAATTTTCTAGGTTTTAATCAATTTTGGTTCCTTATCGTCACTCCAGTCCAGTCCCTTACTTCTGGGGTTGCGCAACCCTTCCAGCAGCTTGGAGGCTGAGCCCAACCTTTTTGGGGATGGAGCGGTATAAATACCACTGGGACCACCCCCTATCTCCAGTATTCTCAGCCTCCAAGCAGCTGGAGGGTTCCGTAAGCCTTGGGCTTACTGGAGTCCTGCCTTCACTTATTAATCTTAATTTAATTTTACTTTAATTTAATATGCTTAATCTTGCTTAAGTGTTTGTTTTATTTCCTTTGAAAGTTTAGTTACCTTGATTCCTTAGCTCTGCTCCTTTAAGACTTACCTTCCCCCTCCCGGACCCGGCACTCGCAAAGCAATTTGCGGATCTGCGGCACAGAGGAGGTGCTCTGCTTTGCCCAGCTTCCAGGGTGACGATTGCTACCTCCTTGGGGGGAAACAGCCTCGCGCCGAAGCCCAGAAGGTGGCTGAGCGCTAGAGGCTGCAACGCCGACCTGCCCATCCCGGCCCAACGCGTGTGACCGCGGAGGCGAACGGCACGATACACGGAGTTCAAGTTCCACACGGTGCGATCAGACGGCGATCGCACACGTGTTGCAGGGGGAATCAGCACCGGACTCAGCACCGGAGCTCCGCCAGGCGCCAGGAGCACACTCAGTCTCCCCGGCTCAGGCTCCACGTGGTGGGGCCTACCACGTGTTGAGCCTCCGGGTGGTAGACACTGCACCAGGCCCAGGATCGGCAAACCGCAAGTACTTCCCTTAGGGGACAAAGGGGTCTTGGACTCTTTCAACGGCGATTCTCAAAGTTGTTTTAAAAGTTGTTTTTAATTTTATTTACCTTTAATTTCTTACTGTCTCAGCTAAAAAGGTGTTTATAGGATTGTTTCCTAAAAGTATTCGGGCCTTGGGGGTTAAGGCTTCTCAGGATAAGCTTCAGTCCCTTCCCATTGAGGGGGTTCCCTGCTTTGCCTTGATTTGGAATTTGGTTTTGGGTTTGGGCCCCTTTTTTCTCATACAGCCAATTGCTTAGCCCTGCCACTAAGCACAGCCTTCGGAGCCGACGGGAAAGCATGGCCACCAAGGCAAAGTGCCCATCCTGTGGCACACGGAGGGGCACCCCCACAGAGACAGGAGTCTGCAGGCCATGTGTGGCAGCGTCTACCTCTGTAGAGCAGGAAATCAGTTTGACCATGTCACAAACACCTCAGGTCCCTGGGGAAGCCCTGGAAGCCGAAGGGGGGGGCTCAGTTACCTCCGGCTACTAGCACAGAGGTTCTCTCCCCTCCTCTATCCCGTGCCACGCTGGAGGGAGGGGCCGGAGAGCTCTTCTCCCCAGACTTCGTCCTATTGCTTCACCAAGCTTACTGCATGCGCAGGCAGGGGCTTGGCCCAGGCGATACAGGTCCGCCAGCAGAAGCCAGATTAGACAAGCCTAGGAGAGCTAGCGGTCAGGACTCAGGGATACCCCACAAGCGCACCAGGCTAATGAGTGAAGAGATTCTCCCTCCCCTGTCTCAGGGCACTCCAGAGGAGGAGGGTTCCGAAAGGGACTTAGAGGAGGAAGACGAGGAGCTGGAAGAAGGGGAGATCCCGGAGGAGGACCATGCTCGCATTGTCAGGGTGTTCCGCCGAGAAGAGCTCTCTTCTCTAATCAACGAGTCCCTAAAAGCCCTCAACGTTACCTCAGATTCCCCAACAGAGGACGAGGCACTAGAGGATCCCCTAATCCAGGCCGTCAGAAGGTCCCAGAAAGTTTTCCCGGTTCACAGAGTGGTACGTCAGATGATACAAGAGGAATGGGATCAACCAGAGTCAGGCCTGTGAGGGGTACGAACTATGTCTCGTCTCTACCCTCTCCCTGAGCCAGATAAAGAACTGCTGAAGTCCCCCAGAGTAGATGCGGCGGTATCAGCAGTCACCAAGAAGACCACTATCCCAGTGGAAGGAGCCTCGGCCCTAAGGGATGATCAAGACAGGAAATTGGATACGCTCCTGAAACAAGCCTTTGACGTCAGCGCTCTTGCCTTGCAGGCCTCAGTATCAGGAGCCTGGGTGGCTCGGGCCTGCTTAAGGTGGGCACAACAGATCCAGTCAACAGAGGGATCAGCGGCCGAAGCGCAGGCCAACGCGACTAAGGTGGAATCCGGAGCAGTCTATTTGGCGGATAGTCAGTATGATCTAATCAGAAGCCTAGCCAAGAACATGGCCTCGGTGGTGGCGGCTAGGCGCTACCTTTGGCTACGGAATTGGGCAGCAGATGCTTCCTCTAAGGCGCGCCTGAGCCGACTTCCTTTTAAGGGGAAACTGTTGTTTGGCGAAGATTTGGAAAAGCTAGTTAAGGACCTGGGGGAGTCAAAGGGGGGCAGGCTCCCAGAAGACAGACAAAAACAGGGGCGCTCTCTTCCCCCTTTACGTACCCAGCCTAAGGAACCACGGAGGTTTCGTCCAGCCAGGTCAGCCCCCTTTTCCAAGACCCGTTTCCCCTCAAGGGGACAAGGTTTCCGAGGGTTCCGGGGAGCTGGCCGAGGATTCGGAACAGCCTCTTCCTCCTTCTCGGGTTCCAGAAAACAATGAGAAACTGGGGGCCCAGGAGGGAAGGCAACCGATAGGGGGTCGCCTCAGGTTCTTCCTTCCCGCCTGGTCCCGGGTCACGTCCGATCAATGGGTCCTAGAAGTGATCAGAGAGGGCTATTCTCTCGAATTTTCAGAACAAATCCCTCCGGCCTTTGTCCGCTCTCCCTGCGGCTCTCCTTCAAGGAGGGCGGCGGTGGAGGCAACTCTCGCACGCCTATTAGCTCTCGGGGCGGTGATCCCCGTTCCACCAAAACAGCGAGGATCGGGTCGGTACTCAATTTATTTCGTGGTACCAAAGAAGGAAGGCTCCCTTCGGCCGATCCTGGATCTAAAACAAGTAAATCGCTGCCTCAGAGTACCCCACTTCCGGATGGAGACTCTACGTTCTGTCATAGCAGCCGTAAGGGAAGGAGAGTTCCTAACCTCCCTCGACTTGACAGAAGCCTATCTGCATATCCCAATCAGGAAGTCCCATCAGCAGTTCCTGAGATTCGCGGTACCAGGAGGCCACTTTCAATTCCAGGCCCTTCCATTCGGCCTAGCCACGGCTCCCAGAACATTCACCAAGGTAATGGTGGTGGTAGCAGCCTTCCTTCGGAAGGAGGGCATATTAGTTCATCCTTACTTGGACGATTGGCTAATCCGGGCAAAATCCGAAGAAGAAAGTCTCTCGGCAACGGCCAGAGTAATCCAGGTTTTAGAGAACTTGCGTTGGGTCATCAATCGTACAAAGAGCAGACTGACTCCCTCCCAGGAACTCGAGTACCTCGGGGCAAGATTCGACACCAACAGCGGAAGAGTTTTCTTGTCACGAACGAGATCAAGGGATCTAAGGCTCCTAGTCTCTGTTTCTAGCCAGAAGAAGCCCCTCGGCGTGGCATTATCTTCAACTTCTGGGAACAATGGCGGCGGCAATAGAAGTAGTACCATGGGCCAGGGCCCACATGCGCCCATTGCAGCGTTCTCTGTTGCGTCGGTGGTCTCCCCAGCATCACCCGCTCTCTCGACAGTTACCGTGCGCTCCGCGGACCAAACAGGCACTCTACTGGTGGAGAAACCCAAGGAACCTGGTCCGCGGGATGCCTCTCGAACCCCCTCAGTGGATACTGTTGACAACGGATGCCAGCCTCTCGGGCTGGGGGGCACACTGCCAAGCTCAGTTCGCCCAGGGTCACTGGATACCGTTGGAAGCGCAATGGCCCATCAACAGACTGGAATTGCGGGCCGTCACCCTGGCGCTCAAAGCACTCGAGACCTTAGTTCAAGGAAGAGCAATTCGCGTCCTCTCCGACAATGTCACCGCGGTGGCCTACATCAATCACCAGGGAGGCACCAGCAGCCCCGCTCTCGAAAAGGAGGCGGACACCCTCTTACAGTGGGCGGAGATCCATCTGCAGGCGCTATCAGCACAGCACGTGGCCGGAACGGACAACGTCACGGCCGATTTCCTCAGCAGGTGCAAGATAGACCACGGGGAGTGGGAACTAGAGCAGGAGACCTTCAAGCAAATAGTAGCTCGGTGGGGAGTGCCAGTCATGGACCTCATGGCACGGTTCTCGTCAGCCAAGGTGGACAGATTCTTCAGTCGGCGGAGGGAAAGAATGTCCGAGGGCTTGGATGCCCTGTCCCAAAAGTGGCCTTCGGAGGGTCTTCTCTATGTATTCCCGCCTTGGGCTCTGATCGGAAAAGTACTCCAGCGGGTAGAGTCGCACCAGGGATTGGTAATCCTCATAGCCCCGGACTGGCCTCGCCGACCCTGGTATGCGGACCTGGTGAGAATGATCGTCGACCAGCCGTGGCGGCTCCCTTGCAAAAGGGACCTATTAAGGCAAGGCCCGGTACTGATGCCACACGTGGATCGGTTCTCGCTTACGGCCTGGCTATTGAAAGGGCACGGCTCCTGAAACGAGGGTACTCGGGGGCAGTAGTCTCGACTCTGCTACAGGCCAAGAAGCGCTCGACCTGTCTTTCCTACGTGAGGGTCTGGCGCATCTTCGAATCCTGGTGCGCGGAGCGCCGAAGGAAACCACTCTCGGCCTCGGTTCCGGAGGTCCCTGGAATTCCTGCAGGCAGGGTTTGACAAGGGTCTGGCCCACAGTTCCTTAAGGGTCCAGCTGGCGGCCATCGCTTGCTACAGGGGCAAGGTCCGAGGCAAACCCCTAGGGGCCCACGCGGACGTCGCAAGGTTTTTAAGGGCAGTTAGACGGCTACGACCACAACGAAGGTCAGTCATCCCCCCTTGGGACCTTAACCTTGTACTAAATGCCTTAATCGGGAATCCCTTTGAGCTATTAAGGAATGCCTCCCTAAAAGACTTAACTCTGAAGACAGTTTTCCTTATCGCCATCTGCTCGGCCAGAAGAATCTCGGAACTACAAGCGCTGTCCTCGCAGCCCCCCTTTCTGTCCTTCCTCAAGGATAAAGTGGTGCTGCGCACGGTTCCATCCTTCCTACCCAAGGTCACCTCCCCTTTCCATGTGAACCAGACAATTACCCTCCCGGCCTGCGCAACGGAAGGGCGGGAAGTTGGGGATGACAAGCTTCGCCTACTAGACATTCGCAGGACCCTGAAGCGTTACCTCTCCCACACAACGCCCTTCAGAAAATCTGAACACCTATTCATCCAGTTCGGGGGGCCGCACAAAGGGGAGGCGGCGGCCAAGGCCTCCATCTCTAGGTGGATCAGGGAGGCAATCGCCTCCGCCTATATCCTGAAGGGGAAGCAAGTTCCCGTGGGCCTGCGAGCACATTCCACGAGGGCTCAGGCTACCTCTTGGGCGGAGTTCAGCCTAGTTCCTCCGCTGGATATCTGTAGGGCGGCGACTTGGTCATCCCTCCACACCTTCACCAAGCACTACAGGTTGGACGTCCAGAGTGCAGCAGACGCTCGGTTTGGCCTGGCGGTTCTTCGTTCCGGTATGCCGGATCCCACCCAGGGTTGAACTGCTCGGGTACATCCCAGAAGTAAGGGACTGGACTGGAGTGACGATAAGGAAATGGTAATTAGGCCTTACCTGCTAATTGCTGTTCCTGAAGGAACGACAGTCCAGTCCCTGATCCCTCCCATTTCCGGCTGAAGTTAAGAGTATTGTTTAGTCGGAAGCATCGGAACGAACCCAGGCCAGGTGCGGCTAGCCCCGGCACCCCCCCTCCGTCCGGGGCCATCCCTCCCATCCTTTCCCATGCCATTCCAAAAAAAAAAAAGTTTTAGTTATAGTCAATTTTCTTGAGGTGTTATAGCTATATAGTTCGGTTACGAAAGTTTGTTATGTCTGCTTTTTCATTCGAATACTGGAGTTAGGGGGTGGTCCCAGTGGTATTTATACCGCTCCATCCCCAAAAAGGTTGGGCTCAGCCTCCAAGCTGCTGGAAGGGTTGCGCAACCCCAGAAGTAAGGGACTGGACTGTCGTTCCTTCAGGAACAGCAATTAGCAGGTAAGGCCTAATTACCATTTTGTCCCTTTAAATTTATTTGTGTTAGGGGGTATCTCTTTAAAAAAAAAAATGGGGGGCTGATCGGGTCAAGTGTCCCTGCCGCACCAAGATGACTATATTTCATTTACCGGATTTCTCTCCCTAGACAGCGGGGGAGAGATCTCCTGAAGCGGCCCACCTGCCCCTCACTCTCCTAAGGTGCGACGGCCCGACGCTCTGAATCCTGGCGGGAGCGTGGTCAGATGCAGCAGCAGTTGCAGAGAAGGCTCTCGCTGCAGACGTTACTCCTAGCGCGGAGCGACGTCGCAGCTTGAAGGGCCCTGGTCTCTGGCGGTAAGGCTTCCGTTCTTGGCGGCGTTGCCGAAGTCTGGGGTGTTTTTTGAGCCGGAGGGCCTCTTCAAGATTACGCACCAAAACACGTTCTTTCAGACGCCGTGGGCATTTTAAAGTAGCAGTTTTCACCGCGTGGCTGCGAGGGTTGCAGGCTGCTGCGAGGGGTAATTAGCTCGCTTCCCCTTTTTTTCTTTAGTTCTTTGGTTTGCTTTACACCTTTAGTTCTGTTCCTTGTTTATCTATTTATTTATTCATTTTTTAATTAGGTAAGATAAAAAAGAAATTGGGGTTTAGTTTCAGGGGGTCCTCATTTTCCCGGGCGTTTTGCAGGTGGAAGGAGAGTGGAAAAGGCTCAGTGATGGTTGGTTTTCCCTGTTGGTTTCATTAGTTAAAAAAAAAAAAAGATAAATAAAACTTGTGGAATGCCCCTCAGTCTAGACGTTTCCTGGCCAGGCCTCATTGGCACGTCATCACATGTCAGCATGCCCGCAGTGCGTGGTTTGTGGAACCCACAGAGGCACTGTGGTAGACACCGGCATTTGTAGGGGCTGTGCTGCTGTTTCTGCCAGTATGGAGCAGCAGATGGAGAGCACAGCAGTCCAAGCTTCCCAGGGGTCCATGGCAGGAGTTGAGGGCGAACCATGGGGGCCTACCCCGTCGGTGTCCGACACGGAAGTTTCAACAGCATTCCCTACTGTGTCCTCGGGTACAGAGAGAGGTTCACAGCTGGGAGATTTTTATCCTGACTTTGTCCTGTTAATGCATCAGTCATTTTGTTTAAGGCGTCAGGGTAAATTGCCTGATCCCATGTTGCTTCCCTCGGCCACTCCACAGTCAGGGAGGGCAATGGGGAAGGTCTTTCCCCGAGACCATCGAAGAGGTCTCGCCCACCGGATCAACCCTCTTCTGAGCTGGGGTGGCAGGAGGTGGAAGACACAGACCTGGAGCTTGATGCAGATATGGAAGAGATGGAAGAGTTGGAAGAAGGGGAAATCTTTGAACCTGAGGATCAGGCGAAAATCATTCGGGTGTTCCAAAGGGATGAACTAACGGCACTAATTACTGAATCCCTCCAGACGCTAAAGCTCGCCACGATGCAACCGGTTGAAGAAGACGATGGAGAGGACCCTATCATTCAAGCGGTGCGGCAGGCTCAGATAGTGTTTCCCGTCCACAAGCTGGTAGATCGGATGATTCAGGATGAGTGGGATCAGCCAGAAGTGGGACTCCGGGGGATTAGGACTATGAACAAGCTCTATCCCTTGGCGGAGAAAGACAAAGAGAAATTCCGCTCTCTGCGGGTTGATGCAGCGGTGTCCGCGGTCACGAAAAAGACCACAATACCGGTGGAAGGTAGTGTGGCCTTGAAGGATGCGCAGGATAGAAAAGGGATGGGTTGTTGAACAAATCCTTCAGGCAGATGCATTGTCATTACAGGCTTCCATTTGTGGAGCTTGGGTGGCAAGAGCATGCCTCAGATGGTCACAACACTTACAACAGTCGGACGCTTTGGAACAGGACAGTGCAAGGGAGCTAGAGCGTCTAGAGTCGGGGTCCACTTATTTGGCGGATGTACACTATGATCTGATCAGGGCCTTGGCGAATAGCATGGCTTCGCTGGTGGCCGCCCGTAGATCTCTGTGGCTCAGAAGTTGGGCGGCTGACGGATCTTCCAAGTCAAGATTTAGTAAACTCCCTTTTAAAGGGAAGTTATTGTTTGGAGAGGATCTTGACAAGCTGGTAAAGGATTTAGGGGAGTCCAAGGGTGGAAGGCTACCGGAGGACAAACCTAAGCAAGGAAAATTCTCTCAGGCCTTTAGAAGTCAGTTTCGAGATTTCAGGAGATTTCGCACTTCTCATTTGGGTGGTTTCCAAAGGGGAAGATTTGCTTCTCGAGCACAGGGGATTCGTGGCTTTCGTGGAGCAAGTAGAGGATTAGCTGCATCGTCCGCAGGGTCTGCGCGAAAACCACAATGAAAGGAGGCGGGTTCGGGCAGTGAACCAGCTGATAGGAAGGCGGCTTCGGGGGTTTCTTCCTGCCTGGACCTAGATAACTTCCGATCAGTGGGTGCTGGAGATCATACGCGAAGGTTATGCGCTAGATTTGGCAAGGCCGGTTCGGCACTCTTTTGTGATGTCTCCTTGCAGAGGTCACACAAAGACTCTTGCGTTCCGTCAGACTCTGCACCGACTCGTGCATTTGGGAGCCGTAGTATCGGTACTGGTGGAGGAGTATGGAGTGGGACGGTACTCCATTTATTTCGTGGTGCCAAAGAAAGACGGAGCCCTCCGGCCTATCCTGGACCTCAAGGGAGTAAATCGTTCGGTCCGGGTACCACATTTCAGAATGGAAACACTAAGGTCGGTCATTGTAGCGGTGAGGCAAGGAGAGTTTCTGACTTCCCTCGATCTCACGGAGGCGTATTTGCCCGTCCCAATCAGAGCGTCTCATCAAAAGTACTTGCGCTTTGCTCTGCCTTGGGGACATTACCAGTTCCAAGCGTTGCCCTTTGGTCTTGCTACAGCTCCACACACTTTCACCAAGATCATGGTGGTAGTGGCGGCGGCTCTATGGAAAGGAGGAGTCCTGGTTCATCCTTACCTTGACGATTGGTTGGTTTGGGTGAAGTCTGCAGTCGAACGAGAGGGCTACAGACAAGGTGGTAATGTTTCTTCAGAGTTTTAGTCTGGGTGATCAATCCGACCAAGAGTCGACTGGTACCGTCCCAGGATATCGAGTATCTGGGTGTACGTTTCGATACTCAGAGGGGAGCGGTGTTTCTGCCGGATCGGAGAGTTTGAGCGCTCCAGCAGTTGGTGCGAGCTTTCAGGTCGGCTCCAGCGCCCACGGCATGGAGTTACCGTCATGTGCTGGGGACAATGGCGGCGACCCTGGAAGTGGTGCCGTGAGCCCGATTTCATATGAGATCGTTGCAGAGGTCGTTGCTGCGCCGATGGTCACATCAGTTTGACTCGTTGAATAAAAGACTTCCTTGTCCTCGGGTCAAGCAGGCCCTTTGTTGGTGGCTAATGCCTGGGTCTCTGAGAGCGGGGATGCCCCTGGAGCAGCCGGAGTGGCTCCCGCTGCTGACGGATGCTAGTCTTGCGGGGTGGGGAGCACATTGCGGAGAGCTCTTCGGGCATTTGGACTCTGGAGGAGAGCAAATGGTCAATTAATTGACTGGAGCTCAGAGCAGTTTTGTTAGCCCTGAAAAGGTTTGAAACAATGGTGACAGGGCGAGCGATAATGTGTACTGTCCGACAACGCAGTGATGGTGACCTACATAAATCGGCAGGGCGGTACAGGAAGTGTGGCCATGGAAGAAGAAGCAGACGGTCTGTTCTCTTTGGTAGAGAATCGGTTGCCAACAATCTCGGCAGCGCACATTGCAGGAAAGGACAACGTGATGGCAGATTTCCTCAGCAGGGTCCTAGTGGATGCAGGGGAATGGGAGTTGCATCCGGATGTATTCGAGCAAATAGTTCAGAGATGGGGGACGCTGGTCATGGATCTGATGGTGACCTTTCAGTCCAAAATCGATTCTGTTCTTCAGCAGACGGCGAGAGAGGATGTCGGAAGGCATCAACGCATTGATGCAACCATGGCCGTCGGCGGGTCTCCTTTATGTATTCCCGCCGTGAACGCTCATTGGATGGGTGGTTCAGCGGATCGAAATGCATCAGAGACGGTTGCTGTTGGTGGCTCCGGACTGGCCGAGGCACCCGTGGTACGCCGATCTCATGCGCTTGCTGGACGGGGACCCGTGGAGGTTGCCGACATCAGAGAGGCTGTTGATCCAGGGCCCGCTTCAAATGCCTCAAGTGGGTCGGTTCTTGCTTACGGCTTGGCCATTGAAAGGGCTAGGTTGAGGAAGAAGGGGTATTCCAGAGAGGTGATTACCACTTTACTTCAGGTGAGAAAACATTCCACATCGTTGAACATATGTTTGCATATGGCGTCTTTTTGAAGACTGGTGTTCGCGGCGGCAATTTCGCGCGGCTACGGCGTCCGTTCCTTTGCCATTGGCTTTTCTACAGGAAGGTTTTGATAAAGGACCAGCAGCCAGTTCCTTGAAGGTTCAATTAGCGGCCCTGTCCTGTTATAGAGGTAAGGTTCAGGGAGTGGCACTAGGATCTCATGTCGATGTAGTGCGTTTTCTTAAAGCAGTCACCAGAATGCGGCCTGCACATAGAATTTCGGTTCCGCCCTGGGATATCAATTTGGTTTTGGGGGCTCTTGTAAAAGAACCCTTTGAACCTTTAGGCCAAGCGTCGGTTAAGGATGTAACTTTGATAACCGTCTTCTTGGTGGCCATCTGTTTGGCTAGACAAACCTCGGAGTTGCAGGCGCTGTCATGTAGGGTGCCTTTTTTGTGTTTTTCTAAAGAGAAAGTTGTTGTTCTCACGGTTCCATCTTTTTTATCGAAGGTCTCTTCTCCGTTTCATTTAAATCAGACGGTTTCTTTGCCGGTCCTAGGGTCTGTGGGAGAAAACGTTTCAGATCGTGGGTTGCGCCGTCTGGACATAAGAGAGTGCTGCGGCATTATTTTAAGGTTTCCGAACCTTTCCGCTAGTCAGATCGTTTCTTCGTGTTGTTGGGGGGGGGGGGGGCCACGAAAAGGAGAGGTGGCGGCGAAAGCGTCCATTGCCAGATGGATTAAGGAGGCAATTGTGTCGGCATATATCTTACAGGGTCGCCCAGCGCCTGTGGGCTTAAGAGTGCATTCCACTAGAGCGCAAGTGGCTTCCTGGGCGGAACACAGCTTGGTTCCGCCGGTGGAAATTTGTAGAGCGGCTACCTGGTCCTCTCTGCATACTTTCAGTAAACACTACCGCCTTGATGTTATGGCGGCAAATGATGCCTGTTTCGGGTCGGCAGTTTTGCGCTCCGTCTGGAAAGGTCCCTCCTGTTAGTACTGCTCTGTTACATCCCAGAGGTGGATGACTAAACTGGAGGAACGCTAAGGAAATAGAAATTACACTTACCTGGTAATTGTAGTTCCTTTAGTGACTCCAGTTTAGTCCTCATTCTCGCCAAGGGATGACTTCATTAGCGGAGTGCGTTCTGTGGGACTCGGTGCGAGATTACAGGTGAGTGTTCGTTTAATGTCTTTACTTTCTATGCTCTCTTTTCCGCATCTCTGGTGTGGTGCAGGGCTGGGGAGCAAGTGCGATCGCAAGTCTCCTATGGGTGAAAGGGCAATTGTTTGGCCGAGTAGTTATCAGTTACACCTTTACAGTTTAAGTATTAAATTATTATTAATATGTTAGCTACTTGTTTGTTGCTCTTTTGAGTCTGCTTTGTCAGTAGTTCACTGGGGCTGATGGGATATTCCAGCATGCTATATCCAGTGATGTCACATGCCCAGTCTCCAAGCTGCAGGAGGAGGCTCACAACCCAGAGGTGGAGGACTAAACTGGAGTCACTAAAGGAACTATAATTACCAGGTAAGTGTAATTTCTATTTAAAAAGATGGCCACTGGCCATGAAAAGGAAAGGAAATTACAGTCTCAAGACAGAAAAGCAGAGGATAAAGCCAGGCATAACCAGACAAAATGAATGAGAACACAACAGAGGGGGAGAGAGGGATACCAGGATAGACGTTGACAGGAGAGGTTACAAATCCTAACGGGACAGATAAAGGACAACGATACGTAACAGGCGAAGGATAATGATGCATAATAGGCAATGCATGTGCGAGCGGTGCTGGGGCAGGTATGCAAAGAGTTATGTGGTGGGAGGGGGGAGGTCAAAAGCAATGGAAAAGAGAGCGGTTTTCAGACGGGCTTTGAATGTCTTGTTCCAATCTTAAGATCGAGGGGTAAAGAATTCCAGTGTGCAGGACCAGCAGAAAAGAAAGCAGAATTATGGGTGACTTGGAGGTGGGCACGTGTAGGGGAAGGAAGATGTAGATGATTGATGTGCAAAGACCGAAGACATCGACTGGGTGTGTGAGACTGAATGAGATCGAATAGGTACTGGGGAGTATGAATATAAATGATCTGATGAAGCAATGTGAGAAGCTTATACTGAATGCAGTAGACCAGAGGAAGCCAGTGAAGGTTTATAAGGAGAGGAGTGACATGATCCCAATGTGCAGAGTGGGAGATGATGCGTGCCGCCGTGTTCTGTACGCGTTGCAACCTTCACAAGTGAAATTGGGGGACACCGGTGAGAACAGAATTGCAGAAGTTGAGACGTGAAATTACCAGAGATGACATAAGGGTGGTGAGGGCCTGAGGGGTTAAGAAAGGACAGATGGCACGGATCTGTCGGAGAAAGAAGAAGGAAGTCTTAACAACATGAGACTTGATCCTGGAAAGAGAGATTAGAATCCAAGAGTACACCTAAATAACGAAAGGAAGACAGCAGTGGGATAAAGGAACCCGAAAAAGAAGGGGCCACCAGAGGAGGGGGACTTCCATGTGTAAACCAGATAGCGAGTGTCTTGGAAACATTCAAGTGGAGACAGTTACTGACGAGCCAGTCAGCTACAACAGAAAGACAAGAATCAAGGGGGGAGAGATCCAGACAGAGTGAGGAAGTGTGGTGTATAAGAATGATATCGTCAGCGTAATAAAAGGCAGAAATACCAAACTGTTCAATCAATAGTGCAAGTGGTGCCATAAAGATATTCAACAAAGGTGGAGCTAAGACAGCCCTGGGGAACACCACAGTGTAGGAGGAGAGGATCAGAGGCTTCTTAAGGAGAGGGCGGAGGAGTGCATGTTTCCAAAGATGGGGGAAGGTACCATGTTATCTACTCCTTCCTGGGTGTCTGTTGCAGATTTTGTATCCTAAAGTCTATCTCCCCTTCAGTCTGTTCAAATCTCAGCTGCACAGCTTATCTGCAAGTGTCGCTGTGTTTACATCACTTCATTGGCTCCTTATCCCCCTTTCCTTATTTGGTTTAAGCTTCTCCTACTGACCTACAAATGCATTTATTTTGCAGCTTCTCATTACTTTTCTTCCCTTACCTCTCCCTACACCCCTCTGCAACTACGCTATCTTTATCTTTATTTAAAACTTATTATACCGCCTAAACCAAGAGGCATGCAGCGGTTTACAATAAAAACAAAGGAGACTACTGATGGAAACAGAAAGGAACGCCATTCATTTACAAAAAAGGGATAGCAAAGAGAAAAGGAACAGAGGAAAACAGAAAACGCAAAACAGAGGGAAGGGAAACAATCAGCTGCTGGCAGGAGGAGAGGGAGGAGGAGGGATGTCAAAAGCTGTGCAAAAGAGGTGGCTCTTGAGAGAGGCTTTAAAGGTGCGGAAGGAAGATTCCAGACGTAAAGCTAAAGGTGTAGTGAGTTCCAAAGACGAGGACCAAGGAAGAAGAAAGCAGAAGAACGTGTGGATTCAAGGCGAGCCCTAGAAGGAGGTGGAAGAAAGAGGCGGTTGGCATGAATTGATCGAAGAACTCTAGAGGGGCAATGGAAGTGAACCAGATCAGAAAGGTAGAGAGGGACACCAGTGTGCAAAGCCCTGTGAACAAAAATCAGAATCTTATATTGGATACGGAAAGGGATGGGCAACCAGTGTAAATGGATGAGAAGGGGAGTGACATGGGCAGATCGGGATGAATTGGTCAAAAGATGGGCAGCAGTGTGATGAACCAGTTGGAGACGGTGGAGCTGAGAGAGTGGGAGGCCGGCCAAGGAGGCGTTACAGTAGTCTAGACGTGAAACAACGAGGGAAAGAAGAAGTGTGGTCATAGAGGAGGGGGAGAGAAAAGGCCGGACTGCACGAAGTTGCCGCAACGTATAGAAAAAGCGCTGGACAATGGAAGAAACGTGGTCTTTGAAAGTTAAAGCTGAGTCCAGAGTGACACCAAGATATTGCATGGACGTGACGAGAGGGATAGGACCAGCAGAGAGAGAAGGAGTGAGGGTAGGAGTGGGGGCACCAGCAGTGAACCAAATAGCTGAAGCCTTAGATAGGTTAACATGTAGAAAGTTCTCTGAAAACCAGGAAGAGACAGCAGAGAGACAAACATTGAGGGGACCAATATCAGGCGTGAGAGGACAGGTGTGAAAAAGAAGGATATCATCATCTGCGTAATAGTATGCAGAGATACCGTGCTGCTGAATAAGTAAAGCAAGAGGGGCCAGAAAGATGTTAAACAGCAGGGGGACCAACACAGAACCTTGAGGAACACCACAGGGAAGAAGTGACGGAGTAGAAGAATCAGAGCCCGATATAACTGAGAACGACCGGTTGAAAAGAAACGAGTGAAACCAATGAAGAACCGGACCAGAGAGACCAATAGAACGGAGCTTTAGAAGAAGAGTGCGGTGGTCAACAATATCGAAAGCGGCAGAGAGATCAAGTGAGAACTACAGAGATAGAACCGTGATCGTGGGCAACATGCAATTCATTAAGAAAGGAAATGAGGATAGCTTCGGTACTGTGCCCAGGGCAGAAACCAGATTGACGGGGGGTGAAGAACCAAAGAATCCTCTAAGTGTGAAGATAGCTGAGAGAAAACTAACCTTTCGAGAAGTTTAGAGAAAGGGGAGGTTAGAGATAGGTTGCCAGTTAGATGGTGAGGAAGGATCCAGAGAGGGTTTCTTCAAAAGAGGATGTATCAGGGCGTGTTTCCAATGTGAGGGGAAGGTACCGGATGAAAGACTAGTGTTAAAGATAGAAAGAACCAAAGGAAGCAAAGCCAACGATGACTCGGCGAGCCAGTGGGAAGGAATAGCATCAGATGGACAAGTGGTTTTCCGGGTAGTGGAAAGGGCATTGGTCAATTCTGGTAGGGTAATAGGTTGGAAGACAGACCAGCAGTGGGAGAGGAGGGGAACACATGGGGCAACCTCTGGCGAGGAGGAAACTGGGGATAGAGGGGGAGGGGGAGAAAGAGGGGAAGGGCAGGATGGGAAGAGCTGTCGGATAGAAAGAACCTTATTGACGAAATGAGAGGCCAGAGCAGCAGAAGTGGGGTTAATAGATTAAAGCAACATGCTAATCAAGTATGTTGCTTTAATCTATGCCCTTCTCTTCTACTGCCAGCTCTAGACTCTGTTCTTTCCACCTTGCTGCACAATATGCTTAGACTAGACTACATGAGCCACTATTTCAGGCTCGATCTCTGGTCTTATTCAAATCCAGGCTAAAAACTCATCTCTTTGAGGCCATTTTTGGATCCTGACTGCGTTATTCTCCTATCTACACCCATGTGTGTGTTAATCATTTTCTGTAAAGATATACCCTATTTGCCTATTTTAACAGATTATAAGCTCTGTGGAGCAAGGAGTAATGGGTAGTCAACATGAATGCTGGTCTTCTGAGCTAGTGCATTTTCTGGGTCTCTTGTACACAGGAGTGCTGGTCTCCTCAGAATCTTCCTGGTTGGTCAGCAGGGTAGAGACAAGGGAGAATTTGGGTCAGCTAAACAGTCAGAGCAGTCTCAGTCAGAGCCTCAGTGGTGGGCTTTGGTAATGGCACACCTCCTGAGCAAAAAGGCTCTTTCTGTGCTGCAGTGGCCACAGAAGTAGTGGTAATATTCCTTTAGGGCCCTGGATGTCAGGATGGCGAAGCTAGTCATCTTTGGCTCTCCTGTTAGTCCGGGCCAGACCAGGGTCTACATATGCAATCTTATGTTTTAGTTAGAAGTCATTGCATGTTACCAGGGGCAAGTTCCAGGTTTGTCCTTGACAGTAAGAACATAAGAACATAAGATATGCCATACTGGGTCAGACCAAGGTCCATCAAGCCCAGTATTCTGTTTCCAACAGTGGCCAATCTAGGTCATATGTACCTAGCAGTTTCCCCAAGGGACACAGGTTCCACAATGCTTGTAGTGGTTCAAGCATTGATATCCTGGATCCCTTCTTAATAATGGTTTATGGACCTTTCCTCCAGGAACATGTCCAAACCTTTTTTAAACCCAGCTACACTAACAGCCTTTACTACATCCTCCGGTAACAAATTCCAGAGTTTGATTACACGTTGAGTGAAAAAATATTTTCTTGTATTAGCCTTAAAAAGTTTACCCTGTAGCTTCATTGCATGTTCCCTAGTCTTTCTATATTCTGATAAGGTAAACAATCGATCTACGTTTACCCGTTCCACTCCGTTCATTAATTTATAGACTTCTATCATATCTCCCCTCAGCCGTCTCTTTTCCAGGTTAAAGAGCCCTAGCCTTTTTAGCCTTTCTTCATAGGAGTATCCTTCCATCCCCTTTACCATTTTGGTGGCTCTTCTCTGAACCTTTTCTAAAATCGCTATATCCTTTTTAAGATACAGCGACCAGAATTGCACACAATATTCAAGGTGCGGTCTCACCATGGAACGAGATAGAGGCATTATAATATCTTTTGTTTTGTTTTATTTTCTATTCCTTTCCTTATACCTAGCATTCTATTTGCTCTCTTGGCCGCCGCTGCACACTGGGCCGAGGGTTTTAACATGGTATCCACAATGATGCCTAAATCTTTTTCCTGGGTGGTGGTTCCTAATGTGGAACCTTGCATCGTGTAACCATAGTTTGGGTTGTTCTTCCCTAGGTGCATAACCTTGCACTTGTCCACATTAAATCTCATCTGCCATTTTGATGCCCAGTCTTCCAATTTATCAAGATCCTCTTGCAATTTTCCACAATCCTCTTGGGTTTTAACAACTTTAAATAGTTTTGTGTCATCTGCAAATTTGATAACCTCACTCGTTATTCCACTTTCCAGGTCATTTATGAATATGTCAAAAAGCAGCGGACCCAGCACAGATCCCTGGGGTACACCACTATTCACCTTTCTCCATTGGGAAAATTGGCCATTTAGCCCTACCCTCTGCTTTCTATCTTTTAACCAGTTCCTGATCCACAATAGTATACTGCCTCCTATCCCATGACTCTTTAGTTTTACCAAACGTCTCTCATGAGGGACCTTGTCAAAGGCTTTCTGAAAGTCCAGATACACAATATCAACAGACTAACCTTTGTCCACCTGATTTATTCACTCCTTCAAAAAAACATAACAGATTAGTAAGACAAGATCTTCCTTGTCTAAAGCCATGTTGGCTGTCTCCCATTAGGTCCTGACTATCTACATGCTGAGTAGTTTTATTCTTTATGATGGTTTCTACCATTTTTCCCGGTACTGATGTCAGGCTCTCACTGGTCTGTAGTTTCCTGGATCACCCCTGGAACCCTTTTTAAAAATTGGTGTTACATTGGCGATCCTCCAATCTTCAGGTATTAGAGATGATTTTAATGATAGTTCACAGATTTCTAATAGCAGGTCTGCAATCTCGTATTTCAGTTCTTTCAACACCCTTGGATGTATACCATCCGGCCCAGGTGATTTGCTACTCTTCAGCTTATCTAATAGTTGTAATACATCTTCCCGATGTATCAATATTTCCTTCAATTCTTCCGCACCTTTAAATACCACTTCAGTCATGGGTAACATCCCTACATCTTCCTCAGTAAAGACTGAAGCAAAGAATTCATTCAGTCTCTCCGCTATTGCCTTGTCGCCTCTTAGTGCTCCTTTAACCGCTTTATCATCTAATGCAGTGCTCCCCAACCTTTTTATCGCCGCGGACCGGTAAACGTTTGATAATTTTTCCGTGGCCCGCTTGTTTTAATTTAATAATTTTAATTTAATTGTATTTAAACATGCCTTCAAAATAAAATACAGCTACACCAAAAAATGAATATAAAGTGATTTATTTTATTTAACTCACTAGAATTCCAAATCAGTGAGAACCCTGAGCTTGTTTCTTTGCAACGAGACGGTTCCATCTGGGGGTAATAGGAGACAATGACTGTCCATTTGTCCTTTCTTCTCTCTTCTAGTGTTTTTTTTTCCATTCTCTGTCTCTACATCAGCTTTAACATACTAATCTTTCTCCTTTTGCTCTTTCCTCATTCCTATTTCATCCACACAAATTTTACCCCTCCATCATCAATCCCTCCTTACTCTCCCAATACCCAGCCAATTGTAGATTTTTCATCCCTCCCACACAAAATATTTTTCCCCTCTCCATTTTACTCTCCCAGCCCCATCCCATTCTAATCCTCCCCCAACATCAGCTCCCTTCTAGTTCCAGTCTCACCCAGCTTCCATTCCCTTCTAGTCCCTGCATCAGCCCATTTCCAGTCCTAGCCACCCATCAGCCCATTTCCAGTCCTAGCTCCTCCATCCATTTCCAGTCCGAGTCCCTTCATCAGCTCATTTCCAATCCTAGCCCCCCATCAGACCATTTCTAGTCATTTCCTAGCCCCACCATCAGCCCATGTCAAATCCTAGCTCCCCCTCCACTCAGCCCAATTCCAGTCCAAGCCCCCCCTTGAGCCTACTTCCAGTTCTCAGCCTCCTTGTGCCCAAAAATCACCATATCACTGTCCGACAGCTCCACCCGCATGCCACGATGGACACGGACATCATTAACGTAAGTGCCATGAGTGCTGCAGTCCACAATGTAAAGTCTCCAGTCTCAACTGCCACCTTCCTCTCTCCCCGCATGTATCTCTGCATGGACCTGGGAGATCAGATCTGGGTTTCTCTCAGACACTAGCGCCACATCACAGATATCAGAGCGCCGTCCCAAGCGAAAGACACAGCATGGTGTCTCTGGCCGGAAGGTGTACAGATCTTGGGAGACTGGGCTTGTTGAGCCAAGGGATCCCACCAACCCCATCCTGAGGAGCTGGAAGCAGGGCTGCACCTCTGACAACATGGCATACAAGGGTCTCAGAAGCCAGACACTCCTGCGCTCCTCCCAAATTATTTCAAAATCTCTCTTCCACTTATGTTTACAAATATCACTAAACTAACATTGCTGGGGAAATTTGTTTTTCCTTTATGGTGGATTTAGCTCATGCCTTTCCAGAAATAGTTCAATGCAAAGTAAGCTAGATATTTAAGAAATGAGGAAAACAAGCTGATCAGGAATTTGTTAAACACACCATCATTCTTAGCAAGCAATAGCCGGGGCACTCTTTCTATTGGCTCCTATATAGCCCAGCTACATCCTGTGGATAAAATTACCTGAGATACCATTTTACCTGCTCCAAATTACAAAATATTATTATAAATCTGTATATATAAAATTACATACATTTTATATATGTGTATCTGTATGTAACAAATTACATAAGACCATTCTAAGTCTCATTTGTTTCCCCAGATGTGCGTGTGTTGCAAAGTAAAGTGCCCCTTTTCCCTTCAGGCCCAGGCCGACCCCCAAAAGACGGCTCCTTTGACTAGATTTTGGTCCTTTTCAAACCTGAAAAACCAAGTTAGGACTAGGAGGGGGTACCAATCTTACACTTCAGCAAACTCCTGCGCCTAACAACCAGCGTAAAACACACCTAACCGGGACACGTGGGTCCCCGATGCACCTACGCCCAGAGAACCCCTGGAGGAGGGGCAATTCCCAAGGAAGTATGGATTGCTAATTTGGGAAGATGTGAAAAGGGAAGTCTGACCCCTTTTATTACCACTCACATAAACGGATTAAACCGCAGAATGGGCCGCTCCCCTTCTCCCCCTTTCCTGTCCTACAGAGAAGTTGAGGGGCAGAGCGTGCGCTGTCTGTGCGCGAGCTGCATGAGCAGACGTGCGTGCGTGCGCAGCGGCGGCGGCTCCTCCTCCCACCTGCCGCTTTCTATAACTCTCGCAAGACGCTCGTTGGGAAGCAGGAAGACTGTAGCTTCCAGGGTGGCTCTTGAGCGCGCGCACTCATTACGTCCAATCAGGAGGCGGGAGGACCCACAGTGAAATTATTTAAAGTTCCTCGGGCGGCCCGGTACCGTTTGATCCACGGACCGGTACCGGCCCGGGGATTGGGGAACACTGATCTAATGGACCAACTGACTCTCTCACAGGTTTTTTGCTACGAATGTACTTGAAAAGGTCTTTACTTCGTGTTTTTGCTTCTGCAGCAAGCTTCTTCTCGAATTCTCCCTTTGCCTGCCTTATCAATGCCTTGCATTTGACTTGCCAGTGCTTGTGCTGTTTCCAGGTTTCGTCGTTTGGCTCTTTTTTCCATTTCCTGAAAGATGCTTTTTTGGCAACAACAGCCTCTCTGACCTCACCTTTAAACCATGCTGGCAGTTTTTTGGACTTCCTTCCACTTTTCTTAAAGCGTGGAATACAGCTGATCTGGGCTTCCAAGATAGTATTTTTCAACAACAGCCAAGCCTGATGTACGTCTTTAACCTTTGCAACTGCTCCTTTTAGTTTTTTTCTTAACTGTTTTCCTCATTTTATCATAGTCTCCCTTTCGAAAGTTAAAAGGTAGTACTGTGGATTTCCGTACTATCCCTCCTCCACTAATTAAATCAAAGGCGATCATGCTATGATCACTGTTGCCAAGTGGCCTCAACAACCTTATCTCTTGCACTAGATCTGGTGTTCCACTAAGGATTAGGTCTAATATGGCTTCCCCTCTGGTCGGTTCATGAACCAGCTGCTCCAAGAAGCAGTCATTTATTTCATCTAGGAACTTTATCTCCCTAGCATGTCCTGACGTGACACTGACCCAGTCGATACCGGGGTAGTTGAAATCACCCATTATTATTACTGTGCTGTAACTTTTGTTAACTTCCTTGATTTCTTTGAGCATTTCATCATCCAATTGGTCATTCTGGCCAGGCGCTCGATAGTACACCCCCACTGCCATTGCCTTCCCCCTTTTACATGGAATTTCAATCCATATAGATTCTACAGCAGATTTTGTTTTCTTCAAAACTTTAATCCTTTCTGACTCAATGCCCTCTCTAACATAGAGAGCAACCCCTCCACCAATTAGATCAGCTCTATCATTACGATATAGTTTGTACCCAGGTATCACAGTGTCCCACTGGTTGTCGTCCTTCCACCATGTCTCTGATATTCCAATCATATCTAACCTTTCATTTAGTGCTATATATTCTAACTCTCCCATCTTATTTTTTAGACTTCTAGCATTTGCATACAAGCATTTTAGAGAATGTATTTTATTCATATTAATTTGGCTGTTGTTAGACATGGGTAATTTGGGATCTTTAAGCTCTGTCTGCTCTATACTTGAGGGCATTTGGGCTACTTTACTCTTTTGTGGAACCTCTCTGCTTTTGGTAGTATCCTTCAAAGAAACATTCTTCCGAACCATCCGCTCTTGGGCGACTGTCGGCTTTCCCCTAATATCTAGTTTAAAAGCTGCTCTATCTCCTTTTTAAAGGTTAATGCCAGCAGCCTGGTTCCATCCCGGTTAAGGTGAAGCCCATCCCTTCGGAAGAGCCCCTCCTTTCCCTGGAATGTTCCCCAGTTCCTAACAAATCCAAAACCCTCATCTCTGCACCATTGTCTCATCCACGCATTGAGACTCCAGAGCTCTGCCTGCCTTTTGGGTCCTGCGCATGGAACAGGAAGCAGTTCGGAGAATGCTACCCTGGAAGTTCTGGATTTCAACTTCCTACCTAAAAGCCTAAATTTAGCCCCAGAACCTACCTACCACATTTTCCTATGTCATTGGTACCGACATGTACCAAGACAGCAGACTCCTCCCCAGCACTATCTAAGACCTTATCTAGGTGGCGCGTGAGGTCCGCTACCTTCGCACCAGGCAGGCATGTTACCAGGCGATCCTCACGTCCACCAGCCACCCAGCTATCTACATGCCTAATGATCGAATCATCAACTATAACAGCTGTCCCAACCCTTCTCATGGGCACATGGCCCTGGAGAAACTTCCTCGTTGCGAGAGGGTTTTACATCACCTGGAGGACAGGTCCTAGTTACAGGATCACTTCCTGCCACACAAGGGTGATGCTCTCCTGTCAAGTGACCTCTCTCCTCCATGGCAACAGGGATGCTGCCAGACTGGAGGTGGGACTTCAGGACTATATCCCTGTAGGTCTCGTCTATGTACCTCTCTGTCTTATGCTTTCCAAGTCTGCTACTTTAGCCTCTAGAGAACGGACTCGTTCCCTGAGAGCAAAGAGCTCCTTGCACCTAGTGCACATGTAAGACCTCTCACCAACTGGGAGAAAATCATACATGTGACACTCAATGCAAAAGACTGGAAAGCCCCCATCCCGCTGCTGGACTGCTGTCTGCATCTTAGTTTTGAGTTTGTGTTTAGATCTAAGTTCTTTACTTACTAAGGGTTGCTATGGATATTTATACTAATAAAACTATACGTAATACGTGTAATATACCTTGTTCATCTATAGCTTAACTAATCTCAGGTCCTTAGTGTATGACTGATTTGGGTAATGAGCTTCACCTGAGAGCACCTCCTGTCTTTTAAGATGTGTAAGTACCTAATTGTCCTCATTGTCTCGCCTCCTTAGGTGGACAAAGCTATTCCATTTGCCTGTGCATCCAGCTGGAGGCATAGCAGATTCTCTTTGGTGTTGCAGTGGATGGAAGGCTCCCCATAGTTCCTTTAGTAAGGCTTCTGTCAAGGCTTGGGTCTTTCATGTGGTTGTATTTATTTTTTCTTTAAATTGTTTTTTATACCACCTTATCAATAAATCAAAGTGATTTACAAGGAACAAGAACATGCTCCTCTTTCCTTTCTTATCTTAATGTTGGTGTTCCTTTCCTTCTTCTGACACTGACTGTAGCCTTTGTTTTTGTGAACCGCCTAGATGCCTTGGTAGAGGAGATATAGTAAATGTTGTAATGAGGATAAAGATAAGTAATAGAATTTAAATAATTTAACAAGAAACGCACAAACTTAGATAAGATTAATAGTTGAATAATGATGAAAAGTATCTTATTAACATTTAAACAATACTAAATAAATAAACTCAACTGATATCAGTTCAGGGCTGGGGAAGAAACTGAAAAGGAATGCACAAAATTGTCCAGTGTTATATCATTGTTGTATGGTGGACTGATTCTTAGAAGATATTGTAAAGCAAACTATGTTGCAGCTTATGTTGATATTACTAGTGGCTTCCACATTTGCTGGATGGATGTTGCAGCTATGGGCCTTGTCTTGTTGAGGTCGTTTTGGTCATCTTGGTAGCGCTTTTCTTTCTGAGGATGGTACTGCCTTTCTCCCAAAAGTACTACTTTCCTCCTTTTTCATGTTGGGTCTCTGCTTTCCTTTGTGGAGGAGGACCTTTAGTCAGACCACTCACTGAATCAGTTGGCTGTGAGGAGGAATTTTTGGGAGTATCTGAGATTACTATTTATTCCTGTTGGTTGGGCCTTTGGCCCCTCCCCTGTGGTTTAAGGATGGGACAGATAGCAGTCAGGTTTCCAGTTGTCTGCTTGAGGAGACTGCTTGTTTAGACTTTCTTTGTTGAGGAGATGAATATTGGAAGGGGTCTGAGCTCATCCAACTAGGGCACAAGCTTCTTTTTGACCTGATTTTGCCTTAATGTTTCTGGCAGACATTGGTTGGGCATCTACCTGTTCTTCCCTGAGCGCTTTTCTGGAGCCATTTATAGTTTGTTTGTGGAGCTGTTCCACCTAATGCCTTGGCAGAGCAGGGCTGTCCCCGAATGCTGTCTTCCTTCCATCCTGGGTCCTCACTGTTTGAGTATGTCCCTCTCTTCTGCATTGGTCTAGCAGGATGATAAGGAAGAAGAAATGTATTGTACCTGATAATTTTCTTTCTTTGAATCCTGCTAGACTGGTCCAGGACCTGCCCTGGGAGCCTGTACCTACAGTTTGGGAAGTCTGACTGCCTCTTCACTGCTTTTTCATGGTTTGTTAGGATCTCTGCTGCTGAGGCAAGAGGGCCAACAATTTTAAACACAGTTGTGTTTGTTTTGATTGGTGCTTGTTCTGAATTTTTTAGTCTTGCTTTCTGCATGGGAAGTGTCATACTGACTTCTCTTGGAACTGCACCAGCATATGTACAAGTGATAACATCACTGAAAGTTGCTCTGGTTTGTCTTCTCTTGCTGGCTGGGGAGCATAACTCACTCGTCTGGATTGGTCTGGCAGGGTTCAAGGAAAGAACGTTATTGTATTCATTTTAAACCTAGATACAACCACATAACGCCTATCTTTTTGAAGAAAGTTAGGGAGGGTCACTATTAGGGATAAGGTCCACATGACATCATTGGCAAACAATACAATTTTATGTTCTCCCTTCAAAGATATAATACTTCTGATATTTGTCTTGAGCTGGATTGCTTGAGCCAGAGGCTCCATTACTGATGTAAAAAAAGGGAGGGGAGGGACAGCATCCTTGTCTGTCTAGTGCCTCTTTTTAGAGAAAATGTCTGGGAATTGCCCCCATTCACTCTTACACAAGAGTTAAGGTTTGCATAGAATTTATGCTGTATCCCACTTTTTAACCAGGTCAGTGTGCAGGAAGTCCCACTGGTTGCTGTCAAATGCTGTTGCTGTTGCATGCTGTCTCTGTATTGACTACCTGAAGAAGGCTGCTTGCTTCTGAGACCTAGCAATATGTATCAGCTGCAAGGCACAGCACACATGGTCAGCGGACCTGCCTGTTGGGCAAAGCCTGCTTGATCAGGATGATCAGTTGAAGGACAGAATTAAAATGCATAGCTGCTATCTTTGCCAGTATTTTAACATGTTACGTTTAATAATAAGATAGGTCTATATGAATGATACTCAAGTTTTGTTGTCCCCCCCCCCTCCTTGAGAATTACACTTATCAAGCCTCCATTATAGAAGGGGCAACTCTTTGCCCCCCCCACCCCAAGAACCCCATTATACACATTAGCCAGATATGGAGCCAGCAGCACCCCCCTCCTCCCATTTGCATTAAGGAAAAAAAATCCAGTGCCGGGAACTTTACCTGCCAGAAAATGTTGCAGGCTATTTCAGCTTTGTCTTTTTATCTAACATTTTGGACTGAGTGGCAGAGAGCTGTGGAAGCTCAATCCCTGCAAAAACCCTCCTACAGCCCATTTATTTATGTGTTTATCTTTAGCATATAGGCTCTGAAGAGCAGCTTGATGTCTTTCTGATTTCAGAGGCTTTTTTTAAAATAGTAATTAACCTACCTTTTTTAATTTTTGAGATAGATTGCTCTCTCAGTTTATAAGTTAGCAATGGTCTGTATGCTTTCTCTCCTTTTTAAGCAGAAAAATTATCTGGATATCTTCAACGAAAACATGATGTACATCAGTTGCCGATAACTTTTTGTGTAAAAAGGGGCTAAGAAGAACATTAAATAATGGAGAGTGTAGATTCCTTAGGGACACCACGACATGATATCCAAGGTGAAAACTGGCCCTCATACTACCACTTGTTACCTGTCTTCTGAAAATTGGAACCGTTTATAAACAGGCCCCTCATATCAATTGACTGTAATACGTTCAACTCCTTGTGGCATGCCAAGTCAAAAGCTGAGTGGAATAATAGCCTGTGATTAGAGTAGTGGGCTGAGAATTGGGGAAGCCAGACAGAGAATGCATAATTTTGCACATATTTTGGCTTTTAAAGCTTGGGTTACTGCTGTGGTGACTACATGTATCATTTCCTTTTATGCTGCTCCTGCAGCTCTAGCCACATGGTTTTCCATCATCTGAAGTTCATGCACTTCATTCTTTTTTGTCTTTTTAAAGCCCTTTTGGAAGCCATCCGTACAGGAACATATTAGACCGCATCACTTGACTACTTAGTAGGGATGCTAGTGCTTACTTTGTTTTTTGTCCCCCCCCCCCCCCCAACAGGTGTCTGAAAGAATGGCTGACGATATTGATATTGAAGCAATGCTTGAGGCTCCTTATAGGAAGGTGAGAAATGCACCAATGAGGTTCTACTTTCAAAACTTAATTTAGCATTATTCATGGAACTACTGCTGAATTGTATACTAACATCCCTGGAGCCCTCATTTTTATCCTCTTGGAGAATTTTACATTTAACTTGCAAAAGTCATTTACTGTTGATGTAATTATTATGTGCAGTAGTTTCACTTCAGCGTGATGAATAAATGCCCATCTATCTCTCTTTGTAGACTTGCCTAACGATATCTCACCTCTACTCCCATGAATTCACCTTTGATTCCAGTGTGAACTGTCAATCATAAGGTAGTAATTGAGTGACGTATCGCTGTACCGTGGTCCCCTAGGTAAAAATGACTTACCTAAGAATTGCCGAGCTCCAGTTTGGCATAGCAAAAAAGGTGAATGCACTGGTTTGGAAAAGTGGCAGGGGTCCAAGAATAAACTGTACACCAGTCCATATCGAGCAAAGCTCTCTCAGTCATGGAGTCTGTTCTTTTTAAGATGTTTGACTTTCTTTTTATAAATTTGCAAGACTGGTGATGGGTTAATATTCTAGGTAGCAATCGGCCATTGACAGTGAAAGTCTCTTGCAAAATTCTTGGATCCCTGAATAAAATTTTTCTTTGCAAGTAAGAGACCATTACAGTCTGCAATTTTATCTAAAAATAACTGTTTTATTGTTCTCTTAGAGGTTTTTGTTTAATGAGGTTCTATCACATAATGTTCATGCCATGTCAAATGCTACCAAAACCTCATTGAAATGCCTAGAATAGTTCCTTACAGTACTAATTTTCCAGTCTCCTTAATGCAGTAACAGGTGTTTTCACCACGGTGGTGACGTTAACATGATGCATGTCTTTGTACTGGTTTCACTGACAGATTACAGTTTCTGAAATGTAGTAGTATTATGCCTGTTACAGCAGGAGCACTTTCAATACATGCAAGATATCTTTACAATTCTAATATGTAACATAGTCAAAAGGCTGAAAGTTCATTGGATGACTTGTTTTTACATTTTGAACTGTGTGTGTGTGTGGGTGTGTACATGTATTTTTTTAGCAAATATAAGTTGTATAGACTCTAAAAGAGAATATATTAAAATATTAAGATTCTTGTGGCCTAGTCTAACATGGATATTTTCCATGTAAACAGGTGTGGAATAGGGAATGTTTAGGCTGGACTGGTGGATAATTGATTACTTTCTTGGGAGTCAACATTACTAAAGCAGTGTGAATCCCTGTTTGCTTCAGGGCGAGATGTGTGACAGAGGTGGCATCAAGCTCTTACAGTCCCAACCCTCCAACGAAAATGGGCGAAGATCTCAGGAATGGCATCCGTCACAGGAAATCGATAGTGGCTGGCTGCTAGCATGGCCACTTGGGGCTTAGGCAAACATATAGCCTTGGTACTAATCACAGGGACCATAGCACAAAATGAAAGCTTAAACCTGAAATGTCCTTCATACTCCGATTAAAAATACACCATTTAACTACTTGAGTGCTCTAAAGCTACAGGATAATTTGCAGTCTAAACCATGTAAGAAAATATCTGAGACTTGCATTTTTCTAAAATTATGTGAAAGCAGAATAATTTATAGTATTATATAATTAAATTAATAGATGACCATCTAAAAGTAAGCAGCAGAGTGGTTATATAAATAGCCCTTGTAATATTTTGTGATGTTCCACATATAACAGTAAATAAGTAAATTAGTTTTTAAATTGTTTTGTATTTTCTCATTCCTATTCCCATTATCCTTTGACCACTTGACATGTTTCCACTTCGTCCTCATGATGTTCTTCTATCAACTCTGCTTAGGATGAGAACAAGTTGAGCAGTGCCAATGGCCATGAAGAACGCAGCAAGAAGTAAGTGTGTGTGTGAGATAACTTTGATTTCTCAGTGGGCTGGCTAGGATGAAACTGGCTTCAGGACTGTTAGAAGTTTTACTAGACAAACATGTTGGGCCTGTGCTAAAACAGAACACTTTTTAAACAGACTTCCTTTGATATTCATGAAACTGTGGTACATAAGTTCTTTACAAATATGTACTAAGTTTTACAAAGTTTTTACAAATATGTACAAAGTTTCCCATGGTTAAATTCCTAGTTGTATTTGCCTGTTATATGTAAACTCATTACAGTCTGTTGCGTGCAATGAGTATTCTGTTTAATGTAAACCGCGCTGACGAAAAAGAGTGCGGTATAAAAGAACTATAAATAAATAAATAAATATAAATAAATACTTCAGAAAAGTACATGCATTAAAATTAAAGTTTGTTTTATGTATTTAAAATGATTTAATATACCGCCATTCGAATTGTATATTAAGATGGATATTAAGGGAAAATTAACGCATCTTGGTTATATTGATTCTAGGTGTATAGTTAGTTGCATTAATGAGGATTTGTATGTTTTAAACTAGTCCATGTTACTTTGCAGTCAGCAGATTTGCCTGCTTATACATGTTAGTGAGCTCAATAAGGTAATGCTGGCATCACTAATTAGTTTATGCCCATATAGGTTTTTTTTAAACAAAATTTGCAATTACATTTCAGAAAAACCATGAAATTGAAAATTGAGTACCATTAAAACAAATACAAGGCCAATTATAAAAGAAAAATAACCATTATATTCAAGTTGATAAGAAAAAAATTAGGAAATAGGATATACTAGGAAAAAGAAAATAAGAGAGAATAATGGAGTGAGGGGCGGAGAAAAAGGTGCAGATGACGAAACCACACTCTACAAAGAAAAGAAAAAGAAAGGAAATAAAGACAAACCAATCTTCAGTTACGTAATAGTGAGATCTTTAAGAATTCCTAGTTCAAGATGATCTCCAGGAATAAGCAGGAATGTAGTCTTCACATATGTGTATCGTCTGTACCGACGGAGCCTGTGCGGGAACGCTCCCCAGCGTCCAATTAGGAAGCTTTTGGGAGCATCCCACAGCGCCTGCGTGCTGCCTTCCCACCTTTCCCAACTGCCTCTCTCCAGTTCTTCGTTTTCCGCGGAGCCAGCAGGTCGTGTTCCTGTCACCGCAGAAAATTGTATTCTTCATTCTTTATTTTTTTGTGGTTGCCTCTGCCTTCTCCGATGCTATACTTGTACCGCCGGTGGTTCTTTCTTTCTTTTCAAAAGATATTATTAATAATATTCCTTTTTTTTTTCCCGAACTTTTCCAGGTGCATGCCATTTTGGGCCTTAGGCCCAAAATTTCCTCCTCTATGGAGAAACCCGCCTCGGGTTTTAAAAAATGCACCAAGTGTGGCGGTACCATCTCCGTCACCGACACCCACGAGTGGTGTCTTAAATGTTTAGGTCCTGACCACTCCATCTCCGAGTGCATGGCTTGTGCCATGATGTCCAAAAGGTGTCGACAGAACCGAGCTGCCAAGCTCAGTGCCCTTTTTCCTTCCGATGCAGCTTCGGTGGCATCGACGTCTTCCAGGGCTTCGTCTTCCTCCCATGGATCTCAGGTAACTAAACATAAGTCTAGCCGGTCCTCAAAGGGTAGATCTCCTTCCAAGCATCGAGATGCCTCTGGCGTTGCCCTTGAGGGTTCCATACCGGCAAAATTGCTCCGGCGGGAGGCTTCGGCTTCTAAAGCATTATCGGGGCTCCAGGATATTCTCGAGGCCTCGACCTCAGCAGAACTACTGGTGCCATGCTCTGGGGTACCGGTTACGTCCGGTACCGACACCCAGGCATCGACAGCGTCGATAGACCAGAGGTTCCTGGCTATTGAGCGCAGTCTGGAAGCTCTCCTTGTGGCATCGACGCCATCGGAACCGCGTCAGACGGTTCAATCGGTACCGGCTCCGATGTTGTTTCAACAGCCTTTACACCAGGCAACTCTCACAACAGATGCTTCACCGGTGAGTTGGGGAGCTGATCTGCAAGACCTCTCCACCCAGGGCACTTGGTCTCCACAGGAGACTCATCTACATATCAATCTCCTAGAACTCAGAGCAATCTTCCTTGCTCTTCGAGTGTTCCATACCCTGCTCAGCTACAAGACAGTCCTCATCCACATGGACAATCAAGTAGCCATGTTCTACGTGAACAAGCAGGGAGGAACAGGCTCTCTGTCGCTTTGCAACGAAGCTTTGCAACTATGGGCCCTCGCCAGAGAGCATCAGATTCATCTCCTGGCAGTGTATCTTCCAGGCATACAGAACTCTTGGGCAGACAGACTCAGTCGAGTTCTGCTTCCACACGAATGGTCTCTGCATGCAGACCAGGTGGTCAAGCTCTTTCAAATTTGGGGAACCCCGGACATAGACCTCTTTGCAAGTCTGTTGAATGCCAAACTTCCCCGGTTCTGTTCCAGAATTCCGGCTCAGGGCTCTCAGGCCAGGGATGCTTTCCACCTTCACTGGGGGCAAGACTTCCTTTATGCCTTTCCACCCATTCCCCTAATTCCCAAAACCCTGTTCAAGCTTCAGAGAGACAGAGGGCGTATGATTCTCATAGCTCCACATTGGCCACGGCAAGTGTGGTACCCTCTGCTTCTACATCTCTCTCAAGCTCCCTCCCTGGAGTTAGGATCTGCTCCAGATCTCCTGTCACAGGAGGACGGAATGTTATGGCATTCCAATCCCCAGTCTCTGCATCTCAGAGCTTGGTTGCTGAAGGCCTAGATTTTCATGATCTTAACCTCCCTCAGCAAGTAAAGGATGTCCTTTATGCTTCCAGGAAGCCTTCCACAAGACGCTCTTATGCTTTTAAGTGGAAGAGGTTTACCCTATGGTGCTCACAGAAGGGTCTTAACCCCCTTGCGATACCTCTGGAATCATTACTGGAGTATCTCCTTCATTTGTCTAATGCAGGACTTGACTAATTCAGTAAGAGTCCATTTGAGTGCTATTGCAGCTTCTTTCAAGCCTCTAAATGGACAACTTATTTCCTCCCATCCTCTTGTAGCAAGATTTATGAGAGGCCGCCTTCTTACTAAGCCTCCCATTAGGCCACCACCGGTGGCATGGGACTTAAACCTGGTTCTTGGTCAGCTCATGAAGCCACCTTTCGAACCCTTAGCTGCTGCCTCTTTGAAATTCCTTTCTTGGAAAGTTATCTTTCTCATTGCAATCACATCAGCGAGTTGCAAGCACTGGTGGCTGATCCACCTTATGCAAGGTTTCATCATGACAGGGTAGTCTTTAGGACTCATCCACACTTTATGCCAATGGTGATCTCGCCTTTTCATCTTAACCAAGCGGTCTACCTGCCTGTTTTCTTTCCAAGACTCATGCATCAAAAGCAGAAAGGAATCTTCACACTTTGGACTGTAAAAGAGCTTTAGCCTTTTACTTGCAAAGAACTCAGCAACATAGAAAGTCCTCTCAACTCTTTGTTGCTTTTGATCCTTCTCATTTGGGACTTCCAGTCTCCAAGAGAACACTGTCCAACTGGATTGCACAGTGCATTTCCTTTGCCTATCAGGGTAAGAATCTTCCTCTGGAGGGCCATGTCACAGCTCACAATGTGAGAGCCATGGCAGCTTCAATGGCTCATCTGCACTCTGTCTATTGAAGACATCTGTTGAGCAGCCACTTGGGCCTCGGTTCATACCTTCACAGCCCATTACTGCTTGGACAAGGACTCCCGCCGGGATGCCTTGTTTGATCAGGCTGTTCTCCAACACCTGTTCCATACCTAATCAACTCCTACCCGCCATCCCAGGTTGGATGCCAGAGATCCATGGGGGGAAGTGGAGCCCTGTCTCAGGGACACACAACTTCTGGGGTCTCTCCCTGGCATCTAAAGCTAGTGAGTCCCCATATGTGAAGACTACATTCCTGCTTGTTCCTGGAGATAGCATAGTTACTCACCTGTAATAGGTGATCTCCGGGAACAGCAGGAATTTAGTCTTCACAACCCACCCACCTCCCGTAGGAGTTGTATCTCTCTATCTATCTCTTTCTCTTTCTTTCTCTTTGTCTCAGTTTAAAACTCAACTGGAGAGAGGCAGTTGGGAAAGGCGGGAAGGCAGCACGCAGGCGCTGTGGGATGCTCCCAAAAGCTTCCTAATTGGACGCTGGGGAGCGTTCCCGCGCAGGCTCTGTCGGTACCGACGATACCCATATGTGAAGACTAAATTCCTGCTGTTCCCGGAGATCACCTGTTACAGGTGAGTAACTATGCTTTCTAGCAGAAGAGGATTCTCTAGCCAGCACAAAACTCTTCAAATGACTGGGTCCAAGAAAAAGAAAACTGTTACCAGAAAATTTCACATAACATAATCCTCCAGCACCAAGCCCCTGGAACAATTTGGCCCTGAAAAAATCATGAAATAGAGAAATTGTTTGACCCAGAAATTGCACATCTCTAGAACTGAAAAATAATTTTAATACCCAGTTCTGATCCAGCTCAAGAGTAAAGGTGGCGATAAGGGTGGTACCATCGGATATGACTGGCTGAGAGTTCTCCAAAACGTTTGTCAAATCCAAATTATCAACAGACAGATCTTGCTGCTTTTCTTCAGTGCCCACTGCTTTCCTAGATATAGCAGGCTCTACATAAAAGGGTAAGGCAAAGAAGTTGGTGGGTTCCAAATAAGAAAACTTCCTACGCGCACACAGTATAGATTTAATGTCGGACAAACGTCTCCTCACCAAAGCAAATTGAATTGATGAAGCCTTGGTGGGGAAAGACACGTCCATTTTAATCAACAATTGCAGTAGAACATTAGTGTATAGACAAACATAGATGCCAAAAAACGTTAAATGTTCAGTACTTAACTGCAGAATCGGCAAAGCAAAATCCAACAAAGGTGATCAAACATGACACAGTCCTGTGTTTCGGGTCAGTCATTTAAAGACTCTGCTTCAGGTTTGCACTTGTCACCACCAAACGAAGGGACGCCAAAATGAAGGTACCTAAGGAAGCAACTTAAAGAACTGGCATCTGACGTAAGAGACCAACCTCGTGTTTACTGCTTATCCAATTGGGCTGAGAGCAAGAAATGCTACGCTTCCTAAAACAAAAATCACAGTAAACTGTGCCAGTCAAGCTCCAGATTTAAACCTTTTGGGGCGACCGTATCAAGTCTAAAAATCCAACGTTGCTCAGCATACTGCTATTGAAATAACCTGTTGCCCCCCCGTAATGGAAGGGGGAATCCAATCGATAATCCTCCAAGAAAATTGCTCAAAGGAATGATCATGAGAAACCACATGTTGAACCAAAGGAGCTGAAAAGACCTTTGTACGAATCTATGAGGTATGTTCTGCCAAACGTTTCTTAAAGGGGCGAGTAGTACGACCCACATATTTTAGACCACAGGGGCAGTATCACAAATATACAACAAAGGATGAATCGCATGTGGTGGAAAATTTAAATGACCGCTTCCTGAGCGGTCCTCCAGTTTAGTCCTCCACATCTGGGTAGTGCACCTCCTCCTGCAGCAAAGAGACTGGACCAATCAAATCTTAGTAACCTAGACTGTATACTGCTGGAACTCCCATCAGCCCTCCAGTGTGTCCAGTCTCCTTGCAGCAGGAGATCGTGTGAGCCTGGCACTAGGCTCACTTAGGGGCTTGTTAGCAATCTTATTTAATTGTTATGTTTGTGCAGTTTCTCTTTTTTTTTCTTTGCTCCTCTTTACTTTCTTTTTGTTAGCAGCTATAGCTTTAAAAAAAAAAAAAAAAAAAAAAACGCGGCTGAGGAGCTGAGCCGGCACTGCCCTTCTCACCCTGTACTTCGCTGGCAGTTGAGAGCAAGCAGCGGGCTGTGATCGCTCCCCAGGACGATTCGGGGGTAAGATCCGTTCTGCCCGGGGTAAGATCCGTTCTGCCCAGGCTCAGCAATCTTTGTCTCTGAGCGTTGGCTGCAACAGTCAGTCCTGCTGGAGGATCGGTTCTTCAGCTTGCTTCAGACAGCCGGGATATCGGCACTGTACTGCTCAGGATTCGAGCGGCGTTGCTGGCCCTTCATTTCTTTTTTGTAGCGTGGTAAGTGAATTTCTCTGAGTTCTATGCGGCGTTCATTTCTTCGGTCCGTTCTCGCGGCCCCTTTTATTTTCTTTCTTTTTGTTTTTGGCTCCTTTTTTTCTTCATCGCGCTTTGACTGCGGCGGTCATTTTGGACCTTGCTTTTTGGCTGTGCAGAGGGCAGAAGCCTGACAGTTTTTGGCAATTCGGTGGCGTTTGGGTTCAGAGCAGGCACTGGAGTTCCCTTGATTGCCTGTCCCTCAATATAAAAAAAAAAAGCAGAGAACAAAATGAATAATTTATATATAGTGGTAACTAATTAAGACACCTGCCTTTCTCCTTGCAGGGCTTTGTTCAGTCAGTCTGTCCCTCCTTGTTCTGGGGGTGCTATAGGCTGTCTTGATGTCCTCGAAACCGCAGTGTGTGGTCTGCGGTTCGCGCAGGCCTTCAGTGTCAGCTTCAGGGTTGTGCGGGAGCTGCGCTGTTTCCTCTGATATAGAGCAACCGATGGAAGGCAGATCACAGCCCGATCCCTTGGAATCTACTTTGTCTGCTGAAGGGAATTCTTCTGTTTCTCTGTTGCCGCCAGCTCCGACTGTTTCTAAGGGACAGGTCTCTGGGCTTCCGGTGGAACCAGCGGAATCTTCTTCTTCCTTTACAGATTTTTCCACGGACTTCGTACTGATTATGCATCAGGCTTTCAAATTGGGGTGCTTAAGCAAGTGGTCTGAGACCTTGGTCACGCCTCCGCCTCCTCCGACCTCCAATACGGAGTCCGCCGGACTAATTGTTTCCAGGCCGGCTAAGAGGCCTTGGTCCTTAGACTTAGATCACGAAGATTTGGAGGGGCAGGACATAGATGTGGAGGTAGATCCGGAGTGCAGTGTGGATGACCTTGAAGAAGGGGAGATTCTGGACCCTGAGGAGCAGGCTAGAATTATCTGGGTGTTTCGTAGGGAGGAATTGATACCTCTAATTACGGAAGCTCTTCAGACGCTTATTCTCGCGGCAGCGCATCTGGGGGAAGGCGAAGCTTTGGAAGATCCCCTTATTCAGGCGGTCTGGGATTCTCAGGTGGTATTTCCAATCCACAGAGTTGTTGATCAAATGATTCAGACTGAGTGGGATCAGCTGGACTCGGGTTTGAAAGGTATCCGGATGATGAATCGCCTCTACCCTTTGGCGGACAAGGACAAGGAGAAGTTTAAGTCGCCTCGGGTGGACGCCGCAGTGTCAGCAGTGACGAAGAAGACAACAATCCCGGTAGAGGGGAGTGCTGCCTTAAGACATGCAGTTCAGAAAGGTGGACGGTTTGTTGAAACAGGCCTTCGAGACCAATGCTTTGTCGTTGCAGGCTTCTATTTGTGGGGCCTGGGTGGCTAGAGCCTGTTTACGGTGGGCTCAGCATTTGCGTCAGAACCCACTCTTGGATTAGCAAGGGTTGCTCGAGGTTACACGGTTGGAGTCTGGTTCGGCGTATTTGGCGGATGTACATTATGATTTGATCCGGACATTAGCAAATAGTATGGCTTCCTTGGTGGTGGCGCGCAGATCCATTTGGTTGCGGAATTGGGCAGCCGACTCCTCTTCCAAATCTCGTCTCCCCTTCAAAGGCAGGTTGTTGTTCGGGGACGATCTAGATAAGTTGGTATAGGACCTTGGAGAGTCTAAAGGTGGTAGGCTGCCGGAGGACAAGCCCCTAAGCCAAGTAGAGGCTTACCAGTAGTCCGGGGTCAATTTCGGGACTTTAGGAGATTTCGATCTTCCCCCCCTTTGGGGCTCTCAATGAGGTAGGTTTGGATCCAGGTCACATACCTTTCGAGGTTTTCGAGGAGCGGGCAGAGGTTTTTCAGCTGTGTCCTCCTCCTCTCCCTCCTCCTTTAGTCGCAAACCGCAATGAAGTGAGGTGGACCCCGAGGGGAAGGCAAGTGATCGGGGGTCGGCTTCGGTACTTTCTTCCCTCTTGGGTCCACATAACGTCAGATCAGTGGGTGCTAGAAATAGAGAAGGTTATGCGCTGGAGTTTACCGTTCCGCCGCGAGACTCCTATGTTCTGTCTCCCAGCAGGGGGCAGCAGAAGGAACTGGCAATTCGCTCTACGTTGGAGCGTCTGCTAGCTTTTGGGACGGTTGTGCCTATTCCGGAGTGCGAGCGCGGGTTAGGTCGTTACTCCATTTATTTCGTGGTGCCAAAGAAAGGACGGGTCCCTCCGTCCTATTCTAGATCTCAAGGGTGTGAATCGTTGTCTGCGGGTTCCTCATTTTCGCATGGAGACCCTAAAGTCCGTTATCATAGCGGTGCGGCAAGGGGAGTTTTTGACTTCTCTAGACCTTACTGAGGCCTATCTGCATATTCCAATCAGAGCGGTTCATCAAAAATTTCTGCGGTTCGCGTTCCCCTGGGGGCACTTCCAGTTTCAAGCTTTGCCTTTCGGCCTGGCTACAGCTCCTCGCACTTTCACCAAGGTTGTGGTGGTGGTGGCGGCGGCAGCGGCTTTGAGAAGGGAAGGTGTGCTCGTCCACCCTTATCTCGACGACTGGTTGATTCGAGTGAAGTCCGAGAAGGAGAGCTTGCAGGCTACAGACAAAATCGTGCGCATGCTACAGAGCCTCGGCTGGGTGGTCAATGTAAAGAGTTCACTTGGTTCCGACTCAGGTCCTTGAATATCTGGGAGTCTGCTTCGACATGGCAAAAGGCGTGGTGACTCTTCCAGCCCGCCGCGCTCAAGGATTGCGTCGTCTGGTGCGGTCTTTTTTGGCGATTCCCGCTCCGTCTGCGTGGTGGTATTTTCGGCTGTTGGGAACCATGGCGTCAACTCTAGAGGTGGTTCCGTGGGCCAGATTTCATATGCGTCCCCTTCAGCGAGCCCTATTATGTCGTTGGTCCAGTCAGTCGGATTCGCTAAATCAACGATTGCTGTGTCCGAGACGGGTTCGGCAGGCGTTACAGTGGTGGCTGTGCCCAAGGTCGCTACGGGTGGGGGTTCCCCTGGAACAACCAGTTTGGTTACCTGTAATAACGGATGTGAGTCTAACAGGCTGGGGAGCCCACTGTCAGGGCCGTTACGCGAAGGGGACGTGGTCAGCGCAGGTGGTCTTGTGGTCGATCAACTGACTCGAGCTGCGAGCAGTGCGGCTGGCGTTGCAGATATTCGAGACATCGGTGAGGAGTCGAGCAGTGCGGGTTCTGTCAGACAACTCGGCTGCGGTGGCGTACATCAACCGGCAAGGAGGCACAGGAAGCATAGCCATGGAAGAGGAGGCAGAGACACTCTTCGCGTGGGTGGAAGTTCGCCTCCTTGCCATTTCGGCAGCGCATATCGCGGGAAAAGAAAATGTGATGGCGGATTTTCTCAGCCGGGTGCAGGTGGACGCTGGAGAGTGGGAGTTGCATCCGTAGACATATGAGCAAATAGTTCGCCGTTGGGGACCACCGATCATGGACCTCATGGCGACCTTCCAGTCGGCGAAGACAGGTCGATTCTTCAGCAGACGGCGAGAGCGCATGTCCGAAGGAATCAATGCCCTCATCCAACCATGGCCTGAGTTTGGGCTTCTGTATGTCTTTCCGCCATTGGCACTGTTCGGCAGAGTAGTCCAACGCATCGAAGCACACCGCGGAAAGGTTTTGTTGGTGGTTCTGGATTGGGCCCGTCGGCCTTGGTACGCAGATCTGGTGCGGCTGCTCGATGACGTTCCATGGAGGCTTCCACCATTAGTGGACCTGCTAATCCAGGGGCCACTGCGCATGCCTCAGGTGGATCGATTCTCGCTTACGGTATGGCCATTGAAAGGGCTAGGTTGAGAAGGAAGGTTATTCCCCGGCGGTTATTGCTATGCTGCTTTGAGCTAGAAAGTCGTCTACCTCGCTTACGTATGTTCGAGTTTGGCGAATTTTTGAATATTGGTGTTCTAGACATGATCTACGGGCAGTGACAGCTTCGGTGGCCATCATCCTCAGTTTCTTACAAGACGGTTTTGACAAGGGGCTTGCCGCTAGTTCCCTGAAAGTTCAGATGGCGGCTCTTGCGTGTTAGAGGCAAGATTCAGGATGTTCCTCTTGGGGCGCACTCAGATATACGGCGTTATCTTAAAGCTGTCTTTCGCTTGCGGCCTCCGCAAAGAGTTACTATTCTGCCTTGGGATTTGAATTTGGTGCTGCAGGCTTTGGTTCGGAAGCCTTTTGAACCCCTTCGCCATGCCTCGGTTAAGGACTTAACGCTGAAGGCGTTTTTTCTCGTTGTCATTTGTTTGGCGCGACGAATTTTGGAACTGCAGGCGCTGTCTTGTAGAGCTCTCTCCTTGTCTTTTTTCCGAGATCGGATAGTAATAAGGCCGGTTCCCTCTTTTTTTCTGAAGGTGGTTTCTCCATTTCATTTGAATCAGTCTGTGGTGCTGCCCGCTTTTTCTTCAGATCCATCTGCTGATTCGGACGGCGTTCTCCATAGGTTGGATGTGAGGCGGATTCTGCGTCGGTACCTGAAGGTCTCAGAGTCGTTCCGTAAATCGGATCGCTTGTTTGTGCTGTTCGGTGGAGTTTGTAAAGGGGAAGCGGCGACAAAGGCATCCATTTCTCGGTGGATTAAGGAGGCTTATATTCTGCAGGGTCACTCTGTCCCGTTGGGATTGCGAGCCCATTCTACTAGAACGCAAGCAACCTCTTGGGCGGAGCATAGTCTTGTTCCGCCGCTGAAAATTTGCAGGGCGGCTACGTGGTCTTCTCTTCATGCTTTCAGTAGACATTACCGATTTGGATGTAGCGGCGGCACGGGATTCTTGTTTTGGATCGGCTGTCTTGTGCACCGGTTGGCAAAGTCCCTCCCGTTGATAACTGCTCTGTTACATCTCGGATGTGGAGGACTAAACTGGAGGACCGCTCAGGAAATGGAAATTACACTTACCTGGTAATTGTAGTTCCTGGAGGGTCCAGTTTAGTCCTCGGTCCCGCCCTGGAGACTACGTAATTTCTTTTGTCTGGACGGCGCGCTAAGGCCGGTGTGGGACAGTGTCGAGTAAGTATGTTTTCTGCTTAAAAAAAAAAAAAAAAAGAACCTTCTTGCTAGGGGTTTCTATGCTCCTTATGGTTTTCTAAAGAGTTTTTTATTCTTATGCTTGCTGTTCTGTCTGCCAATTTGTTTTAGGTACCAGGGGCAGAAGCAAGGTGCAGAGTTCAAGCCCTCTCGTTTGGGGAGGGGGTCACTTAGGTGTTTAAGGGGACAAATCTACTTATACTTGTTTCTTTAATGTGTTCCTTCTTTGAGTCTGCTTTTTTACTAGTTCACTGGAGGGCTGATGGGAGTTCCAGCAGTATACAGTCTAGGTTACTAAGATTTGATTGGTCCAGTCTCCTTGCTGCAGGAGGAGGTGCACTACCCGAATGTGGAGGACTAAACTGGACCCTCCAGGAACTACAATTACCAGGTAAGTGTAATTTCTATATTTTCTGGGTAGAAGTGTAGTCCAAGTAGCACCCACCAGGGAACCTGAACAGTAGGAACATCGCCCACATGGGAAATGACCGACCTGTTCAGCAGCACCCTTCCAGGGTAGCACGGACTAACCAGTCTCGAAGATTTTTTCCCCTGGTATATGCCACACACAACCGTCTTTGAAAACATCCGTGCGAAGATAGAACATGCCAGTATTTATGTAGAATTGAATGTACAGACTGGATTCTACTATTGAAATGTAAAACTCCCACCATCTTCTCATCCTGGTCGGTGCTCCGAACAGCCTGGTCCCTCGCAGGCTCGGTGGCAGACCCGGCTCACCACCCTGGATCCTCGGAGTCTGAGAGGCCTGCCAAACACCCTTGAAAGGACCTGGAGACACCGAGGAAGGTAAACACTGTCCTCGTCGTTGACTCTCCCCCGGGAGAGCCAGTGTCGGGCCCGACGGCGTTGGGACCCGAGCCGGGGGCTGCGGAGCCTCCTGAGCTTCGTCTCAGGTTGGCGGCCTTGGAGCGCAGCATGTCTGCCTTCATGGACCAGCAGCGGGCGCTGATGGCCGGTCTCACACGTCCATCCAAGTCGACCCCGGAGGCCAAGCGAAACAATAAGGTCTCGAGTCTATCCTCGGCCGAGGTCCCCCTCGACCTCCCGTTCAGGACCGAGGTCGTCGATGCCGATTCCCTCGGCATTGGGGCGGTCGAGACCAAAGCCCTTGAGGCCTGAGCCGATCGATGACTCCTCGGTTGGGAGACGGAGGACGAGAAGTCCCTGGGCACCCACCATACCAAGTACGTCCCGTCAGACTCCCTGGGATCTGAACCTCTGAGACAGTCACCCCTGGAGGACACCCGGTTCTTGGACTTCATCCGGGACATGGCAAAGGCTTTGTCATTCCCGGCGGATGCCGAGGAGGAACTTCGAGCTGAGGAGCTCTAGATCCTCCAGTATGACTTTCCTCCAAAGGAAGCCCTTACTGTATTGGTGCCCCCATTCTAGAACGGCTGATGCACTGAATGTGGGAGACACCGGCCTTGATGCCGGTCCTCAGCAGGCGAATCAATTCCATCTATCGAGTTTGCAAGAGCCCTGGGTTCCAAAAGGCACAGCTGCCGCACAACTCCATGGTTGTGGAATCGTCCATGCACCAGCTCAAGAGCCAGAAGACGCACTCCTTGGTGCCTCCTGGCCGGGAGGTCCGCAACATGGATGCTCTCGGCAGAAAGTGCTACCAGGGTTCGATGCTGTCATGCCGAATCCAGACGTACCAGCTGTACATGGGCATGTACCTGCGAGACCTGGCAAAGGAGATTGCCGGGTTCTCCGCTGGTCTCTCCGAGGGACCTTTGCAGCTCTTCCAGGTTTTGTCCACTGGGATCTGAGAGAGCTCGAAGTATATGACTCAAGCAGCCTATGACGGCTTTGAGGCTTCGGCCCGGTTAGCGGGGGCCGGCATCGGTGCACGACGCCAGGCATGGCTACAGTCGTCAGACCTGGAGCCATGGGTTCAGGACAAGTTGGTTGATGTCCCTTGCCGAGGTGAAAACCTCTTTGGCAAGTCCATGACTGAGAAGGCTGCTGAGATCGAGTCTAAGTACCTGACCCGGACAAGATTCGAGAAGAAGACTTCTGCCCCTTCTAAGAAGAAGGGCTCGGGTAAGAAGCCCCTTTTCCAGAGGAAAGGTAATGCTTACCGAAACTACCCCACGTATCAGGCCTCCCCAGCAGGGGCAGCAGGCCAAGGAACGGGGGCAAGGCCCGCATAAGCAAAAGGCCCCCAGGCACAGGCACCGGCTCCAGCCCAGCCTGGAGGGGGCTTTTGACTCCCAGAGCATAGTGCCTCTCCTGAAGGACGCGAGACCCTGCACAGGAGGAAGGCTGACCCTGTATGCCCACAGGTGGCCAGCTATTACATCGGACACCTGGGTTGTCCAGATAGTCCAAATGGGCTATCGGTTAAATCTCAGCCAGGTGCCTCCCTCTTACTTTCCAGGGGAGCCTCTCAGACCCCCCTCTTCACAGGAACCTCCTCTTGCAGGAGTTAACAGGTCTTCTCGAGGATCAGGCGGTAGAACCGGTGCCTCACCACCTACAGGGCACAGGCTTCTACTCCAGGTACTTTCTGATACCAAAGAGAACTGGAGGCCTAAGACCTATCCTCGACCCGCGAAGCCTAAACAAGTTCCCGGTGAGGGAAAAGTTCAAGATGCTTTCTCTTGGAATATTTTATTTATTTATTTATTTATTACAAGCTCTTATATACCGCACTATTTGGGATCAGCGCGGTTTACAGTACAACAAAAGACCAGAACAACAAGCTGTTTGGTTTTACATTGAACAGGAAAACGAACTTGGATATTACATGGGGAAAATTTAACTGAAACAATTTACAACGTATTTACATGTACATATAACAGTATTATTCTTAGATCAGGTTGAGTGTTCAATGGGGGTTGGAGGTCAGGAAGGTGATAGGGTGTTCTGGTAGTAGTGGGGGAATAAATGGTATTTGATTGCCTTTCTGAATGAGGTTAGATCAGGGATAGCCCGAATTTCAGGTGGTAAAGTGTTCCAGCACTTAGGGGCATAGAAACTGAACGTCCTGTTAGATGTTAGATATTGCTACCTTACCTCCGCCAGGGAGACTGGCTATGCTCCTTAGATCTCAAAGATGCGTATACACACATCTTGATTCTTCCAGACCACAGACAATATCTAAGATTTGTAGTGGGAGGAAACCATTTTCAGTACAAAGTGCTGCCCTTTGGCTTAGCCTCGGCACCCAGGGTATTCACAAAGTGCTTTGCGGTAGTGGCGACCTTTCTAAGGACTCCAGGGGTATTTGTCTTCCCCTACTTAGACGACTGGCTCATCAGAGCCTAGTCAGCTCTAGAAGCCCAACAGGTCATGTCCCGCACCATCCAGTTGCTTCAGCACCTGGGCTTTGTGATCAACTACACGAAGTCCACTCTGGTTCCCACTCAGGGACTGGAGTTCATAGGGGCAAGGCTAGACACCCTTGAGGCAAGAGCTTATCTGCCAGAGGACAGGGCTCAAAGACTGGTAGCCCTAGTGCAGCAAGTGAGTCGCAGATCCCACATCTCAGCAAGACACTTTCTGTGCCTGCTGGCTCACATGGCCTCCACAGTGTATGTGACACCCAATGCTCAACTTCACATGAGAACAGCTCAGTGGTGCTTCAGGGACCAGTGGACACAAGACACAGGCAGACTCACACAACATCAAGGTGTTCCATCGCCTGATATAGTCTTTGAAATGGTGGCTTCAACCTCTCATCCTTCTGGAGGGAGTGCCTTTTCAGCCTCCCATGCACTCAAGGGTGCTGACTACGGATGCATCCCTGCTGGGATGGAGTGCTCATTGCCAACAGGTCTACACTCAAGGTGTGTGGTCTCCATGGGAGAGCACACAACAAATCAATCTCCTAGAGTTTCGAGCGATCTGCCTAGCTCTTCGGACCTTCTGCCAAACCCTGGCTCATCAGTCTGTCTTGATTTAGACAGACAATCAAGTAGCGGGTTCTATGTGAACAAACAAGGGGGCACAGGCTGTCGCATCCTGTGTCAGGAAACCCTGGTCCTATGTTCCTTCGCAGTCAGCCAGGGTATGTTCCTCAAGGCGTTTTCTTACCAAGTCGGGAGAACTTCCTAGCAGACAAGCTAAGCAGAATTCTCCAGCCGCACGAGTGGCAACTGGATCCCAATGTAGCCCAGCAACTCTTCCAGTGCTGGGGACAACCGTCCATAGATTTGTTTGTGAGCCCTCAAAATCACCAGTTGCCCTGTTTCTGTTCCAGACAGCTGCACCCACACAGGGTAGCTGCAGATGCTTTCCTAATATCCTGGTCGGTGGGCCTCCTCTATGCGTTTCCTCCCACGCCACTGGACCTTATTCGCGATCCTTCAGGACAAGGCCTCGGTCATCCAGGTGGCCGAGACTGCCTTGGTTTCCACTCCTGCAACTGGCTGAGGAGACTCCAATTCCTCTGGGATTTCCGCCCAATCTCCTGTCGCAGGATGGGGGCTCACTTCTGCAATCCAACCTCAGGTCCCTCAACCTGATGGCATGGCTGCTGAAAGGGTAGTCCTTGCACCACTTCTCCTCCCAAAAAAGATTGAGGATGTGCTGCTGGCCTCCAGAAGGCAATCGACTAGGAAAACCTACGCATACTCAGCAGAGTGAGAACCCATTCTCCTGCCAGGTGGCTGTGGTGCTTAAGTACCTGCTTCAGCTTTCCGATTTACGCCTCAAGTCAAACTCGGTCCGAGTTCACCTTAGTGCTTTATTAGCACACCACTCTCTACTTCTGCTGAAACCCCCGGTTCGCCCCCCCCTCCGGCGGCCGAATGGGATCTGAATGTGGTCCTGCAACAGCTTACTTGCCCACCCTTTGAGCTGATGGCTACTTGCCATCTTCGCTTCCTTTCTTGGAAGACGCTTTTCTTGGTGGCACTCACATTGGCTAGACGAGTGAGTGAGCTGCAAGCTCTGATGTCTGATAGACCGTTCACACAGTTCTATAGGAACAGGGTGGTACTTCGCACGCACCCCATGTTCCTGCCGAAGGTGGTCTCCTCCTCTTTCCACCTCAACCAGGAGGTGGTGCTTCCGACCTTCTTTCCTAAGCCCCATGCCAGTTGGGCAGAAGCAGTTCTGCATACCCTGGACTGTAAGAGGGATTGGCCTTCTACTTGGAGCGTACGCGGGGACATTGAAGAGCTCCTCAGCTCTTCGCCTCTTATGACCCCAGTAAGCTGGGGATATCGGTCTCCAAGTATGTGTTGTCCACCTGGGTGGCGGATTGCATTGCCTGGGCATACAGGGCGGCCGATCTCCCGTTGCAGGATCGAGTCACAGCCCACCAAGTCAGGGCTAAGGCTGTATCAGTGGCTCACTTCTGCTCTGTTCTGCTGGCAGACATCTGCCAGGCCGCAACCTGGTCTTCAAGCCAGACTTTTGTAACCCATTACTGCTTGGATAGGGAGTCCCAACGGCACAGTGCTTTCGGCCAAGCTGTACTCTGTAATCTGTTTGAGGTTTAGGCAACTCCTACCATCCGACCCTTTGGTGTCAGGCTACCGGAGTGTTATGTTCTCGGTTGAACTCCTATCATGGCTGCTGCGGCTCTTCTAGAGGGAGCCTATTTTTCAGTTGTGGGTTCTCGGTAGCCTGGAGTTGCAGTCCTTTGATTAATTTCTATCCTTTTGCCGTCTTTTTAGCTGTGTCATTTGACTGAGCCAGATGGCACCCTTGGGCATGAAGGGGACTGCGCATGCGTGATGCAGTCCCAAAGGCTTTCTTCGAAAGCTGGGGATTTGCTCCGCATGGGGGCTCCGTCGACGTCACTCATATGTGAGGACTGATTCCTGCTGTCCCTGGAGAACACCTGTTACAGGTGAGTAACTACGCTTTCCCCCACCAAGGCTTCATCAATTCAATTAAAGACTGTACTCTTCACCGAGCACTATGGATCAGACACCTAACTGAACTCCTTTTATTGTATCTTTTATGTATCCCACCTTACTACTTTGATGTTTTGTTTATGCAATGCATGTTTCCCTTGCTTTTGTATAACCCTCGTTTGTCTTTGTAACCGCTTTGATTGAAGGAAAAGGCGGTATAAAAAACCTGTTAAATAAATAAATAAATTTACTTTGGTGAGGAGACGTTTATCCGACAGTAAATCTATACGGTGTGTGCGTAGGAAGTTTTCTTATTTGGAACCCACCAATTTCTTTGCCTTATGGTATTCCAGGCCTGGTGGAGGTTTTAATGTCTGGCAGTTGTTCTCTTTTTGTGTCTAGATAAAGGGTGGCATAGATTTCTTTAGGCACCAGAACAACCTCTAAAGAGTACGTCATCATATTCATGGGCCCTAATCAAAGGAGTCTTAAGGAGTTCAGAAACCTCAGATTCAGTTGCTGGTCTTCATTTTCTAAAGCCTCAAGTATATGACTACTGCCATCTTTTTCTTTTATGAGCTCCCTGCGTTAGACTTTAATTCTTCCAGCTGTTTTTCCACTTAGTCTAAACGCTGCTTATAGGACCATAAAGTTGCTCTTGTGCCTTAACTTTGGATTGAAGTAGAAGAAAAGGTAGGCTCCATAATGGTAATAGTCTTCACCACCTCAGCCAAAGTACCTTGGTGTTTGCCTCAGAGAAATGCTGACTTTCTGCTCCCTCCGATACAGACAATCCGCCTGGCAAACCACAGCTTCCTCCTCCCACCAACTCGCTGCTACTTTAAGCCATCACATTTTTCTGACACTCCTGTAGTAGATAACATGGTGTACGGCCACTTTGGTACATGGTAAACAAGCATTCACTCTGGTGGCATCTCCATTTTTGGGTCTCTGAGGCATCTCGCATTTCTCCAGGTTAAATGAGAATTCTGCATTCTTGATGGTTGATCCAGTATCCCCTCAGGAGCCGAAGAAATGGAGCAGGACCAACTAAGGCATCCATGGTAGGCTGTGACCCATAGGCACAGAGGTGGACGCCCTAGAGGGTTGAGCAAGCTGCCTCCCCTTGCATTTCCTCCACAGTCTTCCCATGGGGATGCAGATAGTCGCCAGACAGCAAACTTGGACTCCTGAGGTCACACTCCTGCCTGCCCTTCCATCGCCATCTGCTCCCCCATGTAGCTTTTGTAATACATTTGACATCACAGTTGACATTTAAAATTAAATATAATTCTTTATTATCCCGCTAGGCCAGTCCAGATGAGTGGGTTATACTGCGCAGCCAGCAGGTGGAGGTAGACTAGAGCAGTTTTCAGTGATGACCTCACAAGTATATGCACTGGTGCAGCACTGAGACAAACCAGTGTTGTCTGCTTCCAACAGGTGCTAAGGTGTTTGGATTGGTGCAGCAGCACAAATAAGCCTCTTTCCTTTGTGCCAGACCATAGTCCTGTGTGTTTGAGACTTGTAGGCCCAACACCCATTTGGAGCTCTGGTATACCCCTGTCCCCTCAAACTGACAGCCTCCATTTATCAGTGCTGTTACTCATGGATTCCAGTGCTTGTATGCCAGAGAGCAGACTGGAGAACCCCATGGGGCCTCTGGTGGGGGGGTGGTAGGTAAGTTGGATCCAGGCCCCTTTCCCTCTTGTCGTTTGTCTACTTAGTGAGATTTTTTTCTCGTTCTTTTCCTGCTTTTTAATGGGCTCCATTTGGCTCTGTGCTGCTTGCAATAAAGCAGCTCTAAATTTAACAAAAAAAAAAAAATCTTTGCGTCACAGGCAGCTGGGTCTCTCAGGCCTTCTGAAATGGATGGGGCAGTCCTTCTTGGGTTTCTCCTGCTGACTTGACAGATACTGGGATTCCCCTCTTGTGGTTCCTTTTTGCTGTGGTTTGTTGTTTTTTCATATATTTTTTGTGATCTTTTTCTTTTTGCTGCTTGGAGTGATGCCAGGTGCTTGTCGGACTCCCTTTTGCCCTGATTGCGATGAGGAGGACTCAGGACCCGTGTTTTTGTTGTTTTCAGGATCCCCTCCGCCTATGGTATGCATGTTTCTGCTGTGTCACCCATGACTTTTCTACCTGCAGGAACAGCAGCCATTTTGGATGGCTATATGGGCTTGGTTGGGGGGGAGAGGGGGGGGGGCGTAGTGAGGAGGCTGCAGGCTCAAGCCAGCAAGCCCCCTCGGGTCCTCTAGGGTCTCAGGGCTCTTTCTGGGCTGGCTTTGAGCAACAGCTACTGCATGGCAGCCCCCTCGTGGGGATCTGAGTTACTGACCACCTTGGGGCCCTCTGGTGCCTCCTGCTAGTAGAAAAGGGGGTTAAGGGGCCCTTTTCTGACCTTTTGCCTATCTGTTCCTCTGGGAGTCCCAGCTTATCCCCTGTGGTGGTTGGTTAGGAGGAACAAGAGGATTTCCTATCTCCGTGAGATGAATCAGTGGAAGAAGGCAAGCATCCATGTGTGATCCACCTGTTTCATAGGGAGGATCTCTCCACTTGCATTTAGGGGACCCACGATGGCATTAGATATTGCAGGGACTGAGTCCTCCTCTTGGGTTTATCCCCTTCCTGAACCTATTCCTTATCGTTGCTCCAGTTCAGTCCTCCACCTCTGGGTAGTGTACCTCCTCTTGCAGCTTGGAGACTGGGCATGTCAAAATCGTGACATCACTGGATGTAGCCTGCCGATGTATCCCATCAGCCCCAGTGTGTCCAGTCTCCTTGCAGCAGGAGGATGTAGTGAGCCTAGGTGCTGGGCTCACTTGAGGAACAGATAAGGAGCAATGTAGTTAGGTTTTGGTCTTTACAGATTCTATTTACAAATTCTTTTGTTCACTTTATCTTATTTCTTTTGGTTTCCCTGGGGCGCTATCTCTTTAAAAAACAAAACAGCCGGCTTCCTTCTGTACTGTTTTTCTGCTCTCTGCCTCTTACCAGTACAGTTGACTGTTAAGATCTCTCCCCCTGGACTGTGCGGGGGAGAGCTCTGCGGAGCACGGTGCTGCTCTCTCATTGGCAACTTTGCCGGAATCCTTCTTGGCGGCGCATCGGGGAGTGCAGCCTCAGCCGGTGGAACAGCTCTCGCTGCGGGCATCGCTCGCAGAAAGGCTGAGCGACGTCGCGGCTTGTAGGGCTGCGATTTGGAGGTTTAGTTTTGCTTTCAAATTTGGGGAACAGAGAAGAGCCGCGGAGCCGAGCAGCGGGACGCTGGGGCTGTCCGCATCTGCGCGGTCATTTTGGCACCAAACGGAGCACTGCTAAGATCACGGCCCTTTTCCCGCCCTCGTGAAGCCACGTGGCGGTGCCTTGAGGCGGCTTACGCTGCGGTGGAAACAGCACGGCACGGGCCTGATCCAAGGCATTTATTCATAGTGTGTCATTTATTATTTTTTATTTTAAAGGATATTGCATTCTGTTCAGTTTTGATTTTGTGCTTTAGTCACCCTAGATTAAAAAAAGGAAAAAAAAAAGAGAAAACGGGGGAATTGAATAGGGGCAATAGCAATTTCAATCTCTTTATGGTCTGCCAAGGAATTGCTGGATGGCATAGCTCATGTCATCTCGCCCTCAGTGCGTTGTCTGCAGAACCCGCAGAGGCACAGTTGCGGACACCGAAATCTGCTGGGGCTGCGCTACAGTGTCTACCAGCGTAGCCCAGGATTCTCTTGGTGAGCTGACAGGAGGCGAAGGAGAGCATCTGATAGGTGCTCAGTCAGTCTCCTGCCTGGACGTTCCAGCGGGCCCTTCAGGTGCGCCACCGGCAATGCCATCGGGTTCGCCTCTTGGAGATTTTTCTATGGACTTTGTCTTAATCATGCATCAGGCTTTCTGTATGCTGCGGCAGGGGAAGGTTCAGGAGCCCTTGCTACGGCACGGCAACAGTCCCGGTTAGATGAGGTCCATAGTATTTCCCTGAGACCCTCAAAAAGGGTTCGGCCTTCTGGTACTGTGACTTTAGATTTGGAGGGGCAGGAGACGGATGAAGCTGAGTTCGAGCTCGAGTCTGGAATGGAAGAGCTGGAAGGAGGAGAAATACCAGAGCCTGAGGATCAGGCAAAAATCATCCGGGTATTTCGTAAGGACAAACTGGTGGCTCTCATTACGGAATCCCTCAAGACACTCAATCTCGCTACGGCTCAGCCAGCAGAGGAAGAGGAGGTCGAAGACCCTCTCATTCAGGCGGTGAGGCAATCTCAAGTGGTGGTCCTGGTTCGCCGGGTGGTGGACCGGATGATTCAAGATGAATGGGGATCAGCCTGAAGTGGGACTAAGGGGGGTCAGGACAATGAGCAGGCTTTACCCCTTAGCGGACAATGATAAAGAAAAGTTCCGTTCCCCGCGGATAGATGAAGACGACGACTATTCCGGTGGAAGGTAGCACGGCTTTGAAAGATGCGCAAGACAGGAAAGTGGATGGATTATTGAAGCAAGCCTTTGAGGCTAATGCTTTATCATTGCAAGCTTCCATTTGTGGGGCCTGGGTGGCAAGAGCATGTCTCTGATGGTCTCAACATTTAAGGCAGGCTAGCCAGCTTGAACAGGAGAGTATGATGGAAGTGACACGACTCGAGTCTGGAGCAGCATATCTGGTGGATGTACATTATGACTTGATCAGAGCGTTAGCGAATAATATGGCTTCGTTGGTAGCTGCCTGGCGGTCCCTGTGGTTAAGGAATTGGGCAGCCAACGGCTCGTCTAAGTCACACCTTAGTAAGCTTCCCTTTAAAGGCAGACTGTTGTTTGGGGAAGATCTGGACAAATTGGTGAAAGATTTGGGGGAGTCCAAAGGTGGGAGACTCTCAGAAGACAAGCCTAAATAGGGGAAGTCTGGCTCGGCCTCGCGGGGCCAGTCTAGAGATTTCAGGAGATTTCGTTCTTCTCGCTTAGGAGGTTTCCAGAGAGGAAGATTTGCTTCGAGAGCCCAGGGGTTTCTTGGGTTTCGTGGAGCAGGTAGAGGTTTCGCGGCGGCCTCTGCAGCGTCAAGTCGAAAACAACAATGAAGCGAGGCGGGTCTGGGTAGGAAGTCAACCGATAGGAGGGCGACTTTGGGAGTTCTTTCCTGCCTGGGCGCAAATAACGTCCGACCAATGGGAGCTGGAGATAATTTGAGAAGGATATGCTCTGGAATTGGCACGTCCGGTCCTGGATTCGTTCGTGCTTTCGCCCTGCAAAGGTCAGCAGAAAACCCTAGCAATTCGTCAAACGTTGGATCGGCTCTTGCATTTGGGAGCAGTAACGCCGGTTCTGACAGCAGACCACGGCATAGGTCATTACTCCATTTATTTCGTGATGCCAAGGAAAGATGGGTCCCTTCGGCCTATCCTGGACCTCAAAGGGGTAAATCGCTGTCTTTGAGTTCATCATTTCTGGATGGAAACTTTATGTTCAGTTATTGTGGCGATCCGCCAAGGGGAGTCTTTGACTTCTCTCGATCTCATGGAGGCGTCTCTGCACATTACCATCAGGGCAGCTCATCAAAGGTTTCTGAGGTTCGCCTTCCCTTGGGGACATTACCAAGTCCAAGCATTGCCCTTTGGCCTGGTGATGGCTCTGCGCACCTTTAAAAATATCATGGTAGTGGTGGTGGCAGCGTTGCGGAAGGAGGACATCTTAGTGCACCCCTATCTCGACGACTGGTTGATTCGGGCGACGTCTGAGGTCGAGAGCGCGCAGGTTATGGACAAAGTGGTGCAGTTGCTGCAGGGTCTCGGCTGGGTGGTCAATCCGGCCAAGAGTCGGTTGGTTCCGACCCAGGATCTCGAATACCTGGGGGTATGTTCGACACCCGGAAGGGAGTTGTATACTTTCCGGAGTGGCGAGCTCAATCACTTAGACAGCTAGTGCGCAAGTTCTTATCCACCCAGGCACCGTTGGCCTGGAGCTACCTTCGCATGCTGGGGACAATGGCGGCGACCCTGGAGGTGGTTCCTGGGGCCAGATTTCACATGCAGCCATTGCAAAGAGCGCTGCTGTGCTGTTGGTCTCACCAGAGCGATTCGCTGAACAAGCGTCTTCCCTGTCCACTCCGAGTCAGGAAGTCCCTTCATTGGTGGGTTGTTCCGGGACATCTGGAAGTCCAGTTTTGACAGACGCGAGTCTTGTGGGTTGGGGAGCACAGTGCGGAGTCCTTTTTTCGCAAGGTACTTGGTTAGATCAGGAAAGACAATGGCCGAACAACCGTTTAGAGCTACAAGCGGTGGCTCTAGCGCTGCAGTCATTCGAGACTCTGGTAAAGGACCGGGCAGTTCGGTTGCTTTTGGACAATTCCGCAACGGTGGCCTATATCAACCGGCAAGGCGGAAGGGAAGTGTGGCCATGGAAGAGGAAGCAGAGATGTTCGCTTGGGTAGAATCCCGACTACTTGCGATCTCGGTGGCGCACATTGCGGGAAAGGACAGTGTGACGGCAGACTTTCCTCAGCAGGGTCCGAGTGGATGCAGAAGAATGGGAGCTCCATCCGGAGGTGTTTGCTCAAATGGTCTGCAGATGGGGCCCGCCGATTATGGATCTCATGGTGACTTTTCAGTCGGCAAAGACAAATCGCTTTTACAGCAGGCGTCGAGAGAGGATGTTAGAGGGGATAGACCCCCTAATCTAACCTTGGCCAGCGTCGGGTTTCCTCTACATTTTCCCTCCGTGGACGCTCATAGGGCGAGTGGTTCAGCGCATCGAGGCCCATCGGGGAAGAGTTTTGTTGGTGGTTCCGGATTGGCCGAGGCGACCCTGGTTTGCCGATCTGGTTCGGCTTCTCGAAGGGGAGCCTTGGAAATTGCTGATATGGGAAGATCTGCTGCTTCAGGGTCCACTTCGAATGCCTCAGGTGGATCGGTTCTCGCTTATGGTTTGGCCATTGAAAGGGCGAAGTTAAGGAAAAAAGGTTACTTGGAGCGATCATTTCGACCTTACTATGAGCTAGAAAGGAGTCCACCTCACTGGCTTATGTACGCATATGGCACATATTTGAGGACTGGTGTTCGTGGCGAAATGTTTGGGCCGCTATGGTTTCCGTCCCCATCGTGTTCATCTTCCTGCCATATGGTTTTGAGAAGGTCCTGGCAGCCAGTTCCTTAAGAGTGCAGCTAGCAGCTCTGGCGTGCTATAGAGGAAAAGTTCACGATGTGGCCCTAGGTTCTCACAGCGACGTGGTGCGTTTGCTTAAAGCGGTGTCTAGGTTGCGGCCTGCTCGCAGAATTTTGGTATCGCCTTGGGACCTCATTCTGGTGTTGGGGGCGTTAACTAGGAAACCCTTTGAACTGCTACACCAGGCTTCCATTAAGGATTTAACATTAAAAACTGTGTTTTTGGTGGCCATTTGTTCAGCAAGGTGGGTCTCGGAGCTACAGGCGTTGTCCTGTCGGGAAACGTTTTTGTCCTTTTCTAGGGAAAAGGTGGTGGTGCGACCAGTTCTGTCCTTTTTACCCAAAGTAGTTTCTCCGTTTCACTTGAATCACGCAGTGTCCTTACCAGTATTGGGTTCCGCAGAGGGGAGCATCTCGGACAGTAGTCTTCGTCGCTTGGACATAAAGAGAATGTTGTGGTAATACTTAAAGGTGTCAGAGGTCTTTCATAAGTCTGAACGGCTTTTCGTTCTGTTAGGAGGTCCCTGTAAAGGGGAAGCAGCTGCTAAAGCATCTATTTCCAGATGGGTCCGGGAAGCTATTGCGTCAGCATATATTTTGCAAGGTCGTCAGGCGCCAGAGGGGTTACGAGCTCACTCAGAGCGCAAGCGACGTCATGGGCGGAACACAGCTTGGTTTCGCCGGTAGAGATTTGCAGAGCGGCCACCTGGTCATCTCTTCATACCTTCAGTAGACACTATGGCCTGGATGTTCTAGCAGCAATGGATGGCTGTTTCGGGTCGGCGGTGTTGCGATCCGGGTGGAAAGGTCCCTCCCAGTGATTACTGCTCTGATACATCCCAGAGGTGGAGGACTGAACTGGAGGAATGATAAGGAAATAGAAATTGCACTTACCTGGTAATTGTTGTTCCTTGAGGAACTCCAGTTCAGTCCTCATTCCCGCCCAGGGGTGATCAATTCAGAGGTTATTTTCAGATGGGGAGGAGCATCAGTTTTGAGGAGTGGAGAATGCTTATCAGTTTCTGGATCACAGTGAGTATTGATATCTGACCTGCTTTACTTTCCTCCTCTCTTAATCGGTTCAGGGGGTGGAACAGGGAAAGTAAAAGAAAAACAAAAACGTAAAAGGAAAAAGTTCCTTCTTGTTGAAGAATTGATAGTTTAGTTCACACTTAATGTTGTTAATACAGTTGAAATGAAAATTATAGCTACTTATTTGTTGCTCCTTTTGAGTCTGCTTTGTCATAAGAACATAACATAAGATATGCCATACTGGGTCAGACCAAGGTCCATCAAGCCCAGTATTCTGTTTCCAACAGTGGCCAATCTAGGTCATATGTACCTAGCAGTTTCCCCAAGGGACACAGGTTCCACAATGCTTGTATTGGTTCAAGCATTGATATCCTGGGTCCCTTCTTAATAATGGTTTATGGACCTTTCCTCCAGAAACTTGTCCAAACCTTTTTTAAACCCAGCTACACTAACAGCCTATCTCCAGGAACAAGCAGGAATAAGTCATCACATATGGGTACGTCGGTACCGACGGAGCCTGCGCGGGAAAGCTCCCCAGCTTTTCAGATGAAAAGCTTTTGGGGCCTCCCACTGCACATGCGCGCTGCCTTCCCGCCTTCCTGACCAGCTCTCCTCAGTTCTTCTTTTTCCGCGGAGCCAGCAGGTCGTGTTCCTGTCACCGCTGAAGAATTTGTTACTTTTGTTTGTTTCTTTAGACCGCTTACCTGCCTTCCCCATACCGAAACCGGTATCGCTGGTCTCTCTTTCTTTCTTTATAAAAAAAAAAAAAAAAAAAAGACTTTTTTATTTTCTTCAGCACAGCTTGGTACCCGTTGTTAGGCCTTAAGGCCTACACAAATTCTCCTCATGGAGAAGCCAGTCCCTGGTTTTAAAAAATGTACCAAATGCAGTGCTGTCATTTCTGTCTTCCTCTCCAGATGGATCTCAGGTAACCAAAACTTCTGTGGGCAAATTCTCTAAAAGCAAATCTCTTTCTAAAGATCGAGAGGCTCTCAATTCTGAGTTCGAGGATTCTGCCCAGGCCAAAAAACCCCGGCGGGAGGTTCCGGCCTCCAAACCAATCATGGGGTCACAGGTTGACATCGATGGCACGGCCTCGACAGATCACCTGTTGGACTGCTCTGGGGTACCGGCCCATACCGGTATCGACATCCAGGCAGTAGTGGCGTCTATGGGCAGTACTGTCCAGACCATGCAGCAAGCCGTTCTGGCATTCATTAAGGCTGCGACGCCCTCGGTACCGATTTCATCGGTACCGACCCCGGTTCCGGTATCTACACCGGAACCGAGACCATCGACTTCTAAACGTCGATCGGTTCCGCATGCCGGATTCCGGCTTTCGCCCGGTACCGATCCCATGCCCGATACGCCCGATGTCGATACCGATCGGTATGCGTATCGTACATTGGCAGTACAGAGGGAAGACTCAGATTCTTCTGATGAATTCAATTCCTCTGATGACTCTGCTGAGCTTACTCTTCCTGAGGAGCCCTTTTCTCCCAAGAGGAGGATGTCTCCTCCAGAGGATTTATCCTTTCAGGATTTCATTGTTGATGTAGCTAAAGCACTTTCTATTGCTACATCTTCTGAAAGAGAACCCAGATCAAAAAAATTGGACATTTTAGGATACTCAAAAGCTCCTAAAGAGGCAGTCACTCTGCCTGTCCATGAAATCCTTCAAGAACACTTGATGGATTTGTGGGAGACTCCTTTAACACTGTCTCCCCATTCCCGCAGGTTGGACACCATGTATCGGGTCCCTCCTTCGCCTGGGTTCCAGAAAACTCAGCTGCCTCACCACTCCATTGTGGTGAAGTCTGCCATGAAGAAAATAAAGAGTCCTAAAAGGCATTCTTCTACCCCTCCAGGGCGGAGAATGTAAGAACCTAGACTCTTTTGGAAGAAAGATGTTCCAGGCTAGTATGCTTATAGCCAGGATCAACTCTTATAGCCTTTATATGGGCATGTATCTTGGGCAACTTGCCCTAAAAATACAGAATTTTGCCCCCTTTATCCCTGATGATCAAAGGGCGGACTTCTTTTCTATGGTGACACAACTTTCAGAGGTCTCCAAGTTCTCCAACAGGGCAGCCTTTGATTCCTTTGAAGTTGCAGGCAGAGCTTCGGGAATTGCTATTGCAGCCCGACGTCTCGCTTGGCTCCAGGCTTCTAACCTAGAACCCTGGGTTGTAGATGGCCTCAGGAATCTGCCCTGTACCGGTGAGAACTTATTTGGGGAAGACTGGCAGATTAAAGCTGCTCAAATGGATGCAGAAAATGCCACTCTAGAAAGACTTTCCAAGTCTACTTCTACCCCTACCAAAAAGAAGCCTTTTAAAAGGCCTTACTATAAAAAGACCAGATTTCCCACAAATACTGGCCAGCAATCTGCTCAGCCTCGCCTTGCGGCTAAGCGTCAACAATCTAAGCAGGTAAAGTCAAAGCCTGCAGTGTCTGCTACACCCCAGCAGGCTCAACCCCCTCAGGGGTTTTGCCTTCCCTCTAGAGAACTTGCCGTTTCTGGCTCTAGAACAACCAGAGCCCCTCACCATTCCTGGAAGGCTAGCTCATTTTGCTCCCAGATGGGAACAAATCACATCAGAGCAATGGACCCTCTCTATTATCCGAGAGGGCTACAAACTTCATTTCTCCAGCCTTCCTCCCCATACCATGGTGAGGCAATTCAGTTCTCCCCCATCTCTTCTGACCCTGTTGGGTCAGGAAGTCTCTTCTCTTCTTGCCCAAGGGGCAATAGAGGAGGTTCCTCCTCCACAACAGGGGTTAGGTTTCTACTCCCCTTACTTTCTCATAACAAAGAAGACAGGGGGCTTCAGACCTATCCTAGATCTGAGAGAATTGAACAGGTTTCTATTCAAGGAGAAATTCAAAATGCTCTCTCTGGGCCTTCTCCTTCCATACCTTCAGAGTCAGGATTGGCTTTGTTCTCTAGATCTCAAGGATGCGTACACTCATATACTCATCCATCCATCCCACAGAAATATCTAAGATTTCTGTTCCAGGGAAAACATTTCCAGTACAGAGTACTACCCTTCGGTCTGGCCTCTGCTCCAAGAGTCTTCACAAAATGCATGGCAGTCGTAGCCGCATTTCTCAGAGGCATGGGAATCTTTGTCTTCCCATATCTGGACGACTGGCTCATCCGAGCTCCATCTCAATCAGAAGCCCAGATTTCTCTGGACCACACAAGGCGTATTCTTCAATATCTGGGACTTGTGGTAAACATTCCCAAGTCCCAACTCATCCCTACTCAGTCCCTGGAATTCATAGGGGCCCAATTGGACTCCACCACTGCAAGGGCCTACCTCCCTCTGGTCCGAGGCCAAAGGCTAATAAGCTTGGCCTCCCAGGCTCAGTCCAGAAGTCACTTGTCAGCCAGAGAAATGCTGCAACTTCTGGGCCACATGGCCTCCACGGTTCATGTGGTGCCCTATGCTCGTCTCCATATGAGAGCAGCTCAATGGACATTGGCCACCCAGTGGTCTCAAGCATCGGGACTGCTGTCAGACCAGGTACTCACCTCACAACGTCTGTTTTGGTCTCTCCAGTGGTGGACATCCTCCAAAAATCTGTTGTTGGGGACCCCCTTCCAACCTTCGTTGCCCCAAGCAACCCTCACAACAGATGCCTCCCAAACAGGGTGGGGAGCTCATCTCCAGTAACTCTCCACTCAGGGCACCTGGTCTCCCCAAGAGACCACCCTTCATATCAACCTTCTGGAACTGCGAGCAATCTTCCTTGCCCTCACAGTCTTCCATACCCTCCTTGCCAACCTGACTGTCCTAGTTCAGACAGACAATCAGTGGCCATGTTTTATGTCAACAAACAAGGAGGGACGGGCTCTCTGTCGCTTTGCAACGAAGCTCTCAGATTATAGGCCTTCGCCAGAGAGCACCAAATTCATCTTCTGGCAGTATATCTTCCAGGAGTTCAAAACTCTCGGGCAGACAGACTCAGTCGAGTTCTGCTCCCACACGAATGGTCCCTACATATGGACCAGATACGCAGAATCTTTCAGGAATGGGGGATCCCGGACATAGACCTCTTTGCAAGTCCGTGGAATGCCAAACTTCCCCGGTTCTGTTCCAGGACTCCGTGTCAGGGAGCTCAGGCCAACGATGCCTTTCTCCTGCATTGGGGTCAGGAATTCCTGTACGCTTTTCTACCCATTCCTTTGATTCCCAAGACTCTGTTCAAACTTCAGAGGGATCACGGATCCATGATCCTCATTGCTCCACGCTGGCCACGCCAAGTGTGGTTCCCTCTCCTTCTACAGCTCTCCCAGGGCTCCTCCCTGGACCTGGGAGCTGCACCAGACCTTCTGTCTCAGGAGCAGGGGACTTTGTGGCATCCAAACCCCAAGTCCCTACATCTCCGAGCTTGGTTACTGAAGGCTTAAGCCTTCAGGAGTTTAATCTTTCTCAACCAGTGAAAGATATCCTTTATGCCTCTAGGAAACCCTCTACCAGGCGTTCCTATGCTTTCAAATGGAAACGTTTTTTCCATTTGGTGTGCTCAACAGGGTCTTGAACCTCTGGCACTTCCTTTGAATTCTCTACTAGACTATCTCCTGCATCTTTCCAATGCAGGCCTCAAGACGAATTCAGTACGAGTCCATTTAAGTGCTATTACAGCATCCTTAAAACCTATAAATGGACAATCTGTTTCCTCTCATCCTCTTATTGCAAGATTCATGAGAGGCCTAACCCTCACTAAACCTCCCATCCGGCCTCCTCCGGTAGCATGGGACTTGAATTTAGTTCTGGGTCAACTTATGAAGCCACCTTTTGAACCGTTGGTATCTACCTCCCTGAAATTTCTTTCCTGGAAGGTCCTTTTCCTTATTGCAGTCACTTCGGCTCGCCGCATCAGTGAACTGCAGGCTTTGGTGGCAAATCCACCTTTATACCAGATTTCATCATGATAAGTTGGTCCTTAGGACGAATCCCCACTTTATGCCTAAAGTGGTCTCGCCTTTTCATCTTAATCAAGAGGTATATCTACCTGTCTTTTTTCCGGCTCCTCATGCATCCAGTGCAGAGAGGAACCTTCATACTCTTGACTGTAAAAGGGCTCTCGCCTTTTACCTCAATAGAACTCAGCCACATCGAAAGTCTTCTCAGCTTTTCGTGGCTTTTGATCCTTCTCATTTGGGACTTCCAGTCACCAAACGCACACTTTCCAACTGGATTGCTCAGTGTATTTCCTTTGCTTACCAGAGTAAGAACATTTCTCTGGAAGGCCATGTCACAGCTCACAATGTGAGAGCCATGGCCACTTCTATGGCTCATCTTCACTCTGTATCCATAGATCAGATCTGTCGAGCAGCCACTTGGGCCTCGGTTCATACCTTCACAGCCCATTACTGCTTGGACAAGTACTCCCGCCGGGATGCCTTGTTTGGTCAGGCTGTCCTCAAACACCTGTTCCATACTTAAACAACTCCTGCCCACCTTCCCAGAATGGATGCCTGAGATCCATACGAAGATGGTTACCCTTGGAGGGGGATCTCCCAGGCATCTCAGCTAGGGAGTCCCCATATGTGATGACTTATTCCTGCTTGTTCCTGGAGATAGCACAGTTACTTACCTGTAACACGTGATCTCTGGGAACAGCAGAAATTAGTCATCACAACCCACCCACCTCCCCTAGGAGTTGTCTCTCTATTCCTCTATCTTCCTGTTCTCTCTATTGTCTCAGCTTTAAACTCGAACTGAGGAGAGCTGGTCAGGAAGGCGGGAAGGCAGCGCGCATGTGCAGTGGGAGGCCCCAAAAGCTTTTCATCTGAAAAGCTGGGGAGCTTTCCCGCGCAGGCTCCATCGGTACCGACGTACCCATATGTGATGACTAATTCCTGCTGTTCCCAGAGATCACCTGTTACAGGTAAGTAACTGTGCTTTACTACATCCTCCGGTAACAAATTCCAGAGTTTGATTACACATTGAGTGAAAAAATATTTTCTTTTATTAGTCTTAAATAGTTTACCCTGTAGCTTCATTGCATGTCCCCTAGTCTTTCTATATTCTGATAAGGTAAACAATTGATCTATGTTTACCCGTTCCACTCCGTTCATTAATTTATAGACTTCTATCATATCTCCCCTCAGCCGTCTCTTTTCCAGGTTAAAGAGCCCTAACCTTTTTAGCCTTTTTTCATAGGAGTATCCTTCCATCCCCTTTACCATTTTGGTGGCTCTTCTCTGAACCTTTTCTAAAATCGCTATATCCTTTTTAAGATACGGCGACCAGAATTGCACACAATATTCAAGGTGCGGTCTCACCATGGAACGATATAGAGGCATTATAATATCTTTTGTTTTATTTTCCATTCCTTTCCTTATCATACCTAGCATTCTATTTGCTCTCTTGGCCGCCGCTGCACACTGGTCCGAGGGTTTTAACATGTTATCCACAATGACGCCTAAATCTTTTTCCTGGGTGGTGGTTCCTAATGTGGAACCTTGCATCGTGTAACCATAGTTTGGGTTGTTCTTCCCTAGGTGCATAACCTTGCACTTGTCCACATTAAATCTCATCTGCCATTTTGATGCCCAGTCTTCCAATTTATCAAGATCCTCTTGCAATTTTCCACAATCCTCTTGGGTTTTAACAACTTTAAATAGTTTTGTGTCATCTGCAAATTTGATAACCTCACTCGTTATTCCACTTTCCAGGTCATTTATGAATGTCAAAAAGCAGCGGACCCAGCACAGATCCCTGGGGTACACCACTATTCACCTTTCTCCATTGGGAAAATTGGCGATTTAGCCCTACCCTCTGCTTTCTATTTTTTAACCAGTTCCTGATCCACAATAGTACACTGCCTCCTATCCCATGACTCTTTAGTTTTGCCAAAAGTCTCTGATGAGGGACCTTGTCAAAGGCTTTCTGAAAGTCCAGATACACAATATCAACCGACTCACCTTTGTCCACCTGATTATTCACTCCTTCAAAAAAACATAACAGATTAGTAAGACAAGATCTTCCTTGTCTAAAGCCATGTTGGCTGTCTCCCATTAGGTCATGACTATCTACATGCTGAGTAATTTTATTCTTTATGATGGTTCCTACCATTTTTCCCGGTACTGATGTCAGGCTCACCGGTCTGTAGTTTCCCGGATCACCCCTGGAACCCTTTTTAAAAATTGGTGTTACATTGGCGATCCTCCAATCTTCAGGTATTAGAGATGATTTTAATGATAGTTCACAGATTACTAATAGCAGGTCTGCAATCTCGTATTTCAGTTCTTTCAACACCCTTGGATGTATACCATCCGGCCCAGGTGATTTGCTACTCTTCAGCTTATCTAATAGTTGTAATACATCTTCCCGATGTATCGATATTTCCTTCAATTCTTCCGCACCTTTAAATACCACTTCAGTCATGGGTAACATCCCTACATCTTCCTCAGTAAAGACTGAAGCAAAGAATTCATTCAGTCTCTCCGCTATGGCCTTGTCGCCTCTTAGTGCTCCTTTAACCCCTTAATCATCTAATGGACCAACTGACTCTCACAGGTTTTTTGCTACGAATGTACTTGAAAAGGTCTTTACTTCGCGTTTTTGCTTCTGCAGCAAGCTTCTTCTCAAATTTTCCCTTTGCCTGCCTTATCAATACCTTGCATTTGACTTGCCAGTGCTTGTGCTGGTTCCAGGTTTCGCCGTTTGGCTCTTTTTTCCATTTCCTGAAAAATGCTTTTTTGGCAACAACAGCCTCTCTGACCTCACCTTTAAACCATGCTGGCAGTTTTTTGGGCTTCCTTCCACTTTTCTTAAAGCGTGGAATACAGCTGGTCTGGGCTTCCAAGATAGTATTTTTCAACAACAGCCAAGGCAGATGTATGTCTTTAACCTTTGCAACTGCTCCTTTTAGTTTTTTCTTAACTGTTTTCCTCATTTTATTATAGTCTACCTTTCGAAAGTTAAAAGGTAGTACTGTGGATTTCCGTACTATCCCTCCTCCACTAATTAAATCAAATGCGATCATGCTATGATCACTATTGCCAAGTGGCCCCAACAACCTTATCTCTTGCACTAGATCTGGTGTTCCACTAAGGATTAGGTCTAATATGGCTTCCCCTCTGGTCGGTTCATGAACTAGCTGCTCCAAGAAGCAGTCATTTATTTCATCTAGGAACTTTTATCTCCCTAGCATGTCCTGACGTGACACTGACCCAGTCGATACCGGGGTAGTTGAAATCACCCATTATTATTACTGTGCTATAACTTTTGTTAGCTTCCTTGATTTCTTTGAGCATTTCATCATCCATTTGGTCATTCTGGCCAGGCGGTCGATAGTACACCCCCACTGCCATTGCCTTCCCCCTTTTACATGGAATTTCAATCCATATAGATTCTACAGCAGATTTTGTTTCCTGCAAAACTTTAATCCTTTCTGACTCCGTGCCCTCTCTATCATAGAGAGCAACTCCTCCACCAATTTGATCAGCTATATCATTACGATATAGTTTGTACCCAGGTATCACAGTGTCCCACTGGTTGTCGTCCTTCCACCATGTCTCTGATATTCCAATCATATCTAACCTTTCATTTAGTGCTATATATTCTAACTCTCCCATCTTATTTTTTAGTCTTCTAGCATTTGCATACAAGCATTTTAGAGAATGTATTTTATTCATATTAATTTGGCTGTTGTTAGACATGGGTAATTTGGGATCTTTAAGCTCTGTCTGCTCTATACTTGAGGGCATTTGGGCTACTTTACTCTTTTGTGGAACCTCTCTGCTTTTGGTAGTATCCTTCAAAGATACATTCTTCCGAACCATCCGCAGTTGGGCGACTGTCGGCTTTCCCCTAATATCTAGTTTAAAAGCTGCTCTATCTCCTTTTTAAAGGTTAATTCCAGCAGCCTGGTTCCATCCCGGTTAAGGTGAAGCCCATCCCTTCGGAAGAGCCCCTCCTTTCCCCAGAATGTTCCCCAGTTCCTAACAAATCCAAAACCCTCATCTCTGCACCATTGTCTCATCCACGCATTGAGACTCCGGAGTTCTTCCTGCCTTTTGGTCCTGTGCGTGGAACAGGAAGCATTTCGGAGAATGCTACCCTGGAAGTTCTGGATTTCAACTTCCTACCTAAAAGTCTAAATTTAGCCTCCAGAACCTCCCTACCACATTTTCCTATGTCATTGGTACCGACATTTACCAAGACAGCAGACTCCTCCCCAGCACTATCTAAGACCTTATCATGTTGGCGCGTGAGGTCCGCTACCTTCGCACCAGGCAGGCATGTTACCAGGCAATCCTCACGTCCACCAGCCACCCAGCTATCTACATGCCTCATGATCGAATCACCAACTATAACGGCTGTCCTAACCCTTCCCTCATGGGCACATGGCCCTGGAGAAACGTCCTCAGTGCGAGAGGGTTTTACATCACCTGGAGGACAGGTCCCTAGTTACAGGATCACTTCCTGCCACACAAGGGTGATGATGCTCTCCTGTCACGTGACCTCTCTCTTCCATGGCAACAGGGATGCTGCCAGACTGGAGGTGGGACTTCAGGACTATATCCCTGTAGGTCTCGTCTATGTACCTCTGTCTGTCTTATGCTTTCCAGGTCTGCTACTTTAGCCTCTAGAGAACGGACTCGTTCCCTGAGAGCAAAGAGCTCCTTGCACCTAGTGCACACGTAAGACCTCTCACCAACTGGGAGAAAATCATACATGTGACACTCATTGCAAAAGACTGGAAAGCCCCCATCCCGCTGCTGGACTGCTGTCTGCATCTTAGTTTTAAGTTTGTGTTTAGATCTAAGTTCTTTACTTACTAAGGGTTGCTATGGATATTTATACTAATAAAACTGTACCTAATACGTTAATATACCTTGTTCACCTGAAGCTTAACTAATCTCAGGTCCTTAGTGTATGACTGATTTGGGTAATGAGCTTCACCTGAGAGCACCTCCTGTCTTTTAAGATGTGTCAATAGTTCACTGGGGCTGATGGGATACACTGGCAGGCTATATCCAGTGATGTCAAGATTTTGACATGCCCAGTCAAAGCTGCAGGAGGAGGTGCACTATCCAGAGGTGGAGGACTGAACTAGAGTTCCTCAAGGAACAACAATTACCAGGTAAGTGTAATTTCTATTTCATAAGCTCGTTTTCTCCCAGTAGGAGACACCAGAGTTGGCCCTCAAGGACCACAAGGTCCTCTCTTAGCTATTATCCTTCACCTTCGACTGAGCTGGATCAGCTTTTTGTGCTCTCTAGGATGGATACCCTGGTCATGGCAGTGATGAAGCATATGGAAAGAGATAGTACGCTGAAGGAATATCATGGTAGATGGGTAGAAGCCCTTCTTAAAAACCCCTTTACAGTTTCAGCCCTGGGTACTCAGGCAGTGCTGTGTGCAGACTTGGTGGCCAGAGTCCTCTTGTGCTGGGTCCAGCAGTTGTCGGACAACCTGGAGGTTGAGGGGTTAGAATCTGGAAGTCTGTACAACTTGATTAGAATTTCCTTGACTTTGGCTCTGAAATTGATTGTCTGACACTCCCTCCAAGATATGGCTGAGCAGGCTGCCATTTAAAGGCAGATGTCATGAACAGTATTCATGAACAGTATTTCTAAACCGCCTTATCTTAATAATCAAGGTGGTATCACAGCAAACAATCGAGTAAAGTGAGTGTGTTATACATGCAGTGAGGGTGAAGTTGAGTGTGTGTTGTATTGTGTGCTGGATTGGTATGAGCTATGTACAGAGTGGGCTATATACAGTGGTGCAAAAAAACATATACATTCATTATTTAGGCAGTATCATGCGCTGTTATACATTTTCTGAGGTTATGTGATGTGTCCATAGTGTTCTATGAACAGCATGGTTTTCAGTTGTTTTCTAAAGTCCTTGAGGTCTGTAGTAGCTCTTAGATCGTCCGGTAGATTGTTCCATATTGTTGGAGCGGCCATGGAGAGTGCTCTGTCTGTTGTGTCCTTGCGTGTGTGTTTGTATTCCCTTGGGGTGCTGACTCGGTTGTGTGTATGTTTTCTTCTGGGACGTGAACTGGTGTCTGGTTGTATGAGGGTGTGCAGGCTGTTTGCTGATGTGTGCTGTTTTATCTTAAATAGGTTTATGATTGTTTTGTATCTGATTCGTGCATGGATTGGAAGCCAGTGTAAGTCCTTTAAGGTGGGTGTGATGTGCTCTTGTCGTGCGGTTCCTGATATGATTCGTGCTGCTGTGTTTTGTGCCAGTTGGAGTGGTTTGAGGGTTTGTTTCGGTAGTCCAAGGTATATCGGATTGCAGAAGTCCAGTAGTGGGGTTATCAGTGCTTGACAGACGGTACGTAAGTGTTTTGGGGCGAGGAGCGGTTTTAGTCTCCTGATGATTCGCATCTTGTAGTAGGCTTTTTGGATTGTTTTGTTTATGTGAGGCTTGAGATTGAGTTTGTTGTCCAGAGTAACTCCGAGGTATCTCACTTCTGATCTTATTGGTATGGTAGTGCTTTGTATCATTATATTTGGTGGGTGTATGAAGCTTTGGTTCCGAGTGATGATTAAAGCTTCGGTCTTGTTGTAGTTTATTGCGAGGTGGTTGTTTTGACACCAACTCGCCATTTGGGTGAGGCAGTCTGTTATCTTGGAGAAGTCCGGGTTGTCGATTGATATCGGGGTGTATATCATGATGTCGTCTGCATATATTGTGTATTGAATGTCTTTCTCTTTCATGATGTTGCATATTGGTTGGATGTAGATGTTAAATAGGAGTGCTGAGAGTGCGGATCCTTGAGGTACTCCTTGTTGGACATTTATGGGTCGGGAGGTGTTGTGTCCCAGCTTGACCTGTAGTTGTCTTTCGGTTAGGTATGAGTGGAACCATTTCAATGTGATACCATGTATACCAGTGTTCTTTAGTCTTTCCAGGAGGGTGTTGTGGTCTACTGTGTCGAAGGCTGAGGAGATGTCAATGAAGATCATTATGATTCCATTCCTGATGTCAATTGTTCTTAGGATGCTGTCGAAGAGGTAGATCAGTAGCGTTTCGACTCCATGGTTGGGCCGGAATCCATGTTGGTTGTCATCGAGTGTTTCGTGTTTGTCGATGTGTTCCTGTAGTTGTAGTTGAACCGTTTTTTCGATGATTTTTGCGAGGAAGGGTATGCTGGAGATTGGTCGGTATGCTGCTGGATCTTTTTTGTCGAGAGTTGTTTTCTTTGCGATAGGTCTTACTGAGGCAAGCTTTAGTTGCTTTGGCATAATTCCTTGAGTGAGCGAGTTGTGTACCATTTTATGTATTGTGGGGATGAGGCTGGATTTGGTGGCTTTGACCCATGACACTGGGCATGGGTCTGTAGGAGCAGTGCTTGTGTTGATTGTAGAAATGATGTGGGATATCTGTTCTGTTGAGGGTGAGTAGAATGTGCCCCAGGTTCTGGGGTGTACGTCCGTCCTGGTGGTCCCACTAGGTGGTGTTCGCTTTGTGGAGTGAAATTTGTTTTTGATGTGGTCGGCGAATTCCTGTGTATCGACTTGTATTTCCCCTTCTGTTGTTTGCTCTTTTGTGAGGATCTTTACTATTTCGAAAAGCTCTCTGGGTTTGTTGATGGAAGTATTTATCATGTTTGTGTGGAATTCCCTCTTTGATTGGTTGATGTGTTCGTTGTATTGTTTTTGCTTTGTTAGGTAGAGATGTTGGTCGACAGCTGCTTTGTTTTTTTCTCCACCTCCATTCAATCTTCCTGAGCTCCCTCTTTTCCTGTCGTATTTTTGCTGAGTACCATGGTTTGTTTTGTCTCTTGTTGTGGTGTTGTTTCTCGGTCGGTCCCGCCGCCAGATGGTTTGGCGGCGTTAGCTAAAATGCTGTTCCAGCTGGAAACTTGTTCCTCCAGGTCGTCTGTGGTAATGTTCAAGTGTTGTATTGTGTCTTGTATGAATTCGTCCCTGTCGAAATGCTTGAATCGTCTTTGTGTGTGTGAGATGCTAGCTCTTTCGTTTGTCTGGTCCTCTTGAGTTAGCAGTTTTGTCTCGATTAAGTAATGGTCAGACCATGGCACTGGGGTAATGGTGGGTGGCGAAATTAGGTCTCTTGATGTTAGGTAATTGGATGATCCATGTCTGTGCGTTGGAGCATTGACTATCTGTGTGAATTGAAGTGAGTTCATTGCTTGCAGGAAGGCCTCTGCGTCTTTGGCATTGGTGGACTTGAGGTTGAAGTCTCCAATCAGTAGCGCTGGTTTGCTGTTTGTTGTTATGGCACAGGCTTCTTCGAGTGTGAGGGCTAGTTCGTCGGGTGGAGCCCTGGGTGCTCTGTAGGTTAGGCAGATTGCAATGTTCTTGTTCTTGATGCTAATTGTGTTACATTGCTGTGTATCGGTGAAGCTCAGTGTCTTGAACTTTAGTTTTGTTTTTGCTATTATCAGGACTCCTCCTCCACGCTTGTGGGTGCGTGGGCAGTTGTACGCTGAGTAGTTGTCCGGTACTAGTTGGTTGAGTAGTACGTTGTCGGTAGGGTTGAGCCATGTCTCTGTGATGCATATTATGTCGGGCTGGCGCTCTTCTATGTGGTCTACAATAGTGTGTATCTTGTTGCAGACGGATCTGGCGTTTATGAGCTCAATCGTTGTTGTCCTTGTTGATGAGGTTGCTGTTACATGTGCTTCCTTTGTGCAGGTGTGGGGGTTTGGCTTGTGTCTGTTTGGTCGCTTTGCCTGGTGAGTTTTGAGTGTCTCCTTGTGTGTGTGCCGTGGTTCTGGATATGGAAATGCAGTTGGAGGGTGCCATGTAGTGTTTGCTTGTGGGTAGTGGAGGTGTGTAGTTGGTGGAAGGAGTTGTGTGACGAGTAGATAGAGTGGTAGGAAGTATGTGACGTGCATGTTGTTGTTTTAGTCTGCTGTTTAGATTGCTGTTTGGAGAGGACCTGGAGAAGTTGGTGAGAGAGACCTTGGTGAAGCTTGTCCTCCGAGGCTTCCAGAAGATAGCACTCCTGGAACCCCTGGACCTGTTTGGGTTCCTTGCCTACTTGGAAGAGACTTCCAGTAAGTCCACACATTGAGATGCGACTGGTCCCTTCAGAGGTACAGCTGGTTGGCAGGCGGCTGTAGATATGGGTCCATTTCAAGTAAAACAGCCACATAACATTAGACCAGTAGACTTAGACGTCCCAAATGAGGGTTATACATTGGAGTTTGCAGAGCCTCTTCGGAGTTCTTTTCTGGAGTCCCTCTGCTCAAATGGGCCGCAGTTGAGAAAAACTGCAGCGCATCTTGCAATTGCAGGTTAATCACACCCATGCCCTACATAGAGCAAGGGCAGGACGGTTATTCCATCTGATTTTATAAGGCCCAAAAAGGATTGTCAGACTTATTTTGGACTTGAACGTGGTCAGTGCCTTGCTTTTGCATAGAGACCATCAGGTCAGTTATTGTGTTTCTTACCTCCCTTGATCTTGATGAAGCATACTTGCATATTCCCATCCACAAACAGAATCAATGGTTCCTCCTGGGCCATTATTTCCAATTTTAGGTTACAGTGTGGCCTAGTTACAGCACCTCACACCTTCTTGAAAGTGATAGTGTCTTTATCATCTTGATGTTACTACTACTAATTTTTATAGTGCTACTAAGCATATGCAGCACTTTACACATACATATCAGAGACGGTCCCTTCTGCACAGAGCTTACAATATGTTAAGACAACAGGGTAAATTTTTACGGGAAATGATTAAAACACACATGAGTGTAGACAGGAATAAGGGGGTCAGGATCCAAAAGCAGCCTCCAAAGACATGAGTTAATTCTGGATTTGAATAGGACCAGCGTTAGAAACCATAGAAGCATGATGGCAGATAAAGACCAAATGGCATATCTCGTCTGCCCTTCCATATGAACCACTAAGCTCTACAGTCCATTTTTCCTTTAGATATCGTCTGTGTTTGTCCCATGCTTTTTTGAATGCAGATAAAATTTTTGTCTCTACTACCTCCTCTGGGAGACTATTCCAGGCATCGAGCACGCTTTCCCCTAAAGAGAAGTAATTGGCGGAAATAGCTACCCCCTTTCACCTTCATTCTGTGCCCCCTTGTGCAGAGCATTCTTTCATTTGAAAGAGGCTCTACTCCTGTGCATTTATGCCACTGAGGTGTTTAAACATTTGTCATATCTCTCCTCTCCCGTCTTTCTTCCAAAGTATACATATTAAAATTTTTCCCCATATGCCTTATGGCAAAGCCCACTGACCATTTTGGTAGCCACCCTCTACACTGACTGCATTCTGTCTATAACCTTTTGAAGGTGTGGTCTCCAGAATTGCACACAATACTTTAAATTAGGTCTCATCAAAGACTTATACAGAGGCACTATTGCCTTCTCCTCCTTTCTGCTGGCCATTCTTCTCCCTGTGCACCCTAGCATCCTTATGACTTTCACCGTTGCCTTTTCTACCTGTTTAGCTAGCTTAAGATCATCAAAAACAATCATGCTGAGGTCCTGCTCTTCTTTCGTAGACAGAAACACTTTGCAGCCCAAATGCAGGACCCTGCATTTTTTTTTTAGCATTAAATCTCAGCTACCAGATTCTTGACCATTCTTCAAGCTTCTCTAAATCCCTTCTCGTGTTATCTACACCTTCCTGGGTGTCTACTCTATTGCAGATTTTGGTTTCGTTCAAAGAGGCAAACCTTATCACGTAGCCATTCTGCAGTATCACTTACAAAAATTGCTAAAGAATCAGACCAAGGACAGATCCCTGTGGCACATCACTGGTAACATCTTTCTCAGAGTAAGCACCATTTATTTGTACCCTTGTCGTCTCACACTCAACCAATTTCTAATCCAGTCAGTCACTTTAGGGTCCATTCCTAGAGCATTCAATTTATTTATAAGGAATGGAGCCTGAAGTACTAACTCGGGGTAGTTTAGACTTATGGAGTTATGCTCCTTTTGCCAGCATGTGGAGGAGACCTAAACGACTTTCAGTGATGTCATCACTAGTTACATCTACTGTTGCAGTATTAAGAAAAGCTAGCGTTTCTCCAGGAACAAGCAGGAAGTCAGTCCTCGCTTATGGGTAACATCAGCAGCGACTGAGCCCACACGGAGCAATTCCCCAGCTTTCAAAGAAAGCCTTTGGGATTACTGCCATGCATGCGTGCTCCTTTTCTCACCCAAAGTTGCCATCTTGTTCAGTCTCCCTTTTTCAGCGGAACCCTTGGGACGCACGTCCTTGTCCCTTGGAAAAAATGAAGCTACAGGGTAAACTATTTAAAACGAAAAAAAAAAAACTTTCTTCACTCAACGTGTAATCAAACTCTGGAATTTGTTACCGGAGGATGTAGTAAAGGCTGTTAGTGTAGCTGGGTTTAAAAAAGGTTTGGACAAGTTCCTGGAGGAAAGGTCCATAAACCATTATTAAGAAGGGACCCAGGATATCAATGCTTGACCCAGTACAAGCATTGCGGAACCTGTGTCTTTTGTGGAAACTGCTAGGTACGTATGACCTAGATTGGCCACTGTTGGAAACAGGATACTGGGCTTGATGGACCTTGGTCTGACCCAGTATGGCATATCTTATGTTCTTAAGGGTTTTGTTTTCGGCCTCTGGCCTGTGTGTTTTCCGGTAGCACCAGTCCTCTTTCATCCTTCCTTTCGCTCCTTTTTTTCCTGAGCGAAGTTGCGTTCCTATTCCAGTCTTTTTTGGACAATTTTTTCTTTCTGGACATTTTTGTGCCATTTTGACCTAGCAGGGGGGTCCTTTTTGCCCCAATGGCCACGGGTTTTAAAAGATGTGACAGATGCTCCAAGAACATGTCGCTCACAGACACCCATGAGTGCTGTCTCTGGTGTCTGGGGGCCAACCAGAACCCAGAGTTCTTCTCTCTTTGTAAGAAAATGTCCGCCAAGGCCCTCCTAAGTCGTAAGCAGAAGTCCGACAACATTTTCCTTAAGGCAGCCCCGGAATTCCAGGGTGCATCCTCGGCCGTCCCTCTGCTTGTGGGATCCTCTGCAGTGGCTCCGCTTCCAAGGCGGCATTCCGATCAGGGGTCCCCTGAAGTGGAGAGATGCAAGAAGACGACGACCTCAAAGTTCCCCTGAATCCAAAAAAGCATGGGACAATCACAGAGGATCTCTAAAGGTAAAAAGGAGACTGTTGTAGTTGTTATGGAAGGACAGACTAGATAGGTCATGTGGTCTCTTTCTGTCGTCATATTTCTGTTTCTATGTTTCTAAGTTGCTGTCGGGGTCTTTGGACAAGCGTGAACGTTCCTGCGCTCGGTTGCTCAGCCCTCCCCAGCGTTCTCGAGAGTCAGACAGGGAGCGGCCTTGAAAGGTATCTTGTACAGACATGGAGGTCTCTGGCAATGGCGCTCAGGATCCTGAGGGTTATCCTGGCGAGTACCCCCTCTTCTCTTCTACGCCAGACTCGGTAACCCTGGTGTCGGCATCGGAAGGACCAGCGTTTCTGCCTTCTTAGCTGCTCAGCAGGCGCTTCTGCCCAGCATGACTGGCCCGTGCCTTGAGACTGAGGGACACCTAAACCCGCCTTGGAAACCCCTGAGAGCCAGGACCTTGTGAGGGTTCTCGGCGCCAGTCTCGCTTGCCGTCCGGCTCCTCGGGGGCAAGGTCTTCCAAGGCCTCTGGCTCCAATCGGGCCTCGACTTCTGGACAGGGTGGCCAGCCTGACTCACTCCTTTTCGGACCTCTCGGGCTGGGAGTCGGATGGAGATACCTCCCCGGAGACCTGCGCTCATAGGGACCTTGCCTCGGACCCGTCCCCACCCACCTCCCAGAGGCATTCGCCTCCCGAGGACATGTCCTCCTTGGTTTTCGTGCGGGACATGGCAAGGGCCCTCAAGCTGGCCACGCAGGCTGAGGAAGAACTGAGGGTGGAGGAACGCGATATCTTACAGTATTAGTCCCCGCCCCAGGAGTCTCTTATGGTCCCAATACCTGCCACTGTGTCCTGGCTGCTTCTCCGCATGTGGGAGGTGCTTGCCTCGGTCCCCATCGTAAGCGAACACTTAGATGCCATGTATAGGGTCCAGCGCGGCCCGGGGTTCCGAAAGATCCAGCTCCCGCACAAAACTCCATGGTAGTGGAATTGGCGATGCGAAAGCAAAAGAGCCTGAAGTCACATTCTTCGGTCCCGCTGGGCAGGGAGTCCAGGGCCCTTGATGCCCTGGGGCGCAAGGCTTATCAAGGGTCCATGCTGACATGCCATATTCAGGCCTATCAACTGTACATGGGCATGTTCCTGTGTGACCTCGCCAAAGAGCTCGGCGGATTTTCTGTAGGTCTTGGTGGTGAACACCTTCTCAGGTTCCAGACCCTCCTGAAGTCGGTCGCGGACTGCTCGAAGTACCTCTCCCATGCCGCGTACGATGGGTTTGAATCTTCTTCCCGTATAGCGGCAGATGGCATTGGGGCCTGGCCAGACCTGGAGCGATGGGTCCAGGAGAAACTCCTGGATGTCCCCTGCCTAGGTGAAGCCCATGGAGGATAAGGCTGCCGAAATTGAAACTGAGTTCGTAACTCGAACCCTCCTCTCGCGTAAAACCTCTTCTCTCCCATGGAAGAAGCAGCTAGCGAGAAAGCCGTTCTTCCAGAAAATGGGGCTCCCCTACAGGTGGATATCTGCCCTACGCGCGCTGCCCATTGGCATGCAGGGTAAGGGGGGTTAGCATGGCCATCGCAAGCCTAAGGGGCATAAAGCCCAACCACCGGCGCGACCTCCACTCGCACAGGGGTTTTGACACCAATGGCATAGCCTCTCGCCCCCCCGGCGGGGCTTCCACCTGTGGGGGGATGCCTGTCCCTGATCGCGCCCCAATAGGCATCGATCACGTCAGACACCTGGATCCTCAGGGTGGTCCGGGACGGTTACCGTCTTCATCTGAACAGGCTCCTTCATCCCTTCTCCCCAGTGGAGCCTTCTCGGCTTCCCTCACATCAGGCTTGTTTGCAACAGGAGCTGACCAACCTCCTCAGCCAGCGGGCGGTCGAAAGGGTACCGCTGCATCTCCGAGGTCGAGGCTTCTACTCCCGATACTTCCTGGTTCCGAAGAAGACAGGGGGCCTACTCCCCATCCTCGATCTCAGGAACCTAAACAAGTGTCTGGTGCAGGAGAAGTTCAAAATGCTATTTGGTGTCCTGCTGCCCTTCCTCCAGAAGGGTGATTAGCTATGCTCCTTGGACCTCAGTGACGCTTACGCTCACATTCTGGTCCACCCCCAGCACAGGCATTACCTGCGTTTCAGAGTGCAGGGAGAGCACTACCAATACAGGGTGCTCCCCTTCGGGCTCGTGTCTGCTCCGCGGGTCTTCACCAAGCGTCTTTCTGTGGTCGCCGCCTGTGTCCGGCGGCAGGGCATACCTGTTTTCCCTTACTTAGACGACTGGCTTGTCACGGGAGCATCGACCGAGGAAGCCTGCCTTGCGGCATCGTGCCTGATCTTCCTCCTCGAATGCCTTGGCTTCCTGGTCAATTATTCCAAGTCCCACCTTGAACCAGTGCAGACCCTCGAGTTCATTGGCGCACTCCTCGACATGGAGCGGGTGACTGCCTTCCTGCCCCAGGATTGTGCGGATCGTCTCCGCATCCTGGGGGCCAAGGTCCCATGCTGCGCTTCCTGGGGCACATGGCCTGCACCGTTCACGTTGTTCCCCACTCCCACATGCACATGTGGACGGTTCAGTGGTGCCTCCAAGGCACAATGGAGCCAGTCCTTCGGTCGCCTTCAGGACCCTGTCCGGATCTCCTGCAGTCTTTACATTTCCCTTGATTAGTGGCAGGATCCCCAGAGCCGCCTTCGAGGGATGCCCTTCCAGGCCCCGTAGCACGAGCTCGTCCTGACGACGGATGCCTCCCTTCTGGGTTGGGGCGCCCACTACGGCCATCTACACACGCACAGAGGCAGTGGTCGCCCAAGGAAGCTGAGCAGCAGATCAGTTTGCTCGAGCTTCGGGTGGTTCGGTAGGCCCTGAGGGCCTTCGAGTACCACTTAAGGGGAAAGCGGTGCTCGTGCAAACCGATAACAGGGTAGTTATGTTCTACATAAACAAGGAAGGGGGAACAGGTTCTTGCCCCCTCTGCTGGGAGGCGGTGTTCCTTTGCTGTTCGCTGGGGAATAACCCTCAAAGTGGTCTATCTTCTGTGCTAGGAAAACGTCCTCGCGGACAAACTCAGCAGAGTCCTCTGCCCACACGAGTGGCGCCTGGACCCGGAGGTGGCCAGCCTTTTATTCCATCGGAGGGGGACTCCATCCATGGACCTGTTTGCCAGTCCGCTGAACGCGCAGCTCCCCCGATTCTGTGGACCGGTTCCACATCCGAGCAGGGTGGTTCCAGATGCGTTCCTCTTGAGTTGGGCTTCCAGGCTCCTTTACGCCTTTCGTCTCATTGCAAGGACCCTGCACAATGTCCGGTGGGAGCAAACTTCCATGATTCTTGTGGCTCCTTTGTGGCCTCGACACCCTTGGTTCCTGTTTCTGCTCCGGCTCTCATCCGAGCCTCCAGTCTCTCTAGGCTGCGCCCTGGCATCTGAATGGGTCTCCTTAGCCCTGCTGCACTTACTGGGGGAGGTCGAGGAGATCCTCCTCGTGTCAAGGAAGGACTTGATGAGGTGAACCTATGCCTTGAAGTGGCGGTGTTTCTTGATCTGGTGCTCTGAGCTCCGGATCGACCTGTTCTCCTGCTCTTTCCAGGATGTTCTTCAGTACCTCCTCCACCTCTCGAAGGAGGGGCTGAAATCCAACTCCGTCAAGGTACACCTGAGTGCCATCTCAGCTAACCATCTCCCCATTGAGGTTATACCCCTCTCGGGGCAGCCCCTGGTCTCGCTTCTGCCGGCAGAGTGGGACCTAAATGTCATGCTCATGCAGCTTATGCAGCCGCCCTTTGAACCACACTTATGCAGCCGCCCTTCGGTACCTCTCCTGGAAGATAGTCTTCCTGGTGGCTCTGACCTCAGCTCGGCAAGTCAGCGAACTCCAGGCCCTCATGGCTGTGGCTCCCCTACACCAGGTTCTATGGGAGCAGGGTGGTCCTCCGCACCCACCCCAAGTTCCTACCGAAGGTTGTCTCAGCCTTCCATCTCAATCAGGAGATAGTCTTGCCGACCTTCTTCCCGAGACCTCATGCCAACCGGGCATCGGCAGTCTTAAATATACTTTACTGCAAGAGGGCTCTTGCCTTCTGCATGCAGCGCCCCCAGGTTCATCGCAAGTCTGATCGGCTCTTTGTTACCTATGATCCAAACTACCTGGGGCAGGCAGTCAACAAGCACACCCTCTCCATCTGGGTGGCGGACTGCATTGCCTTCGCCCAAGCAAACGCGGGTGCCCCGCTGGATTGACGGGTCATCGCACATGGTATCTAGGCCAAGGCGGCTTCGGTGGCCTTGCTGTGCTGTGCCTCTAAAGGACATCTGCCGGGCTGCGACCTGGTCTTCAGCGAACACTTTCGCTTTGCCTGGAGAGGGAGTCCTGCTGTGACAGCGCCTTTGGCCAGGCTGTACTCCGTAACTTGTTTGGGGTATAAGCAATTCCTGCCCTTCGACGGCTACCAAGAGCTTTGCCCCGGGGACCCGAAGACTCAGGCTCCTTTGGGCATTGACTTCTGCTCACGGCCTCGCGGAGGTGTTTTTGGGATACAGGCTCGGTAGCCTGTAGCTGGGGAGTCCCATAAGTGAGGACTGATTTCCTGCTTGTTCCTGGAGAAAGCGTCAGTGTCGCAGGGCCCCACTCCTGATTGGGAGGTCTGAATGCTGGCCTTGGAATGTAGCGTTTCTGCGTTCCTTGCTGCCCAGCAGGCACTGATGCCTGGCCCTGCCAACACACGCCTTGAGACTGCAGGGACCTCGACCTCGAGGACTCCCTGGGCTGTTGTTGTGACCCCTGTGAGTCAGAAGTCTCGTGAGGTCTCGTGAGGATCCTTGGTGCGGGTCTCGGTCTCTGTCCCTTTCATCGGACGTGAGATCTTCACAGGTGAATGTCTCCGGTTCCGGGCAAGTTTTGGAGATCCGGTGCGGGTCACCGACTTGTCTTGAGCCGCCCGACCTCAAGTCCTCCATGGACTACTCAGACTGGGAATACAACGGAGAGTTCTCCCCGGAGACTCGGTCCCACAGAGACCTCCCCTCCTACCCCTCCCCACCAACCCAGAGGCAGTGGTCACCTCCCAAGGACACTTCCTTCCAGGACATGGTGTGGGCCCTAGCATTTGCCACTGAGTCGGAGGAGGAGCCCCGCGCTGAAGAGCTTAATATTCTGCAATATGAAGCTCCTCCAAGGGAGGCGCTCTCGGTGCTGGTTCCTCCCATTCTGTACCGCCTCCTACTCCGCATGTGGGAAACCCCGGCCTCTATCCTGACTATAAGCAAGTGCCTGGATGCTTATGTATAAGGTCCAGCGAGGTCCAGGGTTTCGGAAAGCCTAGCTTCCCCACACCTTGATGGTAGTTGAATCGGCCATGCGGAAGCTAAAGAGCCAGAAGACTCATTCGTCAGTCCCCCCGGGCAGAGAGTCTCGTACCCTCGATACCCTCTGGCGCAAGGCTTATCAGAGCTCCATGTTGTCGTGCCGCATCCAAATTTATCAATTATACATTGGGATATTCCTATGTGATCTTGCTAGAGAGCTCAGAGGCTTTGCGCAGGCCTTGACGGAGACCATCTCCGTTGGTTTTGTGCCCTTTCAAAGTCCGTTGGGGAATGCTCAAAGTACCTCTTGTAAGCAGCGTATGATGGCTTTGAGTCTTCCGCCCATGTGGCGGCAGCTGGCATTGGAGCCCGCCGGCAGGCTTGGCTCCAGTCCTTGGACCTGGAACAGTGGGTCTAGGAGAAGCTGTTGGACATCCCTTGCCTCGGGGAGCAGCTATTTGACAAGCCCATGGAGGACAGTGCAACGGAAGTGGCCCCTCATCTGCAGCGATAGCCCCCTCAACAGCTTATGTGGTCGGCAAGGACAATGTTCAGGTGGATTATTTGAGCAGACATCGCCTGGACCCTGCGGAGTAGACGCTGGAGGACTCTGTCTTTTGCGGTCTGGTGAGGCGCTGGAGATAGTTGGTAACGGATGTAATGGTATCCACAGACAAGGCAAATGTCAGTTGTCTAAAGGGCTGGATGCCCTGGAACAGCCATGGCCCCAGGAAGGGCTCCTGTATATGTCCCCCCCTTGGGCGCTGATCAGGTGCCTTTTAGAGGATTGCTTAGCACAGGGGACAAGTGATCCTCGTGGTTCTGGACTGGCCCTGATGATTGTAGTATGTGGACCTGGTCCGTTTGTTGGTGGAAAGGCTGTGGAGGATCCCTGCCTGCCGGATCTGCTGTCTCAGGGACTTGTGCTTATGCCACAGGTGGATCAATTCTCACGGCTTGGCTCTTGAGAGGGCACTTTTGAGGTGCAGGTACTCTCCAGGAGCTATAACAATCCTGTTAAAGGTATGGAAGCTTTTCACATCTTTTGTCTTTTATATACGTGTCTCATGTGTTTGAAGGCTGGTGCGACGATCAGGGTCTCGTGGCTTTCTGTTTTTCAGTGGCGGGTGTTTTGGCCTTCCTGCAGGCGGTCTAAAAAAGAGCAAAAAAATACCCACACAGGAGTGAAATGACAAGCAAAAATAGATGCAGGAGACATGAGATGGTTTAAAGTTTTTAAACCGCCTCCTGTTTACTGCACCTGCTTTTACTTTTCCTTCCTGCAGGTGGGCCTGGACAAGGGTTTGGCCTGGAGTTCTTAGAGTACAGGTGGCAGCGCTGACCTGTTATTGAGGCAAGGTGCAAGGGGCTTCGCTGGCCTTACATGCAGATGTGGCACACTTTCTCAGTGCGGTTAAGCAAGTTAGGCCTCCAGTGAGACAGGTGGTCGTCGACACTTCCCCCCGCCCCCCGGACTTCAACATGGTCCGTTTGGACGTTAAAGGTGGTTTTCTTGGTGGCGATATGTTCGGCGTAACATATCTCGGAGTTGCAGGTTTTGTCTTGTATGAAGACATTTCTTTCTATACGAGAAGAGGTAGTGGTGTTGCAACCAGTACCATCCTTTCTTCCGAAAGTGCTGTCGGCATTTCATGTTAACTGGGAGGTGAACCTGCCGTTGTTTGAGGCTGGTACAGTGGGGACTGAGAATAAGTGTCTCCATACTCTTGATGTACAAAGAGCCTTGCGGAGATATTTGAAGCACACTCAGCCGTTCAGAAAATCGGATTGGCTCTTCGTATTTGGGGGGGCGGGGGGGGGGGGCGCGTGGGGAGAAGTGGCTTCCAAGGCCTCCATAGCTAGATGGGTAAAGGAGGCTATTGTTTCGGCATACCTGCTGTTGTGCCGAGAGGTGCCAGCTGGATTGCACGCCCATTCTAGGGCGAAAATGGCGTCTTGGGCCAAGTTTCGCCTAGTGCTACCCTCAGAGATTTGCAAGGCTGTGGCATGGTTGTCGTCACATACCTTTGCGAAGCACTATTGTCTAGACTTACAAGCCAGACAGGATGCGAGCCTCAAGGTGCGGGTCTTGCAGGCTGGGCTCGAGGGTCCCCCCCCCTCCAGATTTAGGTACTGCTGTGGTGCATCCCAGTTATTTGGACTGGACTGGACTGGACTGGAGGAATGGGAATGAAGGTGAAATTACCTGCTAATGTCTGTATCTGCTGCGCAGTCGTCTCTATTAAGGACTCGCTATTGATCCATGCTCGTTTGGAGGCCTTGGAAAATGCCTCCCGAGCACGGAACTTACATTTTGAATTTTCTAGTTACTCATTTTCTATCTCTGAAGATGATGTTGAATAAGTATTGCTCTGAAATTCTTAAACGTACTCAGTCCGTTGAAGTTGATCAAATGTATTATGTTTCTGATAAAGTTCTTGTGGCGGACCCTGACTTAGGGAAGCTTGGTTCCCTTCGTCCCTCAGTCCCTCAGAACTTCACTGCATTCCTTGAGGACTCCATTGACTTGATTACTAGAAGGAGCACCTTGGTGGTAACCTTCACTACAGTAGCAGAGAAGGTTAAAATCATTCTTTAAACACAAAGATGCTCCTTTTTGTGGGTCAAAAATAAATATTTTTCCGGATGTCACTTGTTCAACTCAAACTCGCCGTAAACAATTTTTGGCACTCTGGCTTAGTGTTATCTCGCTGGGAGCCACCTTCTATTTGAGATTTCTCTGCAAATGCATTGTAACATGGCAGGTATCTACCTATGTTTTTTTGGATGTTTCTCATTTAGAATCCTTTTTGGTTGACAGACAGAAGTGGGGATTTTACAGTATGGCTTGTATAAAAATTGATAGTTCCTCCTAATTGTTTGGCTTTGCCTAATTTCTTATTCCTTTTTCTTATAGGGGTTTAGTCTGGCACTTCTTTTCATGATGTAGGCTAATACACTTTGGGGCTTGTTTACTAAGTAGCAGTAGTGGCTTCTGACCAATATCGATCGGAAGCTGCTACCGCTGCTTAGTAAACAAGCCCCTTTGTTTCTTGCGCTGATAGTGGTGAACCTATTCTCCTGTTGTGGTTTTTCTGCTATATGTGATTGTAACTATCCTCAAAACCTTATAAATTTAAAAAGAAAAAAGAGACCTTACCCGCTAATTTTCTTTCATGGCGTCCCCCCAGTTCAGGACCTGCCCAGTTTGTGTTTCTCTGTTTGTTCCATCTTCTCTGGCGCACCAATCTATTTTTCGTGATTGGTGAGCCAGAGAAGATGGAATAGTGAAGCAGAGTCTAAGACCCCAAGTAAAGAGATATTAAGATAGTCTGCAGGTGTACTCGCCCTGGGCGTGATACTCAAGAAGGGCTTGGGGGAGGAATAAAAAGGGCTCGAAAGAAAGAAAGAGATAGCTGCCCCTTGTAGGAGGGATGGTAATGTGGCATGGGAGGTGTTGGTTTCTGTGATTCCAGTTACAAATAACTATTTCAATTTCAATTCCAATTGGATGTTATGGTAGTTTAGCTTGTTCTTGCCAATTCTGTGTGGTGGACGCTACTTTGATAATAGGATACTTAGGTGTCAAGGGAACTTAGGGGCCCTTGTGTGGTGACATCATCAAACCTTTTAATATTCAGTCTCCAGCTACTGGTGGATGGACACGACCCATTTATCTGGACTGGACTGGAGGGACTGCATGAACGAAAATTAGCAAGTAAGGTTTAATTTCACCACCTTGTCGTTTTTTTTTTTTAAATAATTAACTTTTTTTATTGGTGCAACCTCAACACAGAATTACAATCTTTGGTAACATAACCCAAACACAGTCACAATTTTCAGTCGATTATACAGTGTGTACAACAACTTCCATATCGCAACAAATTTCCTCCTCCTTCCCCCAGAGCTCTCACCCCACCCACCCTCCCATCCCTGCGCAAAAAGACCAGCATTTTATCCCATTCTTTATCAAACCATATCACTCTTTGTCTGCTGATAGCAGTTTATTTTTCCATTAAATAAGTCTGGCAGACTCTCTCCACATAGTGATCTATTAATGGAGGCGTCATTTGCTGACACTTGTAGGCTAACTCATGTCGTGCGGCACAGAGGCATGCCATAATTTGTCTCCTTTCTTTTTATGGACCCCCTTCCCTCTACCACCTCAGCAGGTATACACAAGGATCTACCTCCACTCCAACTATGTGTTGAATCCACTCTCTTCCCTTTCCCAAAAAGGGTTGAATCCGGGGACAGTAAAGGCTGTTAGTGTAGCTGGGTTTAAAAAAGGCTTGGACAAGTTCCTGGAGGAAAGGTCCATAAACCATTATTAAGAAGGGACCCAGGATATTAATGCTTGACCCAATACAAGCGTTGTGGAACCTGTGTCTTTTGGGGAAACTGCTAGGTACGTATGACCTAGATTGGCCACTGTTGGAAACAGGATACTTGGCTTTGATGGACCTTGGTCTGACCCAGTATGGCATATCTTATACTCTTATAAATATGAAAAAGGGAGCCTTCACCCCACAGTTTCTCCAACATTGATTCATGACAGAGGGAAACATCTTATGTAACTTATCAGGGGTGTAATACCATCTCATGACCTTATACCAATTTTCTTTCACAGCCACCAAAATGGGGAGTTGGTGACCGTGGTCAAAAATAGTTTTCCACTGTTTTCCCTCCATATTAAACCCAGGTCGCTTTCCCAATGTTGCATATAGCAATGTTTGCCTTCCAAGGTTCCCCTTACTGCCTTATAGAGAGCTAAAATTAGACCTTTGGATCTCTTCTTTCTGTACCATAATGTTTCAAGACTTGTGAAATCCCTGCTTAGATCCTCCTTACCAATTGCCGTCTTAGAGAGTGGATCACCTGTCTATAGTGGAACACATCTCCAGCCCCTAACCCATACTGTTCTGGTAGGTCCTCAAATTTTACCCAATCATCCCCATCCACAAATTGGTAAAACCACTTTAACCCAATTCTTGCCCAGTTTTTATATAGCCCATCTTCCCTCCCGGGAGGGGGTCCCTTATGTAGCACAGCATTCACATTAGCAGGAATGATGTGTCTCCTACCTTGGACCCTTAAAAAGAACATAAGATATGCCATACTGGGTCAGATCAAGGTCCATCAAACCCAGTATCCTGTTTCCAACACTGGCCAATCTAGGTCATATGTACCTAGCAGTTTCCCCAAAAGACACAGGTTCCACAATGCTTGTACTTGGTCAAGCATTGATATCCTGGGTCCCATCTTAATAATGGTTTATGGACCTTTCCACCAGGAGCTTGTCCAAACCTTTTTTAAACCCAGCTACACTAACGGCCTTTTCTACATCCTCCGGTAACAAATTCCAGTTTGATTACACGTTGAGTGAAAAAATATTTTCTTTTATTAGTCTTAAATTGGTTACCATGTAGCTTCATTGCATATCCCCTAGTCCTTTTTATATTCTGATGACGTAAACAAATCGATCTACGTTTACCCGTTCCACTCCGTTCATTAATTTATAGACTTCTATCATATCTCCCCTCAGCCGTCTCTTTTCCAGGTTAAAGAGCCCTAACCTTTTTAGCCTTTCTTCATAGGAGTATCCTTCCATCCCCTTTACCATTTTGGTGGCTCTTCTCTGAACCTTTTCTAATAATGCTATATCCTTTTTAAGATACGGGTTTCGTCGTTTGGCTCTTTTTTCCATTTCCTGAAAGATGAATTTTTGGCAACAGCGGTCTCTCTGACCTCACCTTTAAACCATGCTGGCAGTTTTTTGGACTTCCTTCCACTTTTCTTAAAGCGTGGAATACATCTGGTCTGGGCTTCCAAGATAGTATTTTTCAAGCAACACCCAAGCTTGATGTACCTTTGCAACTGCTCCTTTTAGTTTTTTCTTAACTATTTTCCTCATTTTATCATAGTCTCCCTTTCGAAAGTTAAAAGGTAGTAATGTGGATTTCCTTACTATCCCTCCTCCACTAATTAAATCAAATGCGATCATGCTATGATCACTATTGTCAAGTGGCCTCAACACCCTTATCTCTTGCACTAGATCTGGTGTTCCATTAAGGACTAGGTCTAATATGGCTTCCCCTCTGGTCGGTTCATGAACCAGCTGCTCCAAGAAGCAGTCATTTATTTCATCTAGGAACTTTATCTCCTTAGTATGTCCTGCTGTGACACTGACCCAGTTGATACCGGGGTAATTGAAATCACCCATTATTACTGCGTTGTAACTTTTGTTAGCTTTCTTGATTTCTTTGAGCATTTCATCATCCATTTCTTCATTCTGGCCAGGCGGTCGATAGTATACCCCCACTGCCATTGCCTTCCCCTTTTTTACATGGAATTTCAATCCATAGAGATTCTACAGCAAATTTTGTTTCCTGCAAAACTTTAATCCTTTCTGACTCAATGCCCTCTCTAACCTAGAGTGCAACCCCTCTACCAATTTGATCAGCTCTATCATTACGATATAATTTGTACCAAGGTATCGCAGTGTCCCACTGGTTGTCCTCTTTCCACCATGTCTCTGAGATTCCAATCATATCTACAATGTCCCACTGGTTGTCCTCCTTCCACCATGTCTCTGAGATTCCAATCATATCTACAATGTACATATGTAAACCACTCCTCCATAACTAATGTGTGTTGTGCTTACCTTACAAATCAGTTTGTATATACTTTAAATTTTCTGTCCTGATTTGACTGTTTCCAATGTGTAATCTAATTCCGCTACTGATCGCTGGAAGTAGCGGTATACAAATGTATGCTAAATAAATAAATAAATATCTAACCTCTTATTTAGTGCTATATATACTTTCTCCAGGACCAAGCAGGAAGTCAGTTCTCACATATGGGTGACGTTGGCGTCGACGGAGCCCCCATGCGGAGCATTTTCCCAGCTTTCAAAGAAAGCCTTTGGGAATGCAGGCACGCATGCGCGGTCCCCTTCCTGCCCAAAGGTGCCATCTTGCTCAGTCTTCTTTTTTCCGCGGAGCCCTTCGGACGCCTGTCCTTGTCACCCGTGAAAAAAGTTGATATTTCTGCGTTGGATCGAGTTTTTTCTTCGGTTCGACATCGGTTCCTTTCCCGCCTGGACTCGGTACACCGGTGCCGAGCCCGGATCTCTTTTTTCGGTTTTTGTCCTTAGAGACTGCGTTCGCGCCTTTTTTCTTTTCCCTGGCAGCCCAATTTTTTGATCTTGCAGGGGCCCTTTTCCCCCCGATGGCTGCCAGTGGCTTTAAGAAGTGTGATCGGTGCAAGAAACTGATGTCTCTCACCGACACACACGACTGCTGCTTCCGGTGCCTAGGGTCAGACCATGATTCTACGGTCTGTAGTCCCTGTGGCAAAATGTCTTCTAAGGCATTACGGAGCCGTCAGCACCAGCGTGAGAGGATCTTTTATTTTATTTTATTTATTTAGCTGCATTTATATCCCGCTTTTCACCGGGTCAAAGCGGTTGGGGGATACATTTAACACGAGGGGATATGAGACACATACACTAATACTTACAGGGAACATGGGCAATGGAAGGTTAAGTGGCTTGCCCAAGACCACAAAGAGCACCTGTGGGACTAGAAACCCCAGTCCTTCCGGCCCAATGTTGCTGTCCTCTAGTGGGATTTGAACCACCGACCTTCCGGCCTGTAGTACCTTGCCCCAACCACTAGGCCACGCCTCCTTCCCTTCTTCTCCGAATCTGCCTCTGGATGGGTCCGGACTTCGTCAGAGGCCTCGACGTCTCGGGAGTCTGACCCCGAGCATCGTCGGGTTTCCTCTGAAAGGGAGTCCCCCTCGAGGGAGCATTGAAGGAAGAAGAAACCCGCGAGGGCGGCATCGGTGGATGCTCTTGGCTCCTCGAGGGCCAGGTTGCATAGCCCCGATCGCCGTCCCGGGTCTTCGGAGTCGGAGAGGCCTGCAAAGCATCCTCGTGTGGAGTCGGAGGCCCCGAGTCACGTGAGTACTGTAGTCCTCGTGGACTGTCCTCCGGGGGAGCTGACGTCAGGCCCGATGCCGTCGGGGCCTGAGTCAGAGGCTGCTGGGTCTCCTGAGCTCGGACTCAGGTTGACGGCCTTGGAGAGCAGATTGTCTGCCTTCATGGAGCAGCAGCGGGTGCTGATTGCCTGTCTCACCGGTGCATCTGCCCCGACCACTGGGACATCGACGTCTAAGTCGACCCCGGAGGCCAAGCCGATCCTCGAGACCATGCGAACTCGAGTCGCACCCATCCCAAGTTCCTACTGAAGGTGGTCTCGGACTTTCATCTCAATCAGGAGATAGTCCTACTGACCTTCCTCCCAAGACCGCATGCCGACCGGGCATCAGCGGTATTACATACTCGACTGCAAGAGGACTCTTGCCTTCTACCTGCAGCGTACCCAAGCTCATCGCAAGTCCGACCGGCTCTTTGTCGTCTATGATCCCAATCGCCTGGGGCAGGCAGTCATCAAACGTACCATCTCCATCTGGGTGGTGGACTGCATCGCCTTTGCCCAAACAAAGGCGGGCGCCCCACTGAATCGATGGGTCACTGCACACAGTGTGTGGGCCAAGGCGGCTTCGGTAGCTTTGCTGCGCTCAGTGCCTCTAACTGACATCTGCCGGGCTGCGACCTGGTTTTCAGCGAACACTTTCACTTCACACTACTGCCTGGAGAGGGAGTCTCGCTGGGACAGCGCCGTCGGCCAGGCTGTTCTCTGTAATCTGTTCAGGGTATAAGCAACTCCTACCTTCCAACCGTTCTTGACGGCTACCGAGAGCTTCGCCCTGAGGATCCGAAGACTTGGGCTTCTTTGAGCATCGACATCTGCTCACAGCCTCGTGGAAGCGTTTTTGGTTACAGGTTCAGTAGCCTGTAGCTGGGGAGTCCCATAAGTTAGGACTGACTTCCTGCTTGTTCCTGGAGAAAGTGTAGTTACTCACCTGTAACATGTTCTCCAGGGACAGCAGGAATCAGTCCTCACTACCCTCCCACATACCCTGAAGGGTTGCTATTTTTGTCCTGCCCCTTGCCATCTGCTCAGTAGGGCTCTAGCTAGGGGACCTGACTGAGCAAGATGGCACCTTTGGGCGGGAAGAGGACTACACATGCTTGGCAGCAATCCCAAAGGCTTTCTTTGAAAGCTGGGGAATTGCTCTGCGTGGGCTCCGTCGGTGCCAACGTCAGCCAAAAGTGAGGACTGATATCTGCTGTCCCTGGAGAACACCTGTTACAGGTGAGTAACTATGCTCTCTGTTACATCCCCAGAGGTTCAGGACTGGACTGGAGGGACAAAAAGGAAATTAGATTTACCTGCTAATTGTTGTTCCTTGAGAAACTCCAGTCCAGTCCCGTATCCTGCCCTACGTGTCGATTGTTGATTCTCCAGGACCAAGCAGGAAGTCAGTCCTCACATATGGGTGATGTCGGCGCCGATGGAGCCCTCGCGGAGCAATTTTCCCCAGCTTTCAAAGAAAGCCTTTGGGAATTGCAGCGCGCATGCGCGGTCCTCCTCCCGCCCAAGGGTGCCATCTTGCTCAGTCGTCTTTTTTCCGCGGAGCCCTACAGACATTGTTTGTGAATCCCCGCAGAAAAGTTGATTTTATTTCTTTTCTTTTTCTCGGTTTCGACGCCGGTTCTTTTCCCGCCCGGACCCGCGACGCCGGTTGCGAGTCCGTTCTTTGTTTTTCATTTTTTTGTCCTTCGTGATAGATTTCGCGCCTTTTTACTTTTTCACTGGCAGGCCGGTCTTTTGACCTCGCAGGGGCCCTTTTTCCCCCGATGGCTGCCAGCGGGTTTAAAAAGTGTGACCTCTGTAAGAAACTCATGTCTCTAACCGACACACACGACTTCTGCCTCCGCTGCCTCGGACCCGATCATGACCCGATGATCTGTGGTCCGTGTGGCAAAATGTCCTCAAAAGCGTTGAGTCGGCAGCATCAGCGGGAACGTATCTTCTCTGACTCCGGCCGGGCTCGGACCTCGTCAGAGGCTTCGACGTCTCGGGACTCTGGTCCTGAGCATCGTCGAAGTTCCTCTGAAACATAAGATATGCCATACTGGGTCAGACCAAGGTCCATCAAGCCCAGTATCCTGTTTCCAACAGTGGCCAATCTAGGTCATACGTACCTAGCAGTTTCCCGAAAAGACACAGGTTCCGCAATGCTTGTATTGGGTCAAGCATTGATATCCTGGGTCCCTTCTTAATAATGGTTTATGGACCTTTCCTCCAGGAACTTGTCCAAACCTTTTTTAAACCCAGCTACACTAAGAGCCTTTACTACATCCTCCGGTAACAAATTCCAGAGTTTGATTACACGTTGAGTGAAGAAATATTTTCTTTTATTCGTTTTAAATAGTTTACCCTGTAGCTTCATTTTTTCCAAGGGACGAGGACGTGCGTCCCAAGGGTTCCGCTGAAAAAGGGAGACTGAACAAGATGGCAACTTTGGGTGAGAAGAGGAGCACGCATGCATGGCAGTAATCCCAAAGGCTTTCTTTGAAAGCTGGGGAATTGCTCCGTGTGGGCTCAGTCGCTGCTGATGTTACCCATAAGCGAGGACTGACTTCCTGCTTGTTCCTGGAGAAGTCACCCATATGTGAGGACTGACTTCCTGCTTGTTCCTGGAGAAACGCTGGCTTTTCTTAATACTGCAACAGTAGATGTAACTAGTGATGACATCACTGAAAGTCGTTTAGGTCTCCTCCACATGCTGGCAAAAGGAGCATAACTCCATAACGTCTAAACTACCCCGAGTTAGTACTTCAGGCTCCATTCCTTATAAATAAATTGAATGCTCTAGGAATGGACCCTAAAGTGACTGACTGGATTAGAAATTGGTTGAGTGTGAGACGACAAGGGTACAAATAAATGGTGCTTACTCTGAGAAAGATGTTACCAGTGATGTGCCACAGGGATCTGTCCTTGTTCTGATTCTTTAGCAATTTTTGTAAGTGATATTGCAGAATGGCTACGTGATAAGGTTTGCCTCTTTGAACGATACCAAAATCTGCAATAGAGTAGACACCCAGGAAGGTGTAGATAACACGAGAAGGGATTTAGAGAAGCTTGAAGAATGGTCAAGAATCTGGTAGCTGAGATTTAATGCTAAAAAAAAATGCAGGGTCCTGCATTTGGGCTGCAAAGTGTTTGTCTACGAAAGAAGAGCAGGACCTCAGCATGATTGTTTTTGATGATCTTAAGCTAGCTAAACAGGTAGAAAAGGCAACGGTGAAAGTCATAAGGATGCTTGGGTGCACAGGGAGAAGAATGGCCAGCAGAAAGGAGGAGAAGGCAATAGTGCCTCTGTATAAGTCTTTGATGAGACCTAATTTAAAGTATTGTGTGCAATTCTGGAGACCACACCTTCAAAAGGATATAGACAGAATGCAGTCAGTGTAGAGGGTGGCTACCAAAATGGTCAGTGGGCTTTGCCATAAGGCATATGGGGAAAAATTTTAATATGTATACTTTGGAAGAAAGACGGGAGAGGAGAGATATGACAAATGTTTAAACACCTCAGTGGCATAAATGCACAGGAGTAGAGCCTCTTTCAAATGAAAGAATGCTGTGCACAAGGGGGCACAGAATGAAGGTGAAAGGGGGTAGCTATTTCCGCCAATTACTTCTCTTTAGGGGAAAGCGTGCTCGATGCCTGGAATAGTCTCCCAGAGGAGGTAGTAGAGACAAAACTTTTATCTGCATTCAAAAAAGCATGGGACAAACACAGACGATATCTAAAGGAAAAATGGACTGTAGAGCTTAGTGGTTCATATGGAAGGGCAGACGAGATATGCCATTTGGTCTTTATCTGCCATCATGCTTCTATGGTTTCTAACGCTGGTCCTATTCAAATCCAGAATTAACTCATGTCTTTGGAGGCTGCTTTTGGATCCTGACCCCCTTATTCCTGTCTACACTCATGTGTGTTTTAATCATTTCCCGTAAAAATTTACCCTGTTGTCTTAACATATTGTAAGCTCTGTGCAGAAGGGACCGTCTCTGGTATGTATGTGTAAAGTGCTGCATATGCTTAGTAGCACTATAAAAATTAGTAGTAGTAACATCAAGATGATAAAGACACTATCACTTTCAAGAAGGTGTGAGGTGCTGTAACTAGGCCACACTGTAACCTAAAATTGGAAATAATGGCCCAGGAGGAACCATTGATTCTGTTTGTGGATGGGAATATGCAAGTATGCTTCATCAAGATCAAGGGAGGTAAGAAACACAATAACTGACCTGATGGTCTCTATGCAAAAGCAAGGCACTGACCACGTTCAAGTCCAAAATAAGTCTGACAATCCTTTTTGGGCCTTATAAAATCAGATGGAATAACCGTCCTGCCCTTGCTCTATGTAGGGCATGGGTGTGATTAACCTGCAATTGCAAGATGCGCTGCAGTTTTTTCTCAACTGCGGCCCATTTGAGCAGAGGGACTCCAGAAAAGAACTCCGAAGAGGCTCTGCAAACTCCAATGTATAACCCTCATTTGGGACGTCTAAGTCTACTGGTCTAATGTTATGTGGCTGTTTTACTTGAAATGGACCCATATCTACAGCCGCCTGCCAACCAGCTGTACCTCTGAAGGGACCAGTCGCATCTCAATGTGTGGACTTACTGGAAGTCTCTTCCAAGTAGGCAAGGAACCCAAACAGGTCCAGGGGTTCCAGGAGTGCTATCTTCTGGAAGCCTCGGAGGACAAGCTTCACCAAGGTCTCTCTCACCAACTTCTCCAGGTCCTCTTCAAACAGCAATCTGCCTTTAAATGGCAGCCTGCTCAGCCATATCTTGGAGGAAGTGTCAGACAATCAATTTCAGAGCCAAATTCAAGGAAATTCTAATCAAGTTGTACAGACTTCCAGATTCTAACCCCTCAACCTCCAGGTTGTCCGACAACTGCTGGACCCAGCACAAGAGGACTCTGGCCACCAAGTCTGCACACAGCACTGCCTGAGTACCCAGGGCTGAAACTGTAAAGGGGTTTTTAAGAAGGGCTTCTACCCATCTACCATGATATTCCTTCAGCGTACTGTCTCTTTCCATATGCTTCATCACTGCAATGACCAGGGTATCCATCCTAGAGAGCACAAAAAGCTGATCCAGCTCAGTCTAAGCTGAAGGATAATAAGAGAGGACCTTGTGGTCCTTGAGGGCCAACTCTGGTGTCTCCTACTGGGAGAAAACGAGCTTATGAAATAGAAATTACACTTACCTGGTAATTGTTGTTCCTTGAGGAACTCTAGTTCAGTCCTCCACCTCTGGGTAGTGCACCTCCTCCTGCAGCTTTGACTGGGCATGTCAAAATCGTGACATCACTGGATATAGTCTGCCAGTGTATCCCATCAGCCCCAGTGAACTATTGACACATCTTAAAAGACAGGAGGTGCTCTCAGGTGAAGCTCATTACCCAAATCAGTCATACACTAAGGACCTGAGATTAGTTAAGCTTCAGGTGAACAAGGTATATTAACTTATTAGGTACAGTTTTATTAGTATAAATATCCATAGCAACCCTTAGTAAGTAAAGAACTTAGATCTAAACACAAACTTAAAACTAAGATGCAGACAGCAGTCTAGCAGCGGGATGGGGGCTTTCCAGTCTTTTGCATTGAGTGTCACATGTATGATTTTCTCCCAGTTGGTGAGAGGTCTTACGTGTGCACTAGGTGCAAGGAGCTCTTTGCTCTCAGGGAACGAGTCCGTTCTCTAGAGGCTAAAGTAGCAGACCTGGAAAGCATAAGACAGACAGAGGTACATAGACGAGACCTACAGGGATATAGTCCTGAAGTCCCACCTCCAGTCTGGCAGCATCCCTGACTGCATAATAGTCGCTTATTATCTGATGTTCTGTGGTCTCCTTTATGATCCAATTAATATATAAATGTTCTGTTTATATGTTCTCTCATTAACAGTCTCTTTCTAATCCATCACTATTTATCACTATTTTCTTTTACTTATATGTTTAATGATTGTTTAATTTTTAAGATTTTACAGTTTATATTTTACAATTTTATATGAGTATATATAAAGCTTTTATGTGTTAGCTTCATTTTATGTTATTTGTGTACCCATTCATCTTTATCTTTGATTTATCATAATTATCAGTATTATTTATTTATTTCATCTTTTTTATTTATCTATTTATTACTCATAAATGTTGGATACCCTGTATTTTAATTGATTGTCTGTCTAAGCATGTGATTACACAACTTTTCTTTTTATAGCTATTATATAGTGCTACAACCTGTTTGTCCTTTGACAAGCTCATCAGATACGGCACTACCAACACATAGTGTTTTCACCAAACTGTCTTTGAGACACTCCATTGTATACAACATTGGTATGTTTCTTTCTTAATTTATACCTTTTATGATCTCTTGATTTGTTTTATTCTTATTTATTATGAATATATTCATACCTGTACAGTTTTTTAGGTTGTTGAATTATGCTTTTGGAATCAATCTGTTTATTATTTATTAATATTTTAATTCATATTTTAATTTTCTGTCTGTCTCGGCCCTCGTTTGTACAGTTATATTTAATCTTATTTTTAATTTCATTTTTTTTAAATAATTTATTAATATGATTAATTGTTTGTTTTGTCCTCTGGATAGTCTTTTTTGATTTATATGTAAATTTATATACATATATTATCAGTTTAGACATATGTTTTTTACTTATATTCGTCATAATTTATACATTATTAGATTTATTTATTTGTTTTTAAATGTAGCGCAATTATTTATTTTAAATGTTGTATACCCATTTTTTGATTGTTTTGATTTTAACATTATTTGTTTAACCCTATGGTAGCTGTATGTCCCCCGAAGAAGGCGCAAGCCGAAACGCGTAGGGACCATCTTTAATAAAGCAGTCTGTTCCAAACCTGCTCTATTCTCTTGCTTCGTTTGTTTCCCTCTACACCTGCAAGAGTCACGCTCCTCCTTTGCACCAGCATCCCTGTTGCCATGGAGGAGAGAGGTCACGTGACAGGAGAGCATCATCACCCTGGTGTGGCAGGAAGTGATCCTGTAACTAGGGACCTGTCCTCCAGGTGATGTAAAACCCTCTCGCACCGAGGATGTTTCTCCAGGGCCATGTGCCCATGAGGGAAGGGTTAGGACAGCCGTTATAGTTGGTAATTCGATCATTAGGCATGTAGATAGCTGGGTGGCTGGTGGACGTGAGGATTGCCTGGTAACATGCCTGCCTGGTGCGAAGGTAGCGGACCTCACGCGCCAACAAGATAAGGTCTTAGATAGTGCTGGGGAGGAGTCTGCTGTCTTGGTACATGTCGGTACCAATGACATAGGAAAATGTGGTAGGGAGGTTCTGGAGGCTAAATTTAGGCTTTTAGGTAGGAAGTTGAAATCCAGAACTTCCAGGGTAGCATTCTCCGAAATGCTTCCTGTTCCACGCACAGGACCAAAAGGCAGGCAGAACTCCGGAGTCTCAATGCGTGGATGAGACAATGGTGCAGAGATGAGGGTTTTGGATTTGTTAGGAACTGGGGAACATTCTGGGGAAAGGAGGGGCTCTTCCGAAGGGATGGGCTTCATCTTAACCGGGATGGAACCAGGCTGCTGGCATTAACCTTTAAAAAGGAGATAGAGCAGCTTTTAAACTAGATATTAGGGGAAAGCCGACAGTCGCCCAATTGCGGATGGTTCGGAAGAATGTATCTTTGAAGGATACTACCAAAAGCAGAGAGGTTCCACAAAAGAGTAAAGTAGCCCAAATGCCCTCAAGTATAGAGCAGACAGAGCTTAAAGATCCCAAATTACCCATGTCTAACAACAGCCAAATTAATATGAATAAAATACATTCTCTAAAATGCTTGTATGCAAATGCTAGAAGACTAAAAAATAAGATGGGAGAGTTAGAATATATAGCACTAAATGAAAGGTTAGATATGAGGGCTCGAGTCGATCCTCGGTCGCAGTCTCCTTCGGCCTCCCATTCGGGACCGAGGTCGTCGACGCCGACTCCCTCGGCGTCGGGGCGGATGGCATCGATGCCCGCCCGACCGGAGCCGCTCGACGACTCCTCCGAGGAGTCGGCCTGGGAATCCGAGGACGAAGAGTCACCTGGTTCCTTTTGGACTCGGTGTGTCCCATCGGACTCCTCCGAGTCCGAACCTCGGAGACGGTCCCCCCCGGAGGATACCCGGTTCTCGGACTTCGTGCGGGATATGGCCAAGGCCTTGGCCTTCCCCGCGGATCCCGTGGTGGAGCCTCAAGTCGAAGAGCTCGATGCCCTCCAATATGACTCTCCAACGAAGGAGGCCTTTATTGTACCGGTTCCTCCGATGCTGGAACGACTTCTCTTCCGCATGTGGGAGAGTCCGGCGTCGTCGCCGGTGTTAAGCAAGCGGGTCGATTCCATTTATCGAGTCCGCAAGAGCCCCGGCTTCCAAAAGGCACAACTACCGCACCATTCCATGGTGGTGGAATCGGCCATGCATAGACTTAAGAGTCAAAAAATGCACTCCTCGGTGCCCCCCGATAGGGAGGCCCGAAGCCTGGATACCCTCGGTAGGAAGTGTTTCCAGGGCTCTATGCTTGCTTGTCGAGTCCAGACCTACCAGCTCTACATGGGCATGTATCTCCGAGACCTGGCTAAAGAAATAGCCGGGTTCTCTGCTGGTCTCTCCGACGAACCTTTGCAGAGGTTCCAAACCTTGTCAACTGGTATTCGGGAGTGCTCAAAGTTTATCTCTCGAGCAGCCTACGATGGTTTTGAGGCATCGGCTCGAGTAGCCGCAGCCGGCATCGGTGGCCGCCGCCAGGCTTGGCTTCAGACATCCGACCTCGAGCCATGGGTACAGGACAAGTTGGTCGATGTCCCCTGCAGAGGTGATAACCTCTTTGGCAAGCCCATGGATGAGAAGGCTGCACAGATCGAGACCGAGACTCTCACCAGGACTCGTCTCTCAAGGAAGACCTCTGCCCCTTCTCAAAAGAAGAAGGGCTCGGGGAAAAAGCCCTTTTACCCGAGGAAGGCGCCTGCCTATAAATACTACCCTCAATATCAGGTCTCAGCAGCTCCCCCACAGGGTAAGCAGTCCAAGGGACGGGGTAATGGGTCCCATAGGCAGCAAGCCCCCAAGCCTGCACCACCGGCCCCTGCTCAGCAGGGTGGGGGGTTTTGACTTCATCAGCATAGCCTCTCCCCCTCAGCTGGTTTCTCTCAGCACAGGAGGCCGGCTGGTCCACTTTGCCCACAGGTGGTCCAACATCACCACAGATACCTGGGTACTTCACATAGTTCAAAAGGGCTATCTTCTTCACTTTCACCAGGTATCTCTCTCCTATTTTCCAGGAGAGCCTCTTCGACTCCCTCTGCACAGAGGCTTACTCCTTCAGGAGTTAGCAAGTCTCCTTCAGGAACAGGCTGTGGAACCGGTACCCCACCACCTGAAGGGTCAAGGGTTTTACTCCAGGTACTTTCTGATATCAAAAAGAACAGGAGGCCTCAGACCCATCCTGGAGTTGCGAAACCTCAACAAGTTCCTTGCAAAGGAAAAGTTCAAGATGCTTACCCTTGGAATCCTGCTGCCCTACCTCCAGCAGGGCGACTGGCTATGCTCCTTGGATCTAAAGGATGCGTATACTCATATCCTTATTCATCCAGACCACAGACAATATCTCAGGTTTGTTGTGGGAGGCAATCATTACCAGTACAGAGTACTGCCCTTTGGCCTATCCTCCGCCCCCAGGGTGTTCACCAAATGCCTGGCTGTAGTGGCGGCCTATCTAAGACTTCAAGGCCTTTTTGTGTTTCCCTACCTGGACGACTGGCTCATCAGAGCCCAGTCTTCCCAAGAGGCCACTCAAGCCGCTCATCGCACTGTGACTCTACTCCAGCACTTGGGATTTGTCATAAACTTCGCAAAGTCCACTTTGCTCCCCTCTCAAAATCTCGAATTCATCGGCGCCAGGTTGGACACTCTTCAGGCGCGGGCCTTCCTGCCTCTAGACAGGGCCCAGCGGCTCATGGATCTCGCCAGCCACTTTCACAGCAATTCCCTGGTCTCGGCCAGGCAATTTCTGAGACTGCTCGGCCATATGGCTTCCACGGTCCATGTGACCCCCAATGCCCACCTGAACATGCGACCTGCTCAATGGTGCCTTCGCACACAATGGCATCAGGCCACTGGACGCCTAGCGGACTCAGTAAAGGTCTCCGACCCGCTGGTCTCTTCTCTACAATGGTGGCGTCATCTGCCGAACCTAGTTCTAGGAGTGGCTTTTCAGCCCCCTCCGCCTTCTCAGGTCCTGACGACCGATGCTTCTCTCCTGGGTTGGGGAGCACATTGCCAAGGGACATGTACTCAAGGTCTCTGGACTCCTTGGGAGTGAGCTCAGCAGATAAACTTCCTGGAGCTCAGAGCCATCCGCCTAGCGCTCAGTCTTCTCGCACCTGATTTCTCACCAGTCGGTGCTGGTCCAGACAGACAATCAGGTTGCAATGTTCTACGTGAACAAACAAGGCGGAACAGGCTCCTTCCTTCTCTGTCAGGAGGCACAGAAACTATGCTCTTGGGCCGTCCACCGCGGCATCATCCTCAAAGCTGTCTATCTCCCAGGTCAAGAAAATGACCTAGCAGACAAACTGAGCAGGATCCTCCAGCCACACGAGTGGAGGTTGGATCCGCTGGTGGTTCAGCGGATCTTTCTCAAGTGGGGCCTCCCCACCATGGATCTGTTTGCCAGTCTTCTGAACCGGCAGCTTCCCAGATTCTGCTCTCGACAGCCGCATCCTCTCAGAGTAGCGGCGGATGCTTTTCTGATTCCATGGTCCACAGGGCTCTTGTATGCCTTTCCTCCCATGCCACTGGTGTCTCGGACGCTCTTCAAAGTTCTCAGAGACAAAGCCTCGATGATCCTAGTGGCTCCCTGGTGGCCGAGACAACCTTGGTTCCCGCTTCTGATGCAGCTGGCGGTGGACACTCCTCTTCCTCTGGGGTTTCAGCCCGACCTCCTGTCGCAGGATCAGGGGACTCTCCTGCACCCCAACCTCCGGTCCCTTCATCTGATGGCCTGGCTGTTGAAAGGGTAGTCCTTGCTCCTCTCCAGCTGCCTCCAGATGTGGAGGAGGTCGTCTTGGCCTCCAGGCGGCCCTCCACCCGGAAGTCCTACGCTCTTAAGTGGCGTCGGTTCTCCGTCTGGTGTGCTCAGCAGTCTCAAGATCCCTTCTCCTGTTCAGCATCAGTGGTCTTGCAGTACTTGCTTTCCCTCTCCAATCTTGGACTTAAGTCCAACTCGGTCAAGGTCCACCTCAGTGCTCTTTCTGCGCATCACCTGCCGGTGGATGGCAGACCTCTTTCCAGCCACCCTCTGGTGGCTCGTTTTCTCAGAGGCCTCCTTCTCCTTAAACCACCTTTGCGCCCACCAGCCCCTGACTGGGATCTCAATGTGGTTTTACAGCGGATTACCTCTCCGCCTTTTGAACCTATGGCTACCTGTCCTCTTCGTTTTCTTTCTTGGAAAACCTTGTTCTTGGTGGCCCTCACTTCTGCTAGACGCGTTAGTGAGCTGCAGGCCCTAGTATCTGATCCTCCTTACACTAGGTTCTACAAGAACCGGGTAGTCCTACGGACTCACCCTAAGTTTCTTCCCAACGTGGTATCCCCTTTTCACATCAACCAGGAGGTGGTGCTTCTGACCTACTTTCCCAGGCCACACTCCAGCCGAGCTGAAATGGTCCTGCATACCCTGGACTGTAGAAGGGCGTTAACCTTCTACCTTGACCGTACGCGGGAGCACAGAAGGGCTGTTCAGCTCTTCGTCTCTTATGACCCCAATAAGTTGGGGCTCCCTGTCTCCAAGCGTACTCTGTCCATCTGGATTGCTGACTGTATCGCTTGGGCTTACGAGGCAGCAGGCTTCTCGTTGGAAAGTCGAGTCACGGCTCATCGTGTTAGGGTGAAGGCTACGTCAGTGGCTTACCTCCGCTCTGTTCCATTGGCAGACATCTGCCGGGCCGCTACTTGGTCTTCAAGCCAGACTTTTGCAGCCCATTACTGCCTGGAGAAGGAGTCCCGCAGGGACAGTGCTTTCGGACAGGCAGTCCTCCGTAACCTCTTTGAGGTATAGGCAACTCCTACCCTCCATCACGGATGTTGGGGTACCGGTTGGAGACGTATTCAGAGAAGAGTCCTTCCTTCTGTGCTACTGAGCTTGAGGGAGCTCCTTTTTGTGCTTAGGGTCTCCGGTAGCCTTAAGCTTGGGAGTCCCATATGTGAGGACTGACTTCCTGCTTGGTCCTGGAGAAAGAGTAGTTACTCACCTGTAACAGGTGTTCTCCAGGAGCAGCAGGAATCAGTCCTCACAACCCTCCCTCCTCCCCTTGGAGTTGCAGTTTTATGCTTTCGTTTTTGCTAATTTTTTTTTTGCTGTCTTTTAGCTATGTCATCTGACTGAGCAAGATGGCACCCTTGGGCGGGAGGAGGACTGCGCATGCGCGCTGCAATTCCCAAAGGCTTTCTTTGAAAGCTGGGGAAAATTGCTCCGCGAGGGCTCCGGTGAGGAGGAGGAAGGCTTCGGATCGTGTTTGTGAGGCGGGGGAGTTGGGGGTGAGGACGTGAGTGGTGCCTGTTCCTCGCTAGCTTCTGGTAAGTTCCCACATGTTGGAGGAAGGGGGGAGTTCCTTCTCCATGAGGGGATAGGTGTGGTATGTTTCTTTGCTTTAGTTCATGTTAAATATTTGCTTGTTGCTCCTATGAGTCTGCTTTGTCAATAGGTTACTGGAGCCTGTAGGTGGTCCATCTGGTATTTATACTGGAGTCATCAAAAGATGACGTGCTCAGTCTCCAAGCTGCTAGAGGAGGTGCTCAACCCAGAGGTTCGGGACTGGACTGGAGTTCCTCAAGGAACTACAATTAGCAGGTAAGTCTAATTTCTTCTTGGTCTGGTCCCACAAGTATGGGGATCCACCGTGCCAACCTTTTGGCTAGCATCTTGGCAAAAATCTTTACATCCACATTGAGCAAAGAGATCGGATGATAGCAGCCGCATGGCAGTGGGTCCTTGTCTTCTTTTGATAGGATCGTAATTCCTGCTGTTAGCATCCCTACTGACAAAGCTCCCACGCCCCCCCCTCCTTTTAATGTCACCTTTTATTCTGTCTCTTTTTTTTTTTCTTACAGTTGATTTCAGTGTGGCTCTATTTGACTCTCTGGTGTAAAGCAGCTGTAAATTAAAAACAAAACGGAAAAATCTCCAACCCTATGGCAGCCAGGCCTCTTAGGCCTATGGAGGGTGACTGGGGCCTCCTTTCTCAGGTTTCCCCAGCCGGAATGACAGGATTGGAAATTCTCCTTTCAGGATTCCTTTTGTGCTGCAGTTCTTGCAAGTTTGTTTTTGATTTTTTTTCCAGTGGGCTTTTTATTTTTTTTCTTTGGGCTATTGCTGTGCTCTGTCGTGGCCTGTTGCATCCTGTCTTTTGGAACATAATCCCCTTAGTCAGCTGTTCATCTCCTATATGTTTCCTTACCATTCCCCTAGACATATCCTAGTCTTCAGTTGTCTGTCTTGATTAGACTGTAAGCCCTTATGAACAGGGACTATTCTTAGATGTCTTTGTACAGTGCTGCATTTGCCTTGTAGTGCTATACAAATGATTATTAGTAGTAGTTTTCCTGCTACTGCATTTCTTTTTGTCCTGGGTGCTATAGGATTTCATTGGGGCTTATTTTTGTGGCATGTTCGAGATTCCCCTCCCCCCTCATGGGGTCCCAAAGTTCAGTGCTATGTTAGGTGCCCTGACTGTGAACCCCTCCCCCCCTTAGCTTTTCCCTGCCACAGGCTCTGTGACTGTTTTTATGGTGCCATGATCCCCATTGAGAGATGGAAGGGCATGGTGGGGTGGTTGCATCTGCAAGTTCATGAGTCCCTGAAGGGCCTGTGGGGCCTCTTCTTTCATAAGAACATAAGAATGCCTTACTGGGTCAGACCAAAGTCCATCAAGCCCAGTATCCTGTTTCCAACAGTGGCCAATCCAGGCCACAAGTACCTGACACGTTCCCAAAGAGGCACACAGGTTCCTCAATGCAAATGGCTTGTGTCAGTTACTGAAACAACTTGTGGGTTGTTTTCAGTCCTTTCTAGCTATTTGGCAGCCCTCTCCGAGGGGGTCCAGGGCCCTTAGGCACTTCTGTCTCTATGGGCTGGAGAATTGAGCACCTCATATACACCCTCCTTCTGCCCGTTTCTCTGAGAACCCAGGTTGTTTTTTTTTTAAATTTAAATTTTTATTAAATTTTAACATTCATGCATAACAAGAATGAAATAAGAAAGATGAAGATCTCCAGGAACAAGCAGGAATGAGTCTTCACATGTGGGTACGTCGGAGCCCGCACGGAAATGTTCCCCAGCATCCAAACAGAAAGCTTTTGGGAGCATCCCTCGTGCCTGCGTGGTGACTTCCCGCCTTTCCCACTGCCTCTCTTCAGTTTTCGTTTTTTTGCGGAGCCAACAGGACGTACCTCCTGTCACCGCAGAAACTTTTTTCTTTAAAATCTTTATTTTCTTGTTTTGTGTGGTCGCGGCTGTCTTCCCCGCCGATACCTGTACCACCGGTGATTTATTCTTTTCCAGTTTAGAGAAATATTTCTCCTTCAGTTTTTCTTTTATCTTTTGAGGCCTTCCAGGCCTTTCCAACATGGAGCCTTCTTCCCCTAAGAAGTGCCTTCATTGTGGAAACTTGGTTTTCATTTTAGACTCCAATGCCTGGTGTCTATTTCCCCGGGTCCATCGGGCTTTAGCATTGGGAGAAGACCTTCTCTTTTTCGGGTATCCCTCGATGCCGTTTTTCCTCCTCGGGTGAGGACATCGGTTTATTCTTCTCTCCAGGATCAGGTAACCCACAAACAGTCTGTTAAGACTAGCCAATTCTTGAAGGGCAAGTCTCATGCCCTGCATGACGACGGCTCCGGCCTTGCCCTCAAGACCCCATTGGCAATAAGACCCCGGCGGGAGTCTTCGGGCTCCAAAGCATTTACGGGGTTTCAGGTTGTTCTTGGGGTTCACTCCTCACAGAACATACCTGAGCCATGCTCGGGGGTGGTATCCGCTTCTTCACCAAGGATCGTCAACTGGTGTCCTCGGTGCCTTCGGCCTGCATCCCAACCATGCGTGGGGTTGGTACCGGCTTCGAGCGGTACCGCTCCCCTGGCATCGGCACCGATGTCGAGTGCTCCACTCGTCACCAGGGATTGTGGTCTGGTGTCCTCGGTACCCTCGGGGCCGATCGATCCGGCCCAGGCTGGCTTTCCTGCATCCTAGCCATGTGCGGGTTGGTACCGGCTTCGAGCGGTACCGCTCCCCCGGCATCGGCACCGGTGTCGAGTGCTCCACTCTTCACCAGGGCTCGTCGTCTAGTGTCTTCGGTACCTTCTGAACCGATCGACCCGACCCAGACTGGTTTTTCTGCTTCCCAGCCGTGCGCGGGGTTGGTGCCGGCTTTGAGCGGGGCCGATCCCCCGGCATCGGCACCGGTGGCGAGTGCTCCGCTCCTCACCAGGGGTCGGCGTCCGAAGTCCTCGGTGCCTTCGGGGCCGATCGATATGACCCAGTCTAGCTTTCCTGTATCCCAGCCAACCGCGGGGTCGATACCGGCGTCGAGCGGTACCGATGCCCTGGCATCGGTGTCGAGTGTTCCACTCTTCACCGGGGATCGTCATCGGGTGTCCTGGGTGCCATGCTTGGGGGGGTACCGGCTTCGAGCGGTGCCGATACCCCGACATCTGCGCCGGTGTCGAGTGTTCCTCTCTTCACCGGGCGTCGTCCTCGGTGCCTTCGGTACCGATCGATACGATTCCGATTGACCTTCATGTGGCGGCTTCGCCGATTCCACCATCGACGCTCGGGTCGATGCCCAGTCTAGAATCCATATCCAGTCTAGATGACTTAGTTCCGACGCGTTTCGGAGCCGATCCTTGTCGCCTCCGACTACGCAGTATCTGGGATAATCACCAAAGCTCTCTGGTTACCTCGGTACCGCTTCGGCAACCTCCGATGCCTGCTACGATGGCATTACCGTCCCCGATGCCGGTACCGGTATCGATGTCGTTTCCTGCAGTTCCATCGGTGCCATCGATCCTTTCTATGCCTAGCTTGGAATCGATACCGGGAACCGACGATGCAGTACTAACTGCCTCGAATCAGAACTGTCAGTATCGTTCTCCATCTAGCAGGATTCCTTTTATGCACCAGTCCAGTAGGTCTTCTGGTGTTCACGCTGCTCATTCAACCTCAGCCTACCCAGGAATAGTTCCTCTGGGAGATCCTTCTTTTCAGGAATTTCTCCTGGTCCTACTCTTGGCCAAGATCCTGCAGAAAAGGAAACCATAATGCTTCCTTTGCATCAGTCTTTGCAGGACCTTCTTCTGAGGACTTGGGAATCACCTTTACAGGTTCCTGCGCCTTCTACAGCCATGAATGTTCTGTATCAGGTGCCTCCCTCTCCGGGGTTTCAGAAAAACCAACTTCCGCATCATTCCATTGTAGTGGAATCAGCAATGAGGAAGGTCAGAAGCAAGAAGAAGCATTCTTCTTTCCCACCAGGTCGTGCATCTAAAGCACTTGATGCCTTTGGACGTCAGACCTTCCAAACTTCTATGTTGGCTTCAAGAATTATTTCATATATTTTTTATATGAGTCTCACACTTCAGGAGGTCACAGAGAAGTTATCTCTTCTATCTCCTTTTTTGTCAGAACCTAAGGCCTCTGACTATTCCTTGCTTCTTAATCATAGCAGGAATATCTCTTGGTTTCTTTCCCGGGCTTCTCTAGACTCCTTTGAGTCTGTTAGCAGATCCTCTGCTATTGCCATTGGAGCGCGCCGTACAGCGTGGCTGCAGGCTTCAGCCTTGAGCACATGAGCACAACATACACTGGGTAATTCTCCTTGTACTGGAGAAAACCTTTTCAATAGAGAGGCTTTACGTCAGGTTGCTCATTGCTCCGCTGACTTTCCTGGTTCTGGAAACCATCCTAAGCCTTCTTTTTCCCCAGGACGTAGGAAATGTCCTACCAAACCGTCTTTCCCGAAGAAGAGAAAGTTTCATCCTCCTTCTGCCCATCCTCTCGGTGTACCCAAGCAAGGGACATCTCATCCTAGTCTGAAGTCTCCAGACTCTACCCAGTCTACTCATAACCAGCACCTGTAGGTTCCTGTGTAATGCACTCAATTCTTCAAGCTCTACACTGGTTTTTCTTTTCCAGTATGCTATGCTCTTGGGATGCTTTTGTCCATGGGTCACAGAATTCTCCCATTTACTACAATGAAGGGAGGTTACAACTATCCCATGATAGTTCTGTCCCCATATGGACATCCTTTCCCTCAGCTGACTCACCATATGGTAAGTCACGTTCCGACCCCCTCTCTTCCAGGGTCTCCCCTGCTGAGTTGGTGCCATACTGGAACACTGTGTAGACTGTTTGTTTTCCCTTCAATGCGTGCTCTGAACAACTCATCAGACAGGAACGGAAATCTTCTCCTCTGCCTTTGTCTGTTTTCTCTCTGTTTTCATACAGGAGAATCCCCTCTGTTGTTTGGTTCAGTTGCTGTATATGCAGGAGTTCTAGTGATTACCTTAGTGCTCATTGCAAGCTACTTGCAACTATCTTGCGTAATGCTATGCACTGCAGCTTATCATCTTCTAGCCATATCCTTTCCTGGGATATGGCAACACACCTGACTTCTGTCAGTTTTATCTTGTAATTCTCCTGCACAATGCTCTCTGCAATCTTCAGGGAAGCTTTCTGCTGTGGGCCTTTGCTACAGAGCATTGAACTTTGTCTCTGAGGGTCTTTCATATCCAGAGGACAAGTTTTTTCTATGTGAATGTCCACGGAGTTTCCAATCTGGGCAGAATATACTCCTGTTCCTTCCGGCTTGGCATTATGTCTTCTACTCCACTTGGACAATGCATACTCTTTTATCGTACATGATACCCCTGAACCCCTTGGCTGGGTCACTTTGGTATCTTCGTCTCTGCATTCTTCTTGTCCTTTGGACATATCAGAGTCCTAAGGTACTGCTAACGCACTCTGGCCAGCCTGCTGTTGTCCTCTGTGTTTCACGCAACCATGCTGGTTCTTCCACTGACCTGCATTCCTGCTCCACGGTAAAAGTTTTCTCTATATTTCTTCAGGTGGGTTTCACCCCCTATTATTGGCCCATCACATTCCCCATGTGAATGTTTTTCTGTGGCTCGGTTGCAGGCATGTATTTTTAAAATTATTTTCCTGTGCATACATGTTTTTATACCCTGGGTGGGCGTCAGCCACCCCGTCTCTATCTATACATATATCTATCTACATTTCTATATGTCGATATATATACATATACATTTATATACATATATAGGTATGCGCATATTGGGAGATGTCCATAGCACCCTAGGTCTAACCTATCTCCCTGACTGTCGGTGCTTAGGTTTTATTTTCTTATGGGGTCCAGACAGTACACTTGCCTATTATCATACGGCTCAGTAACTGGGATTACTGCTGTGTCGTCAACAGCTTCTATTTTTGTTATACATCTCCCTTTCTATGCAGTCTCAAACTTCAATGTCTTCCTATCTTTTACCTGCTAGGAAAGACAGTGTACATCTTCAGTATTCCTGGGTACACTTCTGTTCTCCTTGGGAATAGGGGCTTTTTTCCATACCCTCTCTTCCCTTCCGGACTGGGTTAATTTTCCCAGATCGGTCAGTTTTCTTCTTTTAGTCCTCAATGTTTATGACTCTGTACCTAAAAGAGTTCTCAGCTTTCCCATAAAGTTTTTCATTGGAGGCCTGCCGATCTTCTGCCCCGGTTGACACCTGGGTTACCTGCCCATTCCAGATTGGAACTTCTTCCTCACTGCTGTGGAGTTACCTCGAAGATTCCACTACTGCATCTGCTGTCTACTTCCTACAATCCAGTAGGTAAGCTCTATATTGTGCTAGTTCATTAAATATTTTACTGGTACTTGACATACATTCTAAAGACTTTCTCCCTGTAGTCTTTAGATTCGCTGTTCCTCTGCAGCTCTGCTCTATTCAACTCCTACCCCCCATCCCCCAGGGGATGCCGGAGATCCAGGTTTGGGAAATGCCGTCCTGTTCCAGGGATACGCATTTTATGGGATCTCCCCTGGCACCCGCAGCTAGGGAGTCCCACATGTGAAGACTCATTCCTGCTTGTTCCTGGAGATAGCACAGTTACTTACCTGTAACAGGTGATCTCTGGAACAGCAGGAATTAGTCTTCACAACCCACCCACCTCCCCTAGGAGTTGTATCTATCTATTTCCTTTCCTCTTTCTCTCCTTCTGTCTCAGCTATGAAACTCAACTGAGGAGAGGCAGTGGGAAAGGTGGGAAGTCACCGCGCAGGCACGAGGGATGCTCCCAAAAGCGTTCTGTTTGGATGCTGGGGAGCATTTCCGTGCGGGCTCCGTCGGCACCGACGTACCCACATGTGAAGACGAATTCCTGCTGTTCCGGAGATCACCTGTTACAGGTAAGTAACTGTGCTATATACATCATCCTAAAACGAAAAAGAAACTAAGACACCACAAAGGAAATTCTGTATACTTCATCATTTTCGACCACAAACACTAGGCAAAATTGGAGAGGCCACAGGAAATTAATAACAAAGGAAAAATACAAAATACATTACAGAGCAGAAACTTAAGCGTCAGCCGGAGTGGTCTCTATTTGCACCTCCATTCCCTCCCTAGCTAACAGAAAATCAAGCAGCTGCCTTGGTTCAAAGAATAAGAAAACTTTACCATCATAGGAAATTATACAACGAGAAGGAAATCTTAACTGAAAACTAGCTCCCAGGGAAAGAACTAGAGCGCAAGCCCAGAAATTCTTTTCTCCTCACCTGGGTAGCACGAGATAAATCAGGAAACATATACACTTTAGATCCAAGGAAGTTACAGTTGAAATTCCTAAAATACGCCCAAAGAATTAAAGATTTATCAAGCTCCAAAGCTAAGGTCACAAGTAAGGTAGTACGGCCTGTTACTACCTCCAGGGAGTCCTCCAAAAAGGCGGTGAGATCCCCAATCCCCACCGCCGGGCTCCCAGAGGCTAGCCCACCAGAACCGCCACCTATTCTTAGATATTGTACTCTAACAATTGGAGGCAAATTATCTGCAGGAAGTTTAAGCACCTCCTGGAGATATTTACGTACCATATCAATAGCAGACATAATTGGGGATTTAGGAAAATTTATTGATCATAAATTATTCCTACGAGTATAGTTCTCCAAATACTCAGTCTTTTTCGATAACACGATCTTATCCTTAGCTTGGGCAGCACATAACCCATGCAGATGTTCCAAGTCCTTTTCAACTTCCTCCAAACGTCGAACTTGCTCTACCAAAGCATTTTTCACTTCAGAAATATCGTTATGGACCGATAGAGAATCCTTTTTTAACACTCCAACAACTGCCATAAGGGAAGTATTAATAGTAGCAACAGCGTCCCACAGTGCTTCCATATCTACCTGAGATGGCTTAATCAACCCTCACAAACCTGGAAGCGTGTCCAAACCTTCTGACGGCTCCAAAGATCTTCCATTCTGCAGACCCTTCTCTTCCACCTTTCTCCCATCCGCAGCAGCCTGAACAGAGGGTACAGAAGCTGACAACTCTCCCACCGTTACAGAGCCCTCTTCGCTCCCAACCGCCGACGAGCATCAAACAGCCCTGGCAGGAAGCACACTGGGAACCGGGTCACTGCTTCCAGGTCTAGGAGAGGGTGAACGCAACTCCGGCGACAACCACACCCCCGATGCACTCAGAGCCGAGGACTCCAAAACCACCGGCTCAGCCGAAGACGCTGCTCCATTCCCCGGCAAGGTAAAGCCGCAAGCGTTTTCTGGCCCGTCGCTCCAGATACAGGCACCCCCGAGGGTAAGGAAGCCTGTTTTCTCTTTCAGCGTCCCATCTCAAAAACGCACGCCGAAACGGCAGACAGGTCTCAAACACTGCGGAGCTGCTTACCACCGGAGACGCTCTAACGCCATCTTGCCTCTCCGCCCAGAACCCAGTTTTATTCCCTATGGGGGTTGCTTGGAATGCAGAAGAGAACTCATTTATTTAAGGTGAGTCCGAAGAAGAAGAGAAAAACTTTCCTTTGGGAGGACTAATATCCTTCTGTGATCAACCTGTTTCAGTTGGAAGACCTTCCTCTCTTTATCCAAGATGTTATGGCAGCTTTGCAGAGCCTGCTCCTGTGCAAGCCTTGTCAGAGGTCCCTGTTTTGAGGATATCGAGTGTCCTTCTGGCTTTGTTCTTCTCTTGGATCCTGTGCAGCAACTCTGTCGCAGTGGAATACGCTTGATCTGGGCCTTAGGGGCAGAGAGGTCCTTTCTCAGCTGTACCTTCTGCCCCAGGACAAACTGGATCAACTTTTCAGGCTCCTGTGGATGAATGCTTTGGTCAAATTACTACTGAGTCTATCCCCTTTCATCTTCATCTTGCGCCCCCTTGTAGAGATTTTTTTCTTTTGATTGAAAGAGGCTTACCTCCTGTGCATTTATGCCACAGAGTTATTTAAATGTGTCTATCATAACTCCCTTCTCCTGCCTTCCGTAAACTGTTATTAAAGGGGATCCAGGAAATCCACTGCTTGCCCCAGTACAAGCATCGTGGGACTTGTGTCCTTTGGGGAAACTGCTTGGCCACTGTTGGAAACAGGATACTGGGCTTGGTCCGCTCTTGGTCTGATCCAGTATGGCATATCGTATGATCTTATGTTTTTATGTTCTTATGTTCCCTAAGTTCCTTCATTACTCCCGGATGTATCCTATCTGGCCCTATCGTTTTGTTTACTGTTAGTTCAGCTGATTCTCACGAGCATGATCTTCTGAAAATCATTCAAGATCCACCTCGCTTCTGTTCCTATATGTAGATGCTTTCTGAGGTCCTGTTCGAGTTTCGTCATCTGTGAACATGGAGTAGAAATATGTGTTAAGCAATTTCACTTTATCCTCCATCAGTTTCTACATTTTCTTCCAGTTGGTCAAAGAACTTGGGAAGGCTCACCCACAGAGATTACCTGAAGACCAGTCTAGAGGTTCCAGTAGTGCTGCTTGTAGGGCTGTGCGGGGAACCTGAAGATGCCCTCGGACTTCTAGGAGTCTGGATAGGGCTTATTTCTCCATTGGGTTTAAGCCAAAGAAAGGGTAGTTCTTTTGGTGCTCTCTGTGTGTTTAACACTCTGCTATGTCTGCATCCTGGGTCAATAAACACCCACAGTGATATCAAGTAGTTCTCTCCTAAGGTGCAGCCGGTTGGGAGGGCCATGGTGTTTCTGGCATTTTTTTCTCAGAATGGGCCCTATCTCATCAGACTAGTGGGCCATTGAGGTCCTTAGGGTTATGTGCTAGAGATAGCAGAGCTACCCAAGTAAGGGCATGTAAGGGGGGGAGGAGTGGCCTAGTGGTTAGGACAAGGTACTTCAGGCCGGAGGGCCGGGGGTTCAAGTCCAACCTGGGGACAGCAATCTCAGGCCGGAGGGACTGGGATTTCTAGTCCTATAGGCACTCCTTGTGGTCTTGGGCAAGCCACTTAACCCTCCATTGCCCATGTTCCCTGTAAGTATTAGCGTATGTGTGTCATATCCCCTCGTGTTAAATGTATCTCCCAATTGACCGCTTTGACCCGGTGAAAAGCGGGATATAAATACAGCTAAATAAAAGCTAAATAAATGTAGCAGTAGCCTAATGGTTAGAGCATTGGCTTGGGAACCAAGAGACCAGGGTTTGAGTCCCACTAGCACTCCTTGTGGCCTTGGGCTTAACCCTCCATTGCCTCAGAAAAATCCATAAGATCATAAGATCATAAGATATGCCATACTGGGTCAGACCAAGGTCCATCAAGCCCAGTATTCTGTTTCCAACAGTGGCCAATCTAGGTCATACGTACCTAGCAGTTTCCCCAAGGGACACAGGTTCCACAATGCTTGTATTGGTTCAAGCATTGATATCCTGGGTCCCTTCTTAATAATGGTTTATGGACCTTTCCTCCAGGAACTTGTCCAAACCTTTTTTAAACCCAGCTACACTAACAGCCTTTACTACATCCTCCGGTAACAAATTCCAGAGTTTGATTACACGTTGAGTGACAAAATATTTTCTTTTATTAGTCTTAAATAGTTTACCCTGTAGCTTCATTGCATGTCCCCTAGTCTTTCTATATTCTGATAAGGTAAACAATCGATCTACGTTTACCCGTTCCACTCCGTTCATTAATTTATAGACTTCTATCGTATCTCCCCTCAGCCGTCTCTTTTCCAGGTTAAAGAGCCCCAACCTTTTTAGCCTTTCTTCATAGGAGTAGCCTTCCATCCCCTTTACCATTTTGGTGGCTCTTCTCTGAACCTTTTCTAAAATTGCTATATCCTTTTTAAGATATGGCGACCAGAATTGCACACAATATTCAAGGTGCGGTCTCACCATGGAACGATATAGAGGCATTATAATATCTTTTGTTTTATTTTCCATTCCTTTCCTTATCATACCTAGCATTCTATTTGCTCTCTTGGCCGCCGCTGCACACTGGGCCGAGGGTTTTAACATGGTATCCACAAGGACGCCTAAATCTTTTTCTTGGGTGGTGGTTCCTAATGTGGAACCTTGCATCGTGTAACCATAGTTTGGGTTGTTCTTCCCTAGGTGCATAACCTTGCACTTCTCCACATTAAATTTCATCTGCCATTTTGATGCCCAGTCTTCCAATTTATCAAGATCCTCTTGCAATTTTCCACAATCCTCCTGGGTTTTAACAACTTTAAATAGTTTTGTGTCATCAGCAAATTTGATAACCTCACTCGTTATTCCACTTTCCAGGTCATTTATGAATATGTCAAAAAGCAGCGGACCCAGCACAGATCCCTGGGGTACACCACTATTCACCTTTCTCCATTGGGAAAATTGGCCATTTAGTCCTACCCTCTGCTTTCTATCTTTTAACCAGTTCCTGATCCACAGTAGTACACTGCCTCCTATCCCATGACTCTTTAGTTTTGCCAAAAGTCTCTCATGAGGGACCTTGTCAAAGGCTTTCTGAAAGTCCAGATACACAATATCAACCGACTCACCCTTGTCCACCTGTTTATTCACTCCTTCAAAAAAACATAACAGATTAGTAAGACAAGATCTTCCTTGTCTAAAGCCATGTTGGCTGTCTCCCATTAGGTCATGACTATCTATATGCTGAGTAATTTTATTCTTTATGATGGTTTCTACCATTTTTCCCGGTACTGATGTCAGGCTCACCGGTCTGTAGTTTCCCGGATCACCCCTCGAACCCTTTTTAAAAATTGGTGTTACATTGGCGATCCTCCAATCCTCAGGTATTAGAGATGATTTTAATGATAGTTCACAGATTACTGATAGCAGGTCTGCAATCTCAAATTTCAGTTCTTTCAACACCCTTGGATGTATACCATCCGGCCCAGGTGATTTGCTACTCTTCAGTTTATTTAATAGTTGTAGGACATCTTCCCGATGTATCGATATTTCCTTCAATTCTTCCACACCTTTAAATACCACTTCAGTCGTGGGTAACATCCCTACATCTTCCTCAGTAAAGACCGAAGCAAAGAATTCATTCAGTCTCTCCGCTATCGCCTTGTCGCCTCTTAGTGCTCCTTTAACCCCTTTATCATCTAATGGACCAACTGACTCTCTCACGGGTTTTTTGCTACGAATGCACTTGAAAAGGTCTTTATTTCGCGTTTTTGCTTCCGCAGCAAGCTTCTTCTCAAATTCTCTCTTTGCCTGCCTTATCAATGCCTTGCATTTGACTTGCCAGTGCTTGTGCTGTTTCCAGGTTTCATCATTTGGCTCTTTTTTCCATTTCTTGAAAGATGCTTTTTGGCAACAACAGCCTCTCTGACCTCAGCTTTAAACCATGCTGGCAATTTTTTGGACTTCCTTCCACTTTTCTTAAAGCGTGGAATACAGCTGGTCTGGGCTTCCAAGATAGTATTTTTCAACAACACCCAAGCTTGATGTACGTCTTTAACCTTTGCAACTGCTCCTTTTAGTTTTTTCTTAACTGTTTTCCTCATTCTATCATAGTCTCCCTTTCGAAAGTTAAAGGGTAGTACTGTGGATTTCCTTACTATCCCTCCTCCACTAATTAAATCAAAGGCGATCATGCTATGATCACTATTGCCAAGTGGCCCCAACACCCTTATCTCTTGCACTACATCTGGTGTTCCACTAAGGACTAGGTCTAATATTGCTTCCCCTCTGGTCGGTTCATGAACCAGCTGCTCCAAGAAGCAGTCATTTATTTCATCTAGGAACTTTATCTCCCTAGCATGTCCTGTTGTGACACTGACCCAGTCGATGCCGGGGTAATTGAAATCACCCATTATTATTACTGCACTGTAACTTTTGCTAGCTTCCTTGATTTCTTTGAGCATTTCATCATCCATTTGTTCATTCTGGCCAGGCGGACGATAGTACACACCCACTGCCATCGCCTTCCCCTTTTTACATGGAATTTCAATCCATAGAGATTCTACAGCAAATTTTGTTTCTTGCAAAACTTTAATCCTTTCTGACTCAATGCCCTCTCTAACATAGAGCGCAACCCCTCCACCAATTTGATCAGCTCTATCATTTCGATATAGTTTGTACCCAGGTATCACAGTGTCCCACTGGTTGTCCTCCTTCCACCATGTCTCTGATATTCCAATCATATCTAACCTCTCGTTTAGTGCTATATATTCTAACTCTCCCATCTTGTTTTGTAGACTTCTAGCATTTGCATACAAGCATTTTAGAGACTGTATTTTATTCATATTAATTTGGCTATTGGTAGACATGGGTAATTTGGGATCTTTAAGTTCTGTCTGCTCCATACTCGAGGGCATTTGGGCTACTTTACTCTTTTTTGGAACCTCTCTGCTTTTTGTAGTATCCTTCAAGGATACATTTTTCCGAACCATGCGCTCTTGGACGACTGTCGGCTTTCCCCTATTATCTAGTTTAAAAGCTGCTCTATCTCCTTTTTAAAGGTTAATGCCAGCAGCCTGGTTCCATCCCGGTTAAGGTGAAGCCCATCCCTTCGGAAGAGCCCCTCCTTTCCCCAGAATGTTCCCCAGTTCCTAACAAATCCGAACCCCTCATCTCTGCACCATTGTCTCATCCACGCATTGAGACTCCGGAGCTCTGCCTGCCTATTGGGTCCTGCGCGTGGAACGGGAAGCATTTCGGAGAACGCTACCCTGGAAGTTCTGGATTTCAACTTCCTACCTAAAAGCCTAAATTTAGCTTCCAGAACCTCCCTACCACATTTTCCTATGTCATTGGTACCAACATGTACCAAGACAGCAGACTCCTCCCCAGCACTATCTAAGACCTTATCTAGGTGGCGTGTGAGGTCCGCTACCTTCGCACCAGGCAGGCATGTTACCAGGCGATCCTCACGTCCACCAGCCACCCAGCTATCTACATGCCTAATGATCGAATCACCAACTATAACTGCTGTCCTAACCCTTCCCGCATGGGCACTTGGCCCTGGAGAAACCTCCTCGGTGCGAGAGGGGTTTACATCACCTGGAGGACAGGTCCTAGTTACAGGATCACTTCCTGCCACACCAGGGTGATGCTCTCCTGTCACGTGACCTCTCTCCTCCATGGCAACAGGGATGCTGCCAGACTGGAGGTGGGACTTCAGGACTATATCCCTGTAGGTCTCGTCTATGTACCTCTCTGTCTGTCTTATGTTTTCCAAGTCTGCTACTCTAGCCTCTAGAGAACGGACTTGTTCCCTGAGAGAAGAGAGCTCCTTGCACCTAGTGCACACGTAAGACATCTCACCAGCTGGGAGAAAATCATACATGTGACACTCAATGCAAAAGACTGGAAAGCCCACATCCCGCTGCTGGACTGCTGTCTGCATCTTAGTTTTAAGTTTGTGTTTAGATCTTTAAGTTCTATATGTACTAAAGGGTGCAATGGATATTTATACCACTAAAACTGTACCTAAGAAGTTTAATATACCTTGTTCACCTGAAGCTTAATTAATCTCAGGTCCTTGGTGTATGACTGATTTGGGTAATGAGCTTCACCTGAGAGCACCTCCTGTCTTTTAAGTTGTGCAAGTACCTATAAAGCTGTGATTTTCCCAGGGGAGGGTGGGTGTGGGGAGGGAGGGAGGGATATAACACTTATTAAAAAAGGGCTGCTACACAGTACCTTGTCCTGTGCTGCTGAGGAAAACTATATTCTGATTTGATTTAAATTATAGCTCTTTGCTGCTACTAGGCTCTAACCTATTATGAAATTTAAACTACAAGCTCTCTGCTGGATTCTAAATTTAACCAGAAAGCTCTCTTCTGTGTTTTAATTTGAAACTAAAAGTACTTTGCTGATGCTAGGCCCTGAGTGACTATGAAATTTAAACTACAGCTGTCTACTGGGTATGAAAGGTAACCAGAAAGTTCTCTTCTGTGTTTTTAAATTGAATCTTAAACTGTTGCTACTAGGCCCTGACTGATTTAACAAAAAAAATAGTGGGTTCACAGATTAATTAGCTTTAAAAGAAAAACAATTCCTTTCAGAAAAATTCCCAGAAGTATATACTCACAATTTCAGATTTCTCTCCAGAAGTAACAGTCCCCCTTTCCAGTCCGTCAAGTTATCAATGTCCCAGTTTTAATGTACATTTAAGTTACAATGTAAACTGCTGTGACTGAAATGATAAAGCGGTATAAAAAAACCTGTTAAATAAAATTAAGTCTTCTGCAGCGGAACCTCTACAGCACTTCCTTTAATTGGAGGCCATTTTATCCATGTTCTCTGCAGAGCATGGCCAGGGGAGGTAGTACATCCTTTGTGGTGTCAGGAAGGGAGGTTATTTCTGGCCTATCCTGGACTTAAAGGTGGTCTATGCCAGGTTCAGGGTATCTCTTCACATGGAGACTATCAGGTCCATCATTAGTCATACAGGAAGAAATTCCTTGCCTCCCTGGATCTTGCCGAGGCAGACTTCCATATTCCCATTTCGGAACAACATTGGCTGTTTCTTTGCTTCTGTGTTCTGGGCTGACATTTTTAATTCTGTGCCTTGCTCTTCGCCCTGGCCATATAGCTCCTCTCAACTTCTTGAAGGTCATGGCGGTGGCGGCATTCCTGTCAGGCAGGGCATTCATGTTCATCTCTACATGGATGCTTGGCTGATTCAGTTGGACTCCCTGGAGAAGTCCAGGGATGACGCCTTAGTGATTCATTGGCTAGAAAGGCTGGGGTTAGTTATCAACTGTCTCAAGAGCAGCCTGAATCCCATCCAGGCCTTGGAACATCTTGGAGCTTGGTTTAGTAGTACTATTATGGTCAAGATTTTCTCATGGCGGAGAGGTACTTCAAACCTTTGAGCCAACTCGGGGATATTTGCTCCTAGTTAGGCCCTATAAGCTTATATCTATCCTGTAGCTGGTTCCATGTACTGAGGAGCATATGTGTCCTTTTCAAAGATGCCTGTTAGATCTCTGGTCTCTCTGTTCTCAGTTGTTTGACTAAACCTTTCTTCTCCCATGGGAGATCAAGGAGAGCTGACATGGTGGTAGCAGTCCCACTATCTGATGGCTGCAATGCTTCTGGAAGCATCATTTTAAGTGATTGTCTCCTCAGATGCCAACTGGAGGACTCCATCCCAGAGTCTGTGGTCCCTCAGGAGACCACCTGGACCAGCCTGTAGGGCTGGAGGGCTCACTCCCAGGGGGCAGTGGTCCCTTCAGGAGTTTTCATGGGGATCAACTGGTTAGAGGCTAGAATGATACACCTGGCTCTGGAGAGAGGTTCTGCCCTTTCCTGGTGGGTAAAGCTATTTGGGTATTCTCTAGCATTGCCAGAGTGGGTGGTGTATGCCAACAAACAAGGTCAAATTCATAGTGCCATAGTGGCTCTTGAAGTGCCAAAGCTGAATTTTTGGAAAGAGGGAGCGTCTGATTGCCCTATCAATAGTGCACATCGCAGGTGTAGACAGCATGCAGGCTAATTTTCTGAGGTGGCTTCTTGGTCTAGGGGTATGATTCTCGCTTTGGGAGTGTAAGGTCCTGGGTTCAAATCCTAGATGAGCCCGGTGCTTTTTGGGCCAAATGTAGATCTTTAAAGGGGGGAAAGAGGCTGTAGTAATTGGTATAGAAGGGCAGACTGGATAGGCCATATGGCATTTTTCTTCCGTCATATTTCTACAGTGTTTCTCTGTTTCTGTGTAACACTGAAACCCAGTGAATAGGAGTTTAAGTCCTCGTGTGTTTGATGTCATGGGGCAGAAGTGTGAGGCCTCTTCCAGTATTTGACCTGCTGACCACTCAAGAGATGGTCAAAGCAAAGAACCTTTTCAGCCATAGGAAAGATCTAGTACTACGTATTACGTATGCTACGTATGCCTTGTAGTGCTATACAGATGATCAGTAGTGGTAGTTTCCCTGGTCAGCCCAGTAGGCCTTGTAATTCACTATTTGGGACTCGTGTTTGCAGCAGCTCCAGGTAACTCTTATTACTACTACTACTGAACATTTGAATAGCACTATAGAACATATGCAGTGCTGTACAGACATATGTAAAAGATGGTCCCTTTTCATCAGAGCTTAAAATCTAGTCAAGACAGACAACACCTGAAACAAGCCTGTGTATTACTTAGAAAATACTGCACAGTGGACAGAAGGTATAGCTTTATTTTAGAGATGAACAGTGACTTTAGCTTTACATAGGTGGTAGGAAGGTCAGGATATTTTTTACTTGAATCCAAAGATTCACATGCCATAAATATGTCACTCATTGGGAACACGGCAAAGGTGGTGTTCATGGCCTTGTGGAAAGAAGGAATACCAGCCATTGTTGTTCATTGGCATCTGAATTCACCAGGAGGGCCAGGGGTTCAATTCCCACCTGGGGACAGCAATCTCAGGCTGGAGGGACTGGGGTTTCTAGTCCTATAGGCACTCCTTGTGGCCTTGGGCAAGCCATTTAACCCTCCGTTGCCTCAGGTACACATAGATTGTGAACCTTTTGGGGACAAGGGAATGTATCCAGTACCTGTTTGTAGTGATTACATAATGTAAACCGCTTTGATTGAAGGATAAGGCGGTATAGAAAACTGGTTAAATAAACAAACACAGTAGCTGCAGACATGGGCTACATCTAGGGGGAATGGTCAGGAAATACAAAGGAGATCAGGTGAGTCAAGATCCGAAAGCTACAGCGAAGAGGTGAGTTTTCAGCCTGGATTTGAAAAGGGTTAGAGAAGGTGCCTGATGTACAGACTCGGGTAGGTTGTTCCAGGCATAAGGAGCAGCAAGGTGAAAGGAGCGAAGTCTGGAGTAGGCAGTAGAAGAGAATGGCACAGATAGAAGCGATTTGCCAGAAGAGCAGAATTCCCAAGGAGGGGGGGGTATACAGAGAGATGAAAAGTAGTGAGGAGCTGCAGAATGAATGCACTTATAGGTCCACAATATTAATTGATGGTCCACTATACAGAGGGATAAATACTAACGTATACAAAAAAGCCCTCTACATTAATCTAGGTAAGGTTCCGGTTTTATGCCATGTGTGTAGCCAAGGTGCTAGAGTCATCAATACTATCACTTTAATATGAACCTGTGGTCTCAGCTCAAAATGTCTTGCAATGTGGGGCAATTTGCTCCAAAGCTGCAAAAACTCCGATCACATCAATGACCAATCATCAGGTTCAAAGTTTAGATGTTTACACCTTTGCTGGCCAAATGATTTAAAGCTTGAATTGAAACCAGAACTTATCTTAGATAATTGAAGCTTGTTCTGCTTTATGTAGACAGCAATCGTGCTGTGGGTTTACTGCAGGTTGCATACCACCGGTACCGACATCCAGACATTGGTGGCGTCGATGGATCAGAATATTCTGACCATGCAGCGTGCCATCACGGCATTCATACAAGCTGCGACGCCTACGGTACTGCAACAAACCCCGTTGTCGGTACCCGTACCGATTCCGTTACCGGATCCGAAATCTGTTCCGATACCGGTACCGCTTGCATCAACATCAGCATCGACGGCAGCGGTACGCTATGCAGTGATGCCCATCAGTACCGACTCGGTACCGATTACTCCCGATGTCGATACCTCCCGGTACGTGTATCGGGCTCTGCGAGAGCATCCAGACAGTCGATACTTCGATTCCTCTGAAGACTCTGATACATCAGAGGCCTCAATTGAAGCATCGTGGATCCTTCCTCAGGAACCCTCTTCTCCAAAAAGGAGAATGTCTCCTCCTGAAGACTTGTCTTTTCAGGACTTCATTAGGGAGGTGGCTAAAGGCCTGTCCATCTCAGTGGCCTCTGAAACTGAACCTAGAGCCAAAAAATTAGATATCCTACAATATCCTAAGGCTCCTAAAGAAGCAGCCACCTTACCAATACATGAGATTCTTTATGATCACATGTTGGGCATATGGGAGACTCCTCTGTCCACCTCCCCTCATTCCCGAAGGTTGGACACCATGTATCGTGTTCCTCCTTGTCCTGGGTTTCATAAGACTCGGCTTCCTCACCACTCCATTGTGGTAGAGTCTGCTATGAAAAAGATCAAGAGTACAATAAGGCACTCCTCTGCTCCTCCAGGAAGAGAATGCAGAACCCTAGATGCCTTTGGCAGGAAAATCTTCCAGGCCAGTATGCTTGTAGCCAGAATCAACTCCTATAGTCTCTATATGGGGATGTTTCTAAAAGAAGTTACAGATCATCTGCAAACCTTATCTCCTTTTATGTCAGAAGATGAGAGAAGAATATATCACCTGGCTTAAACATGCATAGGATGTATCCAAGTTTTCCAACCGTGCAGCCTTTGACTCTTTTGAGGGTGGCAGTAGAGCCTCGGCTATTGCCATAGGTGCACGCAGAGTTGCTTGGTTGCAAGCCTCTGATTTGGAATCCTGGGTACAGGATGGTCTAGGTAACCTTCCCTTTACAGGGGAAAATCTCTTTGACAAAGATTGGCAAGCAAAGGCCAACCAGATGGATGCTGAAAATTCTGCTTTAGATAGACTTTCAAAGTCTACTACTGCTTTTAAAAAGAGGTTGTTCAAAAAAGGATCTTTCCCAAAAAAAGGGAAATTTTCTTCTGGTTATGGTCAGGCCTCTTCTCAAGGTCGTTTTGCTATAAAGAGACAGCAACAACCAAAACAGGCCAAGTCTCAGGCTGCGAGGACTACTACGGTCCAGCAGCCTCAGCCTCCTCAGGGCCTTTGACTTTCCACTAGAGAACTTAGCCTTTCTGGCTCTAGAACATCCAGAGCCTCTCATCATCCCAGGAAGGTTAGCTCACTTTGCTCCCAGATGGGAACAAATCACAGCAGAGCAATGGACCCTCTCCATCATACGAGATGGGTACAAGCTTCATTTCTTAAACCTTCCTCCTCACACCATGGTGAAACAGTTCAATTCTCCAACACCTTCTAGGTCAAGAGATTGCTACCCTTCTTGCCCAAGGGGCAATAGAAGAAGTACCCCTTCTTCAACAGGGCTCAGGGTTCTACTCCCCCTATTTTCTCATTCCAAAGAAAACGGGGGGCTACAGACCCATACTAGATCTCAGAGAATTGAACAAGTTTCTATGCAAGGAGAAATTCAAGATGACTTCTCTCGGAACTCTCCTTCCATACCTCCAGAGTCAGGACTGGCTTTGTTCTCTAGATCTCAAGGATGCGTACACCCATGTTCTCATCCATCCAACACACAAAAGGTTCCTTCGGTTCCTTTACCAAGGAAAGCACTACCAATACAAAGTGCTTCCTTTCGGTCTGGCATCTGCTCCAAGAGTGTTCACAAAATGCATGGCAGTAGTAGCTGCATTTCTGCGCACTCTAGGAATATTTGTATTCCCATATCTGGACGACTGGCTCATCCGAGCTCCATCCCAGTCAGAGGCCCAGATTTCCCTGGCCTGCACAAGGCGTGTTCTTCAGTATTTGGGACTGGTAATCAACATTCCAAAATCCCATCTCACCCCTACTCAGTCTCTAGAGTTCATAGGGGCCTTACTGGATACCACAACTGCAAGGGCCTATCTTCCCCAGGCCCGTTGCCTACGCTTGGTGCAGTTAGCCTCCCAGATTCAGTTTAAATCCCATTTAACTGCTCGAGAGATGTTGCAACTTTTAGGCCACATGGCATCCACGGTGCATGTGGTTCCCTATGCTCGCCTTCACATGAGAGCAGCTCAGTGAACCCTATCCACCCAATGGACCCAGGCATCAGGTTGCCTATCAGACAAAATAGCAACCTCCAGTCGCCTCTTTTGGTCCCTCCAATGGTGGATGTCCACTCAAAATCTGTTGCTGGGGTCCCCCTTTCAACAGGTGTTACCCCAAGCAACCCTTACAACAGATGCCTCTCCAAAGGGTTGGGGAGCTCATCTACAAGATCTCTCCACCCAGGGCATCTGGTCTCCACAGGAGACATCTCTACATATCAACCTCTTGGAGCTCAGAGCAATTTTTCTAGCTCTGTCTTCCACTCCCTGCTCAGCTACAAGACAGTCCTCATCCACACAGACAACCAGGTAGCCATGTTCTACGTGAACAAGCAGGGAGGGACTGGCTCTCTGTCGCTTTGCAACGAAGCTCTGAGATTGTGGGCCTTCGCCAGAGAGCATCATATCCATCTCATGGCAGTGTATCTTCCAGGGGTTCAAAACTCTTGGGCAGACAGACTGTCGAGTTCTGCTTCTGCACGAATGGTCCCTCCATGGGGACCAGATAGCCAGGATTTTTCGGATTTGGGGTACCCCAGACATAGACCTGTTTGCAAGTCCGTGGAATGCCAAACTTCCCCGGTTTTGTTCCAGGATTCCATGTCAGGGAGTTCAGGCCAGGGATGCCTTCCTCCTTCATTGGGGGCAAGACTTCCTCTATGCCTTTCCTCCTATTCCCCTCATCCCCAAGACTGTTAAAGCTTCAGAGAGACAAGGGGTCTATGATCCTCATAGCACCACATTGGCCATGACAAGTGTGGTACCCTCTACTTCTGCATCTCTCTCAAGCTCCCTCCCTAGACCTGGGGTCTGCTCCAGATCTCCTCTCCCAGGAGGAGGGAACCTTGTGGCACCCAAATCCTCAGTCTCTTCATCTCAGGGCCTGGTTGCTGAAGGCCTAGACCTTCAGGATTTACACCTGTCTCCAGGAACAAGCAGGAATGAGTCTTCACATATGGGTACATCGGTACCGACGGAGTCTGTGCGGGAACGCTCCCCAGCTTCCCAAAAAGGAAAGCTTTTGGGAGCATCCCACAGCGCCTGCGCGCTGCCTTCCCGCCTTTCCTAACCGCCTCTCCTCAGTTCTTCTTTGCCGCGGAGCCAGCAGGTCGAGCCCTGTCACCGCTGAAGAAGTTCTTTGTTTTATTTTATTTCTTTGGTCGCGTGTCTGCCTTCCCCGACTCCAGACCGGTACCGCCGGTCTTTTCTTTCTTTTCTTTAAAAAACAAAAAAACAAAAAAAAAAAACACGATATCTTTTTCCCTCACTTAGTGTATTTTTCTCTTTGGGCCTTAGGCCTCAAGAAATTTTCCTCATGGAAAAACCAGCCTCCGGGTTTAAGAAATGCACTAAGTGCAGCTGTACTATTTCTGTTACAGACACCCATGAATGGTGTCTTAAATGTTTGGGTCCTGAACACTCCATTTCGGATTGTCCGTCCTGCTAAACGGGGTTTACAGAACCGAGCAGCTAAGCTCCATGTGCTGTTTCCCGCTGATGCAGCTTCGGTGGCATCGACGACTTCCAGGGCTGCTTCTTCCCCCAATGGATCTCAGGTAACCGAACATAAATCCAGCCGGTCCTCGAAGGGTAGATCTCCCTCTAAGCATCGAGATGCCTCCGGGCTTGCCCTCGAGGATCCTGCACCGGCAAAACAACCCCGGCGGGAAGCTCCGGCTTCCAAAGCTCCATCTATGGGGTTACAGGTTGACATCGATGGCACGGCCTCGACCGATCACCTGTTAGAATGCTCTGGGGTACCGGCACAGCCTTCCGGTACCGAGTTCCAGGCATTCATGGCGTCGATGGATCAGAATGTTCTGTCCATGCAGCAGGCTATCAGTGCCTTCATTCAAGCTGCGACGCCGTTGATACCACAACAAACTACGTTGTCGGTATCGACTCGGTACCGGCACCACCGTCGATACCGGTACCGACTACATCGGCATCGACCAGGATACCGACTGCAGCGGTTCCTTGTCCAGGGCTGCTCATCGGTACCGATCCGGTACTGATGACGCCCGATGTCGATACTGCTCGATATGCGTACCGAGCGTTAGAAGAGCACCCTGACAGACGGTACTTTGATTCCTCTGCTGATTCTGATACATCAGAGGAGTCTGCTGAAGCATCTATAGTCCTTCCTGAAGAGCCTTCTTCTCCAAAAAGAAGAATGTCTCCTCCAGAGGACTTTTCCTTTCAAGACTTCATAAGAGAAGTAGCTAAAGGACTTTCTATTTCAGTATCCTCTGAATCAGAGCCTAGAGCAAAAAAATTAGATATTTTGGGTTATTCTAAGGCTCCTAAAGAGGCAGTCACCTTACCAATTCATGAGATTCTTTATGAACACATGATTGATTTATGGGAGACTCCTCTCACTATTTCTCCTCATTCTCGCAGATTGGACACTATGTATCGTGTCCCTCCCTGTCCTGGGTTTCATAAAACTCAGCTTCCTCACCATTCCATTGTGGTGCAGTCAGCTATGAAGAGGATAAAGAGTACAAAGAGACACTCTTCTACTCCTCCAGGAAGAGAATGCAGGACCTTGGATGCTTTTGGTAGAAAAATCTTCCAAGCCAGTATGCTCATTGCCAGAATCAACTCCTATAGTCTTTACATGGGTATGTTTCTTAAGGAGGTTGCAGATAAACTGCACACTTTCCTCCCTTTTCTGCCAGAAGATAAAAGGAATGAATTCCTCATTTGGCTTAAGCATACTCAAGATATTTCAAAGTTTTCCAACCGGGCAGCCTTTGACTCCTTTGAAGGTGCCAGCAGAGCTTCTGGCATTGCCATAGCTGCTCGCAGAATTGCTTGGCTCCAAGCTTCTGATTTAGAACCCTGGGTCCAAGATGGCTTAGGAAATCTTCCCTGTACAGGTGAAAACCTGTTTGGCAAAGAATGGCAAATAAAAGCCACTCAAATGGATGCAGAAAATTCTGCTCTGGATAGACTTTCAAAGTCAACCTCCATTCCTGCCAAGAAAAAACCCTTCAAGAAGTCTTTTTTCAAAAATGGCAGATTCCCTTCTGCTTCTGGCCAACAATCCTCTACAGGTCGCTTTGCTACTAAGCGTCAGCAACCTAAACAGGCCAGGCCTAAGACTACAGGGGCTGCTGCAACCCAGCAGACCCAACCTCCTCAAGGTTTTTGACTTGATGCTAGAGAACTTAGCCTTTCTGGCTTTAAAACAGCCAGAACCTCTCACCATTCCAGGAAGGTTAGCTCCTTTTGCTCCCAGATGGGAGCAGATTACATCAGAGCAGTGGACCCGCTCCATCATAAGAGAGGGCTACAAACTTCATTTCTCAGACCTTCCTCCCCACACCATGGTGAGACACTTCAATTCTCCCACATCTCTTCTCGACCTTCTAGGTCAAGAGGTGGCTATCCTTCTTGCCCAAGGGGCAATAGAAGAAGTTCCCCTTCTTCAACTAGGGTCAGGGTTTTACTCCCCCTATTTTCTCATTCCAAAGAAGACAGGGGGATACAGACCCATATTAGATTTCAGGGAATTAAACACATTTCTATGCAAGGAGAAGTTCAAGATGCTTTCTCTGGGCACTCTCCTTCCATACCTTCAAAGTCAGGATTGGCTTTGTTCTCTAGATCTCAAGGATGCGTACACACATGTCCTCATCCATCCATCTCACAGAAGATTCCTCCGTTTTCTTTTTCAAGGAAAACATTATCAATACAGGGTGCTTCCTTTTGGTCTGGTCTCTGCCCCAAGAGTGTTCACCAAATGCATGGCAACAATAGCTGCATTTCTACGCACTCTGGGAATATTTGTATTCCCATACCTGGACGACTGGCTCATCTGAGCTCCATCTCAGTCAGAGGCCCAGACTTCCCTGGACTGCACAAGGCGCATTCTGCAGTATCTGGGACTTGTGGTAAATCTCCCAAAGTCTCAGCTCACCCCTACTCAGTCCCTAGAATTCATAGGGGCCTGGTTGGATACTACCACTGCAAGGGCCTACCTTCCTCAGGCCCGTTGCCAACGTCTAGTGCAGTTAGCCTCCCAGATTCAGTCAAAGAGCCACTTAACTGCCCGGGAGATGCTACAACTGCTAGGCCACATGGCTTCCACAGTGCATGTGGTACCCTATGCTCGCCTACACATGAGAGCAGCCCAATGGACTTTGTCCACCCAGTGGACTCAAGCATCAGGAGCTCTCTCAGACCAAATAGCAACCTCCAAATGTCTCTTTTGGTCTCTTCAATGGTGGATGTCCACTCAAAATCTCTTGCTGGGGTCCCCCTTCCAACAGTTGTTGCCCCAAGCAACCCTCACAACAGATGCCTCCCAAACAGGTTGGGGAGCTCATCTACAAGACCTCTCCACTCAAGGCACTTGGTCCCCACAGGAGACCTTTCTTCCTATCAACCACTTGGAGCTTCGAGCAGTCTTTCTAGCTCTCAAGGTCTTTCATACCCTGCTCAGCTACAAGACAGTCCTCATTCATACGGACAATCAAGTAGCCATGTTTTACATAAACAAGCAAGGAGGAACTGGCTCTCTGTTGCTTTGCAACGAAGCTTTAAGATTGTGGGCCTTCGCCAGAGAGCATCAAATCCATCTCCTGGCAGTATACCTCCCAGGAATCCAAATCTCTTGGGCAGACAGACGCAGTCGAGTTCTGCTCCCACACGAATGGTCCCTGCACATGGATCAGGTACTCAGAATCTTCCAAGAATGGGGAACCCCAGACATAGACATCTTTGCATGTCCGTGGAATGCCAAACTTTCCCGGTTCTGTTCCAGAATTCCGTGTCAGGGAGTTCAGGCCAAGGATGCCTTCCTCCTTCACTGGGGTCAGGGCTTCCTGTATGCCTTTCCACCCATTCCCTTGATTCCCAAGACTCTGTTCAAACTCCAGAGGGATCTATGATCCTCATAGCTCCACGCTGGCCACGCCAAGTGTGGTACCCTCTACTTCTGCATCTCTCCCAAGCCCCTCCCTGGACTTGGGAGCTGCTCCAGACCTTCTGTCCCAGGAGGAGGGGACTTTGTGGCACCCAAACCCCAAGTCCCTTCACCTCAGAGCTTGGTTACTGAAGGCTTAGACCTTCAAGGCTGGAATCTTTCTCAACAAGTGAAGGATATCCTCCATGCTTCCAGAAAACCTTCCACTAGGCGTTCCTATGCTTTTAAATGGAAAAGATTTTCCATTTGGTGTGCCGAAAGGGGTCTCGACCCTCTAGCACTACCTTTGAATTCTCTATTGGAATACCTCCTGCATCTTTCCAATGCAGGCCTTAAGACGAATTCAGTAAGAGTCCATTTGAGTGCTATTGCAGCATCCCTTAAGCCTATCAATGGACAACCTGTTTCCTCTCATCCTCTTATTGCAAGATTCATGAGAGGCCTAACTTTAACTAAACCTCCCATTAGGCCTCCTCCGGTGGCATGGGATTTAAATCTGGTTCTTGGTCAGCTTAAAAAGCCTCCTTTTGAACCCTTAGCCACTACCTCCTTGAAATTTCTTTCCTGGAAGGTTATTTTCCTCATTGCAGTCACCTCAGCTCGCCGCATCAGTGAGCTGCAGGCCTTAGCGGCTAATCCACCTTATACAAGGTTCCATCATGATAAGGTAGTCCTTAGGACCAATCCTCACTTTATGCCTAGAGTGGTCTCACCTTTTCATCTTAATCAAGAGGTATATTTACCTGTCTTTTTTTCCAGCTCCTCATGCATCAAGTGCAGAGAAGAATCTTCATACTCTTAAAAGAGCTCTTGCCTTTTACTTACAGAGGACACAGCAACATAAGGAAGTCTTCCCAGCTCTTTGTTGCTTTTGATCCCTCTCATTTGGGACTTCCAGTCTCTAAGAGGACACTGTCCAATTGGATTGCTCAGTGTATTTCTTTTGCCTACCAGAGTAAGAACCTTTCTCTGGAGAGCCATGTCACAGCTCACAACGTGAGGGCCATGGCCGCCTCTATGGCTCATCTAAATTCTGTGTCCATCGACCAGATCTGTCGAGCAGCCACCTGGGCCTCGGTTCATACCTTCACAGCCCATTACTGCTTGGACAAGGACTCCCGCCGGGATGCCTTGTTTGGTCAGGCTGTTCTTAAACACCTGTTCCATTCTTAATCAACTCCTACCCTCCATCCAATGTTCCCTCTAATTTTCTGTAAGCTGTGTGCGCATAAAGTATCAGCTTTGTGCAGCTTTTGAAGGAAGGTGAAATTTTTGTGCGCCACATAACGACACTCGGAGTTATATACTTTAAAATTTGACTACACGTCAGAATACAGTATGTACACCACATTGATTTTAATCAAATTAAATGAAAATAGATGATTACTAAATGAAGTGGGAAATTTCTAGTAATTACAATCATAACTTTTACATTTTAAGATGTCTGTGCTGTTTTCTATCAGAATCAGAGCCGTAATTTTTGTGCGCTCTGTTGTAAAGTATGTGCGCTCGCTCAGCGAGGTGTGTGCGCGCGCACACGCGCACAGCTTAGAGGGAACAGTGCCTCCATCCCTGGATAGATGCCTGAGATCCATAGGAGAAGGTAGAACCCTTCCCAGGGTCTCATATCCTTGGGGATCTCCCAGGCATCTTAGCTAGGGAGTCCCCATATGTGAAGACTCATTCTTGCTTGTTCCTGGAGATAGCACAGTTACTTACCTGTAACAGGTGATCTCTGGGAACAGCAGGAATAAGTCTTCACAACCCTCCCACCTCCTTTAGGAGTTGTATCTCTCTATCTGTCTTTCCTTTCCTCTCTCTCTCTTTTGTCTCAGCTTTAAAACTCGAACTGAGGAGAGGCGGTTAGGAAAGGCGGGAAGGCAGCGCGCAGGCGCTGTGGGATGCTCCCAAAAGCTTTCCTTTTTGGGAAGCTGGGGAGCGTTCCCGCGCAGGCTCCGTCGGTACCAACGTACCCATATGTGAAGACTTATTCCTGCTGTTCCCAGAGATCACCTGTTACAGGTAAGTAACTGTGCTTTCTCAGCAAGTGAAGGATATCCTTCATGCTTCCAGAAAGCCTTCCACCAGACGTTCATATGCTTTTAAATGGAAAAGGTTTTCCATTTGGTGTGCAGAGAAGGGTCTCAACCCTCTTGCAATATCTTTGAATTCTTTACTAGACTATTTGCCGCATTTATCTCATGCAGGCCTTAAAACAAATTCAATCAGAATCCATTTGAGTGCTATTGCAGCATCCCTTAAGTCTCTCAATGGACAACCTATTTCCTCTCATCCTCTTATTGCAAGATTCATGAGAGGCCTTTTTTTGACTAAACCTCCCATTAGACCACCTCCAGTGGCATGGGACTTGAATCTGGTTCTTGGCCAGCTTATGAAGCCACCCTTTGAACCCTTAGCCACTACCTCCTTGAAATTCCTTTCCTGGAAGGTTATTTTTCTCATTGCAGTCACTTCAGCTCGCCGTATCAGTGAGTTGCAAGCTTTAGTGGCTAATCCTCTTTATACAAGGTTCCATCATGACAAGGTAGTCCTCAGAACTAATCCACACTTTATGCCTAAAGTGGTCTCACCTTTTCATCTGAACGAGGTGTAGTATTTACCTGTCTTTTTTCCAGGACCTCATGCATCAAGTGCAGGGAGGAATCTTCATACCCTGGTTTGTAAAAGAGCACTCGCTTTCTACTTACACAGGACACAGCAACATAGAAAGTCCTCTCAACTTTTTGTTGCTTTTGATCCTTCTCATTTAGGACTTCCAGTCTCTAAGAGAACTCTGTCAAATTGGATTGCTCAGTGTATTTCCTTCGCCTACCAGAGTAAGAACCTTTCTCTGGAAGGCCATGTCACAGCTCACAATGTGAGGGCCATGGCAACCTCTATGGCTCATCTAAACTCTGTATCCATCGACCAAATCTGTCGAGCGGCCACCTGGGCATCGGTTCATACCTTCACAGCCCATTACTGCTTGGACAAGGACTTCCGCCGGGATGCCTTGTTTGGTCAGGCTGTTCTCAAACACCTGTTCCATACCTAATCAACTCCTACCCTCCATTCCTGACTGGATGCCTGAGATTCATCGGTGGAAGTGGAACCCTTCCCAGGGACTCACAATCTGGGTGATCTCCCAGGCATCTCTCGCTGGGGAGTCCCCATATGTGAAGACTCATTCCTGCTTGTTCCTGGAGATAGCACAGTTACTTACCTGTAACAGGTGATCTCTGGGAACAGCAGGAATAAGTCTTCACAACCCACCCACCTCCCCTAGGAGTTGTATCTCTCTATCTATCTTTCCTTTCCTCTCTCTCTCTTTGTCTCAGCTTTAAAACTCGAACTGGAGAGAGGCAGTTAGGAAAGGCGGGAAGGCAGCGGGCAGGCGCTGTGGGATGCTCCCAAAAGCTTTCCTTTTGGATGCTGGGGAGCGTTGCCGCGCAGGCTCCGTAGGTACCGACGATACCCATATGTGAAGACTTATTCCTGCTGTTCCCAGAGATCACCTGTTACAGGTAAGTAACTGTGCTTTCTCAGAGATTGAGAAAGGAGGAAGGGGAGAGGAGAGTTTATGGGGAAAAATAAGAAGCTCTATTTTGGCCATGCTGTACCTGTGGTTCCTGCTGCTCCTTTATTTTTATTTTCTGCGCTTTTGGTGATCTCTGCAGCCTCTTTGGATCTATGGGCCCAGCAAGAGTGTAACATGGCAGGATGGCATTAGCTGAGTGCCCAGGGTCTCACTTGCAGGCCACCTGTGCTGCAGCTCCTGAAATGGTCTTCGGGCTGTATTTATTTATTTATTTAACAAATTTTATATACCGCCTTTCTTACATTCAAAGCAGTTTACATAGAACATTGCAACATTTCAAAATTTACATTGAACAGTTGATCAAACTTGGAATTAAGGGTGAAGATGCTGTACAAGATTTACAATAGGTAGTAACATTTAATGCAGAGGGGTAGGGTACACAGGGACAGTGGTGGAAAATGTGTCTGTGTATAATGTGTAAGGTGTTGTAGAAGGGAATTCTCCAGTGGTAGTAAGTGAATTAGTTGGCAGGGTGATTATATGACCCAGGAGAAATGAGGATCTACAATCTGGGGAAATCAGTTTTTGTTTGTTTAAACGGATTTCTATCGCCTTTTCCTACAATCAAGGCAGTCTATACAGCAAACAGTCAACAAAATACAGTGTCTAGTGTGCGCATGCTTTGAGCAGTGAGTGCATGTGTAAGGGATATTCATTGGTTGTTCATAATGCTCCTGGAAAAGAGAGTTTTCAGGACCTTTTTGAAGTCCATTAGGTCTTTGATTTCTTTTATAGTCACAGGGAGTGCGTTCCAGATCGCTGGAACATAAATTGAAAATGCCAACTTACATGTTGCTTGCCTCGCTCTGGTATTTATGGTGGGGCTGAGTAGTTGATTCTGTTGTGGTGGTCTTTCTCAGAGCTGAATCCTTGGTGATCAGGGACTGAAGTGATTCTGGGTATAACTTGGGCGATTTTGAAGATTGATCATTGCTCAGTTGGTAACCAGTGGAGCTGCTTCAGAGTTGGAGTAATATGATCATTTTGTGCAACTCCTGCAATTATCCAAACAGTTGTGTTCTGTATTAGTTGTAATGGGTACGTGGATTGTTTTCGGGAATCCTTGATATATTAATTTGGGGTGCTGCTTTTTAGACTCCTGCGAGGGCGTTTGGGACCTGAGTGTACACGTGGGGGACCTGGAGCACCTGAGCGCTCTTCTCACGAGCATCTTGAGAGTTAATGACCCCTGCTTCTCTCTTGCACTCCTCTGTTCCTCTGTTAGCCCAGCTTTCCCCTAGGGTGGTTGTCTGAAGGTCTTGAGTGCCGCTCCAGTTTCCGCATGCTAAGTTTGAGAGTGACGGAGTGGTGGTTACCCCACAGGCCAAGTTGAATCCCTGCAAGATCCATCTTTCCTTGGCCCTGCTCTATTTAGGCTTCAGAGGATGTTACGGCGGCCCCCCTCCCCGGGTGTCTGAGCTGCCTTTCAGGCGATTGGTTCCTTTTGTCCCTGGTGGACTCATGGCTCTGCGATGTTCCACCTTATTTAGGTCCCTAGCGGTAGCACATGGGCTTTTAGGGGGGGGGACACTTTGAGCTAGGCTTCTGGGATCTTTAAGGGCCTGTCTCAGCTGCTCTCTCAGCCAATAGTGTGCTTGACCCGCCCTTTGGGCCCCTTGGGTAGAAGTATGGTTCTCAGCTGTGGTAAGGCGCATGACTGTCCCAGGAGCGGGGGTTGCTGCATGTACGGAATTAAGGCTGGGGTCATTCAGGAAGCTTTGACGGTAGCCACTTTCGGGTGAGCATCCTGGAGCATAGTCCTCAGATAAGTGCTCTATCTTCTGCTGCTACTGCAACCAGTAGGGCTATGGCTCCTTCCTTCCAGGGCATCAGGTTGTTCCTGGGAACACCTGATTTGGGTTGGGCAAATGGTCAGTGAGCCTGGTTTCCTTCTGGAGACTAGCAGGCTTGCAACAGACTGCTGAAATGGTTGTTGCTGGTTGACGCTGGTTTGGCCTGTTAGTAGTTGTGGCATTTTTCCACAGATGCCTCTGGTCTGTGGCGGAGCACTTAAGAATATAAACATAAGAGATGCCATACTGAGTCGGGCCAAGGTCCATCAAACCCAGTATCCTGTTTCCAACAGTGTCCAATCCAGGTCACAAGTATCTGGCAGGTTTCCAGAAGTACACAGATTCCATGCTGCAGTGGGTAAGCAGTGGATTTCCCTGGTCCTTTTTAATAATGGTTTATGGATTTTTTTCTCCAGAAGCCTTGTCCAAATCTATTTTAAATCCAGCTACTCTAACACTTTTAATACATTCTCTGGTAACAAATTCCAGAACTTGATTATGCATTGAGTAGAAATGTTTTTTCTCTTATTAATCCTAAATGGGTGACATCGTAGCTTCATTGCCTGTCTCCTAGTCTTTTTCTACTTTTTCATGGAGTAAACAACCTATTTACATTTACCTGTTCTACTCCATTCATTATTTTATAGACCTTTATCATATCTCCTCTCGGCTGTCTCTTTTCCATGTTGAATAGCCCTAAACCTTTAAGCCTTTCCTGATAGGGATATCCTTCCATTCCCTTTACTATTTTTGTCACTCTAAACTGTACCTTTTCTAATTCTGCTATATCCTTTTAAAGATACGGTGACCAGAATTATACACAATATTCAAAGTGTGAAACAGCGAAACATGATGGCAGAAAAAGACCGCATGGCCTATCTAGTCTGCCCTTCTGTGTCAATTACAGTAGTCCCCTTTTTTCTTTTAGAGATTTTCTGTATTTGTCCATGTTTTTTATTTAGTTATTAATTAATTAATTTAATGTTTTTACTGTCTTCAAAAGAAACATCAAGTGTAACAGCCACGGATTACAATTCAGTCTGATAGGGTACACAGAATGATTATCCTTTCCCGTCCTGCAATTCCCCTCCTGCATGTCTGAAGGCAACTCACTTGAGTTCATTTCTATCTTACATGAGGCCTCTTTTATCTCCCATGTTACCCTCTCCCCCATCTGTACATAAGAGTTCTCCCAGTGGCTGTGAGCTGCTGTTCTAGACATACATCCAAATACTACTCCAGCTGTCCAAATAGACAAAGAAAACTTGTGAGGGATATTCATTATTACAGCTGCTAGATGTCCCATCCAACTCAGGTGCAGAGTACACCACCTTTGCAAGTCTGCCTCTATCCCCCGCATCAACTTGGCATGGTTTAGTTGATACAAGGATGCCAAGTCTCCAGACCTGTGAACCTCTAGCTATTTAATTTTCCCCTCTGCCGCTCAGAACGGACAATTGGGGAGTGAGTCCCTGGAAAGCCCACCTAGGTTTAGAGCCTCTGTTTTCCCTAAATTGCCTTTAAAACCTGACAGACCGGAGAAAAACTCAATCTTCAGGAACAAGCAGGAAGTCAGTCCTCACTTATGGGCGACGTCGGCATCGACGAAGCCTGCGCGAAGCAATTCCCCAGTTCTCAAAGAAAGCCTTTGGGATTGCTACCACGCATGCGTGGTCCTCTTCACGCCCAAGGGTGCCATCTTGCTCAGTCTCCCTTTTTCCACGGAGCCCTTCGGATGCACGTCCTCGTCCCTTGGAAGAGGTTTTTCGTTTTTGGCCTGCTGGCCTTCTATTTTCCAGTTGCACTGGTCCTCTACCCGTCCTTCCCTTGTTCTACCTTTTTAGAGCTGTTAGGGGACAGTTTTATTCACCTTTTTTGCCAATGGGCTTTGTGCCCTTTTCTTTACCTAACCGCTGGCCGTGTGGGTCTTCGACCTCGCGGGGGCCATTTTTGCCCCTATGGTCACTGGATTCAAAAAATGTGATAGATGTTCTAAGAACATGTCGTTTACGGACACCCACGACTGCTGTTTGCGGTGCCTGGGAGCTGATCATGATCCGTTACTCTGTAAGAAAATGTCCTCTAAAGCCCGGCTCAGCTGTAAGCAGAAGTCCGAAAACATTTTCAGAAAGGCTGCCTCTGAATCCCCGGCGGTGCCCTCGGTCGTCTCTACTCCGGTGGGATCCCCCACCTCGGCTCCGCACTCTTAGAAACATAGAAACATAGAAACATAGAAACATAGAAACATGATGACAGAAAAAGACCACAAGGCCCATCTAGTCTGTCCTTCCATAACAACAACTACAACAGTCCACTTTTTACCTTTAGAGATCCTCTGTGTTGGTCCCATGCTTTTTTGAATTCAGTTACTGTCCTCATCTCTACCACCTCCACTGGGAGACTATTCCACGGATCCACTACTCTTTCCGTAAAGAAATATTTCCGCATATCACTCCTGAATCTATCTCCCTTCACCCTCATCCCATGTCCCCTCGTCGCAGAACTTGCTTTCAATTGAAAGAGGCTCTCTCCCTGAACATTTATGCCACGGAGGTATTTAAACATCTCAATCATATCACCTCTATCCCGCCTTTCCTCTAAGGTGTACATATTAAGATCCTTAAGTCTGTCCTCATATGCTTTATAATGAAGACCACTAATCATCTTAGTAGCACCCCTCTGTACCGACTCCATCCTGTTCACATCCTTTTGAAGGTGCGGTCTCCAGAATTGCACACCATACTCCAAATGAGGTCGCACCAAAGACTTATACAGAGGCATTATCACCTCCTTTTTTCTGCTAGCCATTCCTCTCCGTATGCACCCAAGCATCCTTCTAACTTTTGCCGTCGCCTTTTCTACCTGTTTAGCTACTTTAAGATCATCGGACACAACTACGCCTAGGTCCCGCTCTTCTTTAGTGGACAAAAGTACTTCACCTCCTATGCTGTATTGCTCCCTTGGATTGCTGCAGCCCAAATGCATGACCTTACATTTTTTAACATTAAATCCCAGCTGCCAAATTCTAGACCATTCTTCAAGCTTAGCTAGATCCCTCCTCATGTTATTTACACCTTCCTGGGTGTCTACTTTATTGCAGATTTTGGTATCATCTGCAAAGAGGCAAACCTTACCCGACAGCCCTTCCGCTATATCACTAACAAAGATGTTAAAAAGAATCGGACCAAGGACAGATCCCTGGGGCACACCACTGGTAACATCCTTCTCCTCAGAGTGAGCTCCATTTACTTGTACTCTTTGTCGCCTCCCACCCAACCAATTTCTAACCCAAGCAGTAACTTTAGGGTCCATCCCTAGGGTGCTCAGTTTGTTTATAAGTCGCCTGTGAGGAACAGTGTCAAAGGCTTTACTGAAATCTAAATACACCACATCTAGAGCTCTCCCTCGGTCCAACTCCCTGGTCACCCAGTCAAAGAAATCAATCAGATTTGTCTGACAAGACCTGCCTCTGGTGAATCCATGCTGCCTCGGATCCTGTAATCCGCTGGACTCCAGAAACCTCACTATTTTCTCTTTCAACAGCGTTTCCATTAATTTACTCACCACTGAAGTTAAACTAACCGGCCTGTAGTTTTCAACCACATCCTTACTTCCGCTTTTGTGTAAAGGCACCACATGAGCCTCTCTCCAGTCCTTTGGCACCACTCCCGACTCCAACGAGGCATTGAAAAGGTCCAGTCAGTGGAGTTGCTAGAATGTCCCCAAGTTCCCTCAGTATTCTAGGGTGTATCCCATCCGGTCCCATCGCTTTGTCTACTTTGAGTTGAGCTAGTTTCTCACAAACACAGTCTTCTGAAAATTGTTCAAGATGTCCCTCGCTTCTGTTCTTATTTGTGGGTGTTTTCTGAGGTCCTGCTCCTGGTTTTTCATCTGTGAACACAGAACAAAAATATTTGTTAAGTAATTCCGCTTTATCCTTATCAGCTTCTACATATTCCCCCCCTGTACCCTTGAGTCTGACAATACCACTTTTGCCCTTCCTCTTCTCACTAATATATCTGAAAAATGTCTTATCCCCCCATTTTATTGCATTGGCTATTTCCTCCTCCTTTTGAATCTTTGCCTTCTTGACTACTTTGCTAGCTTCTCTAAGTTTTTCCAAATACAGATGCCTGTCTTCCTCTCTGTGATCTCTTGTATTTCATGAAGGCCTCCCTCTTTTTCTTCACTTTTTCAGCTACTTCCTTCGAAAACCATAGCGGTCTCCTGTTCCTTTTGCCTTTGTTTACCATTTTAACAAAAAGGTTGGTTGCCTTTAAAATACCCCCTTTCAGTTTTGCCCACTGTTGTTCTACATCCCCCAGCTGTTCCTATCCCACTAACGACTCCCTGAGGCATTGGCCCATCATCGCAAAGTTAGTCTTCCTAAAGTCTAAGATCTTCACCTTGAAATGGATTCTAACAGCCCTAGTCCTAATACTGAACCACACCATCTGGTGATCACTGGATGCAAAATGATCTCCCACTACAACATCAGAAACACTTTCACCATTGGTAAGCACCAAGTCCAGTATGGCCCCTTCACGTGTGGGGTCTGTTACCAATTGCCTGAATAGTTCTCCCTGTAGAGAATCCAGGATCTCCTTACTCTTAGATGATACTGCAGCAGGAATGTGCCAATCAACATCTGGCATATTAAAATCTCCTAGCAGTAGCACTTCCCCTTTCCTAGCAATGCTGCGTATGTCTTCAATTAACTCTCTGTCCACCTCTTCCTCTTGTGAGGGAGGTCTGTATATCACACCAATGCAAATAGATTTCTCTTTCCCTCTTTCTAGTCTAACCCACAATGCCTCCTCTCTCCCTTTTAAGCTCTGTAATTCCAAAGCTTTAATAGTAGTTTTTACATATAGTGCTACTCCTCCTCCCCTTCTTCCTACCCTGTCCTTTCTGAATAAAGTATAGCCAGGTATAGTTACATCCCAGTCATGGTTTTCTGTGAACCATGTTTCTGTAACTGCCACTAAATCTAAGTCAGCCACTCCCACCAAAGCTTCAACTTCAGAGATCTTATTTCCCATGCTACGGGCATTTATACACACTGCTTTCCATATGTTACCCCTGTTACCCATTTCCATAAAGGTATTTGATGTATCACTTACCTGGGGGCTTTCACTTACCTGGGGGCTTTCTTCACCCATCCCCAACGAATCTAGTTTAAAGCCCTCTTCAGTAGATTAGCCAGTCTACTACCAAAGATGTGTTGACCTTTCTTGGACAGATGGATGCCATCTCTGCTCTGCAACCCTTGGAACAGCATCCCATGGTCTAGGAAACCAAAACGCTCTCGAAGACACCATCCATGCAGCCATGCATTAATCTCCAGGATGCGAGCCTCTCTGCCTTGGCCTTTACCCTCAACAGGGAGGATTGAAGAGAACACCACCTGTGCACCTACCTGCTTCACCCTCTGTCCCAGAGCCATGAAGTCACTTTTGATGCGTTCCGAGGTATACCTGGCAGTATCATTTGTTCCAACATGGATTAGCAACATTGGGTAATAGTCAGTGGGCTTGATGAGTCTCGGCAAACTCTCCGTAACATTTTGGATCTTGGCACCAGGCAGACAGCATACCTCTCTGGACATCAAGTCTGGTCGGCAGATGGACGCCTCAGTACCCCTCAGAAGAGTCTCCAACCACCACTTGGCGGAAGTCCGACCAGGGGTCCCCTGAAGTGCAGCAGCACAAGAAGGCGGCGGCCTCGAAGTCACTGTCAGGGGATCCCGACAAGCTCGAGCGCTCCCGCACTCGGTCACTCAGCCCCCTTCGGCGTTCCCGAGAATCTGACAAGGTGCGGCCCCACAAGGTACCCCGCACAGATACGGAGGCTTCCGGAAAAGGCGCCCGGTCTCCGGAGGGCCATCCTGGTGAGGACCCCCTCTCTTCCTCGACGCCTGACCCAGTGACCCCAGGATCGGCGTCACAGAGCCCCATGCCCATGTGGGAGTCCTGCATGCTGGCGCTGGAACGCAGACTTTCTGCGTTCATTGCTTCCCAGCAGGTGCTCACAGCCAGCTTCGCTGACTCGCGCCCAGAGACTGTGGGTCCCTCGCGTGGGATACCAAAATCCGTCCAGGAAACCCCTGAGAGCTGCGGGCCTCGTGAGGGTCCTCAACGTCGGTCTCGCTTGCCCTCCTGTTCCTCGTGGGCAAGGTCTTCCGGGGGCGAGGTCTTCCAGGGCCTCCTGCTCCAAGCGGGCCCCGGCCGCTGAGCAGGGCGACCTGCCCAATTTGGACTCCTCTTCCGACTTCTCGGACTGGGAGTCCGATGGGGACACCTCCCCGGAAACCTGTACTCAACGGGACCTTCCGTCGGACCCCTCCCCACCCGTGTTCCAGCGGCGCTCACCACCTGAGGACACCTCCTTCCTGGTGTTCGTCTGGGATATAGCATGGGCTCTTAACCTGACCACCCAGGCAGAGGAGGACCCCCGAGTTGAAGAACTCGACATTCTTCAGTATGAGTCCCTGCCTAGGGAGTCTCTCACTGTTCCGGTCCCTCCCATTCTTCCCGGCTGCTGCTCCGCATGTGGGAGTCCACCCATCTTGGTCCCCACCGTGAGCAAGCGTCTTGATGCTATGTACAAGGTACAGTGGTGCCCTGGGTTCAGGAAGACCCAGCTCCCCCACACCTCCATGGTGGTGGAGTCAGCCATGAGGAAACAGAAGAGCCCAAATTCACACTCATTGGTCCCTCCGGGCTGAGAGTCCTTGATGCCCTGGGCTGCAAGACTTACCAAGGCTCCATGCTCTCTTTTCGCATTCAAGCGTACCAACTCTACATGGGTATGTTCTTGCGCGACTTGGCCAAGGAGCTCGGAGGTTTCTCCACGGGCCTCGAGGGCAAGCCTCTCAGTAGGTTCAGTGCTCTGCTGAAGTCTGTCGCAGATTGCTAAAAATAAAAACAAAACAAACAAACAAAAAGAAAACAACTCTCCTGAGCCGCTTACGATGGATTCGAGTCATCAGCTAGGGTGGCGGCCGCGAGCATCAGAGCTCGCCGCCAGGCACGGCTCCAATCATCCGATTTAGAGCAGTGGGTGCAGGAAAAGCTCCTGGATGTCCCCTGCCTCGGCGAGCAGCTCTTCAGCAAGCCGATGGAGGATAAGGCCGTGGAAATAGAGGCGGAGTTTGTCACCAGAACCCATCTCTCGCGCAAGACCTCTCTTCCAGAAAAAGCAACATGCCAAAAAGCCTTTCTTTCCGAGGAAGGGTCTTCAGTACCGTAGCTACCCACTATACCTGACCACCCCCACGCTGACCACTCCGGCACAGGGTAAGTCTGGCCAGGGGCATCGCAAGCCGAAAGGGCCAAAAGCCCAAACCCCAGCTCCGCCACAACCCGCAAAGGGGTTTTGATTGATGCTATTGGCATAGCCTCTCGCCCTCCGGTGATGCAGCGGCCAGTGGGGGGATGCCTGTCTAATTTCGCTCCTCTGTGGGCTTCCATCACCTTGGATACCTAGGTTCTTCAGGTTGTCCGAGATGGCTATCGCCTTCGCTTCGACAGGCTCCCACCTCCTTTCTCCCTGACGGAGCCTCCTCAACTCCCCGCGCACCAGGTTTTTCTACAGCGGGAACTACTCTCGCCCCTCTCCCAACGGGCAGCCGAGAAAGTCCCTCCGCACCTTTGAGGTCGTGGCTTCTATTCCTGGTATTTCCTCATCCCCAAGAAGATGGGGGGGGGGGGGTGCCGGGGCCCATCCTCTACCTCCGAAAGTTGAAGTTCTTGGTGCGGGGTGAAGTTCAAGATGTTATCCCTTGGCATTCTGCTGCTCTTCCTCTTCTATTTTACATCAACTTTCCACTACCACCCCTGAGTCTACCCCTCCAACACTCAATCCCAACTCCCTCTGCTTTAGCGACTTTCTTTTCTGAGAAAATTCATAAATTACGGTTGTCTTTTACTGTACTGCCACCTTTACCCCTTTACCCTTCTTGTTCCCCCTCATCAGCTCCTGCTACCCCACCCTTAGTGGGGGACTCAGTTTCTTCTGAGCCTTCCTCCTCCTCCCCCCCTATTGGTAAATAGACCAGGTATGGGCCAGAGCTCTACATTTCATCCCATCTCTTCCTCTGAATTGTTGTTGGCCTTAACTAAGGCCAGCTTGACCCTGTTCCTTCTGGATGGTTGCTGGAGCCTTCACTGCAGTTAGTACCTATTATAACAACTATCCTCAATTCTAGTCTATCCTCAGGATGCTGCCCTTTATCTTGGAAATCAGCTATTGTTCACCCCCTGTTGAAACAACCTTCACTTGATCCTTCAGTTCTATCTAATTGGCGCCCTGTATCAAATCTCCCCTTTCTAGCCAAAGTCCTGGAACGATTTGTTTTTCTGCAACTGGCTTCTCATGTAGAGGCTACCAATACTCTCCACCCGCGACAAGCAGGATTCAGGTCTGGACATAGCATGGAGACAGTCCTTTTAGCCCTGTTGAATGAAATCCATGTGGCCCACGATCCACGTGGCCCTCGTGGTCTCGTTAGATTTATCAGCTGTATTTGATTTAATCGACCACCAATCTCTTCTCTCTCGGCTCTTTGACATCGGGCTGCGGGGTATGGTATTTGAATGGTTCCGTTCTTTTCTCACTTCTCGTTACTTTACTGTCTGTGCCAATCATCAATCTTCCACTCCTGTTCCTTTAATCTGCGGTGTCCCCCAGGGCTCGGTTCTTTCCCCGTTGCTTTTCAATATTTTTCTCGCCCCCTTACCCTTGGCGATTCAACAATTTCCTGTCTCAGTTTATATTTACGCCGATGACATTGTGCTCCTCTTTCATACCTCTCCAATTCAAATTGATTTAACACAGTTAAACAGTTGTCTCTCCCACATCGCCCCTTGGGCTGTCTGATAATTTTCTCCATTTGAATCCAGCAAAATCAACAGCCATGTGAGTTTCTTTGAGCAATTCTTGCCCAACAATTGCACCTCAAATTAACCCTTTGAAGGCCTATTTTAAATTTTTAATCCACATTCTGCAGCCGGGTTAATTTTTGCATATTTCAGGAAAATTGTATCCGTCTTATTCAATATGTTCTAATAGTGATTTTCCTTCTGCTATGGTCATGCATTATATACCATTTGATAGGAATATTTAGTCAGAATTTTGGATCCCGAGAGTTTTGGGCTCGGCCTGGAAAGAGTTAATACTACCTCTATTCCTCTCACTTCTTCTTTCTGGTATCTAAGCGTAGTTCTGGATTCTTCTCTCTTTTCATGACCATGTCTCAAACCTCTCTCGCTGTTCTTTTCATGCTTTACGTCAAATAGAGCAGTCAGCTCTGTCTTGTCTTCTGACTCTCTCATTACCCTCTTGTTAGCTTTGGTTATGTCCAGATTAGACTATTGTAATGTTATTCTTGCTAATTTACCATCTTATCAACTCCAATGTCTCCAATTAATTCAGAACACTGCTGCTCGACTGGTTACCAATGCTCGGAGATCGGACCATGTAACACCTCTTCTCCTGCATCTTCACTGGCTGCCACTTCATTATAGATTCATATATAAGCTTCTCATTCTAATGCACAAGGTCATTTACACATCAAACCCGCTTTATTTATCCAATCTTATTTCTCTTCACACTCCCTACCGACAATTGCACTCGTTACATGCAAATCGGTTATCTCTATCATCCCCCATCGCAAGCTCATTTGGAACAAACACGTCATGCTGCCTTTTTTTTTCTGGGACCATCACTGTGGAACGCTTTACCTTCTTCCCTCCGGTTAGAATCCTCATATCAATACTTCAAGGCATTGTTAAAGACACACTTATTCCTCCAGGCTTTTGACCTCCCCTCCCTTAGCCCTGCCTGATTGGTTGTTTTCAGACTGTTCTTAAGTTCTTCTGGGTATTCTTTTCTTTCCTGTCACAAATTGGAGTTCTTTTCTTTTTCCTCAGTGTCAGCATATTTTAGTTTATTGTAAACCACTCTCAGGCCTCGGCAAGGGCGGTATATAAAGTATGAAATAAAGATAAAGGGCGATTGGCTGTGCTCCTTGGATCTAAAGGACGCTTATGCCCACCTCTAGTACCTGCGCTTCAGGATGCGGTGAGAACACTTCCAGTACAGGGTGCTCCCCTTCTACTTTCCGTCTGCACAACGGGTCTTCACGAAATGCCTCTCCGCGTTCGCCGCCTGTCTCAGGCGTCGGGGCATACCAGTCTTTCCCTACCTCGACGACTGGCTCATTACGGGATCCTCGGTCGAGGAAACCTGGCGAGCGACATCACACACAATCCTTCTGTTGGAAGGCCTGTGGTTCTTGGTCAACTACTCAAAGTCCCACCTTGAGCCGGTGCAGGCCTTAGAGTTCATCGGGGCATGCCTCGACACTCAGTGAGCAACCGCGTTCTTGGTAGCGGATCGTGCCAACAGTCTTTGAGCCCTGGTGGCTTGGGTCCAAAGCACCTCTCGAGTCACAGCTCAGACTATGCTACGCCTCCTGGGCCACATGGCCTCTACTGTCCATGTGGTCCCCTATGCACGCCTGCACATGCGGACAGCCCAGTGGTGCCTCAGCACCCAATGGAGCCAATCTATGGGTCACCTCAGGGACCTCGTCAGGGTTTCACCCGACCTTCGATTGTCCCTGAGTTGGTGGCAAAACCCCCGCAACCTCCTTCGGGGGTTGCCTTTCCAGGCCCCACAGCATGATGTGGTGCTGACAATGGATGCTTCCCTGTAAGGGCAGGGAGCCCACTGCGACTTGCGCATGCAGGGGCAGTGGTCGCCCAAAGAGTCTCAACAGCTCCAGGGGATTCGGTGGGCCCTGAGGGCCTTCATGGACCAGCTCAAGGGGCGGTCGGTACTCGTGCAGACCGAGAACCGCATAGCGATGTTCTACGTCAACAAGGAGGGGGGTACTGGATCGTGCTCCCTATGCAGGGAAACGGTCCTCCTCTGCTCCTTTGCCATCCGATGGAAGATGTCCCTCAAGGCGGCCTACCTTCTGGGTCAGGAGAATGTCCTGGCGGACAGGCTCAGCAGGATCCTTCACCCCCACGAGTGACGGCTGGATACAGGAGTGGCAGGCTGGGTGTTTCTATGCTGAGGGACGCCAACGATAGACCTCTTCACCAGTCCCCAGAATAAGCAGCTTTCCCGCTTCTGCAGGCCAGTACCGCACCCGAGCAGGGAGGGTCCGGATGCATTTCTTCTGGGCTGGTCTTACGGCCTACTCTATGCATTCTCTCCCATCCCCCTCATTGTGAGAACCCTCCTCAAGGCTCAATAGGTCCGGACATCGATGATTGTCATAGACCCCTCGTGGCCTTGGCAGCCGTGATTCCCGCTTCTGCTCTTCCTGTTCCCTTGGGCTCTGCCCCGGTTTTGCTAATGCAGGAGGAGGGATGGGTGCAGCACCCGAACCTAGCCTCCCTTATCCCTCACAGCCTGGTGGCTGAACGGGTCTCCTTAGCTTCGCTGGCTCTCCCGGAGGAGGTTGAATTAGACGAGCCTACGCCTTCAAGTGGCGACGCATCTCGGTCTGGTGCTTGGGGCTCCAGATTGACCCATTCTTGTGTCCCATTCGATGGGTCCTTCAATACCTCCTCCATCTCTCGAGGGAAGGTCTGAAGTCTAACTCCGTTAAGGTACACTTGAGCACCATCTCCCCATCGAGGGAAAGCTCCTCTCAGGCCAGCTGTTGGTCTCCCGCTTTATGTGGGGTCTTTTGTTATCCAAGCTGCCTATCTGACCCCCCCCCCCCCGCGCTTGCGGAATGGGATCTGAATGTGGTGCTCATGCAGCTGACACGTCCGCCCTTCGAGCTGATGGCAACGTGCTCGCTCCGGCACCTGTCCTGGAAGGTGGCATTCCTAGTGGCGCTGACCTCGGCCCACCGAGTCAGTGAGCTCCAGGCTCTCATAGCTGATGCCCCATACACCAGGTTCTATAGGAATAGGGTGGTTCTCCTTATGCACCCCAAATTCCTGCCTAAAGTTGTCTCAGATTTTCATCTCAACCAGGAGATAGTCCTACCGACTTTCTTCCTGAGACACCATGCCGACCAGGCGTCGGCGGCTCTTCATACCCTCGACTGCAGAAGGGCTCTTGCCTTCTTTTTGTAGTGCACCCAGACTCATTGCAAGTCTGGCCGACTCTTTGTGACTTACGATCTCAATCATCCGGGGCAGGCAGTTACCAAACGCACCCTCTCTATATGGGTGGCGGATTGCATCCACATCGCTCACGCGAAGGCGGGTGCTCCGTTAGATCATCGAGTCACCGTACATGGGGTTCGGGCCAAAGCGGCTTTGGTGACCTTGCTGCGCTCTGTACCTCTGGACATCTGCCGGGTAGCGACCTGGTCTTCCACGAATACCTTCGCTGCCCACTACTGCCTGGAGAGGGAGTCCCATGCTTTTTTGAATTCAGATACTGTCCTAGTCTCTACTGCCTCCATTGGGAGATTCTTCCACGCATCTACCACTCTTGCCGTAAAGAAATGTTTCTGCATATTACTCCTGTCTGTCCCCTTTCACCCTCATCCTATGTCCCTCATAGCAGAGCTTGCTTTCAATCAAGGCTCTCCTCTTGTGCAACCCCCTTCCCGCAAACACAAGGCATTCCACAAGGCTCCGTCCTCTCCTCCCTCCTATTCAACCTATACCTACAACCTGTATGCAAGATTTTCCAGGACCACGACATCAACTACCATATCTACGCAGATGACCTAATGCTTTACACACAACTAGACGTAAATAGCCCAAACCTCAACAACCTTGAAAAATGCTTACTCGAGCTTCAAATCTGGCTTCAACGCAATAATATGGCCATTAACCACAAGAAAACAGAAGCAATGTGTATCTCCAGGAAACCGGGATTCGTTCCCCCGGCAACGATTACCATGAACAATAACAATTACAACATCAAAACAGAGATAAAATACCTAGGAGTAATGCTGGACAGCAACCTAAACATGGACAAGCATCTTCGAATTACCAACCGGGCTATATTCCACAAATTGAGAGTCTTGCAGCCCCTATGTAGCATACTCGATCATGCCGACTTCAGATCTGTCGCGCAAGCCCTCATCATTCCACACCTGGACTATTGCAATGCCATACTGCAAGGCCTACCAAGAAAAACCATAAATATTCTGCAAATGGCACAAAATGTTGCTGCCAGAATCATTATGCAAAAAAGTCTCACTGACCACTTTACACCTGTCCTAATTGAGCTACATTGGCTCCCCATCACGGCCCGCATTCAATACAAAATATTAGTCACTACTTTCAAACTCATCCAGAATGCAGCGCCCTCACATCTCAATAGCCTACTATCCAATCTACCCAACAACAGAAGCAGAAGAACAGCAAACCTCAATACCCTCTGTCTCCCGAAGTCCTTCAGAAAGGTTAATGCATGTACCAGTAACAGGGCCTTCTCATTTATAGCTCCAGCACTCTGGAACCGGTTGCCAAGTGAACTGCGTGCAATCTGTGATCTAAAAGACTTCAGAAAAAAACTTAAAACGCACCTCTTCCAATCACATTTCAATTTAACCTCATGAAATGCATTCAGGCATGTGTAAATATGTTTATAATGATCCCATGTGAAGTCTTAACAGTCAGGATTGTGTAAATATGTATATAAATACTTTGTATGAAGTCTTAACATCAATCAGCTGTAAATCTGTAACCCTTTTTGCTGTGTGCTACCTCCCCCCCTAATCGCTTTGTACATACCCCTAATTACTGGCCGGCACAACCAACCTTACCATGTATACCAACCGCTGCTGATCACTGGAAGCAGCGGGATACAAATTGTACGCAAATAAATGAATAAATAAATTATGCCATGGAGGTATGTAAAACGCTCTATCATATCTTCTCTAACCTGCCTTTCCTCTAATGTATACATATTAAGATCTTTAAATCTATACTGAAGACCACTAACTATTTTAATAGCCACCCTCTGCATCAACTCCATTCTGTTTATATCCTTTTGAAAGCACGATCTCCAGAATTGCACACTATACTCCAAATGAGGTTGCACCAGAAACATTTACACAGGCACGATCATCTCCTTTTTTCTGCTAGCCATTCCTCTCCCTATATACCCAAGCATCCTTCTGGCTTTCGCCGTCACCCCTTTAAAATCAGCAGAAACAATCATGTCATGGACAGAAGCACTTTGCCCCCCACACTGTACCACATCCTTAGATTTTTGCAGCCCAAATGCATGACCCTGCATTTTTTAGCATTAAATCTCAGCTTTAAATTTTTTACCATTCTTCAGTCTTTGCTAGTTCCCTCCTCATGTTATTTACTCTTTACTTGTTGTCTACTCTATTGCAGATTTTGGTATCATCTGCAAAGAGGAAAACCTTACCAGACAGCCCTTCTTACAATATCACTTAACAAAGATATTAAAAAGATTCGGACCAAGGTCAGATCCCAGCGGCACACCACTGGTAACCACATTCTCAAAACGAGCTCCATTTACCTGTACCCTTTGTTGCTTTCCACTCAACCAATTTCAAGCCCAGTCAGTCACTTTAGGGTCCATCCCTAGGGTGCATAGTTTGTTTCTAAGTCATCTGTGAGGAACGGTGTCAAAGGCTTTACTGGAATCTAAGTACACCACATCTAGGACTCACCCTCTGTCCATCTCCTGGTCACCTAGTCAAAGAAATTAAATCAGATTTGTCTGACAAGACCTGCCTCTGGTAAAACCATGCTACCTCTGATCCTGCAATCCATTTTTCTCCACAAACCTCATTATTCTCTCTTTTAGCAGCATTTCCAATAATTTACTTACAACAGAGGTTAGACTAACTGGCCTGTAGTTTTCAACTTCATCCTAACTTCCACTTTTGTGTAAAGGGACCACATGTGCCTTTCTGGGACTACTCCCGATTCCAAAGAAGCATTGAAAAGGTCAATCAGTGGAGCCGTTAGAATGTCCCCAAGTTCCTTCAGTAATCTCGGATGTATCCTATCTTGTCCCATTGCTTTGTCTTAGTTTCTCACGAACACAGTCTTCTGAAAATCTTTCAAGATCCCCTTCACTTTTGTTCCTCTCTGTGGGTGTTCTGCTCCTGGTCCTTCATCTGTGAACACAGAACAGAAATATTTGTTAAGCAATTTGGCTTTATCATCAACTTCTACATTTTCCTCGCCTTCACCCTTGAGTCTGACACTACTATTTTTGCTCTTCCTCCTCTTACTAACATACATGAATGTCTTATCCCCCCCATTTTATTGCATTGGCTATTTCTTCTTTTTGTATCTTTGCTTTCCTGACTACTTTGCTAGCTTCTTTACATTTTTTTCAAATATAGATGCTTGTCTTCCTCTCTCTGTAATCACTTATATTTTGTGAAGGTCATGCTCTTTTTCTTCATCTTTACAGCTACTTATTTTGAGAACCATAGTGGTCTCCTTTTCCTTTAACATTTATTTACCTTTCTAACAAAAAGGATTGTTGCCCTTAAAATATCCCCTTTCAGTTTTGCTCATTGCTTTTCTACATTCCCCAGTTCCTTATCGTTCCTCCAGTTTAGTCCTCAACCTCTGGGTAGCGAACCTCCTTCTGCAGCTTGGAGACTGGGCATGTCAAAAACTCATGACATCACTGGATATAGCCTGCTGGTCTCTCCCATCAGCCCACAGTGTGTCCAGTCTCCATGCAGCAGGAGGACGTAGTGAGCCTAGCTTCTGGGCTCACTTGGGGAAACAGATAAGGAGCATTTAGTGTGACAAATTCTATTCTGATTTTACTTTTGATTTTTACCTTTCATTTTACTTTGCCAATTAACCAAAGGTAACTGAATTAAATCAGGGATTAGTTCCCTTTAGTTAGGAGCTTTCCTTATATGTACAGTAATTTTAAATTTGAGCCTGACTCTTTAAATTAGTAGCAGCTCTCGCCTTTCCTCGTCAGTTATTTTCACTTGGTGCAGGCATTCGCCGGTGCGGATCTCTCTCCTTTGACTGTACGGGAGAGAGCTCCAGGACCTGTATAGCCACACAAGCTGTGTGAGACGGAGCCTCTCCGTTGCTGCGGGATTTTAATTTTACTCTGTGGAACCGGCTGAGCGGTCCTCGCCGCGGGCGCAGTAGCGCGGTTTGAGTATCGGATGAATTCAAGGTGGTAGGAGCAGGCTGCATGGCTTTCGGCCCTGCGGGTAAGGCCTTTGGGCTCTGTCGGTCTGCTGAGGCCTCCTTTTTGCAGCGGCTGTTCTTGGCGCCAAACTTCGTTGGCAGAGGGGGCAGCCATTTTCTCTCTAGGTATTTGGACCGCATGGCGAGAGTTGTAGTGAGCTGCCTGTGTGAGGAAGATGACAGGCAGAATAGCTAGATTTTTAGGTCTAGTGTTTCTTTCTTTTGTTTGTAGGTTTTTTCAGGCTCGGGGGGGTTCCTCAGCCTTAAGGGGGCTGTTGTCAGTCCTCTTTATTTTTAAGTTTATTCTTAGTTTTATAGGACAGCAGTTTTGGCATTGATCTCTGATGCCACATGTTCTTTCCCTCCTAATCATGTCTCTGAGGAGCATCTGTTAAGTCCTGGGATATTAGGCAAATTGCCAGCTTTTAGGTTCTTCAAGAGCAGAGCCCTAACTTGTAGGTAGGAGGGACAGGCTGGAAGTGTGCTTTTCTGTATTCTATAGTGAAAGTTGCCCAAACGCCTGTGGTTTCACAGGGACAGGTTTAGGAAACCTTAGAATATAAAAAAATATATAATAATAATGACAGTTAAACTGTCAACCAAGTGGTGCCTGTGCTACGGTCTATGGCCACCAGAGGGCAGATAGTACACTCAATAGTGCCTTTCTGTGACCGTGTGTATGCAGCCATCAGATTGATCTCTGCAAGTCAGGGAAGAAATAACCACAGGGCCACCTCATGGGCACTCAGGGGTTAGTGACTAAACAAGCAACTGTAATGTTCTGCAAATCAAGATTATATGACCAAGATTTAAAGCTCTTAACTTCTGTATCGTTTGTCGGTCTCTGGTGCCCTAAAGGCCACCGGATGGCAACGCTGCTCATGAATCACATATAGTATTCAGTGCCCCCTTCCCGGGGGGGGGAGGGGGAGGGGGGTGGTAAAATACGAAATCGTATTCCTCTTCAGGTTCACACAGGCAGCAACCTCTAAGACCTCCACTTGCAAGGTTGTCGGTGTATCCCTCTGCTATTTCTCTGACTGCAGGAAGGCCGAGGGGGGGGGGGGGTGCCTGTGTGTTTCATAGCTCCACTTAGCATGCTCTTCCCAGGAAATTCTCTTCTTAGAGCCTGTGCTGTCAGAGCAGGGCTTTAAGCACTTAGCAGGGGCACTGACCCGTCTGTGCCATCTTGTTAAAGGGCCCGTGCTGAGGGTGAAGAGAAGGACGTCTATGTAGCACAGTCTGGGGCTTAGCGCTCCAGGGCATTGGAAGGTTTCATAGAGGACGTCAATGCTCTGTGTATGCTCCATGCATTCAGCCTATGTTCAAGCGTGCTCACTGCACTGTGTTTGGTTGACAGGTGCTGGGTCACCCGTATATGTAAATGTGCATTTTGTATGTGCTCACAATTGCTTAGGCATGATATTTGGGTGCACTCTTTGCAGAGTGAGACTGCATTTCTTTGCTCAGACTGTATTATCAAACTAAGCTAATTTCTCCAGTAATGGGGGGATGTCGATTGTAATAGTGTGTGAGGTCCTCATGGTGTTACATGGGGTTGGAGATGCAGTCGTGGGATCTGCTGTGGAGTGAGCCGTCCGGAGGAGCTACAGTGTCAGTCACTAATTTCCCTTTCTCTTTGGGCTTTGCTCCCAGATCCTAGTCCCTCTTTCTCTCTGATGTCCAGGACGCAAGGTCCCCGACCCACTGGACAATCTATTCTCAGCCTTTTCTCAATGCTGGCAGAAGGACTGGGAGAGCGAGAAAGGAAGACCAGGAACCAGCACCAGCTCTGATGTCTCTCCACTGCCAGTGTTTGCTACTGTCACATATTCCTAGTCGGTTATTTATTTGAGTATACTGATTGCTTACAGGTCAGGGTGGCATACAGTCGATTACGGTATTTCTATTTCCCTTGTCCCTGAAGGGCTCACAATTTATGTTTTGGTACCTGAGGCAGAGGGTTAAGTCGCTTAATGAAGGCCAGAAGGACCACCTGTGGGGCAAGAAACCCCAGTTTTTATGGCCCAAGGTTGGTGGTCTCGATTGGAATTCAAACCCTTGGTCCTCTGGCAACTTGCCTCAACCACTAGGCCGCACTGCTCCGTTTGAGCTAGCCACAGGGCCATAGGGCCAGGCGCAGCCTGTTACTTCCAAGGCAGAGACCTTGGGGAGGTTCCATTCATAAGGATATGAGAAATGCCAGACCAGCGGCCAGGTCAGACCAAGCTCTTTCAGGTCCAGTATCCTGTTTCCTAGGGTAGCCAGTCCAGGTCTTAAGGACCTGGCTGGTTTCCAAAAAGACGAATAGGCTACTCAATGCTTGTATCGGGGCAAGCGGTGGATTCATGTATGCTCATATTTTAAGGGTTCCGTTGCATGTACAACAGATGTGACGCTCTGTTGGGTTGTGTGCCTTGTAGAACATCTTGAATTGGTGAAAGTTGGTATAAAAAAAAAATTATTTTCCAGCTTCTCTCTAATAAAAGGTTATGGACCTTTCCTCCGGGAGCTTGGCCAAAAACTTTGTTAAACTCCGCTACGTTTGGAGATCGTTTCGCGCAAGGCTCTTGGAGTACACAGGAGACCCAGTGGTCAATCAACCGACTGGAAATGTGAGCGATACTCCGGGCGTTGCAGGCATTCGAAGCTACGATGACAGGTCAAGCGGTGTGAGTACTGTCCGACAACTCCGCGGCGGTGGCCTACATCAATGGGAAGTGCAGAACTGGAAGTGTGGCCATAAAACCCGCGGCAGAGGGTCTGTGTGTGTGGATAGAGCTTTGGCTGCCAGCATTTTCGGTGGCACATGTTGCGGGTAAGGACATTGTGACGGCAGATTTCCTCAACTGGGTCCGAGTAGATGCCAGAGAATGGGATTGGCATCCGGAGGTGTTCGCACAGATCGGACGCATATGGGGACAGCCAGTAATGGACCTCATGGCGGTGTTTCACTCTGCGTAAACGGGTCGCTTCTTCAGCAGACGATGCGAAAGGAGGTCGGAAGGCATCGGTGCACTGTTTCAATGGCGGCTGTCGTCTGGTCTTCTCTGTCTTTCCACCGGGGGCACTCATAAGTCGAGTAGTTCTGTGTATCGAAGCACTTTGGGGAAACGTGTGGTTGGGGGCCTCGGGCTGGCCGAGGTGCCCATGGTATGCCTGCCTCATAAACAGTTGCTCGGCAGGAATCCATGGAGGTTTCCGACATTGGAGATTCTGTTGCTGCGGAGTTCCCTTCGAATGCCTCAGGTGCATTGGATTTTGCTTACGGGGTGGCCATTGAAAGGGCAAGCTTAAGAAAAAAGAGTTGCTTGACAGCAGTCTTTGCCACCTTGCCGCAAAAAAAAAAAAGTCTACATCCCTTGCATATGTGCATATATGGCGCATCTTTGAGGACGGGTGCTCGCGGAGGCACGCTCGCGCAACAATAGTGTCAGTTCCCTTGGTATTCAGTTTTCTGCAGGACAGGTTTGGTAAAGGCATGTCCTGGAGAGTTCAGTTAGCAGCTCTGTCTTGCTATAGAGGCAAAGGACAGGGAGTGGCTCTCATGCACAGGTCGATGTGGTACCTTTCTCAGGCGGTTACCAGACTGTAGCCCTGTTGTAGGATATTAATTCCACCGGGGAAGCTCAAGTTGGTTTTAGGAGCGTTAGTTTGTGCGCCATTGGGGCCCTTGCAACAGGCATAGGTTAAGGGTTTTGCCTTGAAGACGGTATGTATGGTCATCTGTTGGGCGAGGCGATTTTCGGAGTTGCAGGCGTTGAACTGTCAGGAATCGTTTTTTGTCTGTCTCCAGACAGGAGGTGGCCTGGCAGCTGGTTCCGTCGTTGTTGCCAAAGGTGGTTTCTACGTTCACCTAACTAAAATGGTCTCTCTTCCAGCGCTAGGTGCGGCGAAGGGGAGTGTATTGAACCATAGCTTGTGCTGTTTGGACGTCAAGAGAGCGCTGCGGCAGTGTTTAAAGGTTTCAGAAACTTTCGCAAGGCAGATCGTCTCTCTTCGGGGTGTTCGGAGGGCCCCGCAAAGGGAAGTAGTGGCGAAGGAGTCCATTTCTGGATGGATTGTAGCGGTGAGTGCAGCTTTGTTAGCAAGGTCAAGATGTTCAAATATGTGCATCGCAAATTAATGACAGATGCACCAACTAGCGGGAAAATTAATTTGTGCCTAGGGGCCCCAAGGTATGTCAGTTGACGCACTCAATTGTCTTGGATGCGTCAGTTGATGTACTTTGGGGTTTCTAGGTGTAAATTCATGTTCCTACTAGGTGGCGCATCTCAATCACTGTTTACAGTTTTACTCTGACGTTGTTGTTAAGTGCCGTCAAGTCGGAGTCGACTCATGGCGACCCTCTGGATAGCTATCCTAAATTGTGTTTGGTCTTTAGTCAGGCGGCTCATTGTTGACAGACTGGTACCCGTAGCTGCTGTTATTGTATCGATCCATCTCATTGCTCGCCTTCCTCTTTTGCGTTGACCTTCTATCTTGCCAAGCATGATGTCTTTCTCTAATGATCTCTCTCTTTGCATGATGTGTCCAAAGTATGAAAGTCAAAGTCTTGTCATCTGAGCTTCTAAAGAAAGCTTAGGTTTGATCTCCTCTAGTACCAACTGGTTTGTTCTTCGGGCAGTCCATGGTATACACAGTATTCGCCGCCAGCACCATAATTCAAAGGCATCAATTTTCTTCCTGTCTATTTTTTCACTGTCCAGCTTTCACATCCATATGATATTATTGAAAATATCATGGCTTGAACAAGTCAAATCTTTGTATGGAGAGAGACATCTCTGCTCTTGAGAATCTTATCTAGGTCTTTTATAGCCATTCTGCCAAGAGCAATGCGTCGTCTGATTTCTTGACTGCTTGTTGCTTCTTTATTGATAGTTGATCCAAGTAGGTTAAAGTTGTTCACGATTTCAATTTCTTCTCCTTCGACGATGAACCTGTTGATTATGCCAGTTGTCATGATCTTTGTCTTCTTTACATTAAGGTGCAGGCCCATTTTGAGACTGTTCTTTGATTGTGAGAAGCAAATGTTTCAGATCATCTTCACTTTCAGTCAGCCAACTCTGACATTACAAGCAATAAACACATGATGACGTCATGTAATGATGTCACATACTGCACATATTTAACAAATAAGTAACTTCACATTAATTCACATCTGCATTTCATGCTAAACGCAGTCGTCATGATAATGCGTCAATTGACGCACTTTGGGGTTTCTAGGTAAAATTCCTTTTGGGGCTTCTAGTGTTAAAGAGAAAGCAGGCCCAGGCAGGGGATTCCGGTAAATCACAATTGGAAGCAACAGAGCAACTCCTGCTGGAGGAGGATCCTATTTGAGGTGGCCAACAAGCTAAATGAAGTAGGGGGGGAGCCTGAGACCTGACTGGCTCAGGACTCTCCTCAGTCTCAGGCCTTGGAGGATCTTGGGGAGGGACCCTCAGACCTCTGGGGGGCGCGGTGGCCTCGGAGATGGATGAAGGGGAGATCTGCCGGGAGAGGACCCCAATGTTTTCACGGTCTTCCATCTGGAGGAGCCAGCGGCTCTTATTTCCCAGTCTTTGACGGTGTTAAATATTGTACTACCTCCGGCTGTGGCAGAGGAGCCCCTGGAAGATCCCTTGTTGCAGGGCTTCAAGGGGGGCACAGGTATGTTTTCCGGTGCATAGGGTCATAAGGAAGATCGAGTCGGAGTGGGAGTTTCCAAAGGCCACCTAAGAGGTGGCCAGGCATTGGGATGTTTCTACCCCATTCCACAGGAGGAAAAGAATACCTTGGTCTCGGCGGTAACCAAAAAGAAGACCACCATTCCTGTGGAAGGCGGGTCGGCGCTCAAGGATCTTCAGGACCGGAGGTTGGAGTTGCTGCTTAAACAGGCATATGAGTCGAGTGCGCTGCCACTGCAGGCATTGGATGGACTTATTATGCCCCCTCCCCGGAATAAAATAAGAAGCCCCAATGAAGCCAGGAAGGCCCAGGCAGAGGTAACGGTGGGCGGTTGGTTGCAGCACTTTTATTCCGCCTGGGCCGGCATCACAACCGACCAGTGGATCTTGGAGAATATTTGAGAAGGATATGTGCGCAAATTCGCCAGACCCCTTCACGAGACATTTATCCGCTTGCCCTGCAAGGTGCCGCAGAAGGAGGAGGCAGTCCGGACCACCCTCAACCGCTTGCTTCGGCTGAGGGCCGTGATCCCAGTACCTCCAGACCAGTGTTGATACTCTATCTACTGTACTTTGTGGTGCCCAAGAAAGAAGGGAGTTTTTGGCCCATCCTTGACCTAAAGTACATAAATCGGGCTCTGCGGGTACTGCATTTCCGGATGGAGACCCTTCAATCAGTTGTTTTTGCGGTGCATTAGGGGGAGTTTCTGATTGCCCTGGACCTCACAGAGGTCTACCCGCACATACCCATTTGGGCCGAGCATCAGCGGTTCCTCTGCTTTGCGGTCCTGATGGGACATTTTCAGTTCCGAGCGTTATTTTTTGGCCTGGCCACAGTTTCACAAACTTTCACCAAGGTCATGGTGGTGGTTGCAGCAGCAGCTCTGCACAGGAAGGTATCTTGGTGCACCCGTACTTGGACGAGTCACAGGAAGAGTTGGTCGCCGCAATGAAGCGAGTAATGGAAGAGAGCCTCGGTTGGGTGGTCAATTGTGCCAAAAGTTAGATACAACTGGTTCAGCGATTGATCTACTTGGGGGCCTAGTTCGACACACGGGCCTGCCTGGTCTCACTTCCTGACGAGTGGATACGCAAGTTGCAGGCACAGATACGGTGCTTCTTGAGCAGGATAGCACCTGCGGCGTGGTACTATCTGCAGCTCTTGGGCTCCATGGCGGTGGCACTAGACCTCGTGCCTTGGGCCCTGGCTCACATGCGTCCTTTGCAGCAAGCTCTGCAGACTTGCTGATCGCCACAAACCCAACCCTTGACACATAGGCTGGAGAGTGTGCGGAAGGCACCAGGAACAGCCTACAGTGGTGGCAGCAGCCTGATCACCTCGCAGCAGGGGTGCCGTTGGAGTGTCCGCCTTGGATCCTGGTTACAACAGATGCGAACTGCATGGGCTGGGGTGCGAATTGTCTGTCAGAGGTGACCCAGGATCAGTGGACGACCGAGAGAGCTTGTCCATCTCTCACCTGGAAATGAGGGCTGTGTTCCTTGCACTATAATCAAAATTGCCCTTAATTAAAATTTGCCATAGAGTAGACACCCAGGAAGGGGTAGATAACATGAGGAGGGATCTAGCTAAGCTTGAAGAATGGTCTAGAATTTGGCAGCTGGGATTTAATGTTAAAAAATGTAAGGTCATGCATTTGGGCTGCAGCAGTCCAAGGGAGCAATATAGTATAGGGGGTGAAGTACTTTTGTCCACTAAAGAAGAGCGGGACCTAGGCGTGGTTGTGTCTGATGATCTTAAAGTAGCTAAACAGGTAGAAAAGGTGACGGCAAAAGGTAGAAGGATGCTTGGGTTCATACGGAGAGGAATGGCTAGCAGAAAAAAGGAGGTGATAATGCCTCTGTATAAGTCTATGGTACGACCTCATTTGGAGTATAGTGTGCAATTCTGGAGACCGCACCTTCAAAAGGATGTGAACAGGATGGAGTCGGTGCTGAGGGTGGCTACTAAAATGATTAGTGGTCTTCATTATAAAGCATATGAGGACAGACTGAAGGATCTTAATATGTACACCTTAGAGGAAAGGTGGGATAGAGGTGATATGATTGAGATGTTTAAATACCTCCGTGGCATAAATGTTCAGGGAGAGAGCCTCTTTCAAATGAAAGCAAGTTCTGCTACGAGGGGACATGGGATGAGGGTGAAGGGAGATAAATTCAGGAGCGATATGCGGAAATATTTCTTTACGGAAAGAGGAGTGGATCCGTGGAATAGTCTCCCAGTAGAGGTGGTAGAGATGAGGACAGTAACTGAATTCAAAAAACATGGGACAAACAGAGGATCTCTAAAGGTAAAAAGGGGACTGTTGTAGTTGTTATGGAAGGACAGACTAGATAGGCCATGTGGTCTTTTTCTGTCGTCATATTTCCATGTTTCTATGTTTCTATAATGCTTCTTGTCGTTGATTGCACAGAAGGTAGTGTGTGGTTGTACTCCGACAAGTCTACCATGGTGGTGTACATCAATTGACAAGTAGGCACAGGAAGTGCTGCACTGCTGGAGCAGAGACAGTCCATCATGACTTAGGCAAAGGCGAACCTAGTAGCTCTCTCGGCAGCGTACTTGGTAGGCAAGGACAATATCGAAGCAGACTTCCTCAGTAGGATCTGGGTGAATTGAAGTTGAATTCAGCAGTCTTCTGTGACATCCTCATGGTTGGGGACTGCCAATCATGGACCTTATAGCAATGCAGAGCAGTACCAAGTTGATTCGGTTCTTCAGCAGGCACAGACAGCATATGTCCAAAGGCCTCAACGCACTTGCTCAGGAATGGCCAGCGCAGGATCTGTTGTATGTCTTTCCCCTGTGGCCATTGATTGATTGTCTGTTACAGACCATGGGCTGGTGCTGCTTATTGTGCCGGATTGGTCACGGCTGTCCTGGTATGCGGACCTCAGGCGGTTACTGATGTGACAGCCTTGGAGGCTTCCCGACCGGAACAACATATTGTCACAGGTGTTGATGCTTCAGGTGAATCTGTTTTTGCTTACGGCATGGCCCTTGAACGGGTGCGGCTAAGACGGCAGGGATTCGCTCCAGCTGTCATAGCAACAGTGTTAAAGTCCAGAAAGCATTCCACCACCATGGTCTATGTGAGAGTGTGGCAGATATTTTGAGGGCTGGTGTGAGGAGCGGAGCCTTCACCCTTTTTTCAGCTGTAAGCTGCCAGATATCTTGTTGGTTTTACGACATGGCATGGACAAAGGTTTAGCACTCAATTCACTTAAGGTGCAGATAGTGGCCGTTTCTTGTTACAGACGCAGAGTTCAAGGGTGTTTCCTGGCAGCGTAGCCCGATGTGCAGTTCCTCAAGGCAGTGAAACAGGTTAGGCCACCGGGATCTTAATCTGGTGCTTTTGGCCCTGACGTCAGGGCTTGTTCGGTCCTCTCGCAGGAATGTAGTCTTCCCACGCAGGCTCCGTCGGTACCGACGATACCCATATGTGAACACTCCCCATCGTCCAATTAGAAAGCTTTTGGGAGCATCCCACAGCGCCTGCGTGCTGCCTTCCCCAACTGCCTCTCTCCAGTTCTTCGTTTTCCGCGGAGCCAGCAGGTCGTTTTCCTGTCACCGCAGAAATTATCCCATCTTTTTCATTCTTTTTTGTGGTAGCGTCTGCCTTCCTTGACGCTATACCGGTACCGTCGGTTCTTTCTTTCTTAAAAAAAAAAATTGTAATCTTTTTCCTGGATTTTCCAGTCTTTTTTCTGTCAGGTGCCACACGCCATTTTGGGCACTAGGCCCAACTTTTCCTTCAGAATGGAAAAACCCACTTCGGGTTTTAAAAAGTGTTCCAAGTGTGGCGGTACTATCTCTGTCACTGACACCCACGAGTGGTGCCTTAAATGTTTAGGTACTGACCACTCCATCTCAGTACCTGATGTCGAAGAGGGGTCGGCAAAACCGAGCTGCTAAGCTTAGCACCCTTTTTCCCTCAGATGCAGCATCCGTGGTATCAACGTATTCCAGGGCTTCGTCTTCCTCCCATGGATCTCAGGTAACCAAACATAAATCTGGCGGGTCCTCAAAGGGTAGCTCTCCTTCTAAGCATAGAGATGCCTCTGGCGTTGCCCTTGAGGGACTTGTACCGGCAAAATTTCCCCAGCGGGAGGCTTCGGCTCCCAAAGCACTATCAGGGCTCCAGGATGTTCTCATGGCCTCAACCTCGGCAAAACTACCTGTGCCATGCTCGGGGGTACCGGCTGCTTCGTCTGGTACCGATACCCAGGCATCGGCAGCGTCGATAGACCAGAGGTTCTTGGCTATTGAACGCAGTCTGGCGGCTCTCCTTGCTGCTTCGGTGCCTTCGGGACCGCTTCAGACGGTTCAACTGGTATCGACACCGGTTCCAGGATACTGGGCTTGATGGACCTTGGTCTGACCCAGTATGGCATATCTTATGTTCTTATGTTCTTACAAAATGCATGGCTGTAGTGGCAGCATTTCTTCGCACTCTAGGAATATTCGTCTTCCCCTACTTAGACGACTGTCTCATTCGAGCCCCATCAGAATCAGGCCAGAATTTCTCTATCTTGCACAATACGTATACTTCAGTATTTGGGCTTGGTCATAAACATCCCAAAATCCAACCTAACTCCCACTCAGTCTCTAGAGTTTATAGGAGCTATGCTGGATAACAGGAAAGCAAGGGCCTATCTTCCACAGCCCCGCTGCCTTCGCATTGTGCAATTAGCTTCGCAAGCAGTGTTAAAAACTCATCTCACTGCTCGGGAGATGTTACAATTGCTAGGCCACATGTCATCTACCGTGCATGTTGTTCCCTATGCTCGCCACCATATGAGAGCAGCCCAATGGACTCTATCCACTCAGTGGACTCAAGCATCAGGCTGTCTATCAGACAAAATAGCAAACTCAAGACGCCTTATTTTGTCCCTACAATGGTGGCAATCAACCCAAAACCTGTTGGTGGGGGTCTCCTTTCCAGCAGCCCCCACCCCAGGTCACTCTAACAACAGATGCCTCACAGGTGGGTTGGGGAGCTCACCTACAAGATCTCTCTATCCAAGGCACCTGGACTCCACAGGAGACCCATCTACACATCAATCTCTTGGAGCTCAGAGCAGTCTTCCTTGCTCTTCGAGTGTTCCACACCCAGCTGAGCTACAAGACACTCCTAATTCAGACGGACAATCAAGTAGCTATGTTCTATCTGAACAAGCAGGGAGGAACAGGCTCTCGGTCGCTTTGCAACGAAGCTTTGCGACTGTGGGCCCTCACCAGAGAGCATCAGATTCATTTCCTAGCAGTGTATCTGCCAGGCATTCAAAACTCCTGGGCAGACTGACTCAGTCGTGTTTTGCTTCCACACGAGTGGTCTCTTCGTGCGGACCAGGTACCAAACATTTTTCAAATTTGGGGAACTCCGGACATAGATCTCTTTGCAAGTCTGTTGAATGCCAAACTTCCCCGATTCTGTTCCAGAATTCCGGCTCAGGATTCTCAGGCCAGGGATGCTTTCCTCCTCCATTGGGGTCAGGACTTCCTATATGCCTTCCCACCGATTCACCTAATTCCCAAAACCCTATTCAAGCTTCAGAGAGACAAAGGCCATATGATTCTCATAGCTCCACATTGGCCACGGCAGGTGTCGTACCCTCTGCTCCTACATCTCTCTCAAGCTCCATCTCTGGAGTTAGGATCTGCTCCAGATCTCCTGTCTCAGGAGGACGGGATGTTGTGGCATCCCGATCCCCACTCTCTGCATCTCAGGGCCTGGTTGCTGAGAGCCTAGACCTTCATGGTCTTAACCTGTCTCAACAAGTAAAAGATATCCTTTATGCTTCTAGGAAGCCTTCCACAAGACGCTCTTATGCTTTCATGTGGAAGAGGTTTTCCATATGTTTTTCGCAGAAGGGTCTTGACCCAATGGCGTTACTTCTGGAATCATTATTAGAGTTTCTCCTTCATTTGTCTAATGCAGGGCTTAAGACTAACTTAGTAAGAATTCATTTAAGTGCTATTTCAGCTTCTTTCAAGACTTTAAATGGACAACCTATTTCCTCTCATCCTCTCATAGTGAGATTTATGAGGGGCCTTCTTTTAACTAAGCCTCCTATTAGGCCACCACCAGTGGCATGGGATCTAAATCTGGTTCTTGGACAGCTCATGAAGCCGCCTTTTAAACCTCTAGCTGCTACCTCTTTGAAATTCCTTTCCTGGAAGGTTGTCTTTCTCATCTCAATTACTTCACGTCGCATTAGTGAGTTGCAAGCATTATTTATTTATTTATTTATTCATTCATTATATGAGGTTCCATCATGATAAGGTAGTCCTTAGGACTCATCCACACTTTATGCCAAAGGTGGTCTCACCTTTTCATTTAAACCAAGCAGTTTACCTGCCTGTATTTTTTCCAAGGCCTCATGCTTCAAATGCAGAAAGGAATCCTCATACTTTGGACTGTAAAAGAGCACTTGCTTTTTGCTTACAAAGGACACAGCAACATAGAAAGTCCTCTCAACTCTTTGTTGCTTTTGATCCTTCTCATTTGGGACTTCCAGTCTCCAACAGAACATTGTCCAATAGGATTGCACAGTGTATTTCTTTCACCTATCAGAGTAAGAAGCTTTTTCTGGAAGGCCATGTCACAGCTCACAATGTGAGAGCCATGGCAGCCTCAATGGCTCATTTACACTCTGTGTCTATCGACGACATCTGTCGAGCAGCTACTTGGGCCTCGGTTCATACCTTTACAGCCCATTACTGCTTAAACAAGGACTCCCGCCGGGATGCCTTGTTTGGTCAGGCTGTTCTACAACACCTGTTCCATACTTAATCAACTCCTACCCTCCATTCCCGGTAGGATGCCAGAGATCCAGGGGGGGAAGTGGAGCCCTTTCACGGGGACACACAACTTCTGGGGTCTCTCCCTGGCATCTGTAGCTAGGGAGTCTCATATGTGAAGACTACATTCCTGCTTGTTCCTGGAGATAGCATAGTTTCTCACCTGTAACAGGTGATCTCTGGGAACAGCTGGAATTTAGTCTTCACAACTCACCCATCTCCCCTAGGAGTTTGTATCTCTCTTTTCTTTTCTTTCCCTGTCTCTCTTCTTGTCTCAGCTTTAAAACTCAACTGGAAGAGAGGCAGTTGGGAAAGGCGGGAAGGCAGCACGCAGGTGTTGTGGGATGCTCCCAAAAGCTTTCTAATAGGATGCTGGGGAGCGTTCCCGCGCAGGCTCCGTCGGTACCGACGATACCCATATGTGAAGACTAAATTCCTGCTGTTCCCAGATATCACCTGTTACAGGTGAGTAACTATGCTTTATTGTGGGAAAGGTCAATATACTATTGTCCCCAAACTAATGGGAACCATATAGAATGATACCCACCCATGTCATTCAGACCCTTAATGGGGGTATAGCCACCAGACATCAACTATATTTTTTTGAATTAAAAAGGTAGCACAACTACACGGTAACTATCAAAACAGTGTACATCCCTCATTCACCAAGGAGGTCCCCAGAATAATCTCTTATATTGAACTTGTTTTATTATCTATTCCATTATGTTCCTGAAGAAGAGGGGATTAGAATTTTTTTAAAGCCTGTATGTAAATAGTTACCACAGTTTATCCAAGTTTTAAACACCTGTTTATTGTAAATACGGAACAGTCCCCTGCACCATATTAGTTTGTTTCATGTAAACCGCTCTGTTGTCGAATAGCGCGGTATAAAAAAAAGACTGTAAATAAATAAATAAAATTTACCTCTGGGAGAGTTTCTCAAGTTCCCTCTAGTTGGCATTTTACTCCTCTATCCTTATTCTTCTCTTTGTGTTCCATTCTCTTGCAGTCCCATCTTGATTGCCTATAGAAGGTACAGGAGTAATTGAATTCCAGCTTGGGACAAAAATTGGGATGGAAGAATTCTCAGTTTGAAGCAAAACATCAGTTCCTGCTAATTTTTTAATCTGAACTTTCACCCCCATAACACACATACACCATCTGCTCAAATAGTCCTTTTTTTCCCTATTCTTGCTAGCAATCCCTTGTGGGTAACTTCCCTGTTTTAAAGAACTAAAGAGACGTTAAAGGCTGCAAGCTACTTTATCCTGTAATTGTCTATAATAGCTGGCAAATTAACACTTATGGGAGTAAAGGTGGCTTTACTTCTATATGCCTTTATCAAAGGGTACTGGAAACCAGTTTTTCACATGTCTCTATGAGGGGTAGGGGTTTGCATAAACTATTGACAGAGAGCATGATAAAGCCTGAAAATTGGTCCATCTCCCAACTCTATCCCTTAAACAATGCAAACTTTATTTCCAGCAGCAGCAACAAGTGCCTTGTTTGAAAGATCTTTAAGAAAGGAATTCTCTGGGGTAACGATGATTCCAATTGACTTAGTGACGGTAGAGTGTGTTTGCACAAAAAACTCATTCAAACTTTCTGTGCAAACTGCAGTCTAATCTCTGCAAAGCTCCTTAAAGGATGGTTTTGCCAATGGATGAAAATCCCTAATCAAACCTTTGAGGGAACGGTTACCCCACAAAGTCCAGCTTGGTTTTTAATTCTCTGCCATATTGCCATTAAAGAAGCCAAAATGTGGTGGTTCATTCTTCCCCCTTGAGGTCCGTTGTCTGTCCCCATCCCATCCCGCTTCCTGTACTTCAGAAATCCTTTACACTCAGTTCTAGCCCAATGCATCTTTACTGCCCTATAAAAATGGACTTTCAGAGCTTTGACTACTGCTGCTTTATAATGTGTTTTCTAATTTGGCAACCTCACTCTCATGTAGTCTCTCCTTTGCTGCAACCTGTGCCAACTAATCCTTGCCATCTTCCTCCCAAATGAATTGAGTGAACAATTTCTTCCACTTCCTAAATAAACCGGGCAAGAATATTAATAGATAATTGTATGAAAAGAAAAAGAGACATAGGCAAAATCATAATTTTTATTCTTTCCAACCTAACAGAGAGGATGGAAATAATTATACAAAAGAGTTCAAGAATGTCCATTTGTGGGCAAAATAACTCCTAAAATGGAATGGGATGCAGCTTAGTATGTGGGGTAAAAAACAATTAAAAAAAACCCACATCAAGTTCAAAAATGGAAAAAATCGGAGTGGAGGTTCCAAAGAAATAACACCAACTCTTTCCACCCCCTCCAGCAAAATTGCCTGATGCATTTCTGTGGGAGGAGTTGCAGCTTCTTTAGCATAGAAACTTGCATATGGTGAAACATAGCAGTTAAATTCCTCCTTTTAAACTTCATCTCCCTTGTTCTCTACCCTTCTGCAACTGGCTTACCCCGTAAACTGCCTCAGTCTAAAAACAACTATGCTAGAAACTACCCCACCCCATAAAAACATCCTCCCATCTTTGGTTTGCATAATACAGGGAGAATGCTTCTCTTTCTGTTTTTCTGGTGTTGTACTGCATGCAGTGTTTGACTTTTTGAGGTTTCAGTATTTTTGTCTACATTTTTTCCTTTTTCACTTTGTGATCATTTATTTTTTTATTTTATGAAGGTGTCTTTATGTTGTGCATGTGCAACCAAAGCTGGATATGCTTCAAGTATGATAGGCCTAGGTTTTAACATTAAAATCTGACTGGCTATACACCTTGTTTGTTCATGATCATACCTTGCAAAGGATATAAAAAGACTTGAAATGGTTCAGAAGAGGGTGACCAAGATGATATGGGACCTGCGCCAGATTGCATGAGAAGAGACTTGAAAGCTTAAATATTTATACCCTAGAGGAGAGGAAAGACAGGAGATATGATAGACGTTTAAATACTTAACAAAGTATTAATGAACAAACCTTTTATAAAGACGGGGAAGCTGCAATGAGGAAAACTCAAAAGCAACATCAGGACACACTTTTTCACGGAAAGGGAGGTGGATGCCTGGAATGCCATCTCGAAGGAGGTGGTGGGAGCAAAAACAATGACAATTCAAAAAGGTATGGGACAGACACAGAAGATCACTGCATAGCAAGAGGGATGGAATCAAAGCAAATGTGAATAACTTCTAAATTACTGGGCAGACTAAATGGAATATGATGGTCTTTATCTGCTGTCATTCACTATATTTTTACTGTCAAACTGAGTACATTGTACTGCTTTCGTCTTGGTTGCTGTGTGTGTTGCCATTTAATATCTGTTGCCATGAGCAAAGTTAGATTAAGGCATTGGCAAACTAGAAATATACCAAGATTGACAGCTATCTGACGTTTTCAAGGTACTACTGATTTTTACATTAATATCCAGAATCTGTATAGATGGCTAACGTCTAGACATTCTTCAGAGCTTAAAAACTCAATCTACACATCTCCAGTCCTTTCTGGTGTAATTGAGCCTGCTTTGCTTGGTTTCAGTGTAACTAACAGCAGAGATTGTGGGTAGGGTCCAGCCAATGGGAAAGGCGGAGCACTGGAAAGCTGCTCTAGTTAAGAAAGGGAGGTGTTGAGCTGGGGAAAGTTCCTGTGATGTAAAAATGATTAACTGCTTATGATGGGAAATGGAAGAGAAAGGAAGCCATCCCGAAAGATTGCTCCAATGCTTTTCTATGAGTAAAGCAGTTTCAAGAACTGCAGCATACAAATAATAGACAGTAATTGTGGTATTACAGCTTTCAAACAGTTATCTCCTCTTCATCACAGACAAACACAGATAAACACACATGTCCTAACACCCCTAGGTGTACACAGACACACATGCGAGCATTCACACATGCATACGAAGGCATGCACAGACATATAAACATCCATGCATCCATGCACAGGCCTAGTACCTCACAGAGAGGTACACTAAACACACAAACATTCACAAGGAGATCCATATACAGTCTGACACACACAAACACGTACATGTACACATTCTCTGCCTGTGAGGGCAGCGGTCTCTCTGCATCCAGTTCTACCTTTTTGTTTCTAGGAGAGCGGTCATCGCCTTTGATATATATATATAGGTACCTCACCTCTCTGTTGGCTGTGAAACCCTCCGGAATATCCTGTTTAACATATTAAATGTCAGTGCTTCTGCTTTATTGGTGTTGACATTGAATCTAGAGTATTTTGAAATGGGTTTGATTTTGTTTATTAACCAGGGAGTGAAGCTTTAGGATTTCTGAAAAGCACCAAGGTGTCATCTCTGTTCAATAAAATCTCTGTCCTACATTTCCCACCCAAATTGGTTGCATCTATTCATTCTTTTTAGTATGAGTGCAAGAGGCTCAACTGTTAGAGCAGTGGTTGTCAACCCGGTCATCTGGGACCCCCCTGGCCATTCAGGATATCCACAATGAATATGCATGAGAGAGATCTACATACAGTAGAAGCAGTGCATGCAGATCTGTCTCATGCATATTCATTATGGATATCCTGAAAATCTGACTGGCCTTGGGGTCCCAATGGACTGGGTTGAGAACCACTGTGTTAGAAGAGCATAGAGTAGAGGGGATAATGGCTACCTTTGTCTACCCCTGAAGAGATGAAACTCCAATCCAACCCCATTTATTTTATTTTATATTAATTAGTTAGTTCTGTGCTCATATACCGCTTTTTCCCATTTACAAGTATCTGCTCACTCAGCTTAGCATACAGTGCCTGAACCACATTCAGAAAATTATCCCCTACAATACATCAATATGATTTAAGAACATAATAAAAATCTCCACTCTGCCTATAAAATGCCTTTTTGGTTTCCAGTGCTACACAATTGCTTTCACTATATGTAGTCTGAGGGCATGTAAGATATTCACCGCTCTGTGCACACTGTCACTAACTTGTCTTCCTGTGATGTAACACGTCACTTTCCAACCTGTTTGGCAAACGTTTTGCCAATATTTCTTTAATGCAGTTCAGCAACAATATTGGATGATAACTACCACACTTATCCTCGGATTTCTCCTCCTTAGCTATGATTACAATATTAGCTTTATATGTTCTCTTAGGCTTTCACTGCTAGTATTATGATCTATGCAGTTTTCCGGGTCATGCCACGTTTTAGTTAGTGGAACAAACATTTCCGCCATAATTATATCTGTTTTTTCAGGGTGAAATGGTTCTGCATTGCATGTCTGTTCCTATATATGGTGGTCTCAAACCGGATTAGTGGGATTGAGGCAGAAAATTTGAATTTTGGAGGAAGAGTTCATTGGAGAAGAGGCGGTAAAAATTATAAGTTGGAATTCTGCTCTTGCAGCCTTTCTTCTGTGATGTCACCGGTTTTGCTTATATACGATTGGCTGTAACTGCATGGAATTTCGAAATCTCTAGCTGTTTGAAATGGGGAGATGTCAGATTCTGTAGTGCACCGTATGCTATTCTGATGATTTTTTTAAGCAATTTCTCTATGCATTAACCACAAATCTTTGTTCTGTTGTGTGGTTGGTATCCAGCAGTGGCTTTGCTCTTAATTTATTTTATTTTATTTATTTATTTACATTCTCTTATATACCGCGCTATTCTGCATCAGTGCGGTTTACATTGAACAAACTGAAATTACATTGAACAGGGCATTATAACTTGGAGATAACTATTTTACAGGCAACATGGGCTATGGAGGGTTAAGTGGCTTGCCCAAGACCACAAGGAGCACCTGTGGGACTAGAAACCCCAGTCCTTCTGGCCCAAGGTTGCTGTCCTCTAGTGGGATTTGAACCCCCAACCTTCTGGCCTGAAGTACCTTGCCCCAACCACTAATTGGTTTGTCCAAAAGTTTTAAGGCTTGAAAGATGGCCATTTTGCTGTGACTATTGGATGAGAAGAAAATGTTTCTCTCTCAAACCCTAAATCCTTTGAACAAACCAATACACAAGAAGAACAACTAACTGCTGAATGACAACCAGAGCAAAGACTTGAGGTGCTCCCCTGTTTTCAAGGAGTAACAGACTGCATAGATAAATTACTTAAAAAGAACATCAACAAAACAGGATACAGTATACCACAGAAGCTGGCCCATCCCCCTGTTGCAAACCATTGGAATCTATGAAATTCCATGCAGCTGTGGCCGATCATATATAAGCAAAACCGGCTGCACCATAGAAGAGAAGGATACAACAGCATAAAAGACATCATAACTAAAGTAACACAGAGAAATCTGTTGTAGCCCTTCATGCAGTGGAAACTGGCCATACAATCGGGGTCACACAAGGATCCTGGAAAAAGAACAATGTTGGTGGCCAAGGAGGATAAGAGAGGTGGTGGAGATAGCACAACATCCACAAAACCGCAGTGGGGACAAAGGACTCAACATCATAAAGCAATAGCAACACCTTTCTCAGAAGGTTTAGTGCTACAAGGACTGGTGCCGAAGACCAATGTTTTTTTCCCACTTTCCAGAATCGGAGATTGTCACAACAAATCTTTATGCTAAAATTCACAATTCCCTGCCTCCAGAATTCCAGCTTAAACTTAACATAAGCTATAAGAGTGTAAATAATTTTTATGTTTTAATTGTGTAGTGTAAATAGTTACTAAGTTACAAAAATGTTCAATGTAATTGTTGTTTATGCTCTGTTCGCTGTAAACTGCCCCTGATCTCTGGAAGGGGCAGTACAGAAACGTTTCCAAATAAATAAATAAACAAATAAACATAAGAACATAAGAGATGCCATACTGGGTCAGTTCAAGGTCCATCAAGCCCAGTATCGTGTTTCCAACACGGGCCAATCTAGGTCATAAATATCTAAGCAGTTTCCCCAAAAGAGACAGGTTCCTCAATGCTTGTATTGGGTCAAGCAGTGATATCCCAGGTCCCTTTTAATAATGGTTTATGGACCTTTCCTCCAGGAACTTGTCCAAACCACCTTTAAACCCAGCTACACTAACAGCTTTTACATCCTCCGGTATTCCAGAGTTTGATTACCTGTTGAGTGAAAAAATATTTTCTCTTTTTAGTCTTAAATAGATTACCCTGTAGCTTTATTGCATGTCCCCTAGTCTTTCTATATTCTGATAATGTAATCAATCGATCTGCTTTTACCCGTTCCACTCCATTCATTAATTTATAGACCTCTATCATATCTCACCTCAGCCGTCTCTTTTCCAGGTTGAAGAGCAAATTTGGTAACCTCATTCAATGTTCCCTTTTCCAGGTCATTTATGAATATGTTAAAAAGTAGCGGACCCAGCACAGATCCCTGAGGTATTCAACTATTCAACTTTTTCCATTGGGAAAATTGACCATTTAACCCTACCCTCTGCTTTCTATCTTTTAACTAGTTCCTGATCCACAATAGTACACTGCCTCCTACCCCATGACTTTTTAGTTTTGCCAAAAGTCTCTGATGGAGGGACCTTGTCAAAGGCTTTCTGAAAGTCCAACCGACTCACCTTGTCTACCTGTTTGTTCACACCTTCAAAAAAATATAACAGATTAGTAAGACAAGTTCTTCCTTGTCTAAAGCCGTGTTGGTTGTCTCCCATTAAGCCATGGCTCTACATGCTCAGTAATTTTGTACTTTATAAAGGTTTCTACCATTTTTCCCAGTATTGACGTCGGGCTCACTGGTCTGTAGTTAGAACATAAGAACATAAGATATGCCATACTGGGTCAGACCAAGGTCCATCAAGCCCAGTATTCTGTTTCCAACAGTGGCCAGTCTAGGTCATATGTACCTAGCAGTTTCCCCAAGAGACACAAGTTCCACAATGCTTGTACTGGGTCAAGCATTGATATCGTCTGTCACTTCTTAATAATGGTTTATGGACCTTTCCTCCAGGAACTTGTCCAAACCTTTTTTAAACCCAGCTACACTAACAGCCTTTACTACATCCTCCGGTAACAAATTCCAGAGTTTGATTACACTTTGAGTGAAAAAATATTTTCTTTTATTAGTCTTAAATAGTTTACCCTGTAGCTTCATTGCATGTCCCCTAGTCTTTCTATATTCTGATAATGTAAACAATCGATCTACGTTTACCCGTTCCACTCCGTTCATTAATTTATAGACTTCTATCATATCTCCCCTCAGCCGTCTCTTCCAGGTTAAAGAGCCCTAACCTTTTTAGCCTTTCTTCATAGGAGTATCCTTCCATCCCCTTTACCATTTTGGTGGCTCTTCTCTGAACCTTTTCTAAAATCACTATATCCTTTTTAAGATACGGCGACCAGAATTGCACACAATATTCAAGGTGCGGTCTCACCATGGAACGATATAGAGGCATTATAATATCTTTTGTTTTATTTTCCATTCCTTTCCTTATCATACCTAGCATTCTATTTGCTCTCTTGGCTGCCGCTGCACACTGGGCCGAGGGTTTTAACATGGTATCCACAATGACGCCTAAATCTTTTTCCTGGGTGGTGGTTCCTAATGTGGAACCTTGCATCGTGTAACCATAGTTTGGGTTGTTCTTCCCTAGGTGCATAACCTTGCACTTGTCCACAATAAATTTCATCTGCCATTTTGATGCCCAGTCTTCCAATTTATCAAGATCCTCTTGCAATTTTTCACAGTCCTCTTGGGTTTTAACAACTTTAGTTTTGTGTCATCTGCAAATTTGATAACCTCACTCATTATTCCACTTTCCAGGTCATTTATGAATATGTCAAAAAGCAGCGGACCCAGCACAGATCCCTGGGGTACACCACTATTCACCTTTCTCCATTGGGAAAATTGGCCATTTAGCCCTACCCTCTGCTTTCTATCTTTTAACCAGTTCCTGATCCACAATAGTACACTGCCTCCTGTCCCATGACTCTTTAGTTTTGCCAAAAGTCTCTGATGAGGGACCTTGTCAAAGGCTTTCTGAAAGTCCAGATACACAATATCAACCGACTCACCTTTGTCCACCTGTTTATTCACTCCTTCAAAAAAAACATAACAGATTAGTAAGACAAGATCTTCCTTGTCTAAAGCCATGTTGGCTGTCTCCCATTAGGTCGTGACTATCTACATGCTGAGTAATTTTATTCTTTATGATGGTTTCTACCATTTTTCCCGGTACTGACGTCAGGCTCACCGGTCTGTAGTTTCCCGGATCACCCCTGGAACCCTTTTTAAAAATTGGTGTTACATTGGCGATCCTCCAATCTTCAGGTATTAGAGATGATTTTAATGATAGTTCCCAGATTACTAATAGCAGGTCTGCAATCTCATATTTCAGTTCTTTCAACACCCTTGGATGTATACCATCCGGCCCAGGTGATTTGCTACTCTTCAGTTTATCTAATAGTTGTAAGACTTCTTCCCGATGTATCGATATTTCCTTCAATTCTTCCGCACCTTTAAATACCACTTCAGTCATGGGTAACATCCCTACATCTTCCTCAGTAAAGACTGAAGCAAAGAATTCATTCAGTCTCTCCGCTATCGCCTTGTCGCCTCTTAGTGCTCCTTTAACCCCTTTATCATCTAATGGACCAACTGACTCTCTCACAGGTTTTTTGCTACAAATGTACTTGAAAAGGTCTTTATTTCGTGTTTTTGCTTCCGCAGCAAGCTTCTTCTCAAATTCTCCCTTTGCCTGCCTTATCAATGCCTTGCATTTGACTTGCCAGTGCTTGTGCTGTTTCCAGGTTTCGTCATTTGGCTCTTTTTTCCATTTCCTGAAAGATGCTTTTTTGGCAACAACAGCCTCTCTGACCTCACCTTTAAACCATGCTGGCAGTTTTTTGGACTTCCTTCCACTTTTCTTAAAGCGTGGAATACAGCTGGTCTGGGCTTCCAAGATAGTATTTTTCAACAACATCCAAGCTTGATGTACGTCTTTAACCTTTGCAACTGCTCCTTTTAGTTTTTTCTTAACTGTTTTCCTCATTTTATCATAGTCTTCCTTTCGAAAGTTAAAGGGTAGTACTGTGGATTTCCTTACTATCCCTCCTCCACTAATTAAATCAAAGGCGATCATGCTATGATCACTATTGCCAAGTGGCCCCAACACCCTTATCTCTTCCACTAGATCTGGTGTTCCACTAAGGACTAGGTCTAATATGGCTTCCCCTCTGGTCGGTTCATGAACCAGCTGTTCCAAGAAGCAGTCATTTATTTCATCTAGGAACTTTATCTCCCTAGCATGTCCTGCTGTGACACTGACCCAGTCGATGCCGGGGTAATTGAAATCACCCATTATTATTACTGCACTGTAACCTTTGCTAGCTTCCTTGATTTCTTTGAGCATTTCATCATCCGTTTGTTCATTCTGGCCAGGCGGACGATAGTACACCCCCACTGCCATCGCCTTCCCCTTTTTACATGGAATTTCAATCCATAGAGATTCTACAGCAAATTTTGTTTCTTGCAAAACTTTAATCCTTTCTGACTCAATGCCCTCTCTAACATAGAGCGCAACCCCTCCACCAATTTGATCAGCTCTATCATTACGATATAGTTTGTACCCAGGTATCACAGTGTCCCACTGGTTGTCTTCCTTCCACCATGTCTCTGATATTCCAATCATATCTAACCTCTCGTTTACTGCTATATATTCTAACTCTCCCATCTTGTTTTTTAGACTTCTAGCATTTGCATACAAGCATTTTAGAGACTGTATTTTATTCATATTAATTTGGCTATTGGTAGACATGGGTAATTTGGGATCTTTAAGCTCTGTCTGCTCCATACTCGAGGGCATTTGGGCTACTTTACTCTTTTTTGGAACCTCTCTGCTTTTTGTAGTATCCTTCAAGGATACATCCTTCCGAACCATGCGCTGTTGGGCGACTGTCGGCTTTCCCCTATTATCTAGTTTAAAAGCTGCTCTATCTCCTTTTTAAGGTTAATGCCAGCAGCCTGGTTCCATCCCGGTTAAGGTGAAGCCCTCACCCTTCGGAAGAGCCCCTCCTTTCCCCAGAATGTTCCCTAGTTCCTAACAAATCCAAACCCCTCATCTCTGCACCATTGTCTCATCCATGCATTGAGACTCTGGAGCTCTGCCTGCCTTTTGGGTCCTGCGCGTGGAACAGGAAGCATTTCGGAGAATGCTACCCTGGAAGTTCTGGATTTCAACTTCCTACCTAAAAGCCTAAATTTAGCTTCCAGAACCTCCCTACCACATTTTCCTATCTCATTGGTACCGACATGTACCAAGACAGCAAACTCCTCCCCAGCACTATCTAAGACCTTATCTAGGTGGCGCGTGAGGTCCGCTACCTTCGCACCAGGCAGGCATGTTACCAGGCGATCCTCACGTCCACCAGCCACCCAGCTATCTACATGTCTAATGATCGAATCACCAACTATAGCTGCTGTCCTAACCCTTCCCTCATGGGGCACTTGGCCCTGGAGAAACCTCCTCGGTGCGTGAGGGGTTTACATCACCTGGAGGACAGGTCCTAGTTACAGGATCACTTCCTGCCACACCTGGAACCCTTTTTAAAAATTGGAGTTACATTTATTTATTTATTTAGACAGACTTGTATACCACCTTATCCTTCTATCAAGGTGGTCACATCACATCATAATTGGAGGGTTACAATTAACATTCCTTTTCGTCCCTCTAGTCCAGTCCCAGATCCATTGAGTTTAGAATCTCCTCCAGCAGCTTTGGAGACTGAAACACGTCATCGTTTTGATGACACCTGCATATATAGGCAAGGACTGCCCCTCTCCTTCAGTAGTTTCAGTCTCCAAGCAGCTGGAGAAGGTTCTGAGCCTGACTCGGGGTTCTCTCAGCACAAATAAGCAGAGCTCTTTAAAACTCTTTTAAAACGCTTAAATTTACCTTAACTTTTAGATTTGTTATTTTAGGGGTTCAGTCAGTTTTCCTTTTTTTCTTATTGCAGGGCAGGAACGGTGCTGCTGCTGGAGGTGTCCTTGCCGTTGCTGACAGCTTCTGTCTCCTTTTTCTTTTATTTCCTTCCCCCCCCTCCCCGGCCTCCGATTTCCTTCCACTATATTTCCACTATAACTAGCATCGGGGGACGGATCCGGTAACTGTGCCTCCCTGCTCCTGAACCCGTTTGAACGGATGAGGAGCAGGTCCCAGGCTTGAGCCACAGCATCTGGCTGCAGAAGGGGAAGCAGGTGCTTTCAGGCTGCGTTCGCAGTGCCAGGGCCGAAGCCGCTGTTCGGCTGAGCTCCGAGGCGGTTTAACACCCCTGCCCTCCCCACCGAGGAAGTGATCGGGTTGTAGGCGATAGCGCAGGTGAGTGGGGAAGCCTAGAGGCCGCGCTCGTAAAGAGCTCAAGAGTCGGGCGTTTTTTGCCAGGCCTCATGAGTTCGCGTGGGAAGTGCGGCGGCGGCCATTTTAGCACAGCAAATTAAGCAAGTGTTGGTGTGAGACCCGGGGTGGGCTCTGGAGCTCTCAATTTATTTGGGGGAGGCGAGTTTCGCGGAGCAGAGCATATTTTTGAAAAAAAAAAAAAAAAACAGGCACGGAAAGACTTCAGGTTTACACTGCAAGTTAGTATGTCGGCTAGGCCTCGCTGTTTAGTTTGTGGCACGAGGCGCGGGGCAGTGTTGGAGTCCGGGGTGTGCAAGGGCTGCACACGAGGCAGCCATCATGGAAAAAGCGCTGGATTTGGGGACCAGGGAACAATTGGAGTCTCAGGAGGAAGGGGAATCCCTGCCATCATCGTTGGTCCCCTCGGAGCTGGTAGCGGGGCCGTCTTTGGGAGTAGGGCCGTCTCCTCTGCTAGGCGGGGACCCGGCGGGGGGCTCTACCGTAGTCCCGCTGGATTTCTTCAAACTTATGCTGCAGGCTTTCGCCTTGTTGCAGCCCGGAATTGTGTCTCCTCCTTCGGTAGCACGAGTGGAGAAGCGGATCGGTTCCTCATTGCGCTCTGAGGGGGGGGTTGACCCCTGCCAAGAAGAGTAAGGGGGTGGGGGTTGAGGGCCTAGAGTCTCCGCCCTGGGGGCATCTAGAAGCGGGTGATGGAGATGTGGAGGGGGTCTTGGGTGATGAGTTAGAAGGTGAGTTGCCTGACTCAGACCAGCAGGGTGTTCAGACGAGAGGAACTGCCTGCTCTGATTACCGAGACTCTCAAAGCGTTGAACATGCCCTCAGCGGTGCCGTCTTCGGAAGAAGTTTTGGAGGATTCGCTACTGCAGGCGGTGCGGACGCCTCAGCGAGTGTTTCCCGTTCATAGGGTATTTAGGAGCATGAATCAGGAGGAGTTGGATTTGCCGGAGTCTGCTCTGAGAGATTCTAGGGCTTTGGCTCGGCTCTATCCGACCAAGATAGGGAGCTTTTTCGCTCTCCTAAGGTAGATGCGGCGGTATCGGCCATTGCTAAAAAGACTACAATTCCGGTAGAGGGTGCCGCAGTATTGAAAGATGTTCAAGACAGGTAATTAGATACCCTATTGAAGCAAGTGTTTGATATTTGCGCCCTTTCAATGCAGGCCTCAATAGCAGGAGCATGGGTGGCGAGAAGGCTGCCTGAGATGGTCCCAGACGCTACAGGGGGATCAGTTGGGAGAGCAGGTGGATGAGAGAGCGCGCCTGGAGTCGGGGACCGCCTATCTGGCGGATATACATTATTACCTCATCAGGGGCCTAGCTAAGAGTATGGCTTCCGTAATTGCGGCGCGCCGGTATCTGTGGTTGAGAAACTGGTCGGCCGACGGCTCTTCTAAGGCTCGTCTGAACAAGCTTCCTTTTAGGGGGAAGCTTTTGTTTGGAGAGGATTTGGATAAGTTGGTTAAGGATCTTGGGGAGTCTAAGGGGGGAAGATTGCCTGAGGATAAGCCTAAGCAGGGCCGGATGGCTATGGGGCCCAAGGGGACTCAGAGAGAATTTCGTAGGTTTCGATCCTCTCGCTTTGTCCAGGGGCAGCGCAGAAGGTTTCTGGTGTGAGGCCAGGGGTTTGGGGGATTTCGGGGAGCGGGCAAAGGTTTTGCGCCCTTCCAATCCTCAAGCCTTAAAAAGCCACAATGAGATAAGGTGGGTTCAGGTGGGGTTCGTGCCCGTGGGGGGTCGTTTGCGGGAGTTTTACCCTGCCTGGGTCCATATTACGTCAGACTAGTGGGTGCTGGAGATCATTCGAGAGGGCTATGCGCTAGAGCTTCATCGACCGGTGCTAGATTCCTTTGTCCAGTCTCCTTGCAGAGCCCCGCAAAAGGTTCGTGCAGTTCGGGAGACGCTACAGCAGCTGCTGCTGCAGCTCAGGGCAGTGGTGCCCGTGCCCTCAGACCAGTGCGGGTGCGGTCGGTACTCCATCTATTTTGTGGTTCCAAAGAAGGGAGGCGAGTTTCGACCGATTTTTGGATTTGAAAAGAGTGAATCGATGTCTCCGGGTGTCCCATTTCCGTATGGAGACGTTGCGCTCCGTGATTGCGGCGGTCAGAAAGGGAGAGTTCATGACGTCGTTAGACCTCACGGAGGCTTATCTGCATATTCCCGTTCGGCAGGAGCATCAGCAGTTTCTGCGGTTTGCGGTTCCCATGGGGCATTTTCAGTTCCAGGCCGTGCCATTTGGTCTAGCAACAGCGCCTCGAATTTTCACCAAGATCATGGTGGTGGCAGCAGCGCTCCGCAAAGAAGGGGTACTGGTGCACCCATATTTGGACGATTGGTTGATTTGAGCAAAGTCGAGGGAAGAGAGTGCCGCAGCCACCGCCCTGGTAGTGCGGGTGTTAGAGAGCCTGGGCTGGGTGGTCATCTTTGCGGAGAGCAGGTTGGTTCCCTCGCAGTCTCTGGAGTATTTGGGGGCGCGGTTCGAGACAGAGCAGGGAGAGGTGTTTTCTCCCGGATCAGCGGGCATGCGGTTTGCGAGATCTTGTGAGGAATTTTCTGTCTCGACAGGCGCCGACTGCGTGGCAGTATCTGCAGTTGCTCGGGACGATGGCGGCCACGATCGAGGTGGTGCCCTGGGCCAGAGCTCACATGCGACCATTGCAGAGGGCTCTACTCCAGCGATGGTCTCATCAATCGGATGTGTTATCCCGTCGTCTGGTCTGTCCGCCGGAGGTGCGACAGGAGCTTCGTTGGTGGTTACAGATGGAAAGTTTGGAGACGGGAGTGCCACTGGAGCCTCCATCCTGGAGACTTTTGACGATGGATGCCAGTCTGTTGGGATGGGGAGCGCATTGCGAAGGCAGATTAGCCCAGGGGCAGTGGTCTCTAGTGGAGAAGGAATGGTCAGTCAACAGGTTGGAGATGAGGGCGGTGTATTTGGCCCTTCTGGAGTTTCAGACGTGGTTGCGGGGGACAGCGGTGCGGGTGCTGTCAGACAATGCAATGACGGTAGCCTATATCAATCGGCAGGGTGGCATAGGGAGTGCGATGTTAGAGACAGAGGCGAGTCGGCTGTTAAACTGGGCAGAGCTCAATCTGGGGAGTCTGTCGGCGCAGCACGTGGCTGGAGTGGACAATGTCGAGGCAGACTTTCTAAGTCGCCGCAGGGTGGATCCAGGAGAGTGGGTGCTTCACCCGGAGGTGTTTGCTCTGGTAGTACAACACTGGGGACCTTTGATCATGGATCTAATGGCGACATTCAACTCTGCAAAGGCAGTGCGATTTTACAGCAGGAGGCGAGAACGGATGTCGGAGGGTCTCGCGTTGGCGCAGAGGTGGCCGGCGGAGGGCCTCCTCTGTCTTTTTGCCTTGGGCTCTCATAGGCTGGGTCGTTCAGTGCATAGAGAGGCACGGAGGCCGCGTGGTTCTGGTGGCGCCCGATTGGCCCAGAAGGCCTTGGTATGTGGATATGATGCGGCTGCTAGTGGACAGGCCGTGGCGTCTGCTGCAGCGGGAGGACCTGTTGCTTCAGGGGCCGTTACGTATGCCCCAGGTGAATCGGTTCTCGCTTACGGAGTGGCTCTTGAAAGGTCTAGGATGAAGGCCAAGGGCTATTCTGCAGCGGTTATTTCTATGTTGTTGAAGGCGCGGAGGCGATCTACGTCGTTGGCGTATATTTGAGTCTGGTGCATTTTTGAGGGCTGGTGTGCAGAGCGGAAGCTACGGCCCTTAGGAGCGTCGGTGGCACAGATTCTTTCTTTCTTGCAGGATGGCGTGGAGAAGGGTCTCGCGACTAGTTCTTTGCGAGTGCAGTTGGCAGCGATATCTTGTTACCGGGGAAAGATACAGGGTCAGCTGTTAGGAACGCACGGGGACATTAGGAGGTTCTCGCGAGCGGTGTTACTCATGCGTCCGCCGCGTCGATATTCAGTGCCGGCATGGGATCTGAACTTGGTGTTGGATGCTTTGGTCAGGGCACCGTTTGAGCCTTTGGGCAAGGCCTCGCTTAAGGATTTGACGTTGAAGACGATTTTTCTGGTAGCGATTTCCTCCGCTCGCAGGATTTCGGAATTACAAGCCTTGTCCTGTAAGGAACCGTATCTTTCCTTCTTCAATCATAAGGTGGTGCTGCGTACGGTGCCAGCATTCTTACCTAAGGTGGTTTCGACGTTTCATGTTAACCAGGTAGTGTCTCTTCCGGTGTTCTCGGGGGAGCAGAAGGAAGCGTCCGATGGTAGGTTGCATTTGCTGGATGTTCGGCACGCGCTCAAGAGATACCTCTGCAGGACGGCGGCCTTCCGAAAGTCGGACAGGTTGTTTGTATCATTTGGAGGTCTGCGGAAAGGAGAGGCGACTGCTTAGTCCTCCATTTCCAGGTGGTTGAAGGAAACGATTGCGGCTGCATATATTTTGAAAGGTAAGGTGGTGCCCGATGGTTTGTGAGCTCATTCGACTAGGGCGCAGGCGGCGTCTTGGGCGGAGTTCAGTTTGGTGCCGGCCGATGACATTTGTAGGGTGGCGACTTGGTCGTCGTTGCATTCCTTTGCTAAGCATTATAGGCTTGATATGCAGGCGGCGGCAGATGTGTGTTTTGGATCAGCGGTACTTCAGGCTGGGCTTGCAGGGCCCTCCTGTTGATATTCACTGCTCTGTTACATCCTCAATGGTTCCGGGACTGGACTAGAGGGACAAAAAGGAAGACGAAATTAGACTTACCTGCTAATTGTTGTTCCTTAAGGAGCTCTAGTCCAGTCCCGGATCCCACCCGGGCATTGGCGTGATCAGCCTGAAGTTCGTGGTGTGCAGTTGAGATTTTTGGGGAAGGTTTCTCAGTAGAGCTCAGAGTGAAGGAGCGGATGGGATCCTTTCGCAGCAGTGCTTTAGTAGCTCTGGGGGTACTTTCTGCATCCAGAGGGGTGTATTTTTACCTTTTTATATGTGTACCTTAACGGCACGGGTTCACGCAGTTGAAAAAAAAAAAGATAAAAACCGCAGGCTTTGTTTCATTGGCCTAGTTAGTTTCTTTAGTTACTCATTATTTTTACTCCTTTAACTACTTATTTGTTGCTCTGCTGAGTCTGCTTTGTTCAATAGGTGCTGAAGGAGAGGGGCAGTCCTTGCCTATTTATGCAGGTGTCATCAAAGCGATGACGTTTTTCAGTCTCCAAAGCTGCTGGAGGAGATTTTAAACTCAATGGATCCGGGACTGAACTAGAGTTCCTTAACGAACAACAATTAGCAGGTAAGTCTAATTTCGTCTTAGGGTATATGTAAACATTTAGACAGTACAGTTACATAACAGCATTTAGACAGTACAATTAAAGGTAACATTTAACAAGAGGGTATTTAATAACGTGGTATAATAAACTTGTGTGTGTGTTGATAGGATGGGTGCGTGTTTAGTTGGCGGGGTAGGTGGTATTTCAGTTTGGGTATGGGATGTTGCCTGGATGCTCATATGTTTCTATAAATAAATGTTTTGAGGTCTTTGCGGAAGTCTTTGAGGTCATCTAATGCTCTCAGGCTTGTTGGGAGGGAGTTCCATAGTGTGGATGCCAGTAGTGATGGTGCTCTTTTTGATGATGTTTGTTTGGTTTTGTGATAGCCTGCATGTGTGCCGATCATGTTGTCGTTATTGGTTCTTCTTGGTCTACTGCTTATGTCTCTTGTTAGGACGTTTTGGAGTACATCTGCTGAGAGATGGTGAATGGCTTTGAAGATGATCATGATTGTTTTGTATTTAGCTCTTGTCACCATTGGGAGCCAGTGCAGTTGCTGTAGGATGGGAGTGATGTGCTCGGTCCTTGGTGCATCTGTAATGATGCGTGGTGTGGTGTTTTGTACCATCTGTAGTGGGTGGAGTGTCTGCTGAGGTAGGCCTTGATATAATGAGTTTCCATAATCAAGCAGTGGTGTGATGAGTGCTTGGCACACTGTGCGGAAGTGGTCCTGGCGGAGCATTGGTTTGATTTGTCTGATTGTTTTCAATCATTGATAGGCCTTGTTTGCGGTTTTGGTGATGTGGGATTTCAGGTTTAAAGCTCTGTCTAGTGTGATGCCCAGATACTTAACTTCTTCTTTGACTACTGTGTGTTTGTGGAGGTATGAAGGTGGGGTTCCTGGTGACGAACATTGCTTCAGTTTTATCGTAGTTGACCGTTAAGTTGATGGCTCTGAGCCAGTCTTTCATGTCTTCGAGGCATTTGATTGTTGTTGTGTTTAGTGCTAGTATGTTGATTGGAGCGTACACCATGATGTCAGCATAAATGTGATAGTGAAGTTTGTGGTGCTTGATGATGATGCATATGGGCTGTATGTAGATGTTAAAGAGCATTGATGATAGGGCTGAGCCTTGAGGTATTCCCTGTGTGACGGGGAATTGTAGTGATTTTTTCTGGTCAAATTTGACTTGTTGCGTTCGCCCTTCCAAGTATGATGTGAACCACTTCAGGGTATTCTTGCATAGTCCTATCTGTTGTAAGCGTTGCAATAGCTTGGTGTGGGACACAGTGTCGAAGGCCGCCGAGATGTCCATGAACACTAGCAGGAAGCCATTTTTTATGTTGTCCATGCCTCTTAGTAGGTTGTCAGAGGGAGATTAGTAGTGTTTCCATGCTGTGTTGGGGTTTAAATCCATGCTGATGTATGTCCAGTGGAGCATTAATATCAATATGGCCCTGGAGTTGCTTTTGCACTGCCTTTTCCAAGATTTTAGCCAGGAAAGGCAGGCTGGAGATGGGTCGGTATGATTTTGGTTCGGAGGGGCTCATTGACCATCCTCCAATCTTCAGGTATTAAAGATGATTTTAATGATAGTTCACAGATTACTAATAGCAAGTCTGCAATCTCATATTTCAGTTCTTTCAACACCCTTGGATTTATACCATCCGGTCCAGGTGATTTGCTACTCTTCAGTTTATCAAATAGTTGTAATACATCTTCCCAGTGTATTGATATTTCTTTCAATTCTTCCATGGTACCACCTTTAAAATCCAGTTCAGTCACGGGTAACATCCCTACATCTTTCTCAGTAAAGACCAAAGCAAAGAATTCATTCAGTCTCTCCGCTATGACCTTGTCCCCTCTTAGTGACCTTTTTACCCCTCTATCATCTCATGGTCCAACTGACTCTGTCATAGGTTTTTTTTGCTATGAATGTACTTTAAAAAGTCTTTATTACACATATTTGCTTCCACAGCAAGCTTCTTCTCAAATTCTCTCTTTGCCTGCCTTATCAATGCCTTGCATCTAACTTGCCTGTGCTTGTGCTGTTTCCAGTTTTCGTCATTGCGCTCTTTTTTTCCATTTCCTGAAAGTTGCTCTTTTGGCAACAACAGCCTCTCTGACCTCACCTTTAAACCATGCTGGCAGTTTTTTGGACTTCCTTCCACTTTTCTTAAAGCGTGGAATACAGTTTGTCTGGGCTTCCAAGATAGTATTTTTAAACAACACCCAAGCTTGTTGTAAGTCGTTAACCTTTGCAACTGCTCCTTTTAGTGTTTTATTAACTATTTTCCTCATTTTATCATAGTCTCCCTTTTGAAAGTTAAACGGTAGTACTGTGGATTTCCTTACCATCCCTCCTTCATTAATTAAATTAAACGCGATCATGCTATGATCACTATTGCCAAGTGGCCCCAACACCCTTTTCTCTTGCACCAGATCTGATGTTCCATTAAGGACTAGGTCCAAAATGGCTTCCCCTCTGGTCGGTTCATGAACCAGCTGCTCCAAGAAGCAGTCATTTATTTCATCTAGAAACTTTATCTCCCTAGCATGTCCTGCCGTGACACTGACCCAGTCAATACCGGGGTAATTGAAATTACCCATTATTATTAATGTGCTCCAACTTTTGTTTGCTTCCCTGATTTCTTTGAGCATGTCATCATCCTTTTGTTCATTCTGGCCAGGCGGTCGATAGTACACCCCCACTGCCATCGCTTTTCCTTTTTTACATGGAATTTCAATCCATAGAGATTCTGCAGTAAATTTTGTTTCCTGCAAAACTTTAATCCTTTGTGACTGTAGATCTGGCTATCGGTAGGCAGGGGTAATTTGAAATCTTTAAGTTCTGTCTGCTCTGTACTCAAGGGCATTTGGGCTACTTTTGTCTTTATTGTAACCTCTCTGTTGATATGTCCTAACTTCATTCTTTTGCTAGTATCCTTCAAGGATACGTTGTTCTGAACCATGCGTTCTTTACCTATGAATTTTTCCTAATAAATTTCAAATTTCCCACCTTTTCTACAACTAACTTTCCTGCCAAAATTTGAATTTCCTGCCTCAGTCCTACCATCTGGTTTGAGAACCACTATGTGTAAGAACAGACATCCACTACATAACCATTTCACTTTGAAGAAAACCACAGCATGATGGCTGAAATATCAGTTGCACTTACTAAGATACGGCATGACTTGGAGAACTGCATAGATCATTTACAGTTGTGGTTGTCATTACATAAGAACATAACATAAGAACATAAGATATGCCATACTGGGTCAGACCAAGGTCCATCAAGCCCAGTATCCTGTTTCCAACAGTGGCCAATCTAGGCAATACGTACCTAGCAGTTTCCCCAAAAGATACAGGTTCTGCAATGCTTGTACTGGGTCAAACATTGATATCCTGGGTCCCTTGGTTTATGGACCTTTCCTGGGTCCCTTGGTTTATGGACCTTTCCTCCAGGAACTTGTCCAAACCTTTTTTTAAACCCAGCTACACTAACAACCTTTACTACATCCTCCGGTAACAAATTCCAGAGTTTGATTACATGTTGAGTGAAAAAATATTTTCTTTTATTAGTCTTAAATAGTTTACCCTGTAGCTTCATTGCATGTCCCCTAGTCTTTCTATATTCTGATAACGTAAACAATCGATCTATGTTTACCCGATCTCCAGGAACAAGCAGGAATGAGTCTTCACATATGGGTACGTCGGTACCGACGGAGCCTGCGCGGGAACGCTCCCCAGCGTCCAATCAGAAAGCTTTTGGGAGCATCCCTCAGCGCCTGCGTGCTGTCTTCCCGCCTTTCCAACTGTCTCTCCTCAGTTTTCGTTTTTCCGCGGAGCCGGCAGGACATCCTCCTGTCACCGCAGAAACTTTTTTCTTTAATTTTTTAATTCTTGTTTTCTTGTGGTCGCGGCTGTTTTTCCCGCCGCCACTGGTACCGCCGGTGGGGTTTTTTTCTTTTCTTTTTCTCAAACTGAGGGAGAATTTTCCCTCAGTTTCTGTCTTACAATTTTTTGGTGAAATCATACACTCTGAATCATATGTTGAAAGTGATGTATTAAAACCCCGGCGGGAGTCTTCGGGCTCCAAAGCAATTCAGGGGTTTCAGGTTGTTCCTGGGGCTCACCCCTCACAGAACATACCTGAGCCATGCTTGGTGGTGGCATCCGCTTTGAGCGGTACCGATACCCCGGCATCGGCACCGGTGTTGAGTGATCCGCTCTTCACCAGGGATCGTCATCTGGCGTTCCCGGTACCTTCGGGACCGACCGAAACGTCCCAGATTAACTTTCCAGTATCGGCAGTACCGCTGATATCACCACCAACGTCGGTACCCTCTAGGCATGCATCGATAGACTCGCTTCCTTCGTTGCCGAGTCTAGAATCGATTTCTAGTCTAGAGGACTGGGTACCGACGCGTCTCGGAACCGATGTTTGCCGATTCCGCATGCACGGTACCGAGGATAATTACCAAGGGTTTTTAGTTGCCTCGGTACCGCTTGAGCAGCCTCTGATGACTGCTTCGGTGTTGGTTTCGCCTTCGATTCCGGCACAACTACCGGTATCGGTATCGATGCCGGTACCTGCAGTATTATCGGAACCAGCTCCTTCCATGCTTTTTTCACCTGGATCGCTCCTCTCTATACCTAGTTTGGAGTCTATACCTGGCATGGATGATGCACTACTGACTGTCTCAACTCATAACTGCCAGTTCCAGTGTCCATCCATTACAAATCCTGTTCTGCACCGGACAGGTACATCCTTTACAAATTTAGCCTGTCCAGGGATGGTTCCCATCGGAGATCCTTCTTTTCAGAAATTTCTCCTTGACATGGAGAATATTCCTTAATATTCCTATCCCTGGCTATGAGTCTTCTCAGGGTTTTTCTGCAGGAAAGGAAAATATAATGCTTCCTTTACATCACTCTTTGCAGAATCTTCTTCTGAGGGTATGGGAAAAACCTTTAAGGGTTTCTTCACCTCCTACAGCAACTGATCTTCTGTATCAGGTGCCCCCCTCTCCAGGATTTCAAAAGCCTCAACTTCCCCATCATTCCATTGTAGTGGAATCAGCAATGAGGAAGGTAAAAAGCAAGAAAAAACATTCTTCTTTCCCGCCAGGGCGTGCATCTAGAACACTGGATGCCTTTGGACGTCAAACCTTCCAAACATCTATGCTGGCAACAAAGATTCTCTCATATATTTTCTATATGAGTCTATCCCTTCAGGAGATCACAAAGAAATTATCTCTTTTGACTCCTTTTCTATCAGAGTCCAAGGCTGCAGACTATTCCTTACTTCTTAGCCATAGCCAAAATATCTCTTGGTTTCTTTCTCGTGCTTCCCTAGACTCTTTTGAGTCTGTTAACAGGACTTCTGCTATAGCCATAGGAGCACGTCGTAAAGCCTGGCTCCAAGCATCAGACTTGAGTAGATGGGCACAACAAAGACTGAGTAATACTCCTTGTACTGGAGAAAATCTCTTCAATAAGGAGTCTTTATGTCAGGTTGCTCATTGCTCCACTGACTTTCCTGTTTGAGGGCCATCCTAAGCCGCCTCCTTCCTCAGCAGGTAGGAAATGCCCTACCAAACCACCTTTCCCTAAAAGAAAGAGGGTTTCCTCTTCTCCTGCCCATCATTTGGATGTTCCCAAGCAGGGGAAGTCTCGCCCTGGTCTGAAGTATCCAAACTCTAGCCAGGCTGAATAAACACAGTAACCATAGGTTTCTGATTAATCTTTTTATAACTACAGTTAACTTCTTTTCAGCAGAAGTTTTTCACTGTTTTTTCCATTCAAAACTCTGCTCAGGGATTCCTATTCTCAGGAAATCCATTTACTCTTCAGTATGCTGAACTGTCAGGATATTCATGTCTATAAGTTACAGGGTTTTCCACCTCTCCCTGACTAGAGAGGTTTAGCAACTATCACATGATAGTTTCTCTGTACCAGCATGAATTTTTTCCTTCCTGGGACTTACCATGTAGTAAGTCCTTCTTCAGCTTTTATCTCTACCCTCTTCACCAGGGTTTCCCCTGTAAGAGTGGTACCATACCATTGAAAGACTTTTCTTGTCTTTCTTTTCACTGTAGAGTTTCTTCTCCTCAGTAAACTCCCTTCTTTATCTGGGCAGCTCTGCAAACAGAGACAGCTTGCTCTCTTTGTTCAGTCTGTTCTCTCTGTTTGACACAGACCGACTCTCTCTGTTGTCCTATTCAGTAGCTGCCCATGCAGGAGTTCCAGTAATTGACTACTGGTACTTTTCCACAAGTCCCAGTCTTGTCTTCCACCACTTCTGTTTGGCCTTAGTATTGATTCCAAGACAGTTTTCTACATCTTTCTTGGATAATCCTTCTCACTACAGGCTTCTTACACTATCTTCTACTTGCCATCTCCAATCTCTGGGTTTGGCAACGTAGTGGACGTGGCTGTCAGTTTTCTCCATCAGCCAGTTCTACATCCCAGTTCTCCTGCATAATGCTCTCTTCAATCCTACTGAGAAGCTTTCCACTATGGGCCCTTGCTAGAGAGCATAGAGTTTCTCTAATGGCTATCCATCATGGTTGAAAAAGGCTTCCTCAGTCATCCCCTATGACTGTGAGGGTTTTTCACACCCTACTATCTTCTTTAAAAAAAAAAAAAAAAAAAGGTGAAAGGACATAAGCCTTCTCCATGTGAAAGTATAAGAGTTATCCCATTCCTATAGGGAATATACTCTTTTTTTTTTTCTTGCAGCTTGTCCTCATGGTATCCTAATACTTCAAGGACAGCACATATTAATCTGGAAAACGCCTGATACCTCCTTTGTCCCTCACGTAGGTCAACCTGGTATCTCATTCTATGCGTTTCTGTCCTTTTACCATGCTGGAGTTCCACAGGACTCTGGACTTACTGTTTACAGACTGATATTATCCTCTGGGTTTTTTTTTTTCACGTAACCATCCTGGTTATTCACTGGATAGCATTCCTTTACTATCATCTCTGGGGGAATAGATTCTCTATATATCTTCTCAAGTAGGTTTCACCTCCTTGTTCTTAGATGAATCTTTTCCCTTCACATCTCCATGTGAATGTCCTGATATGCATAGCTCTGTCTGCTTAATTGCAGGCATCTATCTTTAGACCAGGTATATATATCTCTATATATATATATATATACACCTATATACATCTCTGTAGATGTATCTGTCTGTCAGCTAAGTGTGCATATGCTATGCCCTTTAGATCTCATTATAGATATCTATATATATATATATATATATATACCCGTGTATATATATCTATATCTATATATATATCTATATATATATATATATATATATATGTGTGTGTATCTGTCAAGATACTTATTATAGGTAGATATGTATTTCCATACTTATCTCTGACTGTCTATGCTCAAAGGTTTTTACCTTCCTGTATGTTTCTGACAGTGGGCTTGCACACCTTCATACTGTTCCACAGTATGTTTCGGATATTATGCACACAACCACTGCTGTGGTACTGACAGCCCTACCGTATCCTAGGTTTACGTATCCCTGAAGCTCCATGCCCCAATGTCTTCCTACCTCTCACCAGTTAGGAAAGACATGGTGGATCTTCAGTGGATTTCAGATTCAATTCCTCAAACATCTGTCCTTTCTTGGGAGTATGGGGTTCTTCTCATACCCTTTCCTCCCTCAAGGACTAGGTCTGTTTGTCCAGATCGGTCAGTCTTCCTCTTTTGCTCCTACCTCTGAATACTTCTGTAGCCAAAAGAGTTTTCAGCTTTCCATGAAGCTGCCCACTGAAGACCTGCCGTGTTTGTGCTACCCCAATTGAATCCTGACACACTCACTTCCAGATGTTGACCTCCACCTTCACTCCAGTGAGGTCACCTTGAACATTATTCTACTGGATCCCCAGTAGACTCCATCAGCCTCTCTACTTCCTGCAATCCAGTAGGTGAGCGTCATATGGTGATTGTTCATTTCAATATTATGGTGATTGTTCATTTCAATATATCTTTTGATAATGATCATACATACAAGGACTCCTTGTGGGTAGTCCTTTCTTAGGTTAGCTGTTTTTTCTGCAGCTCCTCTTTTCAACTCCTGCCCTCCATCCTCTGGATGCCTGGCCATATGAGGTGTAGCATGTTATCTCCAGGAACAAGCAGGAATGAGTCTTCACATATGGGTATATGGGTATGTCGGTACCGACGGAGCCTGCGCGGGAACGCTCCCCAGCTTCCCAAAAAGGAAAGCTTTTGGGAGCATCCCACAGCGCCTGCGCGCTGCCTTTCCCGCCTTTCCTAACCACCTCTCCTCAGTTCTTCTTTGCCGCGGAGCCAGCAGGTCGAGCCCTGTCACCGCTGAAGAAGTTCTTTGTTTTATTTTCTTTCTTTGGTCGCGTGTCTGCCTTCCCCTACTCCGGACCGGTACCGCCGGTCTTTTCTTTCTTTTCTTTAAAAAAACAAACCAAAAAACTATATATTTTTCCCTCACTTAGTGTATTTTTCTCTTTGGGCCTTAGGCCTCACAAGAAATTTTCCTCATGGAAAAACGAGCCTCCGGGTTTAAGAAATGCACTAAGTGCAGCGGTACTATTTCTGTTAGACACCCATGAATGGTGTCTTAAATGTTTGGGTCCTGAACACTCCATTTCGGATTGTCCGTCCTGCTCTCTGATGTCTAAACGGGGTTTACAGAACCGAGCAGCTAAGCTCCATGTGCTGTTTCCCGCTGATGCAGCTTCGGTGGCATCGACGTCTTCCAGGACTACTACTTCCCCCAATGGATCTCAGGTAACCAAACATAAATCCAGCTGGTCCTCGAAGGGTAGATCTCCCTCTAAGCATCGAGATGCCTCCGGGCTTGCCCTCGAGGATCCTGCACCGGCAAAACAACCCCGGCGGGAAGCTCCGGCTTCCAAAGCTCCACCTATGGGGTTACAGGTTTACATCGATGGCACGGCCTCGACCGATCACCTGTTAGAATGCTCTGGGGTACCGGCACAACCTTCTGGTACCGAGTTCCAGGCATTCATGGCGTCGATGGATCAGAATGTTTTGTCCATGCAGCAGGCTATCAGTGCCTTCATCCAAGCTGCGACGCCGTTGATACCACAACAAACTACGTTGTCGGTATCGCCTCGGGTACCGGCACCAGCGCCGATACCGGTACCGACTGCATCGGCATCGACCAGGATACCGACTGCAGCGGTTCCTTGTCCAGGGCTGCTCATCGGTACCTATCCGGTTCCGATGACGCCCGATGTCGATACTGCTCGATACGCGTACCGAGCGTTACAAGAGCACCCTGACAGACGGTACTTTGATTCCTCTGGTGATTCTGATACATCAGAGGAGAATGCTGAAGTATCTATAACCCTTCCTGAAGAGCCTTCTTCTCCAAAAAGAAGAATGTCTCCTCCAGAGGACTTGTCCTTTCAAGACTTCATAAGAGAAGTAGCTAAAGGACTTTCTATTTCAGTATCCTCTGAATCAGAGCCTAGAGCAAAAAAATTAGATATTTTGGGTTATTCTAAGGCTCCTAAAGAGGCAGTCACCTTACCAATTCATGAGATTCTTTATGAACACATGATTGATTTATGGGAGACTCCTCTCACTATCTCTCCTCATTCTCGCAGATTGGACACTATGTATCGTGTCCCCCCCCCCTGTCCTGGTTTTCATAAAACACAGCTTCCTCACCATTCCATTGTGGTAAAGTCAGCTATGAAGAGGATAAAGAGTACAAAGAGACACTCTTCTACTCCCCCAGGAAGAGAATGCAGGACCTTGGATGCTTTTGGTAGGAAAATCTTCCAAGCCAGTATGCTTGTTGCCAGAATCAACTCCTATGCTTTTAAATGGAAAAGATTTTCCATTTGGTGTGCTGAAAGGAGTCTCGACCCTCTAGCACTACCTTTGAATTCTCTGTTGGAATACCTCCTGCATCTTTCAGATGCAGGCCTTAAGACGAATTCAGTAAGGGTCCATTTGAGTGCTATTGCAGCATCCCTTAAGCCTATCAATGGACAACCTGTTTGCTCTCATCCTCTTATTGCAAGATTCATGAGAGGCCTAACTTTAACTAGACCTCCCATTAGGCCTCCGGTGGCATGGGATTTAAATCTGGTTCTTGGTCAGCTTATGAAGCCTCCTTTTAACCCTTAGCCACCACCTCCTTGAAATTTCTTTCCTGGAAGGTTATTTTCCTCATTGCAGTCACCTCAGCTTGCCGCATCAGTGAGCTGCAGGCCTTAGTGGCTAATCCACCCTATATACAAGGTTCCATCATGATAAGGTAGTTCTTAGGACCAGTCCACACTTTATGCCTAAAGTGGTCTCACCTTTTCATCTTAATCAAGAGGTATATTTACCTGTCTTTTTTCCAGCTCCTCATGCATCAAGTGCAGAGAAGAATCTTCATACTCTGGATTGTAAAAGAGCTCTTGCCTTTTACTTACAAAGAACACAGCAACATAAAAAGTCTTCCCAGCTCTTTGTTGCTTTTGATCTCTCTCATTTGGGACTTCCAGTCTCTAAGAGGACACTGTCCAATTGGATTGCTCAGTGTATTTATTTCGCCTACCAGAGTAAGAACCTTTCTCTGGAAAGCCATGTCACAGCTCATAATGTGAGAGCCATGGCCGCCTCTTTGGCTCATCTAAATTGTGTCCATCGACCAGATCTGTCGAGCAGCCACCTGGGCCTCGGTTCATACCTTCACAGCCCATTACTGCTTGGACAAGGACTCCCGCCGGGATGCCTTGTTTGGTCAGGCTGTTCTCAAACACCTGTTCCATTCTTAATCAACTCCTACCCTCCATCCCTGGATAGATGCCTGAGATCCATAGGAGGAAGTAGAACCCTTCCCAGGGTCTCATATCCTTGGGGTTCTCCCAGGCATCTTAGCTAGGGAGTCCCCATATGTGAAGCTTTCCTTTTTGGGTACCGACGGAGCCTGCGCGGGAACGCTCCCCAGCTTCCCAAAAAGGAAAGCTTTTGGGAGCATCCCACAGCGCCTGCGCGCTGCCTTCCCGCCTTTCCTTTTTGGGAAGCTGGGGAGCGTTCCCGCGCAGGCTCTGTCGGTACCGACGTACCCATATGTGAAGACTTATTCCTGCTTGTTCCTGGAGATAGCACAGTTACTTACCTGTAACAGGTGATCTCTGGGAACAGCAGGAATAAGTCTTCACAACCCGCCCACCTACCCTAGGAGTTGTATTTCTATATCTATCTTTCCTTTCCTCTTTCTCTCTTTGTCTCAGCTATGAAACTCAACTGAGGAGAGACAGTTGGAAAGGCGGGAAGGCAGCACGCAGGCGCTGAGGGATGCTCCCAAAAGCTTTCTGATTGGACGCTGGGGAGAGTTCCCGCGCAGGCTCCGTCGGTACCGACGTACCCATATGTGAAGACTTATTCCTGCTGTTCCCAGAGATCACCTGTTACAGGTAAGTAACTGTGCTTTCCACTCCGTTCATTAATTTATAGACTTCCATCATATCTCCCCTCAGCCGTCTCTTTTCCAGGTTAAAGAGCCCTAACCTTTTTCGCCTTTCTTCATAGGAGTATCCTTCATCCCCTTTACCATTTTGGTGGCTCTTCTCTGAACCTTTTCTAATAACGATATATCCTTTTTAAGATACGACGACCAGAATTGCACACACTATTCAAGGTGCGGTCTCACCATGGAACGATATAGAGGCATTATAATATCTTTTGTTTTATTTTCCATTCCTTTCCTTATGATACCTAGCATTCTATTTGCTCTCTTGGCTGCCGCTGCACACTGGGCTGAGGGTTTTAACATGTTATCCACAATGACGCCTAAATCTTTTTCCTGGGTGGTGGTTCCTAATGTGGAATCTTGCATTGTGTAACCATAGTTTGGGTTGTTCTTCCCTAGGTGCATAACTTTGCACTTGTCCACATTAAATTTCATCTGCCATTTTGATGCCCAGTCTTCCAATTTATCAAGATCCTCTTGCAATTTTCCACAATCCTCTTGGGTTTTAACAACTTTAAATAGTTTTGTGTTATCTGCAAATTTGATAACCTCACTCGTTATTCCACTTTCCAGGTCATTTATGAATATGTCAAAAAGCAGCGGCTCCATTGTATTTTAGGTATGTTGTGTACAATATCTTGAGAAATAATTGGAAATATTCCAACTGTATGTCGTCATAATATTTTAATAGTATGTTCAGAGGTATACGAGAAAAAAACATGTCTGTGCAACTTAAGACGTAGTAAGTTCTGAGGGGGGAAAAAAAACAAAATATGACCTGGCCTGGATTAACGGCACCTTTCATTAATATTTGCTTGCACATCCCTTAGCAATGATGACAGCCTCCATACATTTTTTGTAGCCATCTTTGTTTTGTACATCTGTCTGCTGATCGTTTCTCCCATGCTTCAACTGCAATTTGAATGAATGATTCCAAGATTTCACCAGTGATAGTTTTACTTTATCTCCAGGAACAAGCAGGAATGTATTCTTCACATATGGTTATCGTCGGCACCGACGGAGCCCGCGTGGGAACGCTCACCAGCGTCCAATAGGAAAGCCTTTGGGAGCATCCCACAGCACCTGTGTGCTGCCTTCCCACCATTCCCAACTGTCCCTCTTCAGTTCTTCGTTTTCCGCGCAGCTGACAGGTCACACATCCTTTCACTTCAGAAAATTCCCTTCTTATATTTCTTTTTTGTGGTCGCGTCTGCCTTCCCTCGACACTATACCGCTACCGCTGTTGGTTCTTTTCTTTTTTCTAAAAAACCCCCCAAAACAAAAACCTTTGTTTCTGGAGTCTTTCTCTAGTAATTTTCTTCTTGGGTGCCACGCGCCATTTTGGGCACTAGGCCCAATTTTTTCCCCTCAAAACGGAAAAACTCCCTTTGGGTTTTAAAAAGTGTTCTAAGTGTGGCAGTACCATCTCCGTCACCGACGCCCATGAGTGGTGCTTCAAATGCTTAGGTCCTGACCACTCTATTTCAGAGTGTGTTGCCTGTGGGATGATGTCAAAAAGGGGCTGGCAAAACCGAGCTGCTAAGCTTAGCACCCTTTTTCCCTCCGATGCAGCCTCCGTGGCATCGACGTCCTCCAGGGCTTCATCTTCCTCACATGGATCTCAGGTAACTAAACAAAAACCTAGCCGGTCCTGAAAGGGTAGGTTTCCTTCTAAACATTGAGATGCCTCTGGCGTTGTCCTTGAGGGATTTTCACTGGCAAAATTGCCCCGGCGGGAGGCTTTGGCTTCCAAAGCACTACCGGAGTTCCAGGATGTTCTCGAGGCTTCAACCTCGGCAGAACTACTGGTGCCATGCTCTGGGTTTCCGGCCGCTTTATCCGGCACCGATACCTAAGCATCAGCAGCGTCGATAGACCAGAGATTCTTGGCTATTGAACGCAGTCTGGTGGCTCTTCTCACGGCCTTGATGCCCCTGAAACTGCAACAGACAATTCAACTGGTACCGGCACCGACTCCGGTACCAGCACCGACTGCATTGACATAAGCAGGTATTCTACCGGGACCGAGTCATGAGTCTCTATCCGGCATCGACAAGTTGGTACCGGACCGCTCTGATGCCGACTTCAATCGGTACCGTGCTTTGCACGATCACCCGGATCGGAGATACTTCGAATCCTCGGATGAGTCTGAAGACTCTGAAAGCTCTGCTGATACCAGAGTACTTCTTCCCGAGGATTCCTTTTCTCCTCAGCGTAGGATGTCTCCACCAGAGGATATGTCCTTTCAGGATTTTATCCGAGATGTGGCCCGAGGTCTTTCCATCATAGTGGCTCCTAAAAAAGAGCCTAGGGCAAAGGAATTAGAAATCCTACAATACCCTGAAGCTCCCAAGGAGGCAGCTACCTTACCTATTCATGAGATCTTACATGATCTTATGTCAAGGATGTGGAAAACACCTCTAACCACATCTCCTCATTCTCGAAGACTCGACACCATGTATCGAGTTCCTCCTTGTCCTGGGTTTCAGAAGACTCAATTACCACACCATTCCATGGTGGTGGAATCAGCCATGAGACGGATAAGGAGTGCGAAAAGGCATGCATCTAATCCTCCAGAGCGTGAGTGTAGGACTCTTGACGCCTTTGGACGTCAATCATTCCAGACTTCCATGCTTTTGCTAGGATCAGTTCCTATATCTTGTATATGGGAATGTTCCTTAAGGAAGTCAGAGGAGACTTAGAGCTTATCAGCCCTCTCCTTCCTGATGATAAAAGGCAAGATTATCTTGCTCTTGTTAAAGATGCTCTGGATGTTTCCAAGTTTGTGAATCGTGCAGCCTTTGACTGCTTTGAATGCATAAGCAGAACCTCTGCTATTGCCATAGGTGCACGTAGAATTGCCTGGCTCCCGGCATCTGACTTGGAAATCTGGGTACAGGACAAACTGGGGAATATACCTTGCACAGGAGAGAATCTCTTTGGCAAGAATTGGCAGGAAAAAGCTAGTAAGATAAATGCTGACAATATCATTTTGCATAGATTGTCCAAATCTACAGCTGATCCTGCGAGGAAAAGATCCTCTAAGAAAACATTCTTCAGCAAGAAGAAAAAGTTTTATCCCTCCTATACCCAGCAGGGACATCATTGAGGTCAGTCTGCCCTAAAGGGACAGCAGCAACAACCTAGGCAACAAAGGAAACCAAAAGCAGCTAAGCCTCTACCGGCTCGGTAGACTCTGCCTCCACAGGGGCTTTGACTCCTGTCTAGAGAACTTTGCCTTCCTGGCCCTAAACGGCCCAGAACCCTCCACCATCCGAGGAAGGTTATGTCATTTTGCCCCCAGATGGGGTCAGATAACAGCAGAAAATTGGACTTTCTATTGTACGAGAGGGGTACAAGCTTCATTTCCTCAGCATGCCCCCTCATACAATAGTAAGACAGTTCAATTCTCAGACCTCTCTCAACGATCGGTTAGGTCAAGAAGTCACTATGCTTCTTGCTCAAGGAGCAATAGAAGAGGTGCCCGTTCCCCAACGGTACAGGGTTTTACTCCCCCTGTTTCCTTATTCCAAAGAAAACAGGAGGACACAGACTCATTCTAGACCTTAGATAATTGAACAAATTCCTGTTCAGAGAGAAGTTCAAAATGATTTCTCTAGGGAACTCTGCTGCCATACCTTCGGAGTCAGGATTGGCTTTGTTCTCTAGATCTCAAGGATGCGTACACTCATGTTCTCATCCATCCAACTCACCGAAAGTTCCTTTGATTCCTGTTTCAAGGGAAGCACTACCCAATACAGGGTTCTTCCTTTTGGCCTTGCCTCGGCACCAAGGGTGTTCCCAGAATGCATGGCTGTGGTAGAAACATTTCTCCGCACCCTGGGAATATTAGTCTTCCCCTACTTAGACGACTGGCTCATTCGAGCCCCTTCAGAGCCAGAGGCCAGGGTTGCTCTGTCTAGCACAATGCGTATCCTTCAGTATTTGGGGACTTGTCATAAACTTCCCAAAGTCCAACCTTGCTCCCACTCAATCCCTAGAGTTTATAGGAGCTCTTCTGGATACCAGACAGACAAGGGCCTTCCTTCCACAGCCCCGCTGCCTTCGCATTGTTCAGTTAGCTTCCCAAGCAGTGCTAAAACCTCACCTCACTGCTCGGGAAATGTTACAGTTGCTAGGCCACATGGCATCCACCGTGCATGTGGTTCCTTATGCTTGCCTCCATATGAGGGCAACCCAGTAGACCTTATCTACTCAGTGGACTCAGGCGTCAGGTTGCCTGTCAGACAAAATAGCAAACTCAGATCGCCTTATTTTGTCCCTCCAATGGTGGCAGTCACCCAAAAACCTTTTGGTGGGGTCTCCTTTTCAGCAACTTCCACCCCCAGCCATTATAACAACAGATGCTTCACAGATGGGTTGGGGAGCCCACCTGAACGGCCTCTCTACCCAGGGTACCTGGACTCCACAGGAGGCCTATCTTCAAATCAATCTCCTGGAGCTCAGAGCAATCTTCCTTGCTCTTTGAGTATTTCAAAGCCAGCTCAGCTACAAGACAGTGCTAGTTAAAATGGACAATCAGGTAGCCGTGTTCTATGTGAACAAGCAGGGCGGAAAAGGCTCCCTTTCGCTGTGCAACGAAGCTTCAGAGCGCATCAGATTCATCTCCTTGCGGTGTATCTTCCAGGCATTCAAAACTCTTGGTCAAACAGACTCAGTCGAGTTCTGCTTTCACACGAATGGTCTCTACATGCAGACCAGGTGGCCAAGATTTTTCAAATTTGGGGAACCCCTAACATAGACTTCTTTGCAAGTCCGCAGAATGCCAAACTTCCCCAGTTCTGTTCCAGAATTCCGGCTCGAGGTTGTCAGGCCAGGGGTGCTTTCCTCCTTCATTGGGGTTTGGAGTTCCTGTATGCCTTTCCACCCATTCCCCTAATTCCCAAAACCCTGTTCAAGCTTCAGAGAGACAGAGGTCATATGATCCTCATAGCTCCACGTTGGCCACGGCAAATGTGGTACTCTCTGCTCCTACATCTCTCTCAAGCTCCGCCTTTGGAGTTAGGATCTGCTCCAGATCTTCTTTCTCAAAAGGACAGGATACCGTGGCATCCCAATCCCCAGTCTCGGCATCTCGGGGAAAGCCTAGAACTTCACGGTCTTAACCTTTCCCAGCAGGTAAAGGATATCCTTCATGCTTCCAAGAAACTTTCCACAAGAAGCTCTTATGCATTTAAGTGGTAAAGGTTTACCATATGGTGCTTGCAGAAGGGTCTTAACCCTCTTGCAATACCTCTGGAATCATTACTGGAGTACCTCCTTCATTTATCAAATGCAGGGCTTAAGACCAATTCAGTGAGAGTCCATTTGAGTGCTATTGCAGCTTCTTTCAAGCCTCTAAATGGACAACCTATTTCCTCTCATCCTCTCATAGCAAGATTTATGAGAGGCCTTCTTTTAATAAAGCCTCCCATTAAGCCACCTCTGGTGGCATGGGACTTGAATCTGGTACTGGTACATTTGAACCAAGTGGTTTACCTTCCTGTATTCTTTCCAAGTCCTCACGCCTCAAATGCAGGAAGGACCCTTCATACTTTGGACTGTAAAAGAACTTTGGCCTTTTACTTGAAAAGGACACAGCAACATAGAAAATCCTCTCAACTCTTTGTTGCTTTTGATCCTAGTCATTTGGGACTTCCAGTCTCCAAAAGGGCACTGTCCAACTGGATTGCACAGTGTATATCTTTTGCCTATGAGAGTAAGAACCTTCCTCTTGAAGGCCATGTCACGGCTCACAATGTGAGAGCCATTGCAGCCTCAATGTCTCATCTTCACTCTGTGTCTATCGATGACATCTGTCGAGCAGCTACTTGGGCTTCAGTAGTACATACCTTCACAGCCCATTACTGCTTAGACAAGGACTCCCGCTGGGATGCCTTGTTTGGTCAGGCTGTTCTACGACACCTGTTCCATACTTAATTAACTCCTACCCACTATCCCTGGTAGGATGCCAGAGATCCATGGGGGGAAGTGGAGCCCTTTCACAAGGGCACACAACTTTATGGATCCATCTCCCTGGCATTTGCAGCCAGGGAGTCCCCATATGTTAAGACTACATTCCTGCTTGTTCCTGGAGATAGCATAGTTACTCACCTGTAACAGGTGATCTCCGGGAACAGCGGGAATTTAGTCTTCATAACCCGCCTACCTCCCCTAGGAATTGTATCTCTCTCTATTTCTCTCTTCCCCCTCTCTCTTTTGTTTCAGCTATAAACTCAACTGGAGAGGGACAGTTGGGAAAGGTGGGAAGGCAGCACGCAGACTCTGTGGGATGCTCCCAAAGGCTTTCCTATTGGACGCTGGGGAGCGTTCCCGCGCGGGCTCCGTCGGTGCCGACGATACCCATATGTGAAGGCTAAATTCCTGCTGTTCCCGGAAATCACCTGTTACAGGTGAATAACTATGCTTTACTAGTGACAGATTTCAGCTCTTTCCAAAGGTTTTCGATTTGACCGAGATCAGGGCTCATTGATGGCCAGTTTAAAACAGTCCATTTGTTCGTTTGTAACCATTCTTTTGTACTTTTGGATGAATGTTTTGGGTCATTGTCCTGCTGGGAGGACCCATGACGTTAGACCCAGAGTTTAGCTTTCTGCCACTAGGTAGCACATTTTGCTCCAGAGTACCTTGGTAGTCCTCTGACTTCATGATTCCTGTAATAGGTTCCAGGCCTCCAATTGCTGAGGCAGCAAAACAGCCCCGCAACATTATGGAACCTGTTATTGTTAAATGCCGTTGAGTTGGCATTGACTCCTTGTGACCCTCTGGATAGGCAACCTAAACTTTGTTTGGTCTTCAGCTAAGTGGCTTATTGTTGATAGAGTGGTATCCATAGCTGATGCTGTTGTATCGATCCATCTCATTGCCGACGTGCCTCTTTTACGGTGACCTACCTTGCCAAGCATTATGTCTCTCCAATGATCTCTCTCTTCACATGATGTGTCCAAAATATGAAAGTCAGAGTCATGTCATCTGAACTTCAAAGGAAAGCTTATGTTTTATCTCCTCTAGTACTGACTGGTTTGTTCTTCAGGCAGTCCATGATATACACAGTATTAGTTATCAGCAACATAATTCAAAGGCATCAATTTTCTTCTTGTCTATCTTTTTCACTGTCCACCTTTCACATCCATATGAAGTTATTGAAATTACCATGGCCTGGACAAATCAAATTCTTTTTATGGAGAGAGACATCTCTGCTTATGAGAATCTTGTCTAGGTCCTTCATAGCCATTCTACCAAGAGCAATACGTCATTGGATTTCTTGACTGCTAGTCTTTTCTTTATTGATTGTTGATCCAAATAAGTTAAAACTGTCAACTATTTCATTTTCTTCTCCATCAGTGATTAACTTACTAATTTTGCCAGTTGTCAGGATCTTTGTTTTCTTAATGTTAAGGTGCAGACCCATTTTAAGAGTATATTCCTTGATCTTGAGAAGCAAATGTTTTAGATCATCTTCATTTTCAGCCAGTAATGTGGTATCAGCATAGCAAAGGTTTTTGAGTCTTCCACCAATCTTCACACCGTGCTGCTTCTCTGATGATTTGTTCTGCATATAAATTAAAGAGGTAGGGGGAAAGTATGCAGCCTTGTACATTTTTGCTGATTTTAAACCATTCTGTTTCTCTTAGTTTTGTTCTAACTGTTGCTTCTTCATCAATGGTAAAGGTTGTGCAAGAGGACGATCAAGTGTTCTGGTATACCCATGCTGCTTAATGTGGCCCAGAGTTTCTCATGGTTTACACAGTCAAAAGCCTTGCTGTAGTCAATAAATACATATGGATATCATTTTGGTATTCTTTTGCCATTTGAAGGATCCATCTCACATCCTTTTTAAATTTCAGACAGTTCTAGTTCCAATTATAGTTTATGGAAGCTATACCATATTTAACAGTGGGAAGGGTGTTTTTCCCTTATAAGCTTAATTTCTTCTCTTGTAAATGTATCGCTGATCTGCATTGCCAAAAGAGCTCAAGTTTGGTTTTATCTGTCCACAGAACATTTTTCCATAAGGACTGTGGTTTCTGAAGGTGAGTTTGGGCAAAAATCAGGCATTTCTTTTTATGTCTGTCTTTGAGCAGTGGGGTCCTTCTTGACTTTCACCCATGAATTTCTTCTTTTAGTGTGTGGCATATGGTGTGGTTTTAAATCACCACTCCAGATTGCTCCAGGTCAGCCTTAAGCTCTTTGGGTGTTTTACGTGGCGTTTTTTCAACAGTTTGCACTAACCTTCAAAGACTTCTTGGATTAATTTTCTTCTTCCTACCCATGTCTTGGGAGGTTCTTGACAGTTCCATGAGCAGAAAACGTCTTAACATTGCGAACTGTAGACACAGGAAGCCCAACATCTTTGGAGATGGTCTTGTACCCCTTTTGAGGTTTGTGGCTTGGTGATAATGGCTTTTTTGACAGTCTCTGGCATCTCGCTTGTCTTGACCATTGTGGAAATGGATCAAGGAGTGACTGTGGCCATTTTAAACATTAAAGCCATTGGTTGATTCAAGTCATGTGAGTACTGACGATTACAGGTGCATCTAATTTTACTGCAGTGGGAATGTGGTTATTTTGTTCTGACTGATTTGAAATCCTTATAAGAGTGCCAGTAATCATATCCTATCAATACCAAAAAGACTACTTATTATCCCCACCTATATACTACAAACTAAAAAGGATAAACTAGTGCCTAATCAAAATTACTAATAAATCAAAAGAAATTTTTGTTGGATCATTTGCTGTGAAAGAAACCACTCTTTCTCGTAGCAAATCCTCTTTTTTAATCTATTTAAAGAGGGAATCAACCCTTAATACCACACACCAAGGGATAATATCAATAATGTCACCCAGTAGTACTTAATTGATAGAATGTTGTTCCAAGACTACGTCAAATCACCGTCGCCGCAGAAATTCTTCCAGGAATTTCACTGCTGGAGAAACTTTTAACTGGAAGAATTTCTGCGGTGACGCTGATTTGAAGTAGTCTTGGAACAACGTTCTGTCAGTTAAGTACTACTGGGGGACATTATTGATATTATCTCTTGGTGTGTGGTATTAAGGATTGATTCCCTTTTTAAATAGATAAAAAAGGAGGATTTGCTACGAGAAAGAGTGGTTTCTTTCATGGCAAATGATCCAACAAAAATTTCTTTTGATTTATTAGTAATTTTGATTAGACATTAATTTATCCTTTTTAGTTTGTAGTAATAATCATATCCTGGCAATATCCCTGTTTCTATACTATTTCCTTTTTTAATTGATCTTGTTTTGTTTGATAGTTTTGTGTCAAATGTGTGCATATACAGTTCAAAACCATTTCACTGGCCACTTTTTTCAAGGATATATGGGACATTAAGGGTCTGAACTAAAAGGGTGCCAATAATGTTGACCACAACTAGTGGTGGCAGTATGGCAGCTGCAGGAGCATCATTGAACACTCTAACCAGAATCTGAGTCTGTGTTCTTGTTGTCTTTATTTATTTTATTTATTATTTTCTTCTATACCGCCCCTTCCAGAGATCAAGGGCGGTTTACAGGGAACAGTTTAACAATTTTTATATACTTTTACATGGAACAGTAATTTGTAACTATGTACAGATAACAATTGCATGCAGCTGTGTCAAAACTATTTACAAAGAACAATAATCAAATATTACAAGGAACAATAGACAACAAACATATATTACAATGGAACTTGTGTGCGTTTAGGAAGTTATTTACTTTTCTTACGTAATACATACGGGGAGCTAATAGCGGTGGTTTTGTTTGAGTTAGTCGCTTGCGGGTTCAGGAGGTTGGTGGGAGTGTTTCTGTGACTGCTGGGGGATGGCTCTTGGGCGGTAGGGGATTTCAAAATGCTCGGTGAAGAGGTGGGTTTTGAGTTCTTTTTGGAATAGATGAAGATCTTTCATCACACGTAGGGTTATTGGGAGTTCGTTCCAGAGGGTGGGGGCAGCAAATGAGAAGGCTCTGGAGCTTGTAGTTTTCTTTGTTTTTCTGAAGGTTTTGTCTATGTTGAGAGAATGGGTTGCGTTTTGTCTGCATGTTCTTGATTCTGATGGAGAATGAAGGAGGGTGGTCAGGTGGAGGGGGAGATATTGTTAAGAAGTTTGAAAGTTGTTAGGAGTATTTTATATTTTATTCGGCTATTTATAGGGAGCCAGTGTAGTTCTAGCAGTATGGGGGTCACGTGGTCAGTTAGACGCGCTTTTGATGTTACCTTGGCACAGATGTTCTGGGCTCTTTGTAATAAGTGTATTTAAGTGGCAAGCCAATTAGGAGACTATTACAATAGTCGAAGTGGAGGGTGATGAGTGTACCGACTACAGATCTAAAATCATGTGTGTCGAGGAGGGGTCTTAGGTGTTATATGGTCTTGAGCTTATAGAATACGGTTTTTACTGTCTTCCCACTAGAACATTTTTTAAAAATGTACTGTGCCTCTGTCCTGTTAATTTAGCAGTGCTTATGTACCGCTTTTCATTGGGTCAAAAGCGGTGTACATAGTAACATAGTATATGATGGCAGATAAAGACCAGTATAGTCCATCTAGTCTGCCCGGCAAGGCAGCAAGAGTAGGTGCACCTGATGCTCCGTGCAGGTCACCCCTCCCCATGCCTTTGTTTAGGGATGTACCCACCGTTCTGTGTAGGTCACCCCTATTTGTTGAGATATGAGATAGTTATGTTTATTTTGATTTTATCCTGTTGCGATAAAGGGATCCACTGTGTCCCATTTCATTTTGAATTCCGTTGCTGTATTTGCCCCCACCACTTCCATCGGGAGGGCATTCCAAGCATCCACCACCCTTTCAATGAAAACGTTTTTCATGACGTTGCCTTTCAGTTTACCCCCTTGCATCTTCATGATATGCTCTCTAGTTTTACAGCTTCCCCGTCTTTGGAAGAGGTTTGTTTGTTCATTAATTTAAGTATTTAAAGATCTGAATGATATCTCCCCTGTCCCTCCTTTCCTCCAGAGTGTATGTATTTAGGTCTTCAAGTCTCTTCTCATAACGTCTTCTGGCGCAGGCTCCAAATCATTTTGGTCGCCTTCATCTGAACCGTTTCCAGTCTTTTTATATCCTTTGCGAGATATGGTCTCCAAAACAGAATACAGTATTCCAAGTGGAGGCCTCATCAGCGCCTTGTACAGTGGCATTAGTACCTCTTCCTTTCTGTTGATAATTCCTCTTTGTATGCAACCCAACATCCTTCTGGCTTTTGCCACTGCCTTGTCAAACAATGTCGCCATCTTGAGATCCTCAGAAACAATCACTCAGAAATCCTTTTCCTGGTCCGTGCACACCAACTTCTCACCCCCTATTGCATACAATTCCCTTGGATTTCTGCTTTCCAAGAGGATGACACTGCACTTCTTCACATTAAGTCTTAACTGCCAAGCATTAGACCATTTTCTTCCAGCTTTTGTTGATCTTTCCTCATGTTATCCACTCCTTCAGGGGAGTCCACTCTGTTGCAGATTTTCGTGTCTTCTGCAAAAAGACAGACTTTTCCAGCAATATCACTCACAAATACATTGAACAATACCGATCCCAGGACCGAAACTTGGGGCACACCGCTAATCGCCTTCCTTTCATCTGAGTGAGTTCTATTTACCGACACCTTCTGTCGTCTGTCAGTCAACCAATTTTTGATCCTGTTCACCACCTTGGGACACATCCCCAAGCTGTTGAGTTTATTGATAAGCCACCGATGAGGAATAGTATCAAAGGCTTTGCTGAAATCTAGGTAGATCACATCCATCACATGCCCTTGATCAAGTTCTCTGGTCACTCAGTCAAAGAACTCCATCAGATTTGCTTGGCAAGATCATCCTTTGGTAAAACCATGTTGCCTCAGATCATGCAACCTGTTGGTTCCGAGAAAGTCCACTATTCACTTTTTCAGGAGCACCTCCATTACTTTTCCCACCACCGAGTAAGGCATACTGGCCTGTAGTTTGTCACTTCTTCCTTATTACCACTTTTGTGAGAAGTATTAAAAACATCCTTTAATGGCCCTGCAGGAACCTCTCTGAGCTCTTTCAGCATCTGGGATGTATCCCATCTCCAAGAACAAGCAGGAATGTAGTCTTCACATATGGGTATCGTCGGCACCGACGGAGCCTGCGTGGGAACGCTCCCCAGCGTCCAATAGGAATGCTTTTGGGAGCATCCCCTCAGCACATGCGCGCTGCCTTCCCGCCTTTCCAACTGTCCCTCTTTAGTTCTTCGTTTTCCGCGGAGCCGACAGGTCACCATACCCTGACACCTCAGAAAATTTCTTATTTAAACTTGTTTTCTAGTGGTTGCGCCTGCCTCCGCTCGACGCCTACCGGTACCGCCAGTTCTCTTTCCTTCTTTTCAAAAAAAAAAAAAAAAACTTTCTGAAATGTTTTGCTTCAGAAACTTTTCTTTTTGGTGCTAGGCACCATTTTGGGCATTAGGCCCCATTTTCCTTAAAAATGGAAAAACCAGCTAGTGGTTTTAAAAAATGTACTAAGTGTGGTGGTACCATTTCCGTCACCGACACCCATGACTGGTGCCTCAAATGTTTAGGGCCTGACCATTCTCCATCGGAGTGTTCCTCTTGTATAGGCATGACTAAAAGAGGAAGACAGAACTGGGCTGCAAAGCTCAGTACCCTCTTTTCTTCAGATGCGATGTCCGTTGCATCGACGTCTTCCAGAGCCTCATCTTCCTCCCATGGATCTCGGGTAACTAAAGAGCCGATCCTGAAATGGTAGATCTCCTTCTAAGCATCGAGAAGCCATTAGCATTGCCCTTGAGGAAACTACACTGGCAAAACAGCCCCGGCAGGAGGCTTCGTCCTCCAAAGCACCAATGGGGCTCCAGGATGTTCTCGAGGCTTCGACCTCGGCAGAACTACTGATCTCATGCTCAGGGGTTCTGGCCGCTTTTACCGGTACCGACACTCAGGCATTGGCAGCGTCGATAGACCAGATTTCGCGCTATCGAATGCAGTCTTGCAGCTCTCCTTACAGCTGCGGTACTGTTGACACCACTACCGACGGTTCAACGGGCACCGGTACCGATGCCGGCACCAGTACCGACGGTACCGGCTCTGGTGGGCATTCTACCCATGCTGACTTTTTCAGGCATCGACAGATCGGTACCAGACCAATTCGGTACCGATTTCGATCGATACCGATACCATGCTTTGCATGAACATCGGGATCGGAGATATTTTGAGTCTTCCAATGCTGAAGACTCAGATAACTCTGCCGGTACCAGAGTGCTTCTCCCGGAAGACTCCTCTTCTCCTCAACGCAGAATTCTCCTCCGGAGGACTTGTGTTTTCAGGATTTTATTTGTGATGTGGCCCGAGGCCTATCAATCACAGTAGCTCCTGAAAAAGACCCTAGAGCAAAGGAATTGGAAATCCTCCAATACCCTAAGGCTCCCAAGGAAGCAGCTACTCTGCCCATTCATGAAATTCTTCATGATTTGATGCTCAGAATGTGGGAAACACCTTTGACCACATATCCTCATTCTAGGAGTCTCGATACCATGTATCGAGTTCCACCATATCCTGGTTTTCAAAAGACTCAGCTGCCACACCATTCAGTGATAGTGGAATCAGCCATGCGTAGGATGAAAAGTGCAAAAAGACATGCATCCAATTCTCGAGGTCGTGAATGCAGGACTCTTTGACGCCTTTGGACGTCGAACATTTCAGGTTTCCATGCTTTCAGCTAGGATCAGCTCATATATTTTATATATGGGAATGTTCCTCAAGGAAGTCACAGGAGGCTTGGAGCTTATGAGCTCCCTTCTCCCTGATAACAAATGACAAGACTTCTTTACTCTTGTCAAGCATGCTCAAGACGTTTCCAAGTTTGTAAATCGTGCAGCCTTTGACTGCTTTGAATGCATCAGCAGAACTTCTGCTATTGCCATTGGTGCACGTCGAATTGCCTGGCTTCAGGCATCAGACTTGGAAATTTGGGTATAAGACAAATTAGGAAACATCCCTTGCACAGGAGAAAACCTCTTTGGCAAGAATTGGCAGGAAAGGGCTAATGAGATAGATGCTGACAATATCACTTTAGACAGATTGTCAAAATCTACAGCCACTCCAGCCAAAAAGAAACCCTATAAAAAAACCCTTTTTCAGTAAAAAGAGAGTTTTATCCGTCCTATACCCTGCAAGGGCAAGCTCAGGGTCAAATTGCCCAAAAGGGACAACAGCAACAATCCAGACAACAAAAGAAGCCAAAAGGCCTGAGAGCTCAACCAGCTCCACAGGCTCAACCCCATCAAGGGCTTTGACTCCTTCCTAGAGAGCTTAGCTTTCCTGCCTCTGAAGGGTCCAGAACCCCTAAACATTCCAGGCAGGTTGTGTCATTTTGTCAATAGATGGCACCAAATAACAGCAGAAAATTGGACTCTGTCCATTGTAGGGGAGGGGTACAAGCTTCATTTTCACAGCATGCCCCCTCCTACAATCGTAAGACAGTTCAATTCCCAAACCTCTGCAGACAATCTACTGGATCAAGAGGTCTCAGTACTCCTTGCTCGGGAAGCAATAGAGGAAGTACCCATTTTCCAACAGGGTACAGGGTTCTACTCCCCCTATTTTCTTATTCCAAAGAAAACAGGAGGACACAGACCCATTCTAGACCTCAGAGAATTGAACAAGTATCTGTTCCGAGAAAAGTTCAAAATGATTTCTCTGGGAACTCTTCTGCCATACCTTCAAAGTCAGGATTGACTTTGCTCTCTAGATCTAAAAGATGCATATACTCACATTCTGATCCATCCAGATCACAGGAAATTCTTACGATTCCTTTTCAAGGGAAAACATTTCCAATACAGGGTTCTTCCCTTTGGTCTGGCTTCGGCACTAAGAGTATTCACAAAATGCATGGTAGTAGTAGCTGCATTCCTGCGAACCCTAGGAATATTTGTCCTCCCTTACTTAGACAACTGGCTCATTCGATCCCCCACGGTTCCAGAGGCCAGCTCTGCACTGTCTCGCACAATGTGAATCCTACAGTACTTGGGATTGGTCATAAACCTCCCAAAATCCCAACTTGCTCCATCTCTGTCCCTGGAGTTCATAGGAGCTCGTTTAGATACCAGACAGTCAAGGGCTTTTCTCCCACAACCCCACTGTCTTCGAATAGTGCAACTAGCTTTTCAAGCAGCAGTGAAGTCCTCCCTAACTGCTCGAGAACTATTACAGCTATTGGGACATATGGCATCCACGGTTCATGTGGTTCCCTATGCTCGCCTTCATATGCGAGCAGCCCAGTGGACCCTATCCTCACAGTGGACACAGGCCACAGGACGTCTGTTGGACAAGATATCAAACTCACAATGACTGATCTTGTCCCTACATTAGTGGCAATCACTGGAAAATCTTCTAGTGGGGTCTCCTTTCCAGCAACCCCTATTTCAGGCCACCCTAACAGATGCATCACAGGTGGGATGGGGAGCACACCTGCACCATCTCTCTACCCAGGGTACCTGGACTCCACAGGAGGCTTATCTTCACATAAACCTCCTGGAACTCAGAGCAATCTATCTAGCTCTTCGAGTATTCCATGCCCAGCTCAGCTACAAGACAGTCCTAGTCCAAACAGACAATCAAGGTGCCATGTTCTATGTGAACAAGCAGGGCGGAACAGGCTCTCTGTCGTTATGCAACGAAGCTTTACGACTATAAGCCCTCGCCAGAGAGCATCAAATTCACCTTCTCGTGGTATATCTTCCAGGCACTCAAAACCTTTGGGCAGACAAACTCAGCCGAGTACTGCTGCCTCACGAATGGTCTCTCCACCTATACCAGATGGCTAAGATATTTCAGATCTGGCGAACCCCAGACATAGACCTATTTGCAAGTCCACTGAATGCCAAACTTCCCCGATTCTGTTCCAGAATTGCGACTCTAAATTGCCAGGCAAAGGGACACTTTCCTCCTTCACTGGGGTCAGGACTTCCTCTATGCCTTCCCGCCCATTCCCATCATCCCCAAAACACTTTTCAAGCTTCAGAGAGACAGAGGTCATATGATCCTCATAGCACCACGGTGGCCACGACAGACATGGTATCCCCTGCTTCTACATCTCTTTCAAGTTGCACCTCTGGAGTTAGGGTGTTCCCCGGACCTTCTCTCCCAAGAGAACGGGATGCTGTGGCACCCGAATCCCCAATCTCTGCATCTCAGGCTTGATTGCTGAAAGCCTAGACCTGCAGGATCTTAACCTTTCCCAACAGGTACAGGAGATCCTTCAGGCTTCTAGAAAACCTTCCACAAGACGTTCTTAACACCTTTAAGTGGAAACGTTTTACTATATGGTGTTCTCAAAAGGGCTTAAACCCCCTTGTGATACCTTTGGAATTGGTACTGGAGTACCTATTTCATTTATCAAATTCTGGTTTAAAGACCAATTCAGTAAGAGTCCATCTTAGTATAATTGCAGCTTTCTATAAGCCTCTAAATGGACAACCAATTTCCTCTCATCCACTCATAGCAAGATTTATGAGAGGTCTTCTCTTAACAAAGCCTCCCTTCAGGCCACCACCGGTGGCAGGGAATTAAATCGAGTTCTCAGACATCTCATGAAACCGCCCTTTGAACCTTTAGCCACAACAACCCTAAAGCTTTGTGATTAGAAAGATGACCTTCCAAGACAAATCACCTCTGCACGTCGCATTAGTGAATTGCAAGCTTTAGTGGCTGATCCCCCTTATGCAAGGTTTCACCATGATAAGGTGGTTCTCAGAGCTCATCCACACTTTATGCCAAAGGTGGTTTCGCCTTTTCATTTACATCAATCGATTTACCTTCCTCTATTCTTCCCGAGGCCTTATGCCTCTAATGCAGAAAAGAACCTTCATATTGTGGACTGTAAAAGAGCCTTGGCTTTTTACCTACAAAGAACACAGCAACTCAGAAAGTCTTCTCAACTTCTTGTTGCTTTTGATTCTAGTCATTTGGGACTTCCAGTCTCCAAAAGAACTCTATCTAAATGGATTGCACAATGCATATCCTTTACTTATGAGAGTAAGGGTCTTCCTCTCCAAGGCCATGTCACAGCACATAATGTGAGAGCCATGGCAGCCTCTACGGCTAACCTTCACTCTGTGTCTATCGATGACATCTGTCGAGCAGCCACCTGGGCTTCGGTGCATACCTTTACAGCCCACTACTGCCTAGATGCAATCGGGGCAGAGCAATACCTTTAAAAAGAAGGCGCCATAGGGCGCGAATTCCTCTTTGGGCAGCCCTCCATCCTCCACGCAGGCTCAGCTCTCCCGGGGAGGGATCGAGCCGCCAGAGCCTGAGGCCACACAGCAACGTACTCTGCCCAATCGGGGCAGAGCAATACCTTTAAAAAGAAGGCGCCATCAGGCACGAATTCCTCTTTGGGCAGCCCTCCATCCTCCACGCAGGCTCAGCTCTCCCGGGGAGGGATCGAGCCGCCAGAGCCTGAGGCCACACAGCAACGTGCTCTGCCCAATCGGGGCAGAGCAATACCTTTAAAAGGAAGGTGCCATCGGGCGCGCCCGCACCTGGCGGGCCTGCGCCTGAGGGCCTCGCCAGAGGGCCCTTGGGCGGGGACCACTATTAGGACTTTCCACTGTGAAGCTGGAAACTAAATGCTGAAGATTTTGCCAGAACCTAAATTGAGCCCAACAGTGCGACCGATTACATCCTAAGTGCACTCACCATCACAACAGATGAAAAACAACCAACAACAGAACATACCGAACAGCAGAGCTTAACGCCCATTGAAAGAAACAGCTAGCACCACAGCACAGTACAAAGAATCTGAGAACGGACATTGCAACACCAGAACAAGGACAACCCAGTTACACTCATAAAAAACTGTAAGTTCCAAGACTAAGCTAAGAATATACAATAGCTGCCTATAGACAATCTAGTATCAACAGTATACTGCTCAGCTATTTAACACTATTAGTTCACAATCTAATAACCTGTGGACACTTTTAGAGAGTCTGTTAGCTGCTGCACAAAAGCGCTATAACTGATTTGTCAGTGTGTTCAAATACAACCGAGTTTGTTTTAAACACTACAGAGATGTTATAAACTTATTATATCTAAAAGCACATGCTCCTTATATGGTGTATTACCTTTAGCTTACTGCACCGTAAGACCCTAATGCATGTATATCAACCGTAGGCCTACACAACGTACCTTTTAGACCAATGCTGATATTATCAATTCTAAAAGCACAAGTTTTTATTTCAAATCATTTTTATTGGTATTTTAGCACACAAGGAAATGGGACACCAATAGAAAAGTCATAGTCACAAGCAATCGTAAACAACCAAAGTCCCTTCCCCTATTAACATAAGCAGGGAACGGTAAACGTAAACAACTAAGATACCATACAGATGAACCCACAACCTAAACCTCATTAAGAAATACAAAGAGATGGTATATAGAGAGATGAAAATACAGGCCCACAAAAGAAAGCAATAACAGAGACATTGGGGCCTAAGCCCCAAAATATCCCTAGGCTAGAACAAGTCTCAGGGGAAACCATCACCACAAAAGTCCCTTTGTACATAGTGCTAATGCAACCCCTCCTCCCATCCAAGCACGAATCTATCCCAAGCATTCAAAATATCCAACAGTAGGAACAGCAATGGCAGTGGTGGAAAGTTACAGCGGTGGGGCTTCAACAAGGTGTAGGTAAGAAAGACAGTAGACAGTGGGTATAAAGAGAGCATCATATATCAGAAGTCATATAGCAGGGGAAAAGCATAACCCCCCACCACAACACAAACCGCACCCGCACTCCTTCAGAGCCGGCTGCTGCAGGAAACACGGGTACCGAGGTAGATCATTGTGGCTTAAACCTCTCCAAGAGGCATGAAACCCCCATCAAACATTTAACATACCCCCCCGCTCCCTAGGGGACAAATGAGAAATCATAGGAGACCATATCTCCAAAAACCCCTCCCAGCTTTTACCCCCTCTTTGTTGCGCAGTCAGCTTTTCCATACACATCAGATCAATCATAGAGTTCTCCCAAAACGCCAGGCAAGGAGGGGATGGAGCCACCCAATGCGTCAACAAGACCTTTTTTACCAACAAGAAGCCTCGCTCAAGCAGGGCTCTGTGCCAAAGAGGGAAATGCTCAAAATCCAAATCCCAATTATGAAATAGACAGACCTCTCTCTGCATGGCACACCCCAACCCTGTCCACCCTCGCAACTTAGCACATGCCTGTAGCCATACATCACGCACCCTTGGACATCCCCAAAACTTATGTGTAAGGGAGCCTACTCCTCGTCCACACCACGCACAAATGGCAGACAACTGTAAACCAACCCGACATGCCCATTTATCATTAGTATAGGCACGCCACAAGAATTTGTACTGCATCTCCTGCAAATAGACCCACACCGGTCCCTTCGATATTCTCTCGAAGGCCGTCTGCAATATCTCCGCCGTCATTTCCTCCACTCCATCTCCCTGCCACCGATACACAAGGTCAGTGAGAAACATATTCCCCCCCGACGGCCGAAGCACTCGTCGAGATATCTCGTCCCCCGGGAGGTGCTCCTCTACCTTTTCCAAAACTACGCGGGGGGGGGGGGGGTGGGAGGGGGGGACCCGGAGGCCATCCAAGGCCATCCAAGGCCCCCGCCACGCAGCAACTGCAGCCAGATAATATCGGACTTGCAAGTATCCATAAAAATCATGCGGACATATATGGTAACGACGCTGCACCTGCTGAAAACTATCCAGTACCCCGTCCGCGCTTGAATATAGGTCTCCTAAACACACGAGCCCCTTACCAGCCCAATCAGAGAATATATTCCGCGGCGAAAACCCAGGGTCAAAATCAGGATTACCCACCAAAGGCAGCAGGGGTGACCGACGCCAATCCCAACCAAATCTCTGACATAGCACTTTCCAAGCAGCACGCAAGGCCCCCAAATAACTCCCTCCCACTCCAGCCTTTATCACCGAAGACAATTGACCGGCATGCAAAATATATAGACTGTGGTATGGCGCTGTCGCTTCTGCCAGCTGCCGAACCGGGGCGCACCCCCTGTCCCCCTCCACCAGGGCCCTAATATGCCGTGCTAGATACCTCAGATTGTAATTGCATAGCGAAGGCATCTCCAAACCCCCCTCCTCTCGCCTACTCAGTAAGGCCCTCGGGTACCCGAGCTCTACGACCGCCCCATAAAAACCCTCGTAGACAACCTTCTAGACGCTTCCAATCTTTATCCAAAATCCATAAAGGCAATATACGTAACACGTACAGCCATCTAGGAAATTCCACCATAACAAACAGCGCAATCCGCCCCCTCAAGGACAGAGGCAGATTACGCCAACTCGACAAAGTTTTAATGCTCCTAGCTATCAGCCCAGGGATATTAGCACGGTAAAGGTGTTCAGGCCGAGCAGGTAGCTGTATCCCTAGATATTTAATCTCCCCCTCTGCCCACACCAACGGAAAAGCCCCATCTCCAGGAACAAGCAGGAATAAGTCCTCACATATGGGTACGTCGGTACCGACGGAGCCCGCGCGGGAAAGCTCCCCAGCTTCCCAGAAGGAAAGCTTTTGGGGCCTCCCACTGCGCATGCGCGCTGCCTTCCCGCCTTCCTTACCAACTCTCTTCAGTTCTTCTTTTTCCGCGGAGCCAGCAGGTCGTGTTCCTGTCACCGCTGAAGAAGTTATTTTAATTTGTTTCTTTGGCCACGTGTCTGCCTTCCCCGATTCCGGACCGGTACCGCCGGTCTTTTTTCCTTTATTTCTTTAAAAAAAAAAAAAAAAAAAATCTTATTTTTTCCCCACTTGGTGTGTTTCTTCTGTGAGGCCTCTAGGCCTTCACAAATTCTCCCTCTTGGAGAAACCAGCCTCTGGTTTTAAAAAATGCACCAAGTGTAGCGGTACTATTTCAGTCACAGACACCCATGAATGGTGTCTTAAATGTTTGGGGCCTGACCATTCCATTCCGGATTGCCCATCCTGTTCTTTGATGTCTAAACGTGGCTTACAAAACCGGGCAGCCAAGTTTCACATGCTGTTTTCTACAGATACTCCAGCATCGACATCTTCCAGGTCTTCCTCTCCTGATGGATCTCAGGTAACCAAACATTCCTCTGGCAGGTCCTCAAAGGGCAAATCTCCCTCTAAGTATCGAGATACCCCCGGGCTTGACCCTCTGGACCCTGCCCCAGCCAAACAACCCCGGCGGGAAGCTCCGGCTTCCAAAGCTCCTCCTATGGGTTACAGGTTGACATCGATGGCACGGCCTCGACCGATCACCTGTTAGACTGTTCTGGGGTACCGGCTCAATCATCTGGTACCGTACCGACATCCAGACAGTCGTGGCGTCTATGGATCATACAGTTCAATCCATGCAGCAGGCCATTTTGGCTTTTATTAAGGCTGCGACGCCCTCGGTACCGCACCCAGCGGTACCGACTCCGGTTCTGGTACCACAACCGATACCGGTACCCAGGGCATCCACATCGACCAGGATACTGATTCCGATTCCCGGTTCCGGGGTTTTTCCCGATACCGATCCGGTTCCGGGTACCCCCGATGTCGATACCGGTCGATACGCTTATCGATCCCTGGAAGCAAACAGACGCTACTTCGAGTCTTCTGATGATTCTGATTCATCAGATGACTCTGCTGATGTATCCCTTACTCTACCTGAGGAGCCCTCTTCTCCAAAGAGGAGAATGTCTCCTCCAGAGGATTTATCCTTTCAAGACTTCATCATTGAAGTAGCTAAAGGTCTTTCTATTTCAGTATCCTCTGAAAAAGAACCTAGAGCAAAAAAGTTAGACATTTTAGGATACTCTAAGGTTCCCAAAGAGGCAGTCACCTTGCCCATCCATGAAATTCTTCAAGAACACATGATGGACTTATGGGAGACTCCTCTCACCCTATCTCCACATTCTCGTCGTTTGGACACCATGTATCGTGTCCCCCCTTCTCCTGGTTTTCAAAAAACTCAGCTCCCTCACCATTCTATTGTGGTGCAGTCAGCTATGAAAAGGATTAAGAGTACCAAAAGACACTCTTCTACTCCTCCAGGAAGAGAATGTAGGACTTTGGATGCTTTTGGTAGAAAAATCTTCCAAGCAAGTATGCTTATTGCCAGAATCAATTCATACAGCCTCTATATGGGCATGTTTCTGAAGGAGATTGCATTGAAAATACGCCATTTTCTCCCCTTTATCCCAGAGGATAGAAAGGAGGAGTTCCTTCTTTTGCTAAAGCATACCTAAGATATTTCAAAGTTCTCCAACAGAGCAGCCTTTGACTCCTTTGAGGGTGCTAGCAGAGCCTCAGGTATTGCCATAGCGGCTTGCAGTATTGCTTGGCTCCAGGCCTCTGACCTAGAACCCTGGGTCCAGGATGGGTTGGGAAATCTGCCCTGTACAGGTGAGAATCTGTTTGGTAAGGAGTGGCAAATCAAAGCCACTCAAATGGATGCAGAAAATGCTGCTTTAGATAGACTTTCTAAGTCTACCTCTACCCCTGTCAAGAAAAAATCTTTCAAAAAGCCTTTCTACAAGAAGGCCAGATTTGCCACAAATACTGGCCAACAATCTTCTGCAGCTCGCTTTGCTCCTAAGCGTCAGCCTAAACAGGCCAGGGCAAAACCGGCAGGGGCTGCTACAGCACAGCAGTCCCAACCCTCTCGGGGTTTTTGACTTAAAACTAGAGAACTTAACCTTTCTGGCTCTAAAACATCCAGAACCTCTCACCGTTCCAGGAAGGTTAACTCATTTTGCTTCCAGATGGGAGCAAATCACTTCAGAACAATGGACCCTCTCTATCATCAGAGAGGGCTACAAACTACATTTCTCCAGCCTTCCTTCCCATACCATGGTGAGATGTTTCAATTCTCCCCATCTCTCCTAGACCTGATGGGTCAGGAGGTGACCACTCTTTTCGCCCAAAGGGCAATAGAAGAAGTTCCTCTTCTTCAACAGGGGTCAGGTTTTTACTCCCCTTATTTTCTCATTCCCAAGAAAACAGGGGGGGTACAGACCCATTCTGGATCTCAGAGAATTGAACAAATTCCTATGCAAGGAGAAATTCAAGATGCTTTCTCTAGGTACTCTCCTTCCATACCTACAGAGTCAGGATTGGCTTTGTTCTCTAGAACTCAAGGATGCGTACACACATATAATCATCCATCCATCCCACAGAAAATTCCTACGATTTCTGTTCCAGGGAAAATATTTCCAATACAGAGTACGTCCCTTCGGTCTAGCCTCTGCTCCAAGGGTATTTACCAAATGCATGGCCATAGTAGCTGCATTTCTACGCGCCCTGGGAATTTTTGTCTTCCCATACCTGGACGACTGGCTCATCCGAGCTCCATCTCAGTCCCAGGCTCAGACTTCCCTGGATTGCACCAGGCGCATTCTGCAATATCTGGGACTTGTGATCAATCTGCCAAAGTCCCAACTCACCCCTACTCAATCCCTGGAATTCATAGGGGCCTGGTTGGATACCACCACTGCAAGGGCCTATCTGCCTCAGGCCCGTTGCCAACGTCTAGTGCACTTGGCCTCTCAGACTCAGTCCAGAAGCCACTTGACTGCCAGAGAGATGTTACAACTATTAGGCCACATGGCCTCCACAGTGCATGTGGTGCCTTATGCTCGCCTACATATGAGAGCAGCTCAATGGACTTTATCCACCCAGTAGACTCAAGCATCAGGAGCTCTCTCAGACCAAATCGCAAACTCCAAACGTCTTTTGGTCTCTCCAATGGTGGATGTCCACTCAAAATCTGTTGTTGGGGGCCCCCTTTCAACCATTGTTGCCCCAAGCAACCCTCACAACAGATGCCTCCCAAACAGGTTGGGGAGCTCATCTTCAAGATCTCTCCACTCAGGGCACTTGGTCTCCACAGGAGACCACCCTTCATATCAACCACTTGGAACTTCAAGCAATCTTTCTGGCTCTCAGAGTTTTTCATACCCTCCTCAGCAACATGACAGTCCTTATTCATACGGACAATCAAGTAGCCATGTTTTACATAAACAAACAAGGAGGGACTGGCTCTCTGTCGCTTTGCAACGAAGCTCTAAGATTATGGGCCTTCGCCAGAGAGCATCAAATCCATCTCCTGGCAGTATATCTTCCAGGAATCCAAAACTCTTGGGCAGACAGACTCAGTCGAGTTCTGCTTCCACACGAATGGTCCCTGCACATGGATCAGGTACTCAGAATCTTCCAGAAATGGGGAACCCCGGACATAGACCTCTTTGCAAGTCCGTGGAATGCCAAACTTCCCCGGTTCTGTTCCATAATTCCGTGTCAGGGAGTTCAGGCCAAGGATGCCTTCCTCCTTCATTGGGGTCAGGGCTTCCTGTATGCCTTTCCACACCCATTCCTTTGATTCCCAAGACTCTGTTCAAACTTCAAAGGGATCAAGGGTCCATGATCCTCATAGCTCCACGCTGGCCACGCCAAGTGTGGTACCCTCTACTTCTGCATCTCTCCCAAGCCCCCTCCCTGGACTTGGGAGCGGCTCCAGACCTTCTGTCTCAAGAGGAGGGGACTTTGTGGCACCCAAACCCCAAGTCCCTTCACCTCAGAGCTTGGTTACTGAAGGCCTAGACCTTCAACACTTCAATCTTTCGCAGCAAGTGAAGGATATCCTACATGCCTCTAGGAAACCTTCCACTAGGCGTTCTTACGCTTTTAAATGGAAAAGATTTTCCATTTGGTGTGCTCAAAAGGGTCTTAACCCTCTAGCACTCCCATTGAATTCTCTTTTGGAATATCTCCTGCATCTCTCCAATGCAGGACTCAAAACGAATTCAGTAAGAGTCCATTTGAGTGCTATTGCAGCATCCCTTAAGCCCATCAATGGACAACCTGTTTCCTCTCATCCTCTTATTGCAAGATTCATGAGAGGCCTAACCTTAACTAAACCTCCCATTCGACCTCCTCCGGTGGCATGGGACTTAAACTTGGTTCCAATGTTCCCTCTATTTTTCTGTAGGCTGTGTGCGCATAAAATATCAGCTGTGCAGCTTTTGAAGGAAGGTTAAATTTTTGTGCGGCACATAATGACACTCGGAGTTCTATACTTTAAAATTTGACTACACGTCAGAATACAGTATGTACACCACATTGATTGCACTAGATAATATTGTAGAACTTGTGAAAAACGTAAATACACAACCACTTTTAAATTTTAAGATGTCTGTGTTTTCTATCAGAATCAGAACCGTAATTTTTGTGCGCTCTGTTTATAAAGTAGGTGCGCTCGCTCGGCGAGGTGTGTGCGCGCGCACACGTGCACAGCATAGAGGGAACAGTGCTTGGTTCTTGGTCAGCTTATGAAGCCACCCTTTGAACCCTTAGCCACTACCTCCTTGAAATTTCTTTCCTGGAAGGTTATTTTTCTTATTGCAGTCACCTCAGCTCGCTGTATCAGTGAACTGCAAGCTCTAGTGGCTAATCCACCTTATACAAGGTTCCATCATGATAAGGTGGTCCTTAGGACCAATCCCCACTTTATGCCTAAAGTGGTCTCCCCTTTTCATTTTAATCAAGAGGTATATTTACCTGTCTTTTTTCCAGCTCCTCATGCATCCACTGCAGAGAGGAACCTTCATACTCTAGATTGTAAAAGAGCTCTTGCCTTTTACCTCCACAGGACACAGCAACATCGAAAGTCTTCTCAGATTTTTGTTGCTTTTGATCCTTCTCATTTAGGACTTCCAGTCTCCAAAAGAACACTCTTCAATTGGATTGTTCAGTGTATATCTTTTGCTTACCAGAGTAAGAACCTTTCTCTGGAAGGCCATGTCACCGCTCACAATGTGAGGGCCATGGCCACCTCTATGGCTCATCTAAACTCTGTGTCCATTGACCAGATCTGTCGAGCAGCCACCTGGGCCTCTGTTCATACCTTTACAGCCCATTACTGTTTGGACAAGGACTCCCGCCGGGATGCCTTGTTTGGTCAGGCTGTCCTCAGACACCTGTTCCATTCTTGATCAACTCCAGCCCACCTTCCCTGAATGGATGCCTGAGATCCATAGGAAGATGAGGAACCTTTCAGGGTCTCATACCCTTGAGGGGATCTCCCGGGCATCTTAGCTAGGGAGTCCCCATATGTGAGGACTTATTCCTGCTTGTTCCTGGAGATAGCACAGTTACTTACCTGTAACAGGTGATCTCTGGGAAAAGCAGGAATTAGTCCTCACAACCCACCCACCTCCCCTAGGAGTTGTATCTCTCTCTTTCCTTTCCTCTCTCTGTTGTCTTAGCTTTAAACTCGAACTGAGGAGAGTTGGTCAGGAAGGCGGGAAGGCAGCGCGCATGCGCAGTGGGAGGCCCCAAAAGCTTTCCTTCTGGGAAGCTGGGGAGCTTTCCCGCGCGGGCTCCGTCGGTACCGACGTACCCATATGTGAGGACTAATTCCTGCTGTTCCCAGAGATCACCTGTTACAGGTAAGTAACTGTGCTTTCCCACCCAGGCCGCACCTTACCCCCCACGTCCAGAACGACCGACTTCGTGGTATTAACTTTTAAGCCCAAAAATCCCCCATAGTCCTGTATCAACCGAAGTGCGCGCTCTAAAGACACGGGTAACTTCGTAAGACAGAGTAACATGTCATCAGCAAAAGAGCTAACTTTAAGATCTTCTCCTCCCATTCGTATACCAACAATTCCAGGATCATACTGCAGGGCCCGCAATAGCGGTTCCAGGGCAAGCACAAAAAGAAGCACAAGTTTTTAATATGGTGTCTGACCACCTGTTTGAATGCACGGTATACATCTAATGTATGTATCTCAAATGCAATCTTACAACGATCTAAAGACACCTACCTAGGTATAATCACTTCATATTACTTTCCTCAACATAAATTTACTAGGAAATAAATACATGCCAAGGCCTAGTTCACTCTTCTTACCACTATCGGACTAACCCATTTATAAGACACAAAACAAACGCCTAAAGCAACACAACCCCAATTCTAGTTAAAATCAACAAAATAACACACACATTTAGACGCAAACACCATTCCCAGAATCTACACAAATCACTTACTACATTGCAAGCACAGGTGAGAATCCCTAGCAAACAAGAAAAGACAAATACTCCCACAGGCCTGAAGTCAGTGAAAATGCCTCTCTCAACAACCTTTTGCTTTAAAATAATAAGCATCTGCTCCATAATAACCTTAATTGCTCTCACCAGCAGCCTAAATAATAAACACTACAGACCAATTCCAATAATACAAAGATTAAACCGAAATGATGCTGCCTCTGTACCACTTAACATAGGATATAACGCCAAAGCAAATCCCCATAGATTAATACATATAAAACCATCCCCAGAACCTCAAACGAACCCACAACACTCTACAAAAAAAACACAACTCCTTATCATGTTATCTAATAAATGCAAGATCAATGAAAAACAAACTCCCCATTTTCACTGACCTACTAAATGATCAAAAACCGGACATAGTTTGTGTAACTGAAACCTGGCTAGCTGACACTGATCTTGTTTACATAAATCAATTGAAAACTAATGAATATGAGATTTTTCATACCCACAGAAACCACAAAAGAGGTGGAGGGGTGCTCATCATAACGAAAAAATCACTAAAAGCAAGGCCACTAACTACTGCCAACACTAACAATATAGACACCCTCATCCTAAAAATCAATCACCTCAGAATATGCCATGGTCCCCCCCAATAGAGCAAGAAGAACATCAGCTGTAAACTTGCTAGCAATACCAAAGGCTTCAACAAAGTCCAACACGAACACCACAAACAGGGCATTCAGTTTTTATGTACCAAAATGCTGGAACACCCTACCCCCCGACATTAGAGCCATTACCAATCTATATCAGTTCAGAAAGGCTCTCAAAACATACCTTTTCCGCCAATATTTCCCAGACAGCAACTGAACCAGATATCCCCTCCAAGAAATAACCCAATCTAGAAATGCCCGCACACTGCAGTGTAGATAGATTATGTATATAGTTAACCCAGTTATCCAAGTTTGTACTCCTGTTCAATGTAAAACCTGACAGTTTGTCGTAATGGTCGTTTTGTTATGATGTAAACCGCGCTGATTCTAAATAGCGCGGTATATAAGAAACTGTAATAAATAAATAAATAATAAAATAGTGTACAGACCACCTGATCAAAGCTCAGAAAACACGGACTCACTAATTGAATTACTGGGATCATCTACAGACGCAAACCCAGTAATGCTTATGGATGACTTTAACCTCCCTTCACTACCTAACACACAGTCAACCCCCTTCCTAGAATCTATAACTGACATGGACTTCTACCAGATCATTAATACAAAAACTCACAACAAAGGAGGAACACTAGACCTTGTCTTCCTACCGGGAGCAATCCATAAACTTTTTAACACGGCATCACTTGAGTGCACACCAGTTCCACGGTCAGACCACCACCTCATAAAATTTAACATCACCTACACAGATGCTACTCATAACAGTAGATCACAACAGTCCCCAACCACCAGATTCAAGAAATTCAATGAGGAAGAATTTCTTGACCAAATAATACCCTACCTTTCCCTCACACCAACTGACTTTGATGAAGCAGTAGAAAATTGGCACAAAATAATCACCAATGCTGCAACACACAAAATAAACCCTAAATTTCTAATCAACAAAAATAACAGATCTAAAAGCAGAGATGCCCCATGGTTCAACAACACTCTAAAATTAATGAAAAGAGCTCTGCGGAAAATAGAACAGAAATAGCGAAGAACAAAATCCACAACAAACTGAGACCTATTCTAACCACCTTAAAAAATTCAAAGAGGCGACAAAGTGCAAAGAAAAACTACCACTCCGTCATACTAATTCCATAAACAGACCAAGAGAACTATTTACCATTGTACAAAATCTAACAAACAAAACATATAATTCAAGCGAAACCATCACTGATATATCACCACAGACATTAGCCCATTATTACATGAACAAAACAAAACAAGCACCCTAGAAAAACATACTATGATCAAACAAACAATTGGTCAGACTTCCACCTAATATCCAAAGACACACTAAAGAATATAATCTCAAACCTTATTACAACAACTTCCTATTTAGACCCATGCCCAGTAAACTGGATAAAGAAAACTCTACCAATTCTCTCCTCTTTCATACTACCTATGATTAACCTTTCGTTACAACAAGGGTACTTACCTCCAGCCCTTAAACATGCACAAATATGTCCAACACTCAAAAATGGTATCCTTGACAAAACTTCACCCAATGCTTATAGACCTATATCGAGCATACCCTTCATGGCCAAACTAATTGAAAAAGTAATCCAAATCCACACTCAAGATTACATTGATACCTCTGCCCCTCTTGATGAACAGCAATATGGCTTCCGCCCCTACCACGGAGTAGAAACGCTACTTACAGTACTACTAGACATACTTGTTAGAGGAATTGATGACCCTAAACAAGCATTTATTCTACTATTTCTAGACATCTCTGCAGCATTTGACAGTGTAAAGCCACACAATAATGCTAAACAGACTCAGACAAATAGGAATAAACTCAATAGTTCATAAATGGTTTACTTCATACTTAAGCAATAGAACTCAAACAGTAAGAATCAATACCCAAACATCTAATACATACAAACAGGAACTAGCCTCCCACAAGGATCTGCTCTATCGGCACTGCTTTTCAATATTTATCTCCAACCTGTCTAACATCTTTAAACGGTTCAACGTCCACTACCATATCTATGCGGACGATATAATGCTATACATTCCATTCAGGATCCCTAACCCACCTATGCAATTAATAACTGAGTGCTTCAATGAACTCACAACATGGCTAAAAGAACACAATTTACGCATCAATTACTCAAAAACAGACATCCTATTTGTAACAAAAAATCATACCTACATTCCCCCATCATCTATTACACTACAGAATCACGAGATCAAAACAAAAAATGAGGTGAAGTATCTAGGCGTGATTCTAGATAAGAACCTCAGTATGGATTCCCACATCAGAAATACAACAAAAAAAAATCCACTACAAGCTTACGATACTTAAACTACGCCCACTGGTACATTTACATGACTTCATGAGCATAATACAAGCAATCATCACACCTCACTTTGACTTTGCAAACACAGGACTCCAAGGTATAACAAAACAGAATCTTAAAAAACTTCAGCTGGCGCAAAATGTAGCTGCCAGAACCATCATGAAGTTTCGTACATTCGAACATATAACGCCCATACTAGCTAACTTACACTGGCTACCAATCTACTGCAGGATAAATTACAAAATCCTAATAACCACATTCAAAGCAATAAACAAACTGGCACCACCGATACTGAGCAAGCTAATTAATAAGGAAACACCAAAAATCTCCCAAAGGAGAGGTAATACAAACAAAATTATGATTCCGAAAGACTTTACAAAAGCCAAAAAGTCAACTAACAACAAGGCATTTTCTCATTCGGCCCCTATTCTCTGGAATGCACTACCTGAAGAAATCAGAATCCTAACCGATATCAACACATCTATTTATGACACACTATGGCGTACAGACAAATTCCATTACCCTTACTGACAAAGGATAATAGAAGACAATTTAACTGTCAAACTATGAAAGACTTAACATAATTAACTGCAACTAAAGAAACACTAATTCAATTTCTCTAATCACCGTAACAATAATGCTAGCATAAGCTGGCCAGACTGCCAAATGCCCCGTAATGCATATAGTTTAAATACAATATATCAGATGTTATGTACGTTGTTGCTAAGCTCTGTGCAAAAGTTGCTATGCACACCGTAGTTAGACCATTGGTAATAGTTAATAGTTCTAGTTCAATGTATTAAGGCCTATACCCACTGTATAAAGTTTTTTGATGATTCATGTAAGAACAGGTTTTAAAATTGTTCACTGATTCTTTACATTGTCCTTTGTAAACCGTACCTGATCCATGGGAAGGTGCGGTATATAAGTGTTTGTTAAATAAATAAATAAATAAAATAAAAATAGATAAAGCCTCCCGTCGGGATGCCTTCTTTGGCCAGGCTGTTATTCAACATCTCTTTCAGACTTAATTCAACTCCTACCCACCAACCCTGGTAGGATGCCAGAGATCCATTGGAGGAAGCATGGCCCACCTCACTATAGGTGGCAACTTCTTGGGGCCATCTCCCCGGCATCTTCAGCTAGGGAGTCCCCATATGTGAAGACTACATTCCTGCTTGTTCCTGGAGATAGCGTAGTTACTAACCTGTAATAGGTGATCTCTGGGAACAGCAGGAATTTAGTCTTCACAACCCACCCACCTCCCCAAGGAGTTGTCTCTCTATCTCTGTCTCTTTCCTCTCTCCCTCTATCCTTTCAGCTACAAATGTAACTGAAGAGGGACAGTTGGAAAGGCAAGAAGGCAGCATGCATGTGCTGAGGGATGCTCCCAAAAGCGTTCCTATTGGACACTGGGGAGCGTTCCCGTGCAGGCTCCGTCGGTGCCGACGATACTCATATGTGAAGACTAAATTCCTGCTGTTCCTGGAGATCACTTGTTACAGGTGAGCAACTACGCTATCTGGTTCCATGGCCTTGTCCACTTTCAGTTTTGAAAGCTGTTCTAGCACATCATCTGTGTATGGTGTGGTATCTACTCCATTCCCATTTGTATATTTGTCTATCACAGGTGGTCCTTTTCCAGGATTTTCTTTAGTAAAAACAGATCAGAAGTATTTGTTAGCATTTTTGCTTTTTTCGGTGTCACTTTCCACAAATCTTTTCCTGGCACTTTTGAATCCTTCAATTCCACCTCTGATTTTCCTCCTCTCCCGGATATACCTGAAAAAGGTTTTGTTGCCACACTTCAGATCTTTAGCCATCTTTTCTTCTGCCCTTGACTTTGCTATCCTTATTTTTTGTCTCTCTTAGTTTTATCCTGTATTCTTTTCTGTATACCTCTGTTTGCAAACTTCTGAATTTTGTGAAAACTGTGTTTTTTGCCTTTATTTGTGCAGCCACTTCTTTGGAGAACCAAATAGGTTTCTTTATCCTCTTGTTTTTATTTACTTTCCTTACATATGTTTGTTGCCCCTTTTATTGCCTCCTTTAGTTTAGCCTATTGCAATTCAACTTCCCTTGTCCCCTCCCATCCTGCCGATTCCTCCTTCAGGTACTTGGCCATTTTACTGAAGTCAGTGTTTTTTGAAGACTAGGACTTTGAGCTTGCCGTGATTGGACTCCGCCTTTGCTTTTATCTCAAACCACACCGTGTGGTGATCTCTGCTGCTCACATGGGCACCCATGTGAATATTTGACATGCTCACTCCGTTGTTGAGTAGTAAATCCAGCATCGAGCTTTTCATAAGAACATAAGATATGCCATACTGGGTCAGACCAAGCCCAGTATCCTGTTTCCAACAGTGGCCAATCTAGGTCATACGTACCTAGCAGTTTCCCCAAAAGACACAGGTTCCACAAGTTTCCCTGGTTGGTTCTATCACAATTTTTTTACAGATTTGCAAAAAGAATACTCCAATCCACATTGGGTAGATTAAAGTCACCCAATATGATCACTTCCACATTCATGGCTATCTTTGCAATATGAATAATCAATTCACTGTTCATTTTTTCGGTTTGAGTTGTAGGCCTGTAGACTACCCAGTATGGATGACAGTGCCATCTCCTCTTTCCAGCACAATCCAGAGTGCTGCTGCTTTTCCCCACAAATCCTTCATTTCAGCAACTTTAATATGGCTTTTGACATATAGGGCTGCTCCTCCTCCTCCTTTTCTACCCTCTCTATCTCTTCTAAATAGATTATAGCCAGTTGTGGCTATTTTCCATTCATGCGACTGGTTAAACCATGTTTCTGTAATGGCTACAATGTCCAAGTCCATTTGCACTATTAGGGCTTCCAGGTCAGGAACTTTGTTGGCTAGGCTTCGAGCATTTGTGCTTATTGCCTTCTAGCATTTGTTGACTGGCTTGCCTGTATTTTGCATGGAATTTGTTCTTCACACCTCTTTCCACTTGCCATTGATGTGTGGCTGTTTCCAATGTTATGTTTTTGCTGGGAGTAACATCCTGAACTTGTCCTTCTCCATCTGTCACACCTTTCCCTAGTTTAAATGCCTGGCTCCACATACTGCCTGAATTTTTCACTTGGACTACATCTCTCTGTTGCAGGGAAAAGGATCCTATTATCACAGTATAATCTCTTCTTGATCCATCTATTTCCCCAGTTGCCTATATACCTAAATCCTTCTTGTTTGCGCCAGGTTTGGAGCCATGTATTAATGTTGTTTAGGCGATGCAGCCTTTCTGCCCCCTTACCATGAACAGATAGAACTTCTGAGAATGCTATAGTGTTAAAAGTGGGCTTGAGTTTCTTTCCCAAAGTCTGGAAGTTCCTTTGAACTGCAAAGGCACTGTTTCTAGCCAAGTCATTTGTACCCAAGTGGATGGCAACATCAGTTTTGGAGTGCTCACTTTCTGCACTAACTATACCAAGAATTTGGTTTGTATTCCTGGTGGCTGAAGAGCCTGGGAGGCATTTGACCATCTTCTCTCCTTTCAACTGTATTCCCAAGTTGGTGCCTTTGTTGATGGAATATCCAAGTAGTAGTAGTTTTTTGTTTTGTGATTTCTTTTTCTTCATATTTGGTGCATTTATCAGTAGATTGGGCATTGGCGCTCTCATTTAAGGGCACTTCAGTTTCCATGGATTGGGCACCCTCGTTATCCAAAGCAGAGAAGGCATTATGCAGGGATATCTCTTGATGTATAGGGTCTCTGTGTTACAGGTCGCAACTTACCAGAGCCCACTATGATCCATTTGTTTCTGGGTTGTTTGATTCTTTGTGGGAGCAGTGGTGGATTTTGTTTAGTTTGTTCCCTAGAAGAGGTGTGTTTAATTGCTGCTAATTCTTCCCATAGTAAAGTCAATTCTTTATGCATAGCAGCTAACTTGAGGCATATAGGGCAAGCTGTTGGTTTCCAAATGGTTCTTCTCAGAATGAAAGCACCACAGTTATTGCATTGAATACACGACATGCTAATTAAGACTGTTATAAAGCGGTTCTAGGATAAAGAGAAAAGGTGGGTGTAACATTTAATTAAAGGACAGATGTCAATGTATATGATGACATTTATTTATTTATTTAACATTTCTTATATACCGCGCTATTCATTATCAGTGTGGTGTACATTAGAACAGAAACCTTATACCGTGCAGTAGGACCGCATGGTATTTACATTGAACCGGATGTAGAACTTGGAGTTAACTGGGGAAACATATCTACATTTTATTTACAGTGAAGTCCATGTTACAGGCTAAAGTCTATTTAGGACTAATTGCACTGGCTGTCACTTATCTTGTCAGGTATGCCGTTGGAGGGCTCTAGGTGGTTGATGGTGATGCTCTTTAGTTGGATGTTATAGTTGGATTCTGGATAGTGTCTTATAAACAAGTGATGTTTCAGTGCTTTCCTGAATTGGGTCAGGCTGGTAATGACTCTCATTTCTGTAGGGAGGGCATTCCAGGCTCTGGGTGCGTAGATCGTGAAGGCCCTGTTGGAAGTTTTTTTCTTGCACGTTGTCATTTCTTTTGGAATTTTTAAGGTGTTCACCACTATAGATCTTCGGATTCTGTTTGGGGGTGCGATGTGGATCATTTCGCTAATGGATGTAGGGGGATGGCTGTTTAGGGCTTTGAAGGTCAGGACTAAGATTTTGTAGGTTAATCTGGCATGGATGGGTAGCCAGTGAAGATTCTTTAGGATTGGTGTGATGTGCTCTGACCTTGATGCCCCAATTAGGACTCTTGCGGCTGTGTTCATTGCTAATTGGAGCGGGTGGAGCGTTGACTGCGGGAGCCCATATAGTATAACATTAGCGTAATCAAAATGCGGGAGTACCAGGGCTTGGTAGATTGTTCTGAAATCACTGGGATCCAGTAGAGCTCGTAGCTGCCTGAGTGTCCGTATTTTGAAGTATATTGTTTTTACTGGGTTTTTTGTGTGTTTTCATATCTAGCCTTTGGTCTAGCATGATACCAAGGTATCGAATTGTGGATTTGGTTAACAGTTCTGCATTCTTGACTTTTAGTGTAGGTGTGTGTGGGGGGGGGGGGTGAATTCTGGGTTCCTCGTGAGGAAGAGGACATCTGTGTTATGGTTGATCTGAAGGTTTTGCGAGTACATCCAGTCCGCAACTGCATTAAAACATGAGGTTAGCGGGGAGACGTCTGGATGGTCGGTCGAAAATGGTATGTATAGAAGGATGTCATCTGCATATGCCAGACAGAGTACACCAAATGATCGGATCAGAGCACAGATGGGTTGCATGCCGATAGTGCATCAATGCCGATAGTGCTGATCCCTGGGGCACACCCTGATTTTGTAGGAATGGTTGAGATTGTGGTCCTCACATGTTGCCATCTGTTCGATAAATAGGATTTGCACCAGTTTAGGGCGATGCCTTGTAATCCCTTTTTCTCGAGACGTTGTATGAGTATTTCGTGGCTCACAGAGTCAAATGCTGCTGCGATATCCATAAAAATGAGGGCAAAGCCGTGTCGAACATTATCAATACCTGAGATTAAGGTGTTGAAGAGGGTGGCTAGGAGGGTCTCTATACCGTGTGTTTCCCTGAATCCGTGTTGGGCTGGGTCCAGTGGTGCTTCGGTGTCAGTATGGTGTTGAATTTGGCAAGGAACAACCTTTTCGATGATTTTGGCGAGAAGTGGTATGCTTGATATCGGCCTGTAGGATTCGACTTTTGCTGGGTCCATCTTGTTGCTTTTCAGTAGTGGTCTGATGGATGTGTTTTTTAGTTTTTGTGGAAAGGATCCCGTAGAGAGTGATAGATTCAGGATTTTACTCAGGAAAGGACTTAATTCACAACGCATTCCTTTTATCCAGAGTGCTGGACATGGGTCGCTAGGTGAAGTGGAGGCGTTGATGGAGGCGATGGCCTCTTATGTCTCTTTGTTTGAAATGGTGTTGAATTTGGCCAGTATAGATGATGGTGGTGGCTTGTGGGTAAGGGTGCAATCTGCGGAGTTTGTGCTCTTGTCGGTCAGGATCATTTTCGACTATAGGTAGTCAGAGTATGCCTGCGGGTGCGGCATGTATGGTTGGTCTGATGTTGGCTCTTTTGCTAGTGTCTTTACAATGTTGAATAGGTAGTGTGGCTTGTTTATTGAGCGTTTCAGGAGGTTTGTGTGGAATTGCCGCCTCCTCTCGGCTATTTCATCATGATGTTTTTCCAGAAATGAGTTATACTCGCTATGCGCTTCGGGGGAGCGTGAATGGCGCCATTGCCTCTCAAGTTTGCGTAGATGGAGGAGCGATGCACGGAGCTCTTCAGAGTACCATGCTGCGTGTTCTCGTTTTCTGGGTTTTTTGTTCGTGACTGTGTAGTGAGAAATGGAGTTGAAGCTGTTGTCCCAATTATTGATCATTTCGTCCAAGTCATAGGCTGAATTGTCAAGGCATGGAAGGGCTTTCTCAAGTATTTCTTCTTTGACAAAGGGTCTAAATCTTCTCATTGGTATTTTTGGGGAGGTAGTAGCATTGTTGGGCTTCGGGATGTGCTGTTTGGTGGGCATTTGGAATCTAAGTAGGCTGTGATCAGACCAAGGTACTGGTGTTATGGTTAATGCAGGGTCGTGAGTTTCTTCTAATGCCGTTTGTGAAGCAAAAATCAGGTCAAGTTTGTTTCCCTTCATGTGTGTAGGTGCATTTACTAGTTGTTTTTATCCCAGCTCGTCAAGTGCTTCAAGGAAGGTGGTGGCCTGGGTTTCCTGCAGGGGTAGGTAGGTTGAAGTCGCCTAGTAGCCAATTTGGGGATCGTGGTTTGTGCAGCAGGCTAGGTTGATTATTGTGGAAAGGTCATCTGGTGATGATGTTGGGGCTCTGTATAGCAAGTTGATTGCACAGTGGTTGCTTTCTATGGTGATTGTGTCTAGGTGAGCTGTGCTAGTAGCGTTGTTCAATTGGAATTGTAGTTCGGTTTTTGCGAGGATGAGTGCTCCGCCTCCTCTCTGGCTGGTTCTATGGCAGGTGAAGAGTGAGAACTTGGGAGGTAGCATTTGGTTGAGCAGTACGTTGTCGCAGTCAGTTAGCCATGTCTCCGTGATCATCAGGATGTCCAGATCGTAGAGGGTTATCAGGTCAGTGACCACTGGCCATTTTGTGCGTATTGATCTGGCATTGACGAGGGCACATTTCAGTGGGTGTTGGTACTGGTGTTTTTCTGATTGAGATTTCTTGAGACGCTGTAGTGAGATGTGCATAGACGGGAGTGAAGTGTGCGATTAACTTCAGTTGTGGAGTGGTGAGGGTTTTCAGTCCATCTTTTTCCATCACTCCAGAGTATTGGGATAGGGTTGAGGGCTGAGTTAAAAGCATGAAATCCACTGGGGAGACAGGCGATGATGTAGATACTAGTCAAGGTTATAATTGGGTACATCTTCTAGGTTGTTCTTGTAGCAACTTGGTTAGGGTAGTAATAATGCTCGTGGGTGAGCGTGTGGCCTACTGGGTTAAGTTCGGCAGGACTTTCACCGATTGGTGGTTAAGGTTCTATATCTGGTGGTAGTTTCATTCATCAATTAAACAGGCACTTTGTCTAGAAGGTAGTTAAAGACAGCAGTTATGCAGACACAGTCAGCAGTTATGCAGGCACAGCAGTTATGATCAGCAGTTAAACGGATACGGTATCTAGTAAGTGATTGCGGTCATCAAATAAGCAAGCACATTGTCTAGTAAATGGTTATAGTCAGCAATTAGCTGGGTACACTTGTCTGGTCGACATTCGTGTTGACTATTATGGATATATGATGTTAGAGCAGGATAGACGTTATTTAGAATGTAACATACAGATAGGTGGTACGTTAGCTAATGGATGTAGAATGTCTATCTGGGCTTAGCAAAGTAGGATGTCTAGGAACAGTTAGGTAGCTAGACTAACAATGTAGGTAGCTAGATTAATGTACTATCAGAGCAGTTAGCTATAAAACAATGTACTATCAGAGCAGCTAGCTATAAAACAACATTATAAGTGTTTAGGATAGCGTGTGTGAGTTATCTGGTCATTCTAGGGTCTAGCTGGAGGTGTTGCCTTAGAGTTTCATGCTTTTTGGACCGGATAGTGTGTGGAATAGTACTTGCGTTTTAGACTCCTTAGGTTCAGGTTTCCGTTCCAAGTTGCTTCTGTATTTGCTCTGGTTGGAGCGGTGGATTACGCGGGCATGTGGCAGAGACTGTTTTCAATGTTGTAAGCTCACGGAGGTGTAAGGCGGGCGGTGATGATGGAGATCAGGCTAGACCTCAAGGGGGCATCAGGTTCTTGGTGGGTCAGGCAGGTTTGTGGGGGCTTGGTTGGCCTCACGCCATGGGCCCGCACCTAAAGGCCACGCCAAAGGGCCCTCAGGTGCGGGCGCGCCCTCCGGCGCTCCTTAAATCAGCCCCGGGCTGCCCCGATTGGGCAGCAGGAGCAGGCTGGGGGTGCCGGATGTGGCCTCGATGCTGCCGGTGGGCCTCTCCCTCCTGGGAGGGCTGCTGGGCTAGGCAATGCAACACTGGGGGTGGGTTGGGAAAGGGGTAGGGTGGGAGGGGAGGTTAAGTGTCCCTGGCCAGTAGACTTTATATGAACTGAGGGCACACTCAGATATTTGATTTAAAGGCTACACAAGGAATGTAGGCAGTCTGAATATTTCTAAAATCTTAGAGCCAACAGTTAAAATTTATATAAACACCCCCCCCCCCCAAAAAAAAAACCCCAGGCAATTGTAAAGTCTGAAAGCTTAGCTTTGTGTAGTCTCTTGGAGCTGTGATGACCAGAACTGGATCAGGTAACTTGGGCTGCAGAGTTGATAAAATTAATCACACCCTGTGAAAGCAGACTTGTAAAGCAATGGAAACTGAAATATTCAAACTGAAATCTTGCTTCCTTGTATCAGTTCACTATGCAAAGGACCCTGTAACCTTAAAATGTATACCTTTGCTGAAAATTTAAGTAGGAGACTTAAATAGAAGACCGGGTCTTTGCAAATCTAAAAGCAAATGTATACTTCAATTCCAAGTAGTTCCTTTACGTCCCTCTAGTCCCATCCCGGAATCTCTGGGTTCTGTATCTCCTCCAGCAGCTTTGGAGACTGAAACACGTCACTGTTCTGGCGACACTGTTATAAGTAGGCAAGGACTGCCTCTCCACTCCAGTTTGTCTCCAAGCAGCTGGAGGAAGGGATGAGCCTGGAGGTCAGGGCTCAGTAGGCGACAAATAAGCAGAAAATTGCTTTTAAATTATTTTCCTTTGAATTGAGTTTTATTTTAGTTTAGTTGGCTTGAGGGCTTTAGATTTTGGAAAAGAGAGAGAAAAGGACTGCAGAAGGCAAGCTGCCATTTCCTCCTCCTTTCCCCTCCTCCGCCCCCTCCTCCTCCTCCTCCGCCATGGCAGAAGGCCGGTTTGGGGGGAAGGTCCGGCGAGAAGAGTCTCCCTGCTCCCGATCCCGCGTTACTGGGTGAGGAGCAGGTGGCAGGCGCAGCCGGCGGCAGTTTTAATTGCCGAGAATCAGCGGGGCAGCGGGCCTCTCCGGTCTGGAGCTGAAGCCACAGTCTTGGCTGAGCTCCGGAGACAGATTGAGGCTTCCAGGAGCGGTGGCAGACTCCGGTAAGGCCTGGCTTTTCAAAATTTGCATCGGGGGTGTTAGCGGGGAGGCCGGAGAGCTGGAATCGAGCGGTCTAGGCAAACTTTAGTTGCAGGCCAGACCGCGTGGTTTTCACGTGGGAAGCGCGATCGGGGCCATTTTTTGAGTTTGATTTTTGCTCCACGGCCTCTCTAGAGTGGGAGGGGGGGGGGGGAGGGTCGCCATGCTGCTCTTCATTTCCTTTTTGTCTCCGTGGAGCGTGGTCAGACAGTGACGGCCAAATCTTGAAAAAAAAAAGGATTCATAGAAGTCAAATGGCTGTTTGGAGGGTCTCCCTCTAGACCTCGCTGCCTAGTGTGTGGCACCAGGCGAGAAGCAGTGTTGGACTCGGGGGTGTGCAGGGGCTGCACCCAGGAGGCTGCGTTGATGGAGAAGACGCTGGAAATGGGAACAGGAGGGCAGGCAGCGCTTCCCCAGGGACAGGAGGAAGGCTGGTCCCGTCTCCGGCCCCTTCGGAGCCGGTGGCAGGTCCGTCCACAGCACGGGAGCCGTCTCCTCTGCAGGGGCAGGGTCATACAAAAGGACCCGCCCTGGTGTCTCCATTTCTTTGTACTGTTGCAACAGGCATTATCCTTGCTGCAGCCTGGGATGGCTCCGGTTGGCGGGCAGGGGGAAAAGCGTCAGGGAAGCCCTGTACGGCCGGAGGAGTCGGTACCTCAGCGAAAAGGAGTAAGGTAGCGTGTGTCGAGAAGCCATCTGTGGCACCCTTGGAGGACGTGGATGCTGGGGACGGGGAGTTAAAGGATGATTCAGGAGAGGAGTTAGAGGAAGGGGAGCTACCGGAGTTGGAACAGCAGGCTAGAGTATTCAGGGTGTTTCGGTGAGAAGAGTTGCCCGTGCTGATTGTAGAGACCCTCAAGGCGTTGAACATGCCGGCGGCAGGGCCAGCAGCAGATGAGGCGTTAGAGGACCCGCTGTTGCAGGCCGTGCGGACGATGCAATGAGTTTTTCCCATTCACAGGGTCTTTAGGAATATGATTTAGGAGGAGTAGGATTTACCTGAGGTGGCCCTTAAGGGTTCTCAGGCGATAGCGCGACTTTATCCGCTCTCAGACCAGGATAAGGACCTCTTCCGTTCTCCAAAGGTTGATGCGGCGGTGTCAGCGGTGACTAAGAAGACGATGATTCCAGTGGAGGGGTCGGCGGCGCTTAGAGATGGACAGGATTGGAAGTTAGATACCTTGTTAAAGCAGGTCTTTAATATAAGTGCCCTGTCTATCCAAGCATCTATCGCAGGGGTGTGGGTGGCGCGAGCATGTCTGCGTTGGTCCCAGCGGCTGCTGGTGGATCAGTCCGGAGAGCAGGTGGAGGAGTTTTCCTGTCTGGAGTCCGGAACCGCTTATTTGGTGGATATCTATTATGATTTGATCCGGGGACTTGCGAAGAGCATGGCCTCCGTGGTGGCGGTCTGGCGGTCTTTGTGGTTGCGCAATTGGGCAGCGGATAGTTCCTCAAAGGCGCGGCTCAGCAAGCTTCCTTTTCGAGGGAAGTTGTTCGGAGAGGATCTGGACAAGCTGGTCAAGGACTTGGGAGAGTCTAAAGGGAGTCGTCTGCCAGAGGATAAGCCGAAGCAAGGCCATCCTGGTCCGGCTCCCAAGGGGTCTCAGAGAGAGTTTCGTAGGTTTCGTTCGTCCTGCTTCGGTCAGTTTCAGCGGGGCAGGTTTCCGGCGCGCAGCCAGGGGTTTCGAGGCTTTTGAGGGGCCGGTAGAGGATTTGTGGCCAGCTCGTCCTTGAGCATTATGAAGCCACAATGAGATGAGGGGGACTCAGGTAGGGTGCGAGTCGGTAGGAGGGCGACTGCGGGACTTCTATCCTGCCTGGGTCCAGATAACGTCAGACCAGTGGGTGTTGAAGGTCCACTTTGCCCACAGGTGGTCCACCATCACCACAGATACCTGGGTACTTCACATAGTTCAAAAGGGTTATCTTCTTCACTTTCACCAGGTACCTCCCTCCTACTTTCCAGGGGAGCCTCCCAGACTGCCTTTGCACAGGGACTTACTACTTCAGGAGTTAGCAAGTCTTGTTCAGGAACAAGCCGTGGAACCAGTGCCCCACCACCTGAATGGCCAGGGGTTTTACTCCAGGTACTTCCTGATTCCCAAAAGAACAGGAGGCCTCAGGCCCATCCTGGACTTGTGAAACCTCAAGTTCCTTGCAAAGGAAAAGTTCAAGATGCTTACCCTTGGAATTCTGCTGCCCTACCTCCAGCAGGGAGACTGGCTATGCTCCTTGGATCTGAAAGATGCATATCCTCATATCCTCATTCATCCGGACCACAGGCAATATCTCAGATTTGTTGTAGGAGGAAATCATTACCAGTACAGGGTACTGCCCTTTGGCCTATCCTCCGCACCCAGGGTGTTCACCAAGTGCCTCGCTGTGGTGGCGGCTTATCTGAGACTTCAAGGTCTGTTTGTGTTCCCATACCTGGACGACTGGCTCATCAGGGCCCAGTCTTCCCAAGAGGCCACTCACGCCACTCAGCGCACTGTGGCCCTGCTCCAACACTTGGGTTTTGTCATAAACTTCGCAAAGTCCACTTTGCTCCCCTCTCAAAATCTCGAGTTCATCGGCGCCCGGTTGGACACACTTCAAGCGCGGGCCTTCCTCCCTCTGGACAGGGCCAGGCGGCTCATGGACCTCGCCGGCCACTTTCACAGCAATGCGCTGGTCCCAGCCAGACATTTTCTGCGACTGCTCGGCCATATGGCTTCCACGGTCCATGTGACACCCAATGCCCGACTGAACATGCGTCCTGCTCAGTGGTGCCTTTGCAATCAATGGCATCAGGCCACGGGGAGTGCTGATCTCCGACCAGCTGGTCTCTTCTCTACAATGGTGGCTTCATCTGCCCAACCTAGTGCTAGGAGTGACTTTTCAGCCCCCTACGCATTCTCACGTCCTGACGACCGATGCTTCTCTCCTAGGTTGGGGTGCACATTGCCAGGAGACCTGTACTCAAGGCCTCTGGACTCCCTTGGGAGTCTGCTCAACAGATAAACTTCCTAGAGCTCAGAGCCATCCGTCTAGTGCTCAAAGCATTCTCTCACCTGGTTTCTCACCAGTCGGTGATGATACAGACGGACAATCAGGTTGCAATGTTCTACGTGAACAAACAAGGCGGAACAGGCTCCTTCCTTCTCTGTCAGGAGGCACAAAAACTGTGCTCTTGGGCTGTCCACCACGGCATCATCCTCAAGGCTGTCTGTCTCCCAGGTCAAGAAAATTACCTGGCCGACAAGCTCAGCAGGATCCTCCAGCCACACGAGTGGAGGTTGGACTCGCTGGTGGTTCAGCGGATCTTTCTCAAGTGGGGCCTCCCCACCATGGATCTGTTTGCCAGTCCTCTGAACCGGCAGCTGCCCAGATTCTGCTCTCGTCAGCCACATCCTCTCCGGGTAGCGGCGGATGCTTTTCTAATTCCATGGTCCACCGGCCTCTTGTATGCCTTTCCTCCCATGCCACTGGTGTCTCGGACGCTCTTCAAGGTTCTCCGAGACAAAGCATCGCTGATCCTCGTGGCTCCCCGGTGGCCGAGACAACCTTGGTTCCCGCTTCTGATGCAGCTAGCGGTAGACACTCCTCTTCCACTGGGATTTCAGCCCGACCTCCTGTCGCAGGATCAGGGGACTCTCCTACACCCCAATCTCCGGTCCCTTCATCTGATGGCCTGGCTGCTGAAAGGGTAGTCCTTGCTCCTCTGCAGCTACCTCCAGATGTGGAGGAGGTCGTCTTGGCCTCCAGGCGGCCCTCCACCCGGAAGTCCTACGCTCTCAAGTGGTGTCGGTTCTCCGTCTGGTGTACTCAGCAGTCTCAAGATCCTTTCTCCTGTTCAGCATCAGTGGTCTTGCAGTACTTGCTCTCTCTCTCCAACCTTGGACTAAAGTCCAACTCGGTAAAGGTCCACCTCAGTGCTCTTTCTGCGCATCACATGCTGGTGGATGGTAGACCTCTTTCCAGCCGCCCTCTGGTGGCTCGGTTTCTCAGAGGCCGCCTCCTCCTTAAGCCACCTTTGCGCCCGCCAGCCCCGGACTGGGACCTTAATGTGGTGTTGCAGCGGATTACCTGTCCGCCTTTTGAGCCTATGGCTACCTGTCCACTACGTTTTCTTTCCTGGAAAACCTTGTTCTTGGTAGCCCTCACTTCTGCTAGACGCGTTAGTAAGCTGCAGGCCCTGGTTTCTGATCCTCCTTACACTAGGTTCTACAAGAACCGGGTAGTCCTACGGACTCACCCCAAATTTCTTCCCAAAGTGGTTTCCCCTTTTCACATCAACCAGGAGGTGGTACTTCCGACCTACTTTCCCAGGCCGCACTCCAGCCGAGCTGAAATGGTCCTGCATACCCTGGACTGTAGAAGGGCGTTGACCTTCTACCTTGACCGTACGCGGGAGCACCGAAAGGCTGTTCAGCTCTTCGTGTCTTATGACCCCAACAAGTTGGGGCTCCCTGTCTCCAAGCGTACTCTGTCCATCTGGATTGCGGACTGCATCGCTTGGGCTTACGAGGCTGCGGGCCTCGTGCTGGAAGGTAGAGTCACAGCTCATCGTGTTTGGGCGAAGGCTACGTCAGTAGCTTACCTCCGCTCTGTTCCATTGGCAGACATCTGCCGGGCCGCTACTTGGTCTTCAAGCCAGACTTTTGCAGCCCATTACTGCCTGGAGAGGGAGTCCCGCAGGGACAGTGCTTTCGGACAGGCAGTCCTCCGTAACCTCTTCGAGGCATAGGCAACTCCTACCCTCCGTCCCGGATGTTGGGCTACCGGTTGGAGACATATTCAGAGAAGATTCCTTCCTTCTGTGCTACTGACCTTGAGGGAGCTCATTTTTGTGCTTAGGGTCTCCGGTAGCCTTAAGCTTGGGAGTCCCATATGTGAGGACTGACTTCCTGCTTGGTCCTGGAGAAAGCGTAGTTACTCACCTGTAACAGGTGTTCTCCAGGAGCAGCAGGAATCAGTCCTCACAACCCTCCCTCCTCCCCTTGGAGTTGCAGTTATATGCTTTTGTTTTTGTTAATTTTTGCTGTCTTTTAGCTATGTCACCTGACTGAGCAAGATGGCACCCTTGGGCGGGAAGAGGACCGCGCATGCGCGCTGCAATTCCCAAATGCTTTCTTTGAAAGCTGGGGAAAATTGCTCCGCGAGGGCTCCGTCGGCGTCGACGTCACCCATATGTGAGGACTGATTCCTGCTGCTCCTGGAGAACACCTGTTACAGGTGAGTAACTACGCTTTCTAGATTTGAAAAGAGTAAACTGGTGCCTCCGAGTGTCTCATTTTCATATGGAGATACTGCGCTCGGTAATCATGGCGGTCCGGAAGGGAGAGTTCCTTATGTCTTTAGACCTCACGGAGGCATATTTACACATTCCGATTCGGCAGGAGCATCAACAGTATCTTGCGGTGCCCATGGGGCATTTTCAGTTCCGGGCTCTGCCGTTTGGCCTCGCAACGGTACCGAGGGCGTCCTCCAAGTTTATGGTGGTGGTGGCAGCATCCCTCCACAAAGGAGTGCTGGTAACCCGTATTTGGACGATTGGTTGATTCGGGCGAAGTCAAAGGACAAAAGCGTTGCGGCCACAGCCCGAGTAGTGCAGTTCCTTCAGAGCCTGGGCTGGGTGGTCAACTTCACAAAGAGCAAGCTGAGTCCGTCGCAGTCCCTGGAGTAGCTCGGGGGGGGGGGGGGGGGGGGGCGTTTCGATACGGCACAGGGGAAGGTCTTTCTTCCAGTTCTGCGAGCGCAGCGCTTGAGAACTCTCGTGCAAGGGTTTTTAGCCCAGAGGGCTCCTACGGCATGGCACTACCTGCAGGTTCTAGGAACGATGGCAGCCATGATCGAGGTGGTGCCGTGGGCCAGGGCTCACATGAGGCCGTTGCAAAGGACTCTATTACACCGGTGGTCACACCAGTCTGACTCTCTGAGTCGTCGACTGGTCTGCCTCCCGGAAGTGTCCCAAGAGCTTCGCTGGTGGTTGCAGCTGCAAAACTTAGAGAAGGGAATGCCCTTGGAGGCTCCAGCCTGGAGAGCTTTAACGACGAATGCAAGTCTAGCAGGCTGGGGAGCGCATTTCGAGGGACGCTTAGCGCAGGAGCTTTGGTCGGCGCAGGAAAAGGACTGGTCCATCAACAGGTTGGAAATGAGAGCAGTGTACTTCGCCTTCCTGGAGTTCCAGCCTTGGCTGCGGCAGGCGCCAGTTCGGGTCCTTTCCGAAAATGCGACCACAGTGACCTACATCAATCGGCAGGGCGGCATGGGAAGTGCGGCGTTAGAGATAGAAGCAGGCCAGTTGGTAAGCTGGGCCGAGCTAAATATGCTGGCCTTGTCGGCTCAGCATGTAGCAGGCGTGGACAATGTTGTAGCGGATTTTATTGAGTCATCGCACGATAGATCCCGGAGAGTGGGTGTTGCACCCAGAGGTGTTTACCCTCATTTCAAAGCGTTGGGGGATGCCAATTATGGATCTGATGGTGACCTTTGAATCTGCAGAAGCGGCACGATTTTACAGCAGGAGGAGAGAAAGGATGTCCGAAGGGCTCGATGTGTTGATGCAGAGGTGGCCAGCCGATGGCCTACTTTACGTTTTCCCTCCGTAGGCGCTCATCGGGCGTGTAGTGCAGCGGATAGAGAGGCACCGGGGCCTTGTGGCCTTGGTGGCACCGGATTGGCCAAGAAGGCCCTGGTATGCAGATTTGGTTCATCTGCTAGTGGACAAGCTGTGGCGGCTCCCGATTCGGGAGGATCTGTTACTTCAGGGGCCGCTGCGCATGCCTTAGGCGGGTCGATTCTCGTTTATGGCTTGGCTCTTGAAAGGGCGAGGATGAGAACCAAGGGTTACTCGCTGGCGGTCATTACGACATTGCTGAAGGCGCGGCGGAGATCTACGTCATTGGCTTATGTGCTGGTCTGGCAGATCTTTGAGGCATGGTGTGTGGATAGGGCCGTGCAGCCCGCGGCGGCATCTATTTCGCAAATCCTTTCCTTTTTACAGGATGGTTTCGAGAAGGGGCTGGTGGCCAGTCCTCAGAGTTCAGCTAGCGGCTCTTTCTTGCTGCAGAGGTAAGATTCAGGATGATGTGTTGGGGGCGCACGCAGATGTTAGGTTTTTAAGAGCAGTGGTGCTGATGCGCCCTCCGCGCAGGTGTTCGGTTCCCAAGTGGGACCTGAATGTGGTCTTAGAGGCGTTGGTGAAGGCACCTTTTGAGCCCTTAGGTAAGGCGTCATTGAAGGATTTGACTCTCAAGATGGTTTTCTGGTGGCAATATGCTTGGCATGCAGAATTTCGGAGTTGCAGGCCTTGTCCTGCAAGGAGCCGTTTCTTTCTTGGATCAGAAGGTGGTATTGCGTACGGTTCCAGCCTTCTTGCCCAAGGTGGTTTCGGTTTTTCACATTAACCAGGTGGTCTCGTGGCTGGTGTTTTTGGGGGAGGAGGATGAGGTGATGGGAAGGAAATTACGCCTGCTAGATGTTCGTCGCACGCTAAAACGCTATCTCAGCGGGACAGCGTCCTTTCGCAGGTCGGACAGGTTGTCTTGTTCGGAGGTCCTCAGAAGGGGGAGGCGGCGGCTAAATCGTCTATTTCTAGATGGTTGAAGGAAGCCCTCGCATCTGCATATATTTTGAAAGGTAAGGTGGTTCCGGAAGGGCTCAGGGCCCATTCAGCGAGGGCACGAGTGGCTTCTTGGGCGGAATTCAGTTTGGTGCCGGCCACGGATAAGGTGGCAACGTGGTCGTCTTTGAGTTCCTTTGCTAAGCATTATCGGCTGGATGTGCAGGCAGCGAGAGACGTGCGTTTTGGATCGGCTGTGCTTCAGGCTGGTCTAGCAGGGCCCTCTCGTTAGTGTTAACTGCTCTGTTACATCCCCAGAGATTCCGGGACTGGACTAGAGGGACGTAAAGGAAGGTGAAATTAAACTTACCTTCTAATTGTAGTTCCTTAAGGAACTCTAGTCCAGTCCTGGATCCCGCCCGGGGGTTTTTTGTTTCAGGATTTGGGACATCCTGAAGTTGTCATGTAGTAAAGATCAGAGTGGTTGTGATGGCGGTTTCAGGGGTAAGCTGGCCTCTGGGTCTATTCTTGTCGGGGAGATGGGAGCCTTCTTATGCAGTCATTGTTCTCCTTGAAAGTTCTTTTTCCGGTAAGAACTTGGTTTACAAGCTAAACGGGTTCTCCTGTGGTTAGTTTTTGAACAGTTATTTACAAAAATTGGTTTTTATTCATACATAAATACATTAAGAAATACAGGAAAGACTGGTAGTACCAGTAGGTCTGTTGGGTTCATGCGTTAACTACTTATTTGTTGCTCTGCTGAGTCTGCTTTTTCAATAGGTACTGGAGTGGAGAGGCGGTCCTTGCCTACTTATACCAGTGTCGCCAGAACAGTGACGTGTTTCAGTCTCCAAAGCTGCTGGAGGAGATACAGAACCCAGAGATTCCGGGACTGGACTAGAGTTCCTTAAGGAACTACAATTAGCAGGTAAGTCTAATTTCACCGTATATATCACAAGGGTCCCTGACCAGTAGACGTTATATGAACCGAGGGCACACTCAGATACTGAGTGTACCCTTCTAAGCTTCATTTCTTTTCCTGTAAATGTATTGCTGGTCTGCTTTTCCAAAGAGCTTGTTTGGTTTCATCTGTCCACAGAACATTTTCCCAGAAGTTGATTAGCACCCATAGCAGCACAGCACAAACCAACCTTGACAAGCTCATTACAGAATGGAACACAAGAATCGCTTCTTCTGCTAACCCAACACCCAAACGCCAAAAACACACAAACCTCGGAAAAATGGTGCACCCCAGAATTAGCAAGGATAAAAAAGACCTAAGAAAAACTCAATGTAAATGGACATCCAAAAAGACAACAGATAACAAAACCCTTTACATGACCAAACTTACAAAGATGCTATAAATGCAACAAAAAAGAGCTACCACTCAACAATATTGAATAACTCCATCAATCGCCCAAGAGAACCTTTTTTTGTATTAGTAAAAACAGTTACTAAGCCCCGTCAAGAAACATCTCTCAAAACTTCAATCCATCCCCAAACTCTAGCTGATTTCTATGCTAGCAAGCTAAACCACAAAGGTACCCCATTTCTCCCGTTAACAGCTGGCATGTATTTCACACCATTGATAAGAGTCAAATCTTCGATATAATTACAAACATTAACACAACCACATCCCCTCTGGATTCATGTCCAGTTCCATGGATCAAAGCGACAAAATCTGAAATTGCCTCCTACCTTTTGCATATAGTAAACCAACCTCTCCGGCAGGGAATCATGCCGACTGATCTCAAAAGATCAGTAATCCGTCCCATATTAAAAAAATAAAAACCTAAACGAAGATTCTGCTGCATATAGACCAATTTCAAGCATACCCTTTGTAGCTAAAACCATTGAGAAGGCTGTTCAACGCCAGCTCCAGGATTTCATAGACACAACAGGTGACCTAGATGAACAACAATATGGATTCCGCCCATTCCATGGAGTTGAAACACTCCTTCTAGTCCTGTTTGGCAAAATCATTCAGGGAATGGAGAACGCCAAAAAAAAAAAATTCATCTTCATTTTCTTGGATATAACTGCGGCGTTTGACAATGTGAATCACAAAACCCTTATCACAAGACTTGACTCTAGGCATAAAAGGACACGTTCTCAAATAGTTCACTTCATACATAACGGACCGTGTACAATATGTCCAAATCAAAAGCAATATGTCAGCCATGTTCCTTCAAACCCAGGGAATACCCCAAGGATCTGCACTGTCTGCCATCCTGTTTAACTTGTACATAAAACCAATCTGTTCAATATTCAAAAAAACATAAAATAGAGTATCACATATATGCTGATGACATTATGTTGTACACCCAATTGGACATAAATAATCCAACTTACAATGAAATAGAAGAATGCTTGAAAGAAACTCAAACATGGCTACATAAGAACAGTATGAGTATCAATTTCAAAAAAACAGAAGTGATGTTCATATTAAAAAAAAACAGAATTCAACCCCCCATCAACAATTCACTTAAATAACAATCTATTCCCAGTTAAACATGAAGTCAAATATCTCGGAGTCACACTGGATAAAACTCTTACCATGGAACCTCACCTAAAACTCCTAAACAAGGTTTCTAGTCCTATAGGCACTCCTTGTGGCCTTGGGCAAGCCATTTAACCCTCCGTTGCCTCAGGTACACAAAGATTGTGAGCCCTTTGGGGACAAGGGAATATATCCAGTACCTGTTTGTAGTGATTACATAATGTAAACCGCTTTTATTGAAGATAAGGCGGTATAGAAAACTCGTTAAACAAATAAATACATATTCTACAAGTTAAGGATAATACAACCCTTGAGAAACCTCATTGAGCTGTCTGACTTCAGAACAGTGGTACAAGCTCTAATAACACCTCACTTCGACTACTGTAATAGCCTCTTGCAAGTAATACCCAAAAAAAATATTAAACGTATTGCAAATGGCCCAAAACGTCACAGCCAGAATCATAATGAAAACAAGACTCTCTGAACACATTACACCTATTCTTTTTGAGCTCCACAGGCTTCCAATCTCATCAAGAGTAAGATATAAAATTCTAATGACCACATTCAAATTGGTTCATAACTTAGCACCCTCATACCTCTCAACACTCATCCAAACACAACCATCTAACAGACCGAGAAGAACCCCCAACCAAAACAGTCTAATAGTGCCCCATACAATACGCAGCACTAAACAATCTGCCAGCAATAGGGCATATACATACATAGTACCATTGCAGTGGAATGCCCTCCCCGAAGCGCTAAGAGGGATGAGAGACCTGAACTCATTCCGTAAACAATTAAAAACACACCTATTTATAGAACATTTTACCAACACCAAGACCAGCAACACATAAGGTGTTCCATCCTCTCAGCCACTCCCCGTCCCTTATTAGCCCCCCTCCCCCTTTCCCTCCCAATAGCCTCTGATCTGAACCTGTTGATTTAATTCCTTGAAATCATTTGATGTTCATACTATTATGACTGACACCTGTACATAGCTCTGTAAATAGTTAGAAGTTGTATCTCTGAGTACCACTCTGTGTATCTACTCAGTTCTTTGTATAAAGTTCACAAATACTGTTCCTTGTAAAAGTTTAAACTGTTATGATGTAAACCGCACCTGATCTCTGGAAGAGGCGGTATATAAATATGTGCAAATAAATAAAAAATAAATTAAAAACTTTTTCAAGGTGCGTTTGGGCAAAAATCAGGCATTCCTTTTTATGTCTGTCTTTGAGCAGTATGGTCCTGGGGTACGGTATATATTTCACTTGTCCCCGTAGTTCCTTCGGCCTGAGGTTGCTGTCCTGCAACGGAATTTGAACCTCTGGCCCGAGGCAGCTTGCCTCAACCACTAGGCCACTCTTCCCTGTTGTTAAAGGGTCTAACAACAATTTTTTTCAGTGTGCTCCAATTTGGAAAGGTGGGCAGTCGCTAAATACTCTTTTCTAGCTTTATATATTCTGAGCTAGATAGTTGTGGTGTTAAGTGCCGTTGGTGTCGACTCATGGCGACTCTCTGGATAGTTGTCCTAAATTGTTTGGTCTTCAGTCAGGCGGCTCATTGTTGACAGACTGGCACCCGTAGCTGCTGTTATTGTATCAATCCATCTCATTGCTGGCCTTCCTCTTTTGTGTTGACTTTCTACCTTGCGAAGCATGTCATCTTTCTCTAATGATCTCTCTTGGCATGCTAGAAAGTAGATAAGTGCATTTCAGGTTCATTGAGGCATTTGTTTTGTGTGGCTAAAAGTTAAGGGTGCATATAAAGTGCGTGTGTATATCTATTGTGTGCCTAAAAATATGTAGGTATAGAAGTGCAGTTATGATAAAAATAAAATTCAGTTCATTTGGAGGGGGAGGGGGACCCAAAGTTTTTGGCCCTACACATGCTTACTGTATAGGGTCTCCTAAAATCTTTTAAACTTCCTAGCTATATCCTTGCTAGTTTGGGCTGCCTTACCACAGTCCCCCTTATCTCCTTAACTAATTTTCCTCTCCTCTTTTCACCTGCCATGCTAATAGTTTTACTCATTTTATTTTCATGCTCTAGAATTTACTCTGTTAACCACATTTGAAATTCAACCTGATAAATTTCAATTTCCAGTGCAGCAGGTTTGTTCTAAATTTACATTCATTTTTTGAAGGAGACTGACCAGCAATATGTTTTTTATGTTCTTACATCTATGAGGTACAATCAAAAAGTATTGAGACTTGTACAATAACAGAAGAAGTTTAACACTGACCGTTCCTTATTGTTCTTCCAGTTTAGTCCTCCACCACTGGGTAGTGCACCTCCTCCTGCAGTTTGGAGAACTGGACAAGTCAAAATTGTGACGTCACTGGATGTAACCTGCTGGTAACTCCCATCAGCCCCAGTGTGTCCAGTCTCCATGCAGCAGGAAGATGTAGTGAGCCTAGGTGCTGGGCTCACTAGAGGAACATATAAGGAGCTTATAGTTAGGTTAAATTTGGTTTCAAAATTTGGTTTGAGATATTTCAATTTAATACTTTGGTTTGATAGGTGACTGCGTCTTTAACAAAAAAAAAAAAGAAAAAAAAAGCAAGTTAATTAGCTGGCTGCAGTCTCTGCTTTCCCTTATGCTTTGCTATGCTGTGGGTCAGGAAGAGGCTTAGATCTACTCCCCTAGATTGTACAAGGAGAAGCTCTGCTCTTCTTACTTACACTTGCGGTTGCAGTGAGTGGTGATCAGGCATCTGCAGGACCGCGAAGAGCTGGAGGAGAGATACTTTCACTCCTGACCAGCAGTGCTGAGCGACGTCGCGGCTTGCAGGGCTACCTTTCATAGGTAAGATGGTTCTGGGCAGCGGGGCGCCGACGAAGCCGACATTGGTTGGGGCTCGGCTATCTTTTTTGCGGTCTCTGTCAGCGCGAGCATTTTGGCACCAAAACGGGTGCTGTGAGGACTGCGGCCATTTTCTCAGCGGTTCCCGCGCTCTGATAACAGCGTGGCAGGCCCAAACGCTGCGATTGATGCAGAGGCCGCGGCAGAGAGTTGAACCGATTCCCCAGGAGCTGAGTTTTGTGAGCAGTGAGTTTAGAAGGCAGATCAGACCTTTCTGGGCTAGGCATTGATTGGACTATAAAGAAAAAAAACAAAACAAAACCTAAGGAAGCAGTTTTAACTTTGTTTGGCAGAGAGCAGAGAGCTGCGGGGAGGGTCAGTTCTGATGTCTGCTCGCCTGCAGTGTGTAGTCTGCAGCACTTGCAGGGGCACCGTGTCTTGACACGGGTATCTGTTGTGGCTGCGCTACTGTGTCTACCAGTGTAGATAGCAAATAAGATATGCCATACTGGGTCAGACCAAGGTCCATCAAGCCCAGTATCCTGTTTTCAATAGTGGCCAAGCTAGGTCATACGTACCTAGCAGTTTCCCCAAAAGAGACAGGTTCCACAATGCTTGTACTGGGTCAAGCATTGATATCCTGGGTCCCTTCTTAATAATGGTTTATGGACTGAAATGGAGGAGAAAGGGCTTCAGGAGTCCCTGGGAGCGTGGCAGCAACTGAAGGAGAGTGTTTGAGGGAGGTCCAGTCCGGGTCTTCCTCCGACGGTCCCCCGGGCCAGGTCTTACCGCAAACTGGAATGGCTACAGATTCGCTGCTCGGAGATTTTTGCCCTGATTTTGTGTTAATCATGCATCAAGCCTTCTGTTTGCGGCGGCAGGGTAAGGTTTCTGGGTCCTTGCCGCCTTGCGCTGCTAAACAGCAAGCCAAGGGAGAGGAGGTCAGTCCCCTTTCCTTGAGACCTTCCAAGAGAGCTCGGTCCGCTGGCCAGTCTTTCTCAGAGTTGGACTAGCCAAATCCGGAGGAGGCACAGTTCGAGCCGGAGTCTGGGCCAGAGGAGCTGGAGGAAGGTGAAATTCCGGAGCCTGAAGATCAGGCAAGAATTATTAGAGCCTTCCGTAAGGAAGAATTGGTGGCCCTTGTTACAGAATCACTTCAGACACTCAATCTTGCTACAGCACAGCCAGTGGAAGAGGAGCAGGTCGAGGACCCTCTCATTCAAGCGGTGAGGTAGTCTCAAGTGGTGTTTCCCGTTCATCGGGTGGTAGATCGGATGATACAGGACGAATGGACTCAGCCAGAAGCGGGCCTCAGGGGAGTCAGAACGATGAATAGACTCTACCCTTTGGTGGATAAAGATAAGGAAAAGTTCAGGTTACCACGTATTGACGCAGCAGTATCACCGGTTACTAAGAAGACGACTATCCCGGTAGAAGGCAGCGCTGCCTTGAAGGATGCGCAGGACAGAAAGCTGGATGGTTTGTTGAAACAAGCCTTCGAGGCTAATGCTTTAGCCTTACAAGCTTCCATCTGTGGGGCCTGGGTGGCAAGAGCGTGTCTTCGTTGATCCCAGCATTTACGACAGTATTCTCATCTTGAGCAAGACAGTGTGATGCAAGTGACTCGAGTGGCGTCTGGGTCAGCATATTTAGCAGATGTGTACACCATGATTTGATTAGAGCCTTGGAAAATAGTATGGCCTCCTTGGTAGCCACCAGGCGATCCCTCTTGTTGTGGAATTGGGCGGCCGACGGATCGTCTAAGTCCCGTCTCAGTAAGCTTCCCTTTTAAAGGTAAGGTACTGTTTGGAGAAGATTTGGATAAACTGGCTAAGGATTTGGGAGAGTCCAAGGGCCAGAAGACAAAGCTAAGCAGGGGAAGTCCATGCCCAGCTCCCGGGGTCAGTTTGGGGATTTCAGGAGATTTCGGGCTTCTCGCCTGGGAGGCTTTTAGAGAGGAAGATTTGCGTCAAGAACTCAAGGGTTTCGGGGCTTTCGTGGAGCAGGTAGGGGTTTCGTGACTGCCTCAGCAGCAGCCACTCAAACAGTGAAGCGAGGCAGGTTCGGGCAGGAGGCCAACCGATAGGAGGGCGTCTTCAGGAGTTTCTTCCGGCCTGGACACGAATAATGTCCGATCAGCGGGTGCTATAAATAGTTCGGGACGGCTATGCACTGGAGTTGGCACGTCCAGTTCTCGACTCCTTTGTACTCTCACCCTGCAGAGGTCAACGGAAAACGTTAGTGGTAAGGAAGATGCTAGATCGCCTCCTACAGTTAGGAGTGGTATCCCCAGTGCCTGCAGAGGAGTGCGGCGTGGGTCGGTATTCCATATATTTTGTGGTGCCAAAGAAAGACGGGTCCCTCCGGCCTTTTCTGGATCTCAAAGGGGTAAATCGCTGTCTTCGAGTGCCTCGCGTTCGGTAATTGTTGCGGTTCGGCAAGGGGAGTTCCTGATTTCTCTCGATCTCACGGAAGCGTATCTACATATCCTCATCAGAGCATCCCATCAAAAGTTCTTGAGGTTCGCCCTTCCTTGGGGGCATTTTCAATTTCGGGCATTGCCATTCGGCTTAGCAACGGCTCTGCGCACGTTCACCAAAATAATGGTGGTGGTGGTGGCTGCGGCGTTGTGAAAGGAAAGCATCCTGGTACACCCTTATCTTGACGACTGGTTGATTCGAGCGAAATCCGAAGCAGAGAGCGTTTGGGTGATGAACAGGGTGGTAACGTTTTTGCAGGATCTAGGCTGGGTGGTCAACTGAGCCAAGAGTCATTTGGTACCATCTCAGAATCTCGAATACTTGGGAGTACGCTTCGACCCTCAAACAGGAGCTGTGTTTTTACCGGTTCGTCGAGCTCAAGTTCTTCGGCAGTCAGTCTGCCAGTTCCTGGCCACTCCGGCACCGTCGGCATGGTGTTATCTACGGGTGTTGGGACTAATGGTGGCCACCCTAGAAGTGGTGCCCTGGGCCAGGTGTCATATGTGGCCATTGCAGAGGGCGCTCCTCCGGTGGTCGCATCAGAGAGATTCGTTAAGCAAGCGCCTTCCCTGTCCCCTCCAAGTCAGGAAGTCCCTTCAGTGGTGGATGGGTCCGAATCATCTGGAGGCGGGCCTGCCCTTGGAACAGCCGCAGTGGCTTCTGCTGGTGACAGACGCGAGTCTCACAGGTTGGGGAGTGCAGTGCGAACATCTGTTGGCGCAAGGCACTTGGCTGGCTCAAGAGAGCCAATGGTCCATCAATTTTCTCTAGCTTCGAGCAGTGGCTCTAGCGCTGCAGTCGTTCGAGGCCGCGGTGCAGCACCGGGCAGTGCGAGTGCTGTCGGACAATGCCGCGATGGTGGCTTGCCTCAGTCGGCAAGGCGGAACAGGAAGCGTAGCCATGGAAGACGAGGCAGAAGTGTTCCGGTAGGTAGAGCCTCGGCTACAGGCAATATCGGCGGTGCATATTGCAGGGAAAGACAATGTGACAGCGGACTATCTCAGCAGGGTCAAGGTGGATGCCGGAGAATGGGAGCTCCATCTGCAAGTGTTTGCCCAAATAGCTTACAGATGGGGACGGCCGATTATGGATCTCATGGCAACCTTTCAGTTGGCAAAGGCGAGTCGTTTCTTCAGCAGACGTTGAGAGCGGATGTCGGAAGGTATCGACATGCTCATTCAGAATTGGCCATCAACGGGACTTCTCTATATTTTCCCTCCATGGGTACTCATAGGATGAGTGGTTCAGCGCATCGAGGCCCATCGAGGGAAGGTACTATTGGTGGCTCCAGATTGGCCGAGACGCCCGTGGTATGCAGACCTAGTTCGACTGCTAGACGGAGATCCTTGGAGATTACCGCCAACGGAGGTTCTGTTGTGTCAGGGTCCGCTATGAATGCCCCAGGTGGATTGATTCTCTCTTACGGTCTGGCCATTGAAAGGTCGAGGTTAAGGAGAAAGGGCTACTCAGGAGCGGTCATTGCTACTTTACTCCGAGCAAGCAAAAGGTCCACTTCCCTAGCTTATGTTCGTGTCTGGCATATTTTTGAGGACTGGTGTTTGCGGCATCAGGTTCGTGCAGCGACTGCCTCTGTTCCTGTAGTATTAAGCTTCCTACAAGACAGTTTTGATAAGGGTCTCACGGCTAGTTCTTTACGGGTTCAATTAACGGCCCTAGCTTGCTATAGATGTAAGGTGCAAGGGGTAGCCCCGGGTGCACATGGCGATGTTCTCCATTTCCTTAGGGCAGTGTCTAGGCTTTGAACTGCCCACAGGGTTTTGGTACCACCGTGGGACCTCAACCTGGTGCTAGGGGCTTTGACTAGAAAACCTTTTGAGCCTTTGCATCAGGCTTCGGTGAAGGATTTGACTTTGAAAACTGTTTTTGGTGGCTGGCTGTTCGGCGAGACGGGTTTCCGAACTTCAAGCATTGTCTTGTCGAGAGCCGTTTTTGGTATTTTCTAGAGAAAAAGTGATGTTACAGCTGGTCCAGTCCTTTCTGCCCAAGATAGTTTCTCCATTTCATTTGAACCAGTCAGTGTCGTTACTGGTATTGGGCTCAGCAGACGACAGCGAATTGGACTGTAGTTTGAGACGCTTAGATATATAGAGAGCATTGTGTCAAAATCTAAAGGTTTCAGAGGCATTTCGCAAGTCCAAACGGCTTTTTGTACTTTTCGGAGGCCCCGTAAAGGGGAAGTGGCAGCCAAATCATCAATTTCCAGGTGGGTTCGGGAGGCTATTGCGTCGGCGTATATTTTACAAGGACGTCAAATACCAGAGGGGTTGGTTACGAGCTCACTCTACTAGGGCACAAGTGACGTCTTGGGCGGAACATTGTTTGGTTCCGCCGGTGGAGATCTGCAGGGCGGCCACTTGATCGTCGCTGCACACATTCAGTAAACACTATCGGCTCGATGTTCTAGCAGCTGGCGATGCCTGCTTCGGGTCTGCGGTGTTGCGATCAGGTTTGAAAGGTCCCTCCCAATGATTACTGCTCTGATACATCCCAGTGGTGGAGTACTAAACTGGAGGAACGATAAGGAAATAGAAATTACACTTACCTGGTAATTGGCATTCTCCTTGAGTGACGACAGTTTAGTCCTCATGCCCACCTGGGGAGTATTCAGTTCAGGGTTTCCTTCTAGATGTGGAGGAGAATCAGTTTCGAAGAGTGAATAAGATTCTTTCAGTTCCTGGATCTCGGTGAGTATGGATGTCAGTGCTGTTATCTTTCCCTGTTCTTTTCTGTTTAGTGGGGGGTACAGGGAAAGTAAAGAATAAGGGGATGCAAGATCATAGCAATGCATAATTTTATTATAAGATAAAACATAATGGAACATTATTCTTGATAGTTCAGAGGTTCAGAGTTAGTGTTCACACAAGTTTATTGATATGGTTGAAGTTCATTTAAAGCTACTTATCTGTTGCTCCTTTGAGTCTGCTTTGTCAGTAGTTCACTGGGGCTGATGGGAGTTACCAGCAGGTTACATCCAGTGATTTCACAATTTTGACTTGTCCAGTCTCCAAGATGCAGGAGGAGGTGCAGTGGTGGAGGACTAAACTGTCGTCGCTCAAGGAACGACAATTACCAGGTAAGTGTAATTTCTATTTATTGTACTGTCTCCTTCAAAATAGTCCCTTTCCAATGAAACACACTTCCTCCAGCGTTCCTGCTACTGCTGGAAACAATTTTGAAATGCCTCAATCTCCGGGAACAAGCAGGAAGTCGGCCCTCACATATAGGGTGACGGTGCTAACGCACCCTGCGCGGATCCACTCCCCAGCTTTCAAAGAGAGCTTTTGGGAGCTACACCATGCATGCACGGTCACCTTCCTGCTCAACGCTGCCATCTTACCTCTGTCTTTTTCCGTGGAGCTCTGCAGACGTCTCGTCTGTGCACCCCGGTAAAAGTAGATTTTTTTTTCCGACCCTTTACTCGTTTTTCCCTTTTTCATAGAGTGCTTGAGTTGATCACCTTCTGCGCCCAAGTCTATGCCTCGGCGTCTAGATTTTCACTCGTGTATTTTTTCATTCGATTTTTCTTCTTTTGGTGCATGGGATTTTTCTCTCATGGCCTACCTGGTCGAGACGTCTGAGTTTGATCTCGCGGATCTCGTTTTCCCTGCTATGTCCTTGACCGGCGGTTTTAAGCAGTGTGGCAAGTGCAATCACACTTATGTCCCGTATGGACCGCCACAGCACCTACATTAAGTGCCTCGGGGCAGACCACGACTGGTCTTCCTGTCTGCTTTGCCGCCTCATGTTGGCCAAAACCTTGGTGGCTGAGGCAGCCGTGGTTCCCCCTATTACTACAACTGGCCGTTGGGGTGTGCCCCAGACCTGCTCTCACAGGAGGATGGCAAGCTGTGACACCTCAACCTTTAGTCTGACGGCGTGGCTGCTGAGGGTAGCTGTCACACACTACTGCTTACCTCTGCCAGTGGAGGATGTCCTGTTGGCTTCGTATAAGGACTCTACACACTGGGCTTATGGTTTTAAATGGTGCAGGTTCTCCCTCTGATGTGCGGAACAGGGCCTTAATCCTTTCTCTTGCACCATAGAGGAGGTATTGCGGGACCTATTGACCCTGTCAGGCGCAGCATCTCTGTGCCATCTCAGTACATCACCATGAAGTGGAGGGCCAGGACGTGTCCGTCTACCCCTTGATAGACTGGTTCATGCAGGGACTTCTCCTCTCGCGACCCCCCTGGTATGCCCACCGCCGATGTCATGGGACCTCTGTGTGGTCCTAGGGAAGCTCATGGGGGCTCCTTTCGAGCCCCTGTCGACCTATCCTGTCAAGCACCTCTCCTGGAAGGTCATCTTCCTGGTTGGTACTCGCCTCCGCCATGCGAGTGAGCGAGCTGCAGATGCTCATGGCGCACAAGCCCTTCACCAGCTTCCATAGGAACAGGGTGGTCCTTCAAATGCACCCGAAGTTCTTGCCAAAGGTGGTCTCGGTGTTTCATCTGAACCAAATGGTGGTGCTATCCACCTTTTTCCCCGGGCCTCATGCCTCCAGGACAGAGGCCTCCCTGCATACGCTGGACTGCAAGCGTGCCCTATCCTCCTACATCCAAAGGACTCAGTCTCATCGCTAGTCGACGCAACTCTGTGTCGTTAGACCCTAGTCACATGGAGGTTGCAGTCTCCAAATGTACCCTCTCTGTTAGTGGCCGACTGCAATTGCGTTCGCCTACCAGCAAGCAGGGCTCTCCTTGGATTGCCATGTGACAGCTGACAACGGGCAGGCCATGGCGGCCTCTGGCTAGCCTGAGGTCGGTGCCCTTGCTGGACATCTGCCGGGCAGCCACCTGGTCCTCTGTGCACACTTTCGCAGCACACTACTGTCTGGAGGAGTCCTCGTAGAGTGATAGTGCCTTCGGCTAGACTGTACTCCGTCATCTCTTTGGGGAATAATGCAGCTCCTTCCCTCCAGCCCGCTGTGTCCAGGCTACCGGAGTAGGGATTACATCTTCGATGCTGCTGCTGCTGCAGTTTCAGACTTCCAGCCAACCAGCACCCCCTGCTGCCCTTTACAGTCCGCTTTTTGGGTCGCCTGTGGCTTTTACAGGTTTTTTCAGTAACCTGTAGCTAGGGAGTCCCATGTGTGAGGACTGACTTCCTGCTTGTTCCCGGAGAAAGTGTAGTTACTCACCTGTAACAGATGTTCTTGGACAGCAGGAGTCAGTCCTCACAATCCTCCCTCCTCCCCTTGGAATTGTTTTTCGTTTTTTGCTGTCTTGTGCTATGATATTTTACTGAGACAAGATGGCAGCTTTGAATGGGAAGGTGACCCTGCATGTGCAGTGTATCTCCCCAAAAGCTTTCTTTGAAAGCTGGGGAGTGGATCTGTATGGGCACTGTCAGATTTGGTCAGTTATTCTTCTGTAGGTCCTGGGTTCATTTCACTTCACAGAGGCAGGAGGGCTTGTAATAAGACAAGCAAACAGGTGTGGCTTGGAGAAAGGTTTTTATGTAGAAATAGGCTTAATACATAGGTATTGAACAGAGATATATAGTGATTGTTACAGAGCTGTTTCAGTGTGCATCAATGAATCTGTGTGTGCATGTGTGAAGTGTGAAGTGTAAGATAGAGAGATAGGCCCAAACATGTGGCTCAGAGCCTCATGGCAAAAGAGAGAGAGCGGGGGAGAGGTGAAGGGAATTGATTATCAGAGCCTCCTGTCCTTCATGTCCAAGGGATGGTGAGAGAGAGAGAGAGACAGGAAGTGTTTGTCTTTTATAGTGAACTGAATCCTTTCCAGCACTTCCCTTTGAGGTCTGCTAGCCACTCCCTTTAAGGTCTGCTATTCTTGATTTAGCAAGGTGGGGCTGCAGACAGGTCCTAGAGACTGACATCAACAGGGGGTCAGAGTTTAACTTTGGAGACTGAATTCACCAGAGTCCACAGCTGCATGAAATGTATGCTAACAGGCACCATCAGCGCCAGCGCCACCCTATATGTGAGAACTGATTCCTGCTGTCCCCCGAGAATGCCTATTACAGTTGAGTAACTACGCTTTCGTTATGCTGGGAAGCTGCTGTGTCAAATTTTACTTGATGGTCTCCAAGTCGCCGAATCTCCTTCCTTTCAGTGATAATTTTAGATCTCCAGGAACAAGCAGGAATGAGTCTTCACATATGGGTACGTCGGTACCGACGGAGTCTGCGTGGGAACGCTCCCCAGCGTCCAATCAGAAAGCTTTTGGGAGCATCCCAACACGCCTGCGTGTTGCCTTCCCGCCTTTCCCAACTGCCTCTCCTCAGTTTTCGTTTTTCCGTGGAGCCGGCAGGACCTCCTTCTGTCACCGCAGAAAATTCTTCATTTAGTTTTTGGTTTTCTTGTGGTCGCGTCTGCCTTCCCCGACGCCACCGGTACCGCTGGTGTTTCTTTTTTTTTTTCTTGTAAATTTTCCTTTTTAAGGAATACTTTTTTCCTTGTTAGTGCCTGACGGTTTTTTCGGCCTGCTAGGCCTACTCACTTTCCTTCATGGAAGCGCCAGCCACTATCCCTAAGAAATGTTCAAACTGTGGCGGTACAAAATTGATTTTAGACACTCATAATTGGTGTCTACCCTGCTTGGGTCCTGACCACTATCCGCTGGAGTGTCCCTCCTGCAACAGTATAGTCGGAAGAAGTCTTCAGCATTGAGTTCACCTCGATACGCGGTCCCCATTCAACTTTAGGGCACCGACCACCCTTTCTTCTTCGCAGGATCAGGTAACTCAAAAACAGTCTGTTAAGACTAGCCAGTCCTCGAGTGGTAGATCTCATGCACAGCATAGAGATGCCTCTGGCCTTACCCTCAAGGACACACTGGCTTTAAAACCATGCTGGGAGTCTTCGGCCTCCAAATCCTTAATGGGGTTTCAGGTTGTTCCTGAGGTTCACCCCTATCCGAACATACCTGAGCCATGCTCGGTGGTGGCATCCGCTTCGAGCGGTACCCATACCATGGCATCGGCAATGGTGTTGGATGAAACATTCTTCACCAAAGATCGCAGTCTGGTGCCCTCGGTTCCTTCGGGCCCGTTAGAGACGCTGCAGACCGATCTTCCAGTATCGGTACCGGTACTGGTACCGACGTCGGTACCCTCCAGATGTGCATCGATAGACTCGCTTCCTTCGATGCCGAGTCTGGAATCGATCTCCAGTCTGGATGACTGGGTACCGACTTGCATTGGTACCGACACCGGACGGTTCCGATGATCCATGTCGGGCACTCTCGGTTTCTTCGGGACCATTAGAGCTGTCACCGACTGGTCTTCATGTATCGGTATCGGATACGGTACCGGAATCGGTACCGGTATCCACATTAGCATCGCTGTCGGTACCTTCCATGCTTGTTTCAACAGGCTCGCTTCCCTCGGTACCGAGTTTGGAATCGATCCCTAGCATGGACGATGCGCTACCGACTGCTTGTGGTCCCGACCTCCTGCGGTACCAGCGACCATCCTGCAAGGACAGTCCGATCCTCCACCCCTTAGGGTCTTCTATTCCAATGAATTTGGATAGATCCCTGGGTGCCAATGCTAGTTCTTCAACAGATCTAGCCTGTACTCCTCTTTCTAGAGGACTTCCCTCTGGGGATTTTTCTTTTCAAGCATTTCTGCTTGATATGGCAAAGTCACTTGCCATTTCTATACCTGGTCAAGATCCTGCACCAGGGAATACAGAATCTCGGTATATTCCCTGGAGTCCAAAGGAGGACATCATGCTTCCTTTGGATCAGACCTTGCAGGATCTGCTCTTTTGAATGTGGGAAACTCATTTAACGGTATCCCCACCTTCTAGGGCAACTGATCTTCTATACAAGGTGCCCCCTTCTCCAGGTTTTCAAAAGACTCAACTTCCTCCTCATTCCATTGTTGTAGAATCAGCAATGAGGCGTGTTAAGAGTACTAAAAAGCACTCTTCTTATCCGCCAGGTCGTGAGTCTAAGACTTTAGATGCCTTTGGACGCCAAACCTTCCAGGCATCCATGCTTTCAGCAAGAATTATCTCATATATTTTCTATATGGGATTAACTCTTGAAGTCACAAAGAAATTTCTACTTTTGACCCCTTTTCTTCAAGAGCCCAAAAGAGCAGACTATTCCTTATTGGTTAGTCATGCTCAAAATATCTCTAGGTTCCTTACTCGTGCGTCCCTAGACTCCTTTGAGTCTGTTAGCAGAACTTCTGCTATAGCTATAGGGGCACGACGTAAAGCCTGGCTCCAAGTTTTAGACTTGGACAAATGGGTACAAGAAAGACTGGGAAATACTCCTTGCACTGGAGAAAATCTCTTTAACAAGGAGTCCTTACTCCAAGCTGCTCAGTTAACCACTGACGTTGCTGTTTTCAGAGGCTTGTCTACGCCTTCCTCTTTCCCAGTTTGTAGGAAATTTCCTAACAAGCTTTGTTCCCCTAAGGGGAAAAAGTTTTATCCATCTTCTACCCATCATACAGATGTTCCCAGACAGGGGAAACATCGGACCGGGCTAAAGAAACCACATCCTCAACAGGTTCAGTAAACCCAGCAACCACAGGATTTCTGTTGGATTATCATTACATCTCCTGTTTGGGGGTTAGAGTTTGTAGTCTGCTTCTTTTCACTTGAAGCATCTACACTAATTTCATCCTAAATTCTCATGGATCTCTTTTCACGAGACATCCTTTCTTTTTGCTCTAAGAGTTTTTATGATGATCATGCCTATAGTTAACAGGTTTCTCTTCCTCCTACTGGGAAAAAGAGGTGTAACAACTATCAATAAGACAGTTTTTCCCTGTACTAGCATGTATCATCTTACCTTTCAGAAACTTACTACATCGTGAGTCTCCTTCAACTCTGTCTTACCTGCCCTCTTACTACAACATTCGGTTTGTAAGAGTGATTCTATTACACTGGTAAGCCCCTATGGTTCTCTACCTATTCCAGGAAGGGGTTTCCTTTCCAGAGTTGTCTCCCCCTTTCACATTCTTACTTTAGGGCAGCTTATCAGACATTAAGGAAGTCTTACCACTCCTACTTATGTCTGTTGCTTTCTTTTTCCAATCTGGGAAAAAAAAAAAAGTTTTTTTTCCGCTGCCCTGGTAATTGCTGCAAATGCAGCAGTTCTTAGTGGTTAAACCACTGGTTCTGTTCACCACACAACCAAGGTTTTGTCCTCCACTAGCAATCCTTCCGGCCTGGATAGTAAACCCAAAACAGGTTATCAACCTTTTTTGGAAACCCTATCATCACAGGCTTGTTGGTTTGACTTCTATTCTTCGCCATCTCCAATTCCCTTGTTTTTGGCAGAATAGTTGGTTACCTACTGGCTTTAAGCAGCCAGTTTTTTCTTCTAACCAACCTGCAACATGCTCTCTGCAACTCTACAGAGTAGCTTTGCACTATGGGCCCTTGCTAGAGAGCATTAGTATCTTGTCTAGCAGATAATCCCAGATGGTTAGGAGGGGTTCACCCAGTCATGCTCCCATGACTGGTAGGTGTTCCCTACCCTTACCATCTCATCTGAAATCTCTTTTCAAAACAAAGGACACAGGCCTTACATCACGTGAAAACCTAAAGAATGGCCAATTCCCTGGCTTGGTCCACATCTTCTTTGGACTTCTCACCAGGGATAGTTTTTCTTTCGTTGCAGCTCGTCCTTATATGCTCCTTCCCAATACTTCATGGGACGCTCATGTTCAACTGAAGGACGCATGATACCCATCTTGCCCTCATAGGCGGGTCAATATGGTATCTTATTCCATTGGCGTCTTCTGTCCATCTACCATACTGCAGTTCTAGAGAAATCTGGACTTGCTGCCTGCAGACTGAAGTTATCCTCTGCATTTTTCACTTAGACCATCCTGGTTATTCAAGAGCTTGAATTCTTAAAGGAATCTGGACTCCTCCTTGTCAGGGAGACCACTCCTCTGACTCTGTCAATCATAACCAGGGAAAGAAGATTCTCTATGCATCTATTCAAGCAGGTATCACCCTTCTTGCTATTAGATGAATCTTTCTCTCTCCCCTATGGGGATCTAGTTATATAGGCATGTCTCCATTTACATACGTGGAGACATGTGTCTATATGTCTACATATTTATATATGTATATATATATATATATGTATATATATATATACATATACATACACACAGAGATATACACGGGCAGAAGATACACCGATATATATATGTATATATCTGTGTATCTTCTGTGTGTGTGTGTGTGTATATATCTGTTGAGATAAGTACGTAGATACATATCTACCTAAAAGATATATCTGTCTGTTTAGGTTCATATATCCATATATTTCTATATGACTGACAGATGGGCACTACCCTCATCAATGCTGTGCCAGCATGCTTAGGGTTCTACACATACAACCACTCCCTGTGGTAATTAGCAAAAGTTTTCTTACCATAACCTTTCAGGGTTAGGTACCTCTGAAGCTCTCCATGTACCTTTTTCTTTCCTAATTGACCTCATTTAGGAAAGACATTATGGATCTTCAGTTAATCTAAAGCTGTAATGCTTCATAAGTCTGTCCTTACTTTATCGGATACAGGGGTTTTCCATACCCCTTCTCTCCTACATGGACTATTTCTATTGTCAGTCAAAATCGGTCAGACTTATTTTCCTTTTGGTCCTAGGACTGTACTGTTCTTCGGCCAAAAGAGCTTAAGCTTTGTCTAATACTACCTTCTGCGTTTCCCGTTGAAGCCCTACCTCATTGTACTACCCCAGTTTCCCCTGGGGCTATTTCTCACCCTGAAGGGTTCTGACCTCCACTTGTTTTTTCTACAGTTTATTACCTCTACTTCACAGTGAGGTACTCCTTGAGGATCTTCTACTGGCTCTTCTAACAGATCCATATGAACCTCAATAGACTTTTTACAATACCACCAAGGGAGGTCCATATTAGAAACATAGAAACAGAGAAACATGATGACAGAAAAAGACCACATGGCCTATCTAGTCTGTCCTTCCATATCAACAATTACAACAGTCCACTTTTTACCTTTAGAGATCCTCTGTGTTGGTCCCATGCTTTTTTGAATTCAGTTACTGTCCTCATCTCTACCACCTAGGAAACACAAAGGAGCAAGATACGAAGATGTGGATGTTTGTAGAGCCTTTAATGATGAAGGTCAGAGACCCCGACGCGTTTCGGCGTGGGACGCCTTCCTCAGGGGGTACAAAGCTTAAAAACAGGGGAATAATACATAATGTTAAATTAAAAATATAAATAATTAATGAAATTAATAATATAACAAACAATACATGGAAAACGTTAATAAACAATTAGATTAATACCATAAATACATTAAAAAAATAATAAATCGTTACAATTACCAAAGTGATTGCCCTTATAACTGTGTAAACTGATATAGAGCAGTATACATTAGCTATAAGCCCTTTAAAATAGTTATGGGGATCACATGAATATACAATAAAAACTCTGAAAAATTACTAGGGAGACGCAGGACATGAGGATTGAAACCAAGAATCAGGCAGACCACCAGGTTAAATAATTGGTATATGTGATAAACATGTGTTAAAAATAAAAATAAAAATAATAATAATAATGATAATAGTAATAATAAATGTATAAAAGGGATGATGCTGTGTTAAAAGGTCAAAATGATAATAAAACAACTGAACATGTAAAAATTGGTAAGATGGTAAAATACATATATTAAATTGAGTCTATAGCAAATAGATATTAAACCACAAATTGCTGCTGTTTGAGCATAAAAATACATGCAAATATAGAAATATGAAGATAATAAAACAAAATAATAATATAATAAATGTATAAATGATAATAGTAAAAATGAAAAAATGAAAAAAATAAAAATAAAAATAATAATAATCATCATAATAATAATAATAATAAATAGATAGAAAACTATCCCATTGAGCATTCAGAGGATATTATTGATCCTTATAATATAATTAAGATGTTAGAAAACTCAATAGGGCCACTAACCTGAGTTAATTTACTGATTTGTTTGCATCATGTTCAAGAATTGTTCAATGAACTGTTGGGTGAAATATGAAACATTGACAAAAACAAAAAAACAAAAAACAACCGGGAAAAAGGAAAGAGATTAAACCAAACAGGCTAATAAAAATATATATATATACCATGTTAATCTGTGTAAAAATAAATGTATTCATGAAAACATGTAGTGTATATTAAGTACGTAATTATCGTGAGATAGTGTGAAAAAACAATTGTAGTTAATCTATTCTTGTAATGCTCCTGACTACTGCGGTGCCCCTTACATAAAATTGATGATACTAAGGGACAATCTCAAACGGGAGCGGTACAGGACCTGAAGATTATCTGTTGGACCTTTGGTTTATCCACCTTTATCTAGATACCTGATAAATTGCGATGGAAAAATGCGGTGGAAGTTACTGTGCCTTACATAAAGTTGTTAGGGGAACCAATTGGATAAATAGCCAAGAAACTCCCTTGTCTAATAAGACCGTCACCCTGTTGAACCTTAAAACCATACTGGACAATCAACTGGAAGCGATGACTATCTGAAACAGCATATTAAAATATGGTAAATTAAATCGATGATGGTGTCAATATATGCATCACTTGTATAAAACCCCCTATAGTACTAGTGAGCATGAAATGTAGGAGGTAATCCAAATGTTTAAAATCAATTAACTACTCATAAAAAAACCCTGAGACATGTGGGGAAGACTGGCACGTGATGACTAGTATTAGCGATTAGCAATCCATGTTTTGAGTCTCCACCGGCATGACGCCGTAGCAATAGATGTTGAAAACAGTACTTTATAACATAATAAAGCTAAGCTTTTTGTAAAACGTTTAAAAAGGATCATGGTACTGTAGAGTTATAATGCATAAAAATCATATTATATAAATAAATGATGAATGAAAATGCATGTGAACTGACCCAGACTCAAAAGGCGCGTTGATCGTGTCGTCCTAATGTAGGGCAAGAGGAGCCGCTATTCTAATTGTAGAGGAGAAAACAATATGTGTTATATTTGAAATAAACTGTTTATGAGACTGAAACCACACTTAGTAAAAGGAAGCGGGAGAAATACCCGACTGTCCTGATTAAGGAGTAAGAGTATTTATGACTTAGAAACATTTGTTGTGAAAAAGTAAAAACGGCGGTACTCATTGAGGCTACAGGAGGTCCCGTGTGATCACTATGTAAAAATAACATCGCTGTACTAAGCTTAAAAACTGAAAGCACGAAACAATACTGACGATATTTTTAAGCTTAGTACAGCGGTGTTATTTTTACATAGTGATCACACGGGACCTCCTGTAGCCTCAATGAGTACCGCCGTTTTTACTTTTTCACAACAAATGTTTCTAAGTCATAAATACTCTTACTCCTTAATCAGGACAGTCGGGTATTTCTCCCGCTTCCTTTTACTAAGTGTGGTTTCAGTCTCATAAACAGTTTATTTCAAATATAACACATATTGTTTTCTCCTCTACAATTAGAATAGCGGCTCCTCTTGCCCTACATTAGGACGACACGATCAACGCGCCTTTTGAGTCTGGGTCAGTTCACATGCATTTTCATTCATCATTTATTTATATAATATGATTTTTATGCATTATAACTCTACAGTACCATGATCCTTTTTAAACGTTTTACAAAAAGCTTAGCTTTATTATGTTATAAAGTACTGTTTTCAACATCTATTGCTACGGCGTCATGCCGGTGGAGACTCAAAACATGGATTGCTAATCGCTAATACTAGTCATCACGTGCCAGTCTTCCCCACATGTCTCAGGGTTTTTTTATGAGTAGTTAATTGATTTTAAACATTTGGATTACCTCCTACATTTCATGCTCACTAGTACTATAGGGGGTTTTATACAAGTGATGCATATATTGACACCATCATCGATTTAATTTACCATATTTTAATATGCTGTTTCAGATAGTCATCGCTTCCAGTTGATTGTCCAGTATGGTTTTAAGGTTCAACAGGGTGACGGTCTTATTAGACAAGGGAGTTTCTTGGCTATTTATCCAATTGGTTCCCCTAACAACTTTATGTAAGGCACAGTAACTTCCACCGCATTTTTCCATCGCAATTTATCAGGTATCTAGATAAAGGTGGATAAACCAAAGGTCCAACAGATAATCTTCAGGTCCTGTACCGCTCCCGTTTGAGATTGTCCCTTAGTATCATCAATTTTATGTAAGGGGCACCGCAGTAGTCAGGAGCATTACAAGAATAGATTAACTACAATTGTTTTTTCACACTATCTCACGATAATTACGTACTTAATATACACTACATGTTTTCATGAATACATTTATTTTTACACAGATTAACATGGTATATATATATATTTTTATTAGCCTGTTTGGTTTAATCTCTTTCCTTTTTCCCGGTTGTTTTTTGTTTTTTTGTTTTTGTCAATGTTTCATATTTCACCCAACAGTTCATTGAACAATTCTTGAACATGATGCAAACAAATCAGTAAATTAACTCAGGTTAGTGGCCCTATTGAGTTTTCTAACATCTTAATTATATTATAAGGATCAATAATATCCTCTGAATGCTCAATGGGATAGTTTTCTATCTATTTATTATTATTATTATGATGATTATTATTATTTTTATTTTTATTTTTTTCATTTTTTCATTTTCATTTTTACTATTATCATTTATACATTTATTATATTATTTTGTTTTATTATCTTCATATTTCTATATTTGCATGTATTTTTATGCTCAAACAGCAGCAATTTGTGGTTTAATATCTATTTGCTATAGACTCAATTTAATATATGTATTTTACCATCTTACCAATTTTTACATGTTCAGTTGTTTTATTATCATTTTGACCTTTTAACACAGCATCATCCCTTTTATACATTTATTATTACTATTATCATTATTATTATTATTTTTATTTTTATTTTTAACACATGTTTATCACATATACCAATTATTTAACCTGGTGGTCTGCCTGATTCTTGGTTTCAATCCTCATGTCCTGCGTCTCCCTAGTAATTTTTCAGAGTTTTTATTGTATATTCATGTGATCCCCATAACTATTTTAAAGGGCTTATAGCTAATGTATACTGCTCTATATCAGTTTACACAGTTATAAGGGCAATCACTTTGGTAATTGTAACGATTTATTTATTTTTTTAATGTATTTATGGTATTAATCTAATTGTTTATTAACGTTTTCCATGTATTGTTTGTTATATTATTAATTTCATTAATTATTTATATTTTTAATTTAACATTATGTATTATTCCCCTGTTTTTAAGCTTTGTACCCCCTGAGGAAGGCGTCCCACGCCGAAACGCGTCGGGGTCTCTGACCTTCATCATTAAAGGCTCTACAAACATCCACATCTTCGTATCTTGCTCCTTTGTGTTTCCTAGCTGGTAGTGCAAGACACTCTGCTCCTTTTTGTGTTTTTTCTCATCTCTACCACCTCCACTGGAAGACTGTTCCATGGATCCACTACTCTTTCCGTAAAGAAATATTTCCGCATATCACTCCTGAATCTATTTCCCTTCACCCTCATCCCATGTCCCCTCGTAGCAGAACTTGCTTTCAATTGAAAGAGGCTGTCTCCCTGAACATTTATGCCACGGAGGTATTTAAACATCTCAATCATATCACCTCTATCTCGCCTTTCCTCTAAGGTGTACATATTAAGATCCTTAAGTCTGTCCTCATATGCTTTATAATGAAGCCCACTAATCATTTCCATTCGCCCCATACTAAAAAAACAAGGCCCTAAACAGAAACAGACCAAACTCCTACAGACCAATAACAAGTATCCCATTTGTTGCTAAAATAATCGAAAAAAACATCCTAAACCAACTTCAAGACTACATAGACACCAATGCCCCCCTAGATGTGTATCAGTATGGTTTTCGCCCGTTTCATGGGGTTGAAACCCTGCTCCTAGCCCTAACTGATAACCTTATCCGAGGCATAGACTGCCCTAACCATGCATGCCTTCTAGTCTTCATAGACATTGCCTCTGCCTTTTACAACATCAACCATAACACTCTCATCTCAAGACCGCAACAACTCTGACTAGACGGAATAGTCCTACTTTGGTTTAATCTTACATCACAAAAGGCAAACTACTGATCCAAATAGGGGAGGAACTGCCACACACCTTTTCACAGGGCCAAGGTATACCGCAATGTTCCGCTCTGTCTGCCCTCCTATTCAACCTGCACCTACAACCCATCACCTAGGTATTCAAGAAGCACGACATTGAATACTATATCTACGCAGATGATATTATGTTGTCACTCCCCATAGATATAAACAATCCCACCTACAATAACCTAGCCGACTGCGTTAATGAAACCGAATCATGGTTGAAATCCAACAATCTCAGCATAAACTTTAAGAAGACAGAAACACTCTATATCACAAGGAATCAAAAGATAACCCTCCCCCAAACCATCACCATTAATGACATCACACTCCCAGTCAAGCGAGAGGTTAAGTATCTCGGCATAATCTTTGACACATCACTCACCATGCTGCCCCACCTGAAACAGACAGCCAGAACAATCTTAAACTAAAGACCATACAGCACATGAGACCCCTCTTCGAAATAAACAACTTCAGGTTGGTTGTGCAAGCCATCATTACCTCACACTTTGACTACTAAACAGCCTATTGCAGGGACTACTGGCAAAAAATCTACACATAATCCAACAAGTGCAGAACATCATAGCCAAAATCATCTGCAAAGCCTGACTAACCAACCATGTCACACCCCTCCTACACGACCTCCATTGGCTCCCAATACAAAGCCGGATAAAGTACAAATTATTCGTGACAACATTCAAGCTCATCAACCATGTCACACCATCCTTTCAACACTTCTTCATACCCCTGCAAACACCAGATCACGCAGGGAGAATCTTCTTCATTCCCTAACAATCCCACGTTCCATCCATAAGACAAAACAAAACATTTGCTTCAGAGCACTCATTTACACGGCCCCCAGCCTCTGGAATTCCCTACCTTTACCCATCCGTGCAATCAGAGACCTCCAAGAGTTCAGAAAACAGCTCAAAACGTACCTCTTCCCTGCACACTACAGAGAAGACGTCTCACACCCAAACTCACAAACTTCCATGACACACCAGCACATTACCTAATACAACTGATGTTAAAGGACGACTCAAAGGCCATACAGACCCTATACATGCGTACCCGAACCTAAGAACACCTGTATATAGTTAACGTGTACTTTTTCTGTCGTCATTTTTATGTTTCTATCTACATAGTTACAATCCTTATTTGAAAATGTTTCATGTCAAGTTATCCTGTAAAACGTTACCTCCTGTTCTGTGTAACATGTTCTGGTTCTCTATAAACCACCCCTGATCTCTGGAAGGGGCGGTATAGAAAAATGTAACAAATAAATAAAATTATTTTAACAGTCTATACTTAAGGCTCCCAGCATATGTCACCCACGCACTTTAAGATGGTTCAAAGTTCCACAGTCCGGATTATTGCTGATTAGAGCCAAAGGAACCATATTTTGTCATACTTCATTTACTACACTGGCTTCTATCAAATGTGAATGTTTGTTCTGGTGAATCCCCTTCTACTGCTATCCTGCTCTCAGTTGGTGTACCCCAAGGATCTGTCTTGGGTCCACTCCTTTTCTCTTTCTATACCCAATCGCTTGGTGCACTCATCTCTTCCCATGGATTTCAGTACCATCTTTGCACTGACTCCCCCCTGATCTACTTCTCTACACCTGAAATCTCTCCGGTAATCTAGGCCAGGATCTCTGCCTGCCTTTCTGATATTGCTGCTTGGATGTTTCACTGCCATTTGAAATTTAACATGGCCAAAATTGAGCTGCTTATTTCTCCCCCTAAACCCGCCTCTCCCCTTTCTCCTTTCTAAATGTGAAGAACTCACTACTACTCCCTGTCTCTTCAGGTCACAATTTTGGGGTTGTCTTTGACTCCTCTCTCTCCTTCTCCACACACATAAGAACATAAGATACCCCATACCGAGTCAGACCAAGGTCCATCAAGCCCAGTATCCTGTTTCCAACAGTGGCCAATCTAGGTCATACGTACCTAGCAGTTTCCCCAAAAGGCACAGGTTCCGCAATGCTTGTACTGGGTCAAGCATTGATATCCTGGGTCCCTTCTTAATAATGGTTTATGGACCTTTACTCCAGGAACTTGTCCAAACCTTTTTTAAACCTAGCTACACTAACAGCCTTTACTACATCCTCCGGTAAGAAATTCCAGAGTTTGATTACACGTTGAGTGAAAAAATATTTTTTTTTATTAGTCTTAAATAGTTTACCCTGTAGCTTCATTGCATGTCCCCTAGTCTTTCTGTATTCTGATAACGTAAACAATTGATCTATGTTTACCCGTTCCACTCCGTTCATTAATTTATAGACTTCTATCATATCTCCCCTCAGCCATCTCTTTTCCAGGTTAAAGAGCCCTAACCTTTTTAGCCTTTCTTCATAGGAGTATCCTTCCATCCCCTTTACCATTTTGGTGGCTCTTCTCTGAACCTTTTCTAATAACGCTATATCCTTTTTAAGATACGGCGACCAGAATTGCACACAATATTCAAGGGGCGGTCTCACCATGGAACGATATAGAGGCATTATAATATCTTTTGTTTTATTTTCCATTCCTTTCCTTATGATACCTAGCATTCTATTTGCTCTCTTGGCTGCCGCTGCACACTGGGCCGAGGGTTTTAACATGCTATCCACAAATAGAAACATAGAAACATGATGACAGAAAAAGACCACATGGCCTATCTAGTCTGCCCTTCCATAACAACAACTACAACAGTCCACTTTTTACCTTTAGAGATCCTCTGTGTTGGTCCCATGCTTTTTTGAATTCAGTTACTGTCCTCATCTCTACCACCTCCACTGGGAGACTATTCCACGGATCCACTACTCTTTCTGTAAAGAAATATTTCCGCATATCACTCCTGAATCTATTTCTCTTCACCCTCATCCCATGTCCCCTCGTAGCAGAACTTGCTTTCAATTGAAAGAGGCTCTCTCCCTGAACATTTATGCCACGGAGGTATTTAAACATCTCAATCATAACACCTCTATCCCGCCTTTCCTCTAAGGTGTACATATTAAGATCCTTAAGTCTGTCCTCATATGCTTTATAATGAAGCCCACTAATCATTTTAGTAGCCACCATCTGCACCAACTCCATCCTGTACACATCCTTTTGAAGGTGCGGTCTCCAGAATTGCACACTATACTCCAAATGAGGTCGCACCAAAGACTTATACAGAGGCATTATCACCTCCTTTTTTCTGCTAGCCATTCCTCTCCGTATGCACCGAAGCATCCTTCTAGCTTTTGCCGTTGCCTTTTCTATGTGTTTAGCTACTTTAAGATCATCAGACACAACCATGCCTAGGTCCCGCTCTTCTTTAGTGGACAAAAGTACTTCACCTCCTATACTGTATTGCTCCCTTGGATTGCTGCATCCCAAATGCATGACCTTACATTTTTTAACATTAAATCCCAGCTGCCAAATTCTAGACCATTCTTCAAGCTTAGCTAGATCCCTCCTCATGTTATCTACACCTTCCTGGGTGTCTACTCTATTGCAGATTTTGGTATCATCTGCAAAGAGGCAAACCTTTCCCGACAGCCCTTCCGCTATATCACTAACAAAGATGTTAAAAAGAATCGGAAGAAGGACAGATCCCTAGGGCACACCACTGGTAACATCCTTCTCTTCAGAGTGAGCTCCATTTACTTGTACTCTTTGTCGCCTCCCACCCAACCAATTTCTAACCCAAGCAGTAACTTTAGGGTCCATCCCTAGGGTGCTCAGTTTGTTTATAAGTCGCCTGTGAGGAACAGTGTCAAAGGCTTTACTGAAATCTAAATACACCACATCTAGAGCTCTCCCTCGGTCCAACTCCCTATTCACCCAGTCAAAGAAATCAATCAGATTTGTCTGACAAGACCTGCCTCTGGTGAATCCATGCTGCCTCGGATCCTGTAATCCGCTGGACTCCAGAAACCTCGCTATTTTCTTTTTCAGCAGCGTTTCCAATAATTTACTCGCCACCGAAGTTAAACTAACCGGCCTGTAGTTTTCAACCACATCCTTACTTCTGCTTTTGTGTAAAGGCAATACAATGACGCCTAAATCTTTTTCCTGGGTGGTGGTTCCTAATGTGGAACCTTGCATCGTGTAACCATAGTTTGGGTTGTTCTTCCCTAGGTGCATAACTTTGCACTTGTCCACATTAAATTTCATCTGCCATTTTGATGCCCAGTCTTCCAATTTATCAAGATTCTCTTGCAATTTTCCACAATCCTCTTGGGTTTTAACAACTTTAAATAGTTCTGTGTCATCTGCAAATTTGATAACCTCACTCGTTATTCCACTTTCCAGGTCATTTATGAATATGTCAAAAAGCAGCAGACCCAGCACAGATCCCTGGGATACACTACTATTCACTTTTCTCCATTGGGAAAACTGGCCATTTAGCCCAACCCTCTGCTTTCTATCTTTTAACCAGTTCTAGATCCACAGTAGTACATTGCCTCCTATCCCATGACTCTTTAGTTTTGCCAAAAGTCTCTGATGAGGGACCTTGTCAAAGGCTTTCTGAAAGTCCAGATACACTTTAGACAACAAAGATCTTGTCTTACTAATCTGATATGTTTTTTTGAAGGTGTGCATAAACAGGTAGACAAAGGTCAGTCGGTTGATATAGTGTATCTGGACTTTCAGAAAGCTTTTGACAAAGTCCCACATTAGAGACTTTTGGCGAAGCTAAAAAGTCATGGGATAGGAGGCAGTGTACTGTTGTGGATCGGGAACTGGTTAAAAGATAGAAAGCAGAGGGTAGGGCTAAATGGCCAATATTCCCAATGAAAAAAGGTGAATAGTGGAGTACCTCAGGGATCTGTACTGGGTCCGCTGCTTTTTGACATATTCATAAATGACCTGGAAAAGGGAATAACTAGTGAGGTTATCAAATTTGCAGATGACACAAAACTGTTTAAAGTTGTTAAAACCCAAGAGGATTGTGGAAAACTGCAGGAGGATCTGGATAAATTGGAAGACTGGGCATCCAAATGGCAGATGAAATTTAATGTGGACAAGTGCAAAGTTATGCACCTAGGAAAGAACAACCCACACTATAGTTACACGATGCAAGGCTCCACATTAGAAACCACCACCCAGGAAAAAGATTTAGGAGTCATCGTGGATAACATGTTAAAACCCTCCGCCCAGTGTGCAGCGGCGGCCAAGAAAGCAAATAGAATGCTAGGTATCATAAGGAAAGGGAGAATAAAACAAAGGATGTTATAATGCCTCTGTATCGCTCCATGGTATGACCGCACCTTGAATATTGTGTGCAATTCTGGTCACCGTATCTTAAAAAGGACATAGAGTTATTAGAAAAAGTACAGAGAAGAGCCACCAAATTGGTGAAGGGGATGGAAGGCTACTCCTATGAAGAGAGGCTAAGAAGGTTAGGGCTCTTTAGCCTGGAGAAGAGACGGCTGAGGGGAGATATGATAGAGGTCTATAAATTAATGAATGGAGTGGAACGGATAAACGTGGATCAATTGTTTACGCTATCAGAGTATAGAAAGACTAGGGGACATGTAATGAAGCTACAGGGTAAACTATTTAAGACAAATAAGAGAAAATATTTTTTCACTCAACGTGTAATCAAACTCTGGAATCTGTTACCGGAGGAGGATGTAGTAAGGGCTGTTAGTATAGCTGGGTTTAAAAAAGGTTTAGACAAGTTCCTGGAGGAAAGGTCCATAAACCACTATTAAAAAGGGACCCAGGATATCAATGCTTGACCCAGTACAAGCATTGTGGAACCTGTGTCTTTTGGGGATGTTGCTAGGTACGTATGACCTAGATTGGCCACTGTTGGAAACAGGATACTGGGCTTGATGGACCTCGGTCTGACCCAGTATGGCATGTCTTATGTTCTTATGTTCACTATATCAACCGACTCACCTTTGTCCACCTGTTCATTCACACTTTCAAAAAAACATAATAGATTAGTAAGACAAGATCTTCCTTGTCTAAAACCATGTTGGCTGTCTCCCATTAGGCCATGAAGGTCGGGGGTTCAAATCCCACTAGAGGATAGCAACCTTGGGCCGGAAGGACTGTGGTTTCTAGTCCCACAGGTGCTCCTTGTGGTCTTGGGCAAGCCACTTAACCCTTCATAGCCCATGTTCCCTGTAAAATAGTTATCTCCAAGTTATAATGCCCTGTTCAATGTAATTTCAGTTTGTTCAATGTAAACCGTACTAATGCAGAATAGCGCGGTATATAAGAGAATGTAAATAAATAATAAATAAAATAAAATGACTATCTACATGCTGAGTAATTTTATTCTTTATGATGGTTTCTACCATTTTTCCCGGTACTGACGTGAGGCTCACCGGTCTGTAGTTTCCCGTATCACCCCTGGAACCCTTTTTTTTTTTTTGAAACTTTTATTTTCATTTTACAACAAGCAAACGAAACAACAGACCAAAGGAGACAAATACAAATATACACATAAGGAAAGCAACCCCAATTACCCCCCACCCCTAAGCTTCTTCTCTGGAACTGAGGAGTATCATCAAAGAGGCGTGTACATATGTACATCCAAACAAACAAAAGAGTATCAGCAATATAGACTGATCAGGTGAAATAGATTTAAACAGTCAGATGGGAGCATTTAGCATTTTAACATTTCAAACATAATCGTGGAGTATCCTCCATTCAAATAAATGATAGAGAGTCTGAACGGAGAAACCAACAGATGAGGTATTTGTTCATATTTACTGTATAGACTGACAGGATGCCACCATTCATTGAAATTAAGAGGGGACCTATTTTTCCCCCAGTAGTTTCCAGTAATATTGTAGTACCGGGCATTCAAACATAATATAAGTTAGGATGTGAATGGCCGTGTGGCATATCCAAAATCTGTTGCTCTGGGTAGCGGTCATTTGACTAACCTATCAGGAGTATAGAAACTTCGGTGGATTAAAAGAAAAAAGTGTCTGAGTAAGTGAGGGAGATCAAGAGATCCAGGTCAACCAGCTCCAGGCTGGGCTCCCAGGCTCCGGGGTCAAAGCTACATGCAACTCCCGCTCCCAGAATTTCTGTGCTGTCTGAGCGCATTGGTGAATAATGGGAGCGAGGGGAGAAGCAGCCTCGATATATCTTCTAACGCAAAAGCTGTTATCAAAGCAGTAAAAGAATCAAGACTCTTGGGTGGACCACTCGTTCTGGGCGGCAGCCAAGCTGTCAAGGGCTCAAGTACTTGGTTGAAATCGCCGCCGAGCATTAATGGAGGGCTGGCAAATGCCTGTGCTAACTGCATAATACTTGCATAAGAAACAGGATTATCCACATTCGAAGCATAAATACCAATACACGTAAAGTACAGTTTCAACCTGAAGAGGTGCACGGGCCCATCCACCCTCCTTATCAAAGCTAACATCCATTACAATAGCTTTCAGAGACTTCTTAACCAAAATGGCTACCCCACACCGCTTGGAAACAGCGGAAGAGAAGGCAATCGCCATATTAGGCGTGGTATTAAGTTTCAATGCCGCAGCGGAATTTAAATGCATTTCCTGAAGAAACATTAAATTAACATGCTCATGATTAAGATAGCTAAGGATTTTCTTTCTTTTGATTGGACTATTAATGCCATTTACGTTTTATGAGAAGAACTGACACAAGGCTATCAAGAAAGATTATAAATTCTGAGAAAGAACACAATAATGCACACAGTTTCCCAATGTCCCTCATCTTAACTATGTATGACTGTGCACATAACCTAATAATCAATGGGTTAATGAAAATCATGGAAACGCCCCATATAAACAAATAAGCACCGAGGTGCACTAGAGAAGAAGCAAAACCCCAGAAATTACTGGCGACCTAATGTCTGCGGGGAGAAACTCCAGAGAGGGCCCAAGCTAAAACATATAACCTGTAAAACTATGCATGTTTCGAATCCAACCGAGGTGCACATCATGGAGGGAGAGAAGGCCAAGTAAATTATAGATAGAAAGAAAAGTCCAGGCAGTCTCTATTCCAGGCTGGGATCACCGCGTCGGGCCGTTCAAGATGGCGGGCAAATCCGGCGAATTACAGATCCAAATTGTTGAATCATAGTGGTTGGATTAGCGCATCTGATCTGCGTTATTTGGAGTCCAAAAACATTGCTAGTAGATCGGAATCTTCGAATGTTATGGCTGGGTTATGGAGAGTTACTCTGAGCTTCACTGGATATATTAGGCCAAAGTGAGCCTGCAGTTATTGAAGTCCAGGGCGAAAAGCAAGGAGTCTCCTCCGTCGGTCAACTGTGGACTTTGCCACGTCAGGGAAAAAGAAACTTTAGGACTTTCAAATTCAAGATGATAGTTCGCCCGGGCAGCAATACGAATTTGCTCTACTCACTGATATCGCAATAATCGAAAATTGAGAGCCCGAGGGGTCGTCCGAGTGAGCGCCATATTAGCAGGAACACGAACACGATGCGCTCGGTCAGTCTCCAGATCTCTGTAAATAATAATCTTTAGCAAGGGGGGGAGAGTTTTGACCAAGAATTCTCGCATGTCTCCTGCTCTCACATCCTCCGGTACTCCAATGAGCCCCATATGGGTGCAACCAGCTCGATCATTGCTATCCTCCAGCTCTTTTTGAAAATTCTGTATCATACGCTCAGCCTTGCCCAATTTCACCAAGTGCACCGCGTGCGAGTCAAGGACCTCCGCCATGTTGTCCTGTCGTAGTGGGAGACTTTCAAGCCGGTTCTGAAGTGTACCAAAGTCTTCACGCATGGTTCGGAGCGCCGCTCCGTTGGATTGTACCAGCTCCTTCACACCACGTATCTCCTCCAAGATCCCCTGTGGCGTTGCGGGGTTTTCCCAAAATGGGACCATCTTTTGTGGGGAAGAACTCTGTTTTGGAGCGTTTTCGTGTGAAGAAGAGGGAGACCCGAGGTCCAGTCGCACTGGTTTGTGGCCCGCCGTTCCCCCCGAGGCACCCCGGTAAGTTCAGAGCAAAAAAATGAAATTTATGCAGGTATTAATTCAGGATTCTGAGTAGGCCTCTCGGGAGCTTCAACGCAAAGCGTCTATCCCGCTGGACATCAGGCTCCGCCCCCCCCTGGAACCCTTTTTAAAAAATTGGCGTTACATTGGCGATCCTCCAATCTTCAGGTATTACAGATGATTTTAATGAAAATTCACAGATTACTAATAGAAGGTCTGCAATCTCATATTTCAGTTCTTTCAACACCCTTGGATGTATACCATCCAGCCCAGGTGATTTGCTACTCTTCAGTTTATCTAATAGTTGTAATACATCTTCCCGATGTATCGATATTTCCTTCAATTCCCCCACTCCCCTCCAAAAATGCCCCACTGCTTTGCGTAAAAAGCAGTTTCAGGTTCTGCAGCATTGAACACATTGATGTACTGAGACCTAGCAGTTGGGGAAATATTCTTTTTAAACTACCTCTCTTTTTTTCTACTTTCATGGTCCACACAGAGAACAGAACACAGTTAAGTGCATTCACTCTGCAGCTCCTCACTACTTTTCCGCTCTTATCTCTCCCTACACTCATTCTTGGAAATTCCGCTCTTCTGACAAATTGCTTCTATCTGTTCACAAACTACCTGAGTCTGTACGTCAGGTGCCTTCTCTGACCCTTTTCAAATCCAGGCTGAAAACTCACCTTTTCGCTGCCGTTTTCAGATCTTGACTTGCCTGATCTCCTTCATATTTCCTTCCATTCCCCCTAAATGTATCCCATGTCTACAGCTACCGTGTTGTCTGTCTTGACTAGATTGTAAGCTCTAATGCGCAGGGACATTTACATGTGTCTGTGCAGCGCACATCTTGTAGCCCTATAGAAATGTTCAGTAACACAGATGCACCTGTCCCTGCAGGCTTAACTCTTAATGATTCAGATGTATATGTCATTTTCCTTCTCCATGGACTAGCAGTATAATATCCTTAAATTTATCACACATGGAGAACAAGCATGGCAGAAACTTCCCAGCTATCTTCCAGAGGCTTTTGGAAGCGCTCCATCTCATGTGTGCTACTTCCTGACTACTGTTGCCACACAGGACTGCTTGTTGCACTGGTCTGAAAGTTCTTTTGTTAATGCTTTCTCTATTTGATATTATCTGACTTTTGCAGTTATTTCTCCCTGCCACTGCTGCCACATCATTGTTTTCCCCCTCTAGTTACGTTTCTTGGTTGTGGTATTTCCTTTACTTATGCTACATCACTTCTATATGGTGCACTTAGACCTCGGATGCTCTGGTGGGGTTAATTTCCACTCTAGTCACCTTACAGGGCAGACCAGATGGGCGGGAACAAGCAGGAAGTTGATCCTCACATATTGGTGACATTTGCGCCGATTCAGCTTGCGCAGAAGCATCTCCCCAGCTTTCAAAGAAAGTCTGGGAGATGGACTATGCCATCTTGCCTTAGTCTCCTTATTTCCATGGACCCACCAATGTCTGTCCTGTTTCCCTTGAAAAAGTGCTTCTTTTTGTCTGTTTGTCCCGGTACGCGTACCGGTTCCTTTGCTGCCCTTGAGCCAGCTCTCCTCGGGCTCATTTTTCCCCCTTGACTGGTGCTTGGCGCCCTTTTTATGGCCGCAGGCCTCAGACCCTTGCCCGAGTTGCAGGGCCCTCCTTTTCCCGTGGCTTCTGGTGACTTCAAAAAAAGGGATCTGTGTGGTAAGAAGTCCCTCAGTGACCCACATGACTGCTGCCTCCATTGCCTCGGGCTGGACCATGACTACTTGGGCTGTGAACTTTGTAAGGCCATGACCGCCAAGGCCATCAAGAGCTGTCAGTTGCAGCAGGAAAAGCTCTTCCACGAATCAGCGCCATGGCCCCCTCTGGTACCTCAGTGTCCCGCGATGCTTGGGCCGCCTTAGAGTCCCACAGTGGCAGGTCCTCCGATAGAAAGTTCCTCTAGGTGGAACGCAAGAAGAGCTAGACAACCCCAAAGGCCACTTTGGAGGACGGGTCTGGAAAGGCGGGAAAATCACACATCATTTCCCTGCAGTCACCAGTGTGAGTCTAAGGGGTTGGAGTGGGAGCGGCCTCACAAGGTGCCCAGAAAGGAGGAGTGTGCGTTGGGCAACCGACCTCGGATCCCCGAGGCCATCCTGGTTGAGGACTCCACCTTAACGGAACCGATGCCATACCCAAAACCATCGGTGCCTGCATCGAAGGCTGTGGTTCCAACTGGCATGGAGACAAGGATGGTGGCCCTGGAGTGCAGTATCTCTGCCCTCCTTGCTTAGCAGTGTGCACTGATGTCCGGTTTATCCACCCCGACGACTGAACCCTCAACATTGAGGGCTTCCCCGGATGTTGAGCCGATCCTCGAGTGCCACTGGCCTCGAGAGAGCCATCGGCAACAGATGAGGTCCTGGTCCCATTCCCCAGGGCACGGTCCTCTCTGGCCAGTGCATGTGGCTCTGACCACAGGTCCTATGGGGGTTGCGGGATCCAGGCTTGGGTCTTGAGCCTTGGACTCTTCCTCTGACTTCAAGTCAAACCGGGAGACCGAGGACGAGGAGTCCCCGGACACCTGACGACACAGAAATGTGCACTCGGACCTATCTCATCTGGTACCCTGGTGCCGTTCCCTGTCTGAGGATGTTGTCTTCATCAACTGTGCGGGACATGGCAAAGGCACTCGCTTTTGAGACTGCGGCAGAGAAGGACCCCCTCATGGAGGAACTTGAGATCCTCCAGTATGAGGCCCTCACAGTGCCCGTCCCTCTGATCCTCCAGCGCCACCACCTCCATATGTGGGAGACGCCGTCGTCGGAGCCCATAGTGAGCAGATGGCTCGACTCCATGTACCGAGTCTGCCGAAGACTGGGGTTCCAGAAAACCCAGCTTCCTCACAACTCGATGGTCGTTGAGTCGGCTTTGTGACGACTGAAAAGCCAAAAGACTCATTCCTTGGTGCCCCCCAGTAGGGAGGCCCGGAACCTGGACGCCCTCTGCTGAAAAGCCTATCTCCAGGAACAAGCAGGAATGTAGCTTCACATATGGATATCATTGGTACCGACGGAGCCTGCGCGGGAACGCTCCCCAGCGTCTAATAGGAAAGCTTTTGGGAGCAACCCACAGCGCCTGCATGCTGCCTTCCCGCCTTTATCAACTGTCCCTCTCCAGTTCTTCGTTTTCCGCGGAGCCGACAGGTCGCACATCCTGTCATCGCAGAAAAATTCCCTTCTACTTCTTTTTTGTGGTCGCGTCTGCCTTCCCTTGACGCTATACCGGTATTGCTGGTGGTTCTTTTCCTTTTTCTAAAACAACAATAAAAAACCCCCCAAACTTTGTTTCTGGAGTCTTTCTCCAGTAATTTTCTTCTCGGGTGCCATGCGCCATTTTGGGCACTAGGCCCAACTTTTTCCCTCAGAATGGAAAAACCCGCTTCGGGTTTTAAAGTGTTCTAAGTGGCGGTACCATCTCAGTCACCGACACCCATGAGTGGTGCCTCAAATGTTGAGGTCCTGACCACTCAATTTCAGTGTGTTTTACCTGTGGAATGATGTCAAAACCGAGCTGCTAAGCTGAGCACCCTTTTTCCCTCCGATGCAGCCTCCGTGGCATCGACGTCCTCCAGGGCTTCATCCTCCTCCTATGGATCTCAGGTAACTAAACATAAATCTAGCCGGTCCTCAAAAGGTAGATCTCCTTCTAAACATCGGGATGCCTCAGGCGTTGCCCTTGAGGGACTTTCACCGGCAAAATTGCCCCGGCGGGAGGCTTTGGCTTCCAAAGCACTAACGGGGCTCCAGGATGTTCTCGAGGCTTCAACTTCGGCAGAACTACTGGTGCTATGCTCTGGGGTTCCGGCCGCTTTAACCGGCACCGATACCCAAGCATCGGCAGCGTTGATAGACCAGAGATTCTTGGCTATTGAACGCAGTCAGGCGGCTCTTCTCACGGCTTCGATGCCCCTGAAACCGCTTCAGGCAATTCAACCGGTACTGGCACCGACTCCAGTACCAGCATCGGCAGGTATTCTACTGGGACCGAGTCATGCGTCTCTATCCGGCATTGACAAGTCGGTACCGTGCCTTGCGCGATCACCCGGATCGGAGATACTTCGAATCCTCGGATGAGTCTGAAGATTCCGAAGGCTCTGCCGATACCAGAGTACTTCTTCCCGAGGATTCCTCTTCTCCTCAGCGTAGGATGTCTCCACCAAAGGATATGTCTTTCAGGATTTTATCCGAGATGTGGCCCGAGCTCTTTCCATCACAGTGGCTCCTGAAAAAGAGCCTAGGACAAAGGAATTAGAAATCCTACAATACCCTGAAGCTCCCAAGGAGGCAGCTACCTTACCTATTCATGAGATCTTGCATGATGATATGTTAAGGATGTGGGAAACACCTCTAACCACATCTCATTCTCGAAGACTCAACGCCATGTATCAAGTTCCTCCTTGTCCTGGGTTTCAGAAAACTCAATTACCACACCATTCCATGGTGGTGGAATCAGCCATGAGACGGATGAAGAGTGCAAAAAGGCATGCATCTAATCCTCCAGGACGTGAGGGTAGGACTCTTGATGCCTTTGGACGTCGATCCTTCCAGACTTCCGTGCTTTCTGTTAGGATCAGTTCCTATATCTTGTATATGGGATGTTCCTTAAGGAAGTCACAGGAGACTTAGAACTTATGAGCCCTCTCCTTCCTGATGATAAAAGGCAAGATTATCTTACTCTTCTTAGACATGCTCAGGATATTTCCAAGTTTGTGAATCATGCAGCCTTTGACTACTTTGAATGCATAAGCAGAACCTCTGCTATTGCCATAGGTGCACGTAGAATTGCCTGGCTCCAGACATCTGACAGAAATCTGGGTACAGGACAAACTGGGGAATATACCTTGCACAGGAGAGAATCTCTTTGGGAAGAATTGGCAGGAAAAAGCTAATGAGATAGACGCTGACAATATCACTTTGGATAGATCCTCTAAGAAACCATTCTTCAGTAAGAAGAAGTTTTATCCCTCCTATACCCAGCAGGTTCAGGTCAGTCTGCCCAAAAGGGACAGCAACAACAACTTAAGCAACAAAGGAAGCCAAAAGCAGCTAAACCTCAACCGGCTCAGCAGACTCTGCCTCCACAGGGGCTTTGACTCCTATCTAGAGAACTTTGCCTTCCTGGCCCTGAACGGCCCAGAACCCTCCACCATCTCAGGAAGGTTATGTCATTTTGCCCCCAGATGGTGTCAGATAACAGCAGAAAATTACACTCTGTCTGTTGTACGAGAGGGGTAGAAGCTTCATTTCCTCCGCATGCCCCCTCCTACAATAGTAAGACAGTTCAATTCTCAGACCTTTCCCAACGACCGGTAAGGTCAAGAAGTCACAATGCTCCTTGCTCAAGGAGCAATAGAAGAGGTGCCCATACCCCAATGCACCCTGGGAATATTCGTCTTCCCTTACTTAGACGACTGGCTCATTTGAGCCCCTTCAGAGCCAGAGGCCAGGATTGCTCTCTCGCACAATGCGCATCCTTCAGTATTTGGAACTTGTCATAAACTTCCCAAAGTCCAACCTTGCTCCCACTCAATCCCTAGAGTTTATAGGAGCTCTTCTGGATACCAGACAGACAAGGGCCTTCCTTCCACAGCTCCGCTGCCTTCGCATTGTACAGTTAGCTTCTCAAGCCGTGCTAAAACCTCACCTCACTGCTCGGGAAATGTTAGTTGCTAGGCTACAATGCATCAGCATGTGGTTCCTTATGCTCGCTTCCATATGAAGGCAGCCCAGTGGACCTTATCCACTCAGTGGACTCAGGCGTCAGGTTGCCTGTCAGACAAAATAGCAAACTCAGATCATCTTATTTTGCCCCTCCAATGGTGGCAGTCACCCAAAATCCTTCTGGTGGGGTCTCCTTTTCAGTAACCCCCACCCCAAGCCACTCTAACAACAGATGCTTCACAGGTGGGTTGGGGAGCCCACCTGCAAGGTCTCTCTTCCAGGACTCCACAGGAGGCCTATCTCCATATCAACCTACTGGAGCTCAGAGCAATCTTCCTTGCTCTTCGAGTATTTCACACCCAGCTCAGCTACAAGACAGTCCTAGTTCAAACGGACAATCAGGTAGCCATGTTCTATGTGAACAAACAGGGCAGAACAGGCTCTCTGTTACTGTGCAACGAAGCTTTGCGACTATGGGCCCTCGCCAGAGAGCATCAGATTCATCGCCTTGCGGTATATCTTCCAGGCATTCAAAACTCTTGGGCAAACAGACTCAGTCGAGTTCTGCTTCCACAAGAATGGTCTCTCCATGCAGACCAGGTGGCCCAAATTTTTCAAATTTGGGAAACCCCGGACATAGATTTCTTTGCAAGTCCGCTGAATGCCAAACCTCCCCGGTTCTGTTCCAGAATTCCGACTTGAGTTTGTAAGGCCAGGGATGCTTTCCTCCTTCATTGGGGTTAGAACTTCCTGTATGCCTTTCCACCATTCCCCTAATTCCCAAAACCCTGTTCAAGCTTCAGAGAGACAGAGGTCATATGATCCTCATAGCTCCACATTGGCTGCGGCGACCATGGTACCCTCTGCTCCTACATCTCTCTCGAGCTCTGCCTCTGGGGTTAGGATCTGCTCCAGATCTTCTTTCTCAAGAGGGACGGGATGCTGTGGCATCCCAATCCCCAGTCTGCATCTCAGGGCCTGGTTGCTGAAAGCCTAGAACTTCACGGTCTTAACCTTTCCCAGCAGGTAAAGGATATCAATCTTCATGCTTCCAGGAAACCTTCTATAAGACGCTCTTATGCATTTAAGTGGAAAAGGTTTACCATTTGGTGCTCGCAGTAGGGTCTTAACCCTCTTGCGATACCTCTGGACTCATTACTGGAGTACCTCCTTCATTTATCAAATGCAGGGCTTAAGACCAATTCAGTGAGAGTCCATTTGAGTGCTATTGCAGCTTCTTTCAAGCCTCTAAATGGACAACCTATTTCCTCTCATCCTCTCATAATGAGATTTATGAGAGGCCTTTTTTTAACGAAGCCTCCCATTAAACTACCACCGGTGGCATGGGACTTAAATCTGGTACTTGGGCAGCTCATGAAACTGCCCTTTGAACCATTAGCCACTACCTCTTTGAAATTCCTTTTCTGGAAGGTTATCTTTCTCATTGCAATCACATCAGCGCGTCACATCAGTGAATTGCAAGCATTAGTGGCTGATCCTCCTTATACAAGGTTCTATCATGATAAGGTAGTCCTTAGGACTCATCCACACTTTATGCCAAAGGTGGTTTCACCCTTTCATTTAAACCAAGCTGTTTACCTTCCTGTATTCTTTCCAAGGCCTCACACCTCAAATGCAGAAAAGAATCTTCATACTTTGGACTGTAAAAGGGCTTTGGCCTTTTAATTGCAAAGGACACAGCAACATAGAAAATCCTCTCAACTCTTTGTTGCTTTTGATCCTAGTCATTTGGGGCTTCCAGTCTCCAAAAGGACACTGTCAAGCTGGATTGCACAGTGTATATCTTTTGCCTATGAGAATAAGAACCTTCCTCTCGAAGGCCATGTCACAGCTCACAATGTGAGAGCCATGGCAACCTCAATGGCTCATCTTCACTCTGTCTATCGACGACATCTGTCAAGCAGCTACTTGGGCTTTGGTGCATTTATTTTTATTTATTTATTTTATTGTTCTTATATACCGCACTCTTAAAAATCAGCGCGGTTTACATACAATGGTTCTGTGCGGAATGGTTCACCATCGGGCACTTACAATGAACAGGAGGGTGAAGCTTGGGTTTAAACTGGGGAACTATATACATCAACTTCAATTTATTTACAGTATGTGCATGAATTGTGTTATGATGAGAGCTGTGCTGAGCCGATGGAAACAGAAGAAAACAGTGAATATACCTTTAAGGTGAGAGACAGGCAAGGTATTCACAGGGTTCAGACTGCAGGCAAAGGAAAGAAGCACGTAGTTGCTGAAGCCAAGCCACACCCAAGCTCTAACGTAAGTGCAGGCTTGGAGGGTAATGATAATCACCTGTGCAGAGACAGGGGAGTGTTAGGAAACAGCTTTATAAGCCCTGTTCAGAGGAGAGGAAAGGGAGAAGTGGGAAGTTTGACTTTGAGTTGGAGAATGGCTCCAGCAAGAAAGGAAGCAGCAACAGAGGAAGCAGTCCTTGGAAGAGAGGTACTCTTAATTCAGAAACCAGCAGATGGGTGGCTGGGAGAGTTGCTGACAACGAGGATCAGATTGCATTGTTCGTGAACCAGCTCAGAGAATTCAAGCTGCCAGAAGGTGGGTGAATACGGTTACAACTGGAAGTGACCAGAACCCAGCCGAGGGCAGAGAACCAGAGTTGAACACGATTGAGGCATTTGATCCAGGGAAAGAAGCCCCACTCTCAAGGTACAAATATTCCATATCAGGGAGAGCAGCTGTGGAAGGAAATTCAGAAGTTCCTACAGAACAGTAAGCTTGAAGGAGTTAATGAAAACCCAGAGACAGACAAGCATTTTGTAGCACAGGAAGAAATGCAAATTGACTCTTTTGGGCAGGATTCTGTTACTGAGGAGTCTCCTATGGACTGTTCTTTCTGTAAGAAGGAAGTTTGAAAGTTGGTGATAAAAAGTGTTAACAGGAGAAGCTTTTGAGAAGCAGGGTTTTACCTAGCCATGTGAATGCCAAGAACTTCTTCTAAGGTAAAGAACCCTTGCTTAACCTGGAGTTGATAACCAAAGCAGCATATGATAAATGAAGAAATTTAGCTGTGCTGGACAAACAAAGGAAGCTGTGATTCACTTGCTGAAATGTTTTTGCTGAAAACAGCTGCACATGTTTAAAGGTTCTTTCAGTTTCTTCAGTTCCAGTTGCATAGGTTTCCTGTTATTATTTACTTGGAGAATAATCCTTATGTCTGCATTGAACCTTAGAGCTTATGGGACCTAAATAAAAATTCTTGTTTTGCCTTAAAAACCAACGGTCTCACACTACTTTGTCTTTGAGTAAAAGAATCAACTACAAGTCCCAGAGTTCCCTGCTGGAGACAAGGATAGTAACTCTTTATTTAAGGACAAACATTGGCAGCCCTATGCCTGTAAGCCTTTGGTCCAGGCAAGGGTCACGACAATTGATAGTAGCTCATTTATTCTTAATTGGGTGTGTGGTAGCTGGTGTTAGACTAGTGGGTTTAGAGTAATGCATAAGAAAGAGATGATGTTTTAGAGCCTTTCTGACTTGGGCTAGGTCTGTCATAATTCTGATGGTAGGTGGAAGTGCTTTCTAGCAACTGGGGGCGTAGAACTTGAAGGCTCTTTTTCTAGTTTTCTCGGTGCATTTTGTTATTTCGTTGGGTATGTGTAGGGTGTTGACAGTGCATGCTGTCCTTATTCTGTTAGCTGAGATGGGGTGAACAAGGTCTGTTAGGGATGTGGGGGCTATTTTGTTGATGGATTTGAAGGTTATGATGATTACTTTATAGTATAGCCGGCAGTTGATTGGTAGCCAATGGAGGTCCTTGAGAATAGGGGTGATGTGGTTACCTCTAGCTGCTCCGCTTAGGACTCGTGCGGCAGCATTCATAGCCAACTGTAGAGGGTTTAAGGTGTTTTTGGGTAAGCCATGCAGGATTACATTGGCGTAATCAAAGTGGGGGGTCACCAGTGCCTGAAAAACTGATCTGAAATCTTCAGGGTGCAACAGGGGTTGGAGATGTCTTAGAGTTCGTATTTTGTGGTATATCAGTTTGATGGAGTTGCTGATGTGGGCTTTGAAGTTGAGTTGCTGGTCTAATGTAACACCTAGGTAGCGGATGCTGGGTCTGCTGGAGAGTTCTGCATCTCTTGTCTTTAAGGTTGGCGGGGGCGAGAAGGATTGGTTTCTTGTAACGAATAGTATGTCAGTCTTGTTGAAGTTGATCTTGAGGCTCTATGAATAAAGCCAGTTATGGCATCGAAGCATTTAATCAGTTGAGAGAAGTCCGGGTTCTCAATCGTGAATGGAGTGAAGTGCAGTACGTCATCGGCATAGAGTAGGCATGAGATGTTAAATGAGCGGATTAACTCACAAATAGGCTGCATGTAGATGTTGAATAGGAGGGCAGAGAGAGATGAGCCTTGTGGTACACCATGCTGTTGTTGGAAGGGCTGGGAGGTCGTGGTTCCTGTCCGAACCTGTTGCCATCTATTAGTTAGGTAGGATTTGCACCAATTCCATGCTGATTCGCATATCCCTTTATCTTGGAGCCGAACTAAGAGTTGCTCATGGTTTACCGAGTCAAATGCGGCCGCGATGTCCAAGGAATTAGAGCGTACCCATGCTTTATGTTGTCAATACCAGTGTTAAGCGTATTGATGAGTATGGTGAGAAGCTTTTCAATCCCGTGAGATTCCCTGAAACCGTGTTGGCATAGGTCAAGGGGAGCTGTAGCGTTAACGTGGTCCTGTATCTGACGTTGGACAGCTTTCTCAATTATTTTTGCCATCAGCAGGATGCTCGATATGGGTTGGTATGATTCTACCTTCTGAGAGTTTAATTTGGCATTCTTCAAGAGGGGCCTAATGGATGTCTGCTTCAGGCTTGAGGGGAATTGGCCAGAAGAGAAGGAGAGATCTATAATTTTGGCTGCTATTGGGCTGAGCTCATTTCATAGTGACCTTATCCAGAACGCTGGACAAGGGTCGTTGGGGGCAGTGGTGGCATTGATGTTGGCTGTGATGCTGTCAATACTTGTCACTGAAGGTGTCGAGAAGGAGATGAGTCCTTTAGGTGGGTTCTTGGTGGGACAAGATGGTGTAATTTTGTTGACGTTCTTGGTTTTAGCTATCATGTAGTTTGCATAATCCTGAGGGTTTATTGAGGCTTGTTGGGAGGATGATGGCTCCTTCGTTAGGTTCTTTACTATATTGAACAAGTCATGGGGTTTGTTCAAGGAGCGGCTTATCAGTTCCGAGTGGTGATCTTTGATTTTAGAAGATATTGCATTTCGGTGTACTTGCAGGTGGGAGTTGTAGAGTGCCTGGTCTGTTGGAGATCTGGTGCGTCGCCATTTTCTTTCTAATTTTCTCAGCCCATTACTGCTTAGACAAGGACTCCCGCCAGGATGCCTTGTTGGGTCAGGTGGTTCTTCAACATCTATTCCTGACTTAATCATCTCCTACCTACCATCCCTGGTAGGATGCCAGAGATCCATGGGGGGAAGTGGAGCCCTTTTAAAAGGGCACACAACTTTCTGGGGCCATCTCCCTTGCATCCCCATATCTGAAGACTGCATTCCTGCTTGTTCCTGGAGATCAAACAGTTCTTAAGGGCACGTTGTGGAGTGTAAATGTCAATATAATGCAAAAACTCACCCCAATTCAAACAAAATTTGTTTCTTAATGGCAAAACCACACAAAAAAATTGTTTCCAAACATAAAAATTAAATGTAATAGCGGAATAACTCCAAAGTGGCCAGCAAGGTCTCAGCTTTTCATGGGCAATGGCAAATGTTATCAAGACAGAAGTCCAGATACTGCCACTCAACTGAAGCCCGATAACATCAACGACCCGCTGCCACCACCTTCCACTATATTAAAACTTTTCACCAAAATGAACAATAAACAAGCGACCGTAGCAGCCCCCAAACAAACTTAGCTTTTAAACTGTAATAGGAGTTGAAGACCGGCCGCTGCCCCGACGTCACTATTGAGCTCTTGTACGTTTCGCGAGAAAACTCGCTGCATCAGGGGAAAATACTGAAAAAACAAGAAACAAACATTAACCTAACCATGCATTGCTAAAAAGCCAAAACAAAAAAGCACCCATTCCCATCACACGACAAAAACTACGAGGAGGTGACTTACTTTCAAACAGCAGCCAAGCTAGCACCTCAATGGTGCTGCAAAAAACGCTGCGCATGCTCATACCACCAAACACACTACCCTAGAATAAATAACTCATGACGCCAACAGAGATCCCCCTACAAAATGCTCCACCCCCTTTTTTTTTTAATGGTTTATGGACTTTTCCTCCGGGAACTTGTCCAAACCTTTTTTTAAACCCGGCTACACTAACAACCTTTACTACATCCTCTGGTAACAAATTCCAGAGTTCAATTACACGTTGAGTGAAAAAATATTTTCTCTTATTAGTCTTAAATAGGTTACCCTGTAGCTTCATTGCATGTCCCCTAGTCTCTCTATATTTTGATGGCGTAAACAATCAATCTACGCTTACCCATTCCACTCCTTTCATTAATTTATAGACTGTTTCATATCTCCCCTCAGCTGTCTCTTTTTCCAGTTTGAAGAGCCCTAACCTTTTTAGCTTCTCTTCATTGGAGTATCCTTCTATCACTTTACCATTGTGGTGACTCTTCTTTGTACCTTTTTTAATAATGCTATGTCCTTTGCGAGCAGAATTGCACACAGTATTGAAGGTGCGGTCGCACCATTGAAGGATATAGAGGCATTATAATATCCTTTGCTTTATTCTCCATTCCTTTCCTTTTGATTCCTAGCATTCTATTTGCTCTCTTGGCCACCGCTGCTCACTGGGCAGAGGGTTTCAACATGTTACCACGATGATGCCTAAATCTTTTTCCTGGGTGGTTCCTAATGTGGAACCTTGCCATCATGTAACCATAGTTTGAGTTCTTTTTTAGGTGCATAACTTTGCACGTGTCCACATTAAATTTAATCTGTTTGGATGTCCAGTATTCCAATTTATCAATGTTCTCTTGCAATTTTCACAATCGTCATGGGTTTTAACAACTTTGAATAATTTTGTTTAATTTGCAGATTTGATTACCTCACTCGTTATTCCCATTTCCAGTCATTTGTGAATATGTTAAAAAGCAGCGGAGCCAACACAGATCCCCTTTCTCCATTGTGAAAATTGCCCATTTAGCGCTATTCTCTGCTTTCTGTTTTTTTTAACCAGTTCTTGATCCACAATAGTACACTGTCTCCTATCGCATGACTTTTCAATTTCGCCAAGAGTCTCTCATAAGGAACTTTGTCAAAGGCTTTCTGAAAATCCAGATACACTATATCAACTGACTCACCTTCGTCTGCTTGTTTGTTCACATTTCAAAAAAACATAATAGATTAGTAAGACAAGACCTTCCTTGGCTAAAGCCATGTTGGCTGTCTCCTATTAAGCCATGACTCTCAGGCTCACCGGTCTGTAATTTCCTGGATCACCCCTGAAACCCTTTTTAAAAATTGGCTTTACCCTGGCCATCCTCCAGTCTTCAGGTATTATAAATGATTTTAATGGCAGTTCACAGATTACTAATAGTAGGTCTACAATCTCGTATTTCAGTTCTTTCAACACCCGTGGATGTATACTATCCGGTCCAGGTGATTTGCTACTTTTCAGTTTATCAAATAGTTGTAATACATCTTCCCGGTGTATTGATATTTCAATTCTTCTGCGGCATCACCTTTACTATTTCAGTCATGGGTAACATCCTACCTCTTCTTCATTAAAGACCGAAGCATAGAATTCATTCAGTCTCTCCTCTCTGGATTTTTCCCCCAACTGACTCGCACAGTTATTTTGCTACGAGTGTACTTGAAAAAGTCTTTACTACGCGTTTTTGCTTCCACAGTAAGCTGCTTCTCAAATTCTCTTTGTCTGCCTTATCAATGCCTTGCCTCTAACTTGCCAGTACTTATGATGATTCCAGTTTTCGTCATTTGGATCCTTTTTCCATTTCCTGAAAGATGCTTTTTTGGGAACAACCACCTCTCTGACCTCATCTTTAAACAATGCTGGCAGTTTTTTGGACTAACTTTCACTTTTCTTATGCATTCCAAGAGTATCCTCCTGCGGACATCTGATCTGGGCTTCCAAGATAGTATTTTTAAATACCCCCCATACTTGATGTAAATCTTTAACCTTTGCAACTGCTCCTTTTTAGTTTTTTCTTAACTAGCTTCCTAATTTTATCATAGTCTCCTTCGGGACCGTGGTCATCCCCGGCAGGTTTACGGGGCGCTGGCCGTATGGCATTGGGGCCCTCGAGGCCCGTAGAGCAGCCCTCCTATGAGTTTTCCACGGACTGCTCCGAGTGGGAGACGGAGGACGAGGAGTCCCCCGATACCTGTCGCCACCACATCGTCCCTTCGGATTCTCCCCTCTCAGAACCTCGGAGGCAGTCCCCGGCCAAGGACATGGGCTTCCTGGACTTTGTCAAGGGCATGTCTAAGGCCCTGGCCTTCCCTACCGAGTTGGAGGAGGACCCTTGGGCGGATGAGTTGGAGATCCTCCAGTACGAGGCCCCTCTGCGGGAATCTCTTATGGTGCCCATTCCTCCCATCCTGGAACGGCTCATGCTCTGCATGTGGGAGACACCAGCATCTGTGCCGGTTGTGAGCAGATGGCTCAGCTCGATGTATTGGGTCCGCTGGAGCCCAGTCTTCCAGAAGTCACAACTGCCACTTAACTCCATCTTGGTGGAGTCGGCCATGCGTCGGCTGAAAAGCCAGAAGATGCACTTCTCGGTGCCCCCCAACAGGGAGGCCTGTACCCTGGATGCCCTCGGCAGAAAGTGCTACCAGGGCGCAATGCTCATCCGCCACATAGAAACATATAAATATGACGACAGAAAAAGACCACATGGCCTATCTAGTCTGTCCTTCCATATCAACAACTACAACTGTCCCCTTTTTTCCTTTAGAGATCCTCTGTGTTTGTCCCATGCTCTTTTGAATTCATTTACTGTCCTCATCTCTAACACCTCCACTGGGAGATTATTCCACGGATCCACCACTCTTTCCGTAAAGAAATATTTCCACATATCACTCCTGAATTTATCCCCCATCACCCTCATCCCATGTCCCCTTGTAGCAGAACTTGCTTTCAATTGAAAGAGGCTCTCCCCCTGAACATTTATGCCATGGAGGTATTTAAACATCTCAATCATATCACCTCTATCCCGCCTTTCCTCTAAGGTGTACATATTAAGATCCTTAAGTCTGTCCTCATATGCTTTATAATGAAGACCACTAACCATTTTAGTAGCCACCCTCTGCACCGACTCCATCCTGTTCACATCCTTTTGAAGGTGCGGTCTCCAGAATTGCACACTATACTCCAAATGAAGTTGCACCAAAGACATACAGAGGCACTATCAACTCCTTTTTTCTGCTGGCCATTCCTCTCCGTATGCACCCAAGTATCCTTCTAGCTTTTGCTCTCACCTTTTCTCCCTGTTTAGCTACTTTTAGATCATCAGACACAACTACGCCTAGGTCCCGCTCTTCTTTAGTGGACAAAAGTACTTCACCCCCTATACTATATTGCTCCCTTGGATTGCTGCAGCCCAAATGCATGACCATACATTTTTTAACATTAGATCCCAGGTGCCAAATTCTAGACCATTCTTCAAGCTTAGCTAGATCCCTCCTCATGTTATCTACACATTCCTGGGTGTCTACTCTATTGCAGATTTTGGTATCATCTGCAAAGAGGCAAACCTTACCCGACAGCCCTTCTGCTATATCAGTAACAAAGATATTAAAAAGAATTGGACCAAGGATAGATCCCTGGGGCACACCACTGGTAACACCCTTCTCCTCAGAGTGAGCTCCATTTACCTGTACGCTTTGTCGCCTCCCACCCAATCAATTTCTAACCCAGTCGGTAACTTTAGGGTCCATCCCTAGGGTGCTCAGTTTGTTTATAAGTCGCCTGTGAGGAACAGTGTCAAAGGCTTTACTGAAATCTAAATACACCACATCTAGAGCTCTCCCTCGGTCCAACTCCCTGGTCACCCAGTCAAAGAAATCAATCAGATTTGTCTGACAAGATCTGCCTCTGGTGAATCCATGCTGCCTCGGATCCTGTAATCCGCTGGACTCCAGAAACCTCACTATTTTCTCTTTGAGCAGCGCCGAAGTTAAACTAACCGGCCTGTAGTTTTCAACCACATCCTTACTTCTGCTTTTGTGTAAAGGCACCACATGAACCTCTCTCCAGGCCTTTGGCACCACTCCCAACTCCAATGAGACATTGAAAAGGTCAGTCAGTGGAGCTGCTAGGACGTCCCCAAGTTCCCTCAGTATTCTAGGGTGTATCCCATCCGGTCCTATCGCTTTGTCTACTTTAAGTTGAGCTAGTTTCTCACGAACACAGTCTTCTGAAAATTGTTCAATATGTCCCTCGCTTCTGTTCTTATTTGTGGGTGTTTTCTGAGGTCCTGCTCCTGGTTCTTCATCTGTGAACACAGAAGAGAAATATTTGTTAAGCAATTCCGCTTTATCCTCATCAGCTTCTACATATTCCTCCCCTTCACCCTTGAGTCTGACAATATCAATTTTGCCTTTCATCTTCTCACTAACATATCTGAAAAATGTCTTATCCCCCCCCCCCATTTTATTGCATTGGCTATTTCCTCCTCTTTTTGAATCTTTGCTTTCCTGACTACTTTGCTAGCTTCTCTGTTTTTCCAATTACAGATGCCTGTCTTCCTCTCTCTGTGATCTCTTGTATTTCATGAAGGCCTCCCTCTTTTTCTTCACTTTTTCACCTACCTCTTTTGAAAGTCATAGCGGTCTCCTTTTCCTTTTACCTTTATTTACCATTTTAATAAAAGGGTTGGTTGGCCTTAAAATATGCCCTTTCAGTTTTGCCCACTGTTTTTCTACATCCCTCAGCTGTTCCCATCCCACTAACGACTCCCTGAGGTATTGGCCCATCCTGGCAAAGTTAGTCTTCCTAAAGTCTTAAGACCCTCACCTTTGAATGGATTCTAATAGCCCTAGTCCTAATACTGAACCACACCATCTGGTGATCACTGGATGCAAAATGATCTCCCACTATAAGATCAAAAACACTTTCACCATTGGTAAGCTCCAAGTCCAGTATGGCCCTTTCATGTGTGGGGTCTGTTACCAATTGCTTGAATAGTTCTCCCTGTAGAGAATCCAGAATCTCTTTACTTCTAGATGATACTGCAGTAGGAATGTGCCAATCAACATCTGGCATATTGAAATTCCCTATCAGTAGCACTTCCCCTTTCCTAGCAATGCTGCGTATGTCTTCAATTAACTCTCTGTCCACCTCTTCCTCTTGTGAGGGAGGTCTGTATATCACGCCAATGCAAATAGATTTCTCTTTCCCTCTTTCTAGTTTAACCCACAATACCTCCTTTCTCCCTTTTAAGCTCTGTAATTCCAAAGCTTTAATAGTATTTTTTACATATAGTGCCACTCCTCCTCCCCTTCTTCCTACCCTGTCCTTTCTGAATAAACTATAGCCATGTATAGTTACATCCCAGGCATGGTTTTCTGTGAACCATGTTTCTGTAACTGCCACTAAATCCAAGTTGGCCACTCCCACCAAAGCATCCAGGCCTACCAGCTGTACATGGGCATGTACTTGAGAGACCTGGCGAAGAAACTCACCGGCTTCTTGGCTGGTCTCTCCGAGGAACCTTTGCAGTGGTTCAAGAGCCTGGCCAAGGTTATCCGTGAGTGCTCCAAATTCATGTCTCATGTGGCCTGTGATTGGTTCAAGTCGACGGCTGGGGTAGCTGCGACGGGCATCGGTGCACGCTGCCAAGCTTGGCTTCAGTCGTCCGACCTCGAGCCGTTGGTTTAGGACAAATTGGTCGATGTCCAGTGCCAAGGAGACAACCTCTTTGGCAAACCCATGACCGATAAGGCTGCCAAGCTGGAGACAGAGTTGATAGCGAGGACCAAGCTCTCAAAAAAGACCGCTGCCCCTTTCCTATGGAAGCTCTTGGGTAAAAAGCCTTTTTAGCCAAGGAAGGGGGCTGCTTATCTAAACTACCCACCCTATCAGGCCTCCCTAGCTCCCCAACAGGGTCAGCAGGCCAATGGACATCAATACGGCCTGCATAAGCAGAAGGCTCCAAAATCCCAGGCACCGGCCCCGGCCCAGCCAGGGGGGTGTTTTTGACTCCTTGAGCATAGCCTCTATACCCCAAGGAGATCAGCAACCCTCAAGGGGATGTCTGGCCCTCTATGCCCAGTGGTGGGTGGCCATCACCACCGATTCCTGGACACTAAGGGTAGTCAGGGAGGGTTATCTCGTCTACGTGGCTCAGACACCCCCCCCCCTTTATTTCCCGGGAGAGCCCCTCAGGTCTCCCCTCCACCATGACCTTCTTCTGAAGGAGTTGGCAGGTCTTCTCAAGGACAAGGGGTTCTACTCCAGATTCTTCCTCGTGCCAAAGAGGACTGGGGACCTAAGGCCCATCCTTGACCTGCGCAACCTTAACAAATTCCTGGTGAGGGAGAAGTTCAAGGGTGCTCTCCCTTGGAACATTGCTGCCATATCTTCAGCAGGGAGGCTGGCTATGCTCCTTAGACCTCTAGGATGTTTATACCCACATCCTTATCCACCTTAATCACAGGTAGTACTTGCGGTTCGTAGTATGGGGCATGCACTTTCAATCCAGGGTGCTCCCCTTCGGCTTAGCCTCTGCCCCATGGGTCTTCATGAAGTGCCTGGCAGTTGTGGCCTCCTTTCTCCGGTTCCAGGGGCTTCGTTTTTCCCTACCTGGACGACTGGTTCATAAAGAATGGTACAGCCTCTGAGGTGCTCAATCCAGGTTCTGCAAAACTTGTTTCATCATAAAACTACCTCAAGTCTCACCTCCTCCCAACACAGTGCCTGGAGTTCATCGTGGCAAAGATAGACACACTCCATTTGAAGGCCTTCTTGCCCAGGGACTGAGCCAATCACCTCAGATTTCTGGCTCGGGATGTACAGCACTGTCCCTTGTTGCCTGCCCTGTTGCTTCTGCGCCTTCTCGGGCACATGGCTGCCATGGTCCATGTCATCCCAGACACTCGCCTCCCACATGAGGATGGCGCAGTTGTGTCTCTGGGACTAGTGGTCTCAAGCCACAGGCTGCCTCTGAGACAGTTTTGGTGACCCAGTTGGCGGATTCCCTGGTATTGTGGCAGTCACCCCAGCATCTTGAAGTGGGCATACCCTTTCAGGCTCAGAGCCACTCGAGGGTCCTCACCACGGACGCCTCCCTGCTCGTCTGGGGAACCCATTGCGGAGATCTCTGCACTCAGGGAAACTGGTCGCCAGAAGAGAGCACCCAGCATATCAACCTCCTGGAGCTCTGAGCCATACACCTAGCCCTGAAAGTCTTTTGCATCACCAGCCGGTGCTGGTCCAGACGGACAACCAAGTGGCGTTGTTCTACGTGAACAAACAGGGGGTCACGGGGTCTCGTACCCTCTGTCAGGAGGCACTGATTCTCTCCTCATACGCATTCCAACAGGGTATCCTCCTGTGGGCAGTGTATTTTCCAGGCCAGAACAACCTGCTTGCCGATAGACTCAGCAGAGATCTCCAGCCGCATGATTGGCAGCTGGATTCCAGGATAGCCAGTTGGCTTTTCCAGCTCTGGGAGGGACCCATGATGGACCTGTTAGCCAGTCTGGACAACTTTCAGTTGCCCCGCCTCTGCTCCCGGCAGGCCCACCCCTCCAGGGTGACAGCGGATGCGTTCTTAGTCTCATGGTCGGAAGGCCTC